>CM062806.1:586740751-587340751 GCA_031772625.1 Pinus tabuliformis
GGCGATGCCACCCCCCTCTTAAATGTAGTTGGAGGCGGTGGGGTGGCGACCTCCCCCCAACCTCCAAGTTCACTTCACCGAACACCCCAATCAGGGGAACTGTGTATATATTCTTAATTATCATAGTTTTAATTAAATTTGCATTTAAGTAACAATTAATGAGATTTTATAAACATATTTAACAAATGTATTTAAGCATTATTAATTATTGCCAAGTTTCAATAATTCCAAAGAGTTAATACATACCAAAGTCATTTATACGAAAAATTAACCATTTACAACTATCATCTTGGATTTTTTTTTTTGAAATTCCAATTTATTTAAAAAATTGTGAATAATTTTTATTTAATGACATCAATATTAACAACTGAAATTGTCAATGCCACTTTGGTGGAAAACCTTCCAATCTCTTTATAATTTTCAATTTTTTTTTGTCAAGGCCACTTTGGTGTAAAACCTTTCAATCTCTTTATATATTTTAAATAAAAAATTCAAAAGTATTTTTATGAATTAAATCAAGCAAATTGATTTACAAAATTGATAAAAATTGATTTAGAATTATTTTCATGATTGGATATGCAATATATCATCACTATTGGTAAGATTAATATTAATGACTATTATTTTATGATCATTTTAGTTGAAGGTTTTTGTTTTGTTTTTTCTTTCTTAAATCTATTTATATATTTAATATGAAAAATTAGATGTATTTTTATGATTTAATGGAAGATGTAATCAAATAAATTGATTCAAAAATCTAATCCATTTTGATTTAGAATTTTCTTCATCATTTAATACGGCAATATATTAACTATTGTAAGATTAACAACTACAATAACAACTATGTCATTAGGATTTTTTTTTTATTTTTAATTTATGATAAGAATTATGAATAAAATATTTTCTATAGTGAAATATCTATCATGATTAATGGTTTGTGGTGAAATATTTGTCTTGAAAATACTTTTCTAACACATAGATAAAAGAATATGGTTTTTAAAAACTTATTTTCATTGATCTTAAATGGTCCATGGTGAAATAACTATCTCAATATTAAATAGTTTGTGGTGACATATTTGTCTTTACTAAATACTATTATGTTGTTAGTTATTCACTTTTGTCTCCAGCTTTGTTTTGTGGGACTACAAACATAAGCACAAAAATCCCAACAACATATATATAAAGAAAATCAAAAGAAACATAGATATAGAGATGACCTATCCAATCCAATAAACATATGCATAGAAACTACACACAAAATAGAGATCGCTAGGTAGACATGAGAACAAGTTTTTTTGTAGAGTATATATGCTTTGCAAAAGAGAAGTTTCCCTAGAAATAAAACAATTTTTTGGAGATAGATCAATGGTGAAATATCTGTGTGATGAAATTCCTAGCATATTGAATTCTAAGGCAACTACAGTGAGCTATGGTTTGTGGTGATTTCTTGGTATGTCATGGACTGGGTTCAAAGATGGATTAAATTCAAAAGGACCTCTAATTGATGCTATGGTGAGGTATATTTGAGCTCCATTCTAGTTGTTTTGCTGCTATTCAAACCCCATGCTAAATTAGGTGCACAAGTTCCTTCTATAATTTTTATTTATTATTCATGCTTTCCAATATGAGTAATTCAGCGTAGATAAAAAAAACTTTCCATTGAAGGCTTATATTAAGTTGATGGATTATGAGGGGAAATTTATATTATATTTATAGTTGAAACTTGGAAGAATGAATAATATAAGCCCCCTAACATATATTTATTTGTATTGTGGTTGGCATGGAAAAATATATCCCCATGATAGAGGGATTGGTGGAAAGAAAAGAAAAATAAAAGAAAAAGAAAACCATTTCTTTTCCGAATTTGTAAGAAAGATTCGCTCAAACAATACAATTTTATGAAGTTTTCAGATATTAATACAAATAAGATATATATATCAACTTTTTTATTTCATGCATATTAACTATAGATTTTATAAGAAAGAAGTCTAGATTAAAATGGTCCCTACAAAAGCCTAAGAACAAACTATTTATAGTTTAAGAAATGAAGATAGTACCTTCATGCTAGGAGAATTTAATTCTATAACTGCAACCAATCAAGCTACTTGTTTAAGCAATGATTCCAACCCTAATCCTGCATGGCTAGATGAGGAAATTATTTTAGCTTAATTGGTATGAAAGAAACTTTAAATGAAGAGAGATGGGTGTTTGTGAGGGGGCGGGATGGCTAGGGCTCTGAAGTCTTGTAGCGTCGCGAGAGCTACCGACAGTCTAGGGCACGGTTAGTGTTCGTGGAATCCGATTCCCACGGATAGAGGCAACATGTGGCGGGAAAGCTAAAAAAATCTCGGGGAAGGCGAAGGACGCGACATCGTTTCTGGGCAGTGACCCTGATGGTAGACGACAACTACACTCTCAACAAAACTCTTCTGCGACCGTTTTTGGCAACTCTATTGATATGGATGAGGAATTCGTTGAGTACTGCATGGATCACATGCTGATTTGGACTAAGGATCCACCTCAACATCTCTCTTTGCACTCACTGGAGATCTCTCGGGTACCTGCTGACCAGGTCGAGCCCTATATTACTGATATGGAAGATGGTGTGACCTCCCTCAATACCCTAGGGTTTTCTCATCCTACCTCTACAGTTCGAGCGGGTATTGACCTCATTCTACCATACTATCAACCCCAACTGAAACTTACGATCTCGTCTCCGTCAGAACTACAGATATGGGAGCTTGAGCAACTTTCAAAGTTGCATATGGACAAGGTGAGAAATGTGCGATGATAGTAGGGTTTCCGATATCTGAATTGGAAACCATTGGTTTTGAGAGATTGGGGCTTAATGTATTAGGGTTGCAAACCTTGGATCCCGGGTACCACAACTGACCCATACTATAAAACCTTGGGCTGCTTTGAAGGCATCCCCCATCAGATATTGGATCAAGAAGACGTTAGGGTTTCTGACTCTGACGAAGCTCACTAAGAGGAGATAGGGAAAACATGTGAAGAACAATAATAAAAATAGGGGGAAAAAGTCTAAGTGCACAAGGGTCAGGGAACTCAGACGATTATTAGTTTTTGGCGAAGGCATTAGCATGTCACAAGTTGCAGAAACAGAGAGCTCGGTGTTGGTCGGTAGGCTCAAAGGACGTAACTATTCCACAACAAGGCTCAAGGGATGGGTGATGAAAATCTAGGGCAATACCCTTGACCACTTATCAACGATCCTCACTATGACAAGAGGGTGGTTTTCACTCATTTGCACTCTCCTTGAATATGTGAATTGGGTCCTTTCCAATTTTGGCATATTGAAACGACTCTGGTTCTTCTAAAGCGCTGGATGCCTGTCTTTGACCTAAACAAAGGAAAATTGGGGGCAAGTCCTATATGGGTCAGAATCCCAGGATTACCACTCCATTTCTGGTCTAAGGATGTGTTCAGATGCATCGGAGACGATCTGGGGGTCTATTTAGACCATGAAAAGTCCTTCATGGAAACGGGGAATGTAGCTATAACTAGAATTCTGGTTCACTTGGACACTAGGGAAGGTCTCATGGAGAGTTTTCGTCTCCAATACCATGGTCACATAAGATGAAAGATTATGGACTATGAAGGGGTCCCTTTCCATTGCAGAAGATGCCATGAAGTGGGAAATCTCTATAAGGATTTCCCGATGTGATCTGAAAATGGGGAACTTAGGCCTCTTGTCTAACTTACAAGAACCTCTCCCACTTCCAAACTTTAAATATTCCCAAGTCTATTTGATTAACCAATGCGAAATTAAGAAATGCTTGAGAACATGGGTGTATGCTGGTATTTGTTTTAAACTGATTGCATGCTTTAATTTCTGTTGTTGTGCTGTAAGTGGATATGCTTAAACTGATAGATAAATTCATATAACATTAAATAAAACAGTAGAGACAATGCAACAATAAAAAATCACACAGAAACGACAATTAAATTAGGAGTTCACCGAAATTTCTTGGGCTACGTCTCCGTGAGCTCTAGTCAATTCAATTAGGCTCTCTGGGATTATGGTGTAAGTCTTTTTTACAAGCTCTTGGCTTAATTCCTGTTGTTCTACACAAAAACAGTGGGTTTAGACACCATTTTATCCCTTGGCTCTTGAAGCTCTGGCTCTTGGCTCTTGGTTCTGGCTCTTGGCTCTGACTCTGGCTCTTTGGCTCTGACTCTGGCTCTTTGGCTCTTGGTTCTGGCTCTTGGCTCTGACTCTGGCTCTTTGGCTCTGGCTCTTCGGCTCTTTGGCTCTTCGGCTCTGGCTTCTTGGCCCTCTGGCTGTTTACAACTCTCTTTGGGCTTTTCACTTGAACTCCAAGTGACTCCCTTGGCTTCTGCGCTGCCTCTTTTGCCTTAGCTTCCTGCTTTGGCTTGGCTTTCAGCAACCAACAGTCTCAGCAGCCTCCAACAACCACTGTCTCTGTCATTCTGTGGCTTTTAAGCCAAATCGCGCTGCCTGTTCATTTTCCCTCTCGGGCTCTCTGTCTTCCCGCTTTGGTCCGCTCAAATCCCTTCTCTGAGCATTCAATAATCATTGCATAACGCATTTAGGGCAGGCGACCACCTGTTCCGTAACTGATGAGGGCGTTGGTGCTTGAAATCCTTAAAAAACAGTCATTTTGTGTTTTACACAGAGAACACTGTAAAGCACAGGAAAATTCCGCAGAGAACACTGTTCCAAACTTCAAATTTTCATAACTGCGCTTTAATTTCCTATCGGGTTCGCCCGTAAGCCACCATCGCATGTCACAATTGGCCTGTTCCAAGGTTTCTCTTTGTATTTCAAAAATACATTAAAACATGGAAAATATCGCAAAATGGCTCATGACGAATTCCAAATATCATGTATTTTCATTTCGGAACCCTTTCGGGTCTGGTTTTCATCGCATCGCACTTCCCCTTTGTATTTTGTTTAATAACAAAATTTACGAAAATACATAAAGAAATGCCTTTCGACGGATTTCAAAATATATTAAATCCAGTTCATATCGTCGTCGGGTCCGGCTATTGCATCAGGCATATATATATATATATATATATATATATATATATATATATATATATATATATATATATATCTATATATATATATATATATATATATATATAAGTCCTGCTTTGTTGTGTTCGCCGAGTGTGATCTGCCAATATCGGCGATCACAGTATCGCATCGGCTCGGTCCCGTCGCATGTTTATCCTTGTGGTATTGCCGATTGTGATCCGCCGATTTCGGCGATCGCACCATCGCATCAGCTCGGGACCTTTGCTTGGGGTATACACTGCCTGCCTCCGGTCCGACCCGCCGATCCGATCATTGGAGGGTCGCTGATCGGGGGTGCTTTCCGTCAGACTTTAAGTCTTGGTCTCATGCGTTGTGAGTTTCCCTTATAAGGGTCTTTTGCCCATTTTTAAAGGGTTTTTGCCTCTTTTCCCAAAGAACAAGGGGAGCTTTTCTTTGTGATAACTCCTTCATCTAAAGTCCATTTTCGCCCATTCAAGTTGTGTTGGATTTAGAATGAGGAGATCTCTGCAATGAGACTATTTCCGAGAGCAGCCTGCGATTTTGATTTTCCTCTGATTTACAAAGGATTTGTGCCATTTGGCACCTTTTACCTCTTATATGAAGTCTTTTAGACTTAGAGGTTTATCCAGGATCCATTTTTGGATCACGATGAACAATATGGTGAACAAGGAATCAACAAAATGACAAGAATTAGTAGGAACACAAACTCATGTCGATGAAGAAGCGACTGCTCAAACAAATGTGACCACCAAACCGCTGAGGCGACATAAGGACACTAGAAAGAACACACAACATTTGACAACTCAGACACCTTCAACAAGGGTTACTCGCTCACACTCTTTTGGATCTGGTCCACTTCTAGGTACTGTTCTCTCTTCTTCTCCCCCTATAACATCTCATGAATTTATTTCTGAATGTGCCAACATATCTTTATCTTTTTCCAGTTCTGTTTTGTCTACTTGCAATTTGAATCTGATCCCTTGTCCTGTGGCCACAACTCCCCTTTGCAACTGTTAGAAAAATATTATATATGACAGAGAAATGCAAGACATATAATATGCGGAAAAACACAAACACATAAAACCAGAGAGACATAGATATACGTGGTTCACCTAGTTTGGGCTACATCCACCCCGAACAGCCAGTCCTTTCTTTCTATTATCCAGCAAAATGAAGAGACACAACCTATAGCAGATCTGCTGTAATATCCTCTGTTTTCTCTCACAGTCTCACCTCTCTGTTTCTCGCTCTGAGAATACACACATATTCCACAGCCTCAATACAATACCCTCATACCAAGAGAGGGGTTGCCTTCTAGGGAAAAAAACCCTAAACTAAACATAAATTCTATCGTCAGATCATCCGCCTAATGAACGGCCCAGATTGACTAGAAATTACTATACTTTTACAAGGAAATTTTACATCTGTTTTTAGCTTCGGGGGTGCTGCCCCCGAAACCCCCGCTAGGGGACCACTGGCCCCTGAACCCCCAGCTGGGGGGATTAGCCCCCCGGACCCCCGTGGGGGAACAAGTCCCCCCTGCACCCCCCTGCCTAGAGGGGTGTACAATATTCTTGGGGTATACATCTGGCTGAAACAAAGAACTCTAAATAATCATGCTCCACACCCAACAACAACTCTTCCCCTAACCCTACTACCCTGGAAGGGGTCTTCTTATCGTATCCTCTTGGAGGCGCAGATTCATCGGACAATAGCTCTAGCCATAGGTACAATCTTCGATCCCATTCTCACCCTAAGCATTCCCCCTATGGAATTGGTGAACTCGGCTCTCCCCCCCTCCCCCCTGAAACTTCCAAGAACTAACAGAGGAAGACACTTCAACATATTAAAAGCTATCCATCAGGCTGGAATCGAGGTGGCATCTAGAAAACATATCTCCATTGACTGTGTTATTATAGCAAAAGGAAACCCTAATTTGGTTACCTCATGAAGTGCATATCCTTAAATTATAGGAGTCTGGACTGCCTTGATTAAAAAAATGGTCCTCAGGCGACTGTTTGGAGTAGAGAGGTTGGATGTTATATATTTTCAAGAGACCCTGGGAGATGGAGAAACTATCAACAATTTCCTAAAATCTATCCTACCTGGTTGAACCTTTCATTCCCTGGATGTGAGAGGGTGGTTTGGAGGCTGTGCTATTGGCTTCAACAAAAGAACTATGAAGCTCGAAAATTACTGGGGGAGGGAAGGAATCCTGGGAGCAGATTTCATATCTATAGATCTAGGTATCCCTCTTTGTTTACTCAATATATACAGGCCTTGCCATAACTGCGAAGCTTTTTGGGATGACCTGATGTCAAATTCCATTATGAATAATGATAATATTATCGTTGGTGGAGATATGAATTTCTCCCTGGGTCATGCAGAATCTTGGGGAAATCACGCTCAGACTAACCCTCTCACAGAATATTTTGAGCATCTATTAGATCATCACAATTTCTTGAATATTGACATGGCCAGGATACAACCAACTTGGCGTAATCAGAGGATTGGGGAAGATTCACTAACCAGAAGACTGGGTCGCTTTCTCATAAAGTTTTAGCTGGTGGATCGCCTAGACATAATTAGACAATGGATAGGTTCTGGGGGTATATCATATCATTCTCCCATCTTCTTAGAAATTATGAACTCCTCCTATAAGCCAAAATCCCCATTCAAATTCAATTCTACTTGGCTTAAGGAGGATGACTTCCATAAAATTGTTAAGGAGTCATGGATTCACTGCTGTCAAGATAGAAATTCCCCACCTCCCTCTACCATTGCAAATAATATGTCTCGCCTTAAGCACAAAATGATAAAGTGGGCCAAGGAAAAGAAGAAAAGGGATGAATCCACCTTGAAGAATATTGAAGCTGAACTCGCTATACTGATGGACTCAGAGAACTCTAGATTCCGATCCTTGGAAAAAAAAAAAAAAACATCTAACAAGATTGGAAGCAGAAAATATTAGACTATTATGACAAAAAGAGGAAGCATGGAGATTAAAAGGAAGAGCCATATGGCTCCAAGAAGGGGATGAAAATACAAAATTCTTTCAACAATGTGCAAGGGGGAGTAAGATAACCAATACCACATGGACACTCAGAGATCAAGTTGGAAGGGAGCCCTCTACTTTCAGTCAACTAGCAGACATGGGTATCAGACACTTTGGTCATTTATTCAGAGCCCCTCGAGAATCAACCATATCAGAGGTTCTCCACATTGCCAAAACATTGCCTCGGTTTGTGGATGATGATGACTTGGAGAAATTGAACAAACCTATCACTTTGGGGGGACTAGAAGAAGTCCTGAAATGGTTTAAAAAAGACAAAAATCTGGGACTAGATCGATGGCTCATTGAATTCTATCTTACCTTCTTTGAATTAATTGGCCAGGACCTTCTCCTGGCTATCGAAGATTGCAGACTGTCTGGAAATATGTAGGAGGGTTTCAATTCTACTTTTATTGCTCTCATCCCCAAATCCGACAATCCCCTGACTTTTGATGACTATCGACCTATCTCCTCATGCAACTATATCTACAAAATCATTGCCAGTCATATCAAACTCATCTTATCCCATCATATCTCCAAAGAAGAATTTGCTTTCATTAACCACAAATAGATACATGAATCCATAGGCACTGCATAAGAAGGCCTCCACTCCATTAAACTCAAGAGCCTCAAAAGCATCATTCTCAAAATTGATTTGTCCAAAGATTTTGATTGGCCCAGCTAGACCTACCTCCACCTAATCCTCACCCACATCGGCTTCCCTCACTCATTCATTAATTGGATCATGTGCTGTATTGTTGAAGGAAATGTAACTAGGTTCGGTCTTTATAAATGTACTTTTGATATTTGTATTTATTCAAGAAAAGAAATATTATTCTTATAATATATGTCAATGAGTTTCTTGCTCATTGAAATAGGTATAGCACTAGTTAAAGTGCTATAAGTGAGTCAAATAGTCAAAAGAAAAGATTGAAGACCTTAAGGGCTTGTTACACCATGCAATAATATGTATTAGGGTCATAAGAAGACCTCCAAGAAAATTCATAAGCCTCCTCCAAGAAATGGCACCATCAAAAGAAGCAACCCGAATTATATAAAGCAAGTCTGCCTCAAGTCTTCATGTCGGCCTCTAGTTGGCCTAAAAGAAGGAGACAAAATCCTATATAAGAAGCCATTCAACCTCCTCAAAGGACAATGATATCATCTCTGAAATCAGTGAGAAAGAGGATGAGTAAAGGGTACAAAAAAGTCAAGGAAAAACGTCTCCAAGTATAGCGAAGAAGGAGGAAGAAATACCGAAGCTTTGAAGTCTGTTCTAGGGCTAAAATACAGTCACATGTGCGAAGAAGGAGAGGGTATCTTTGCTGTCATAGCAGCACTCTATCACATTCACACAAACTTCATTATTTGGGCTAAGATCATGGGCCTAAATGGAATCCCGCTCAAGCGAAGAAGAAAGGAAGAATAACGAAGTTAAGAGGGCTGATCTGAAGCACACTACAATCACACACGCGAAGGAAAAGAAGGCTATTCTACTATCATATCAAACTCTCCTATTGCAGTGATAAAGGAGAAGTGTTTGGGCTAGAAAAGAGTGCATATAATGTCACCCAATCAATCAAGGAAAAAGGCTATACAAGTGAAGGAAGAAGGAAAGTCTAACAAAGTTATTGTGAGGGTATTCCCTCACACATGCGAAGAACTCGGGCTGCATCACTGCTGCTCTAAGTCTGTAATATTTGTGAAAGAGAAGAAGGCTTGGTTGGGAGGAAACAAGGTCATCTTCTCAAGTTAGGAAGGCTCCATCTCAAGCGAAGGAATGTTAGGTCCCTATACTACTAGTTTAACTCCTTATTGTTATTAGTACAACCCCCTTATTATATTGTTGTTCCCATCTAGTCCCCATATTGTTATTATTGTGCCTCATAGAAGCCCACTATTGTTATTATTGTGCCCTTACATTATTATTGTTTGGTCGGCTCTGATTATATTATGTCCCCTTAAACTCCTATATATAGAAAGGAGGTCTTGTCATTTGTATCATCCAAGAGTTTTTCATTTGTGTAATGTAAAGGAGATTTCCCTCTCGAAGAGGCTGAATTCTAAGGTGTTGATATATCTTTTCTATCTTTATGTGAGCTAGTTTCATAACATTTGGTATCAGAGCTTTGGATTCTAGGGTTTTGCTGCTCCAAACAGGTCATCGTGGAATTTTCGCTATCACTTTTTATTTGCGATGTTTCAGAAGCTAAAAAAAACCCATTTGAGATGAAATCTTGCTAAACCTCGCGTCCGAATTTGAGATCTTGTCTCACTATATTTTCAGAGATATGATCCGAGAAAGATAGAGTTTTTGCAAGCTCCAAAATTTCATATAAAACAGGTCATCGTAGAATGTTCGCTATAACGTTTTCGCTACAAGGTTTCAAAAGCTAAAACAAAAACCCATTTGAGAAGACATCGGTTTGAACCTCGGGTCCAAATTTCATATCTTCTTGCTATAGTTTCAGATATATGATCTGAGGAAGTTAGGGTTTTTGCAGACTTCAGAATTACATCCTAAACATGCGACCTTGGGAAAATGGTCATAACTTTCTCTTTGAGCATCTGATTGAAAATTCGTAAGAAGTTATAGAAAGAGGACAGACTGTGTTTTGTTTGGGTATAATTTTCATAACCTAAGGTTGAAACAGTGACACATGGGATGTCGTACAAGTTAACTCTACTGAACTAGTCTATAATTAGGTCATCATGGGAGATTGGGAATAAATCTTTTTTTGGGAATCGAATTGCGATTAGACTCATGGAGTTAGAAAGAGAACTTAGGGGTCTATTACAGGCTGAAATTTTAAAACTTAGAGATATGAAATTACAGAGTTACAATCATTTCAAGATCGAGCTCCTAAAATCAAGAAAAAGCAAGATGAGGAAGTTTGAAGGCAAGGATGCGGTAAATTGGGTACTACAGATGGAGAAATATTTTGATCTACATGGTGTACCACTGTTAGAAAATGTACGTATTGCATCTAATTATTTAGAACCGAATCAATTTTATGGTATAAAAGGCTATGTTCTCATAAACCACTTGTTACGTGGTCAATTTTCATGGAGGAAATGATAGCACATTATGAGGATTCAAAGAGAAACACCTTATTTAGCCCATTGATAAATCTCAAACAAAAGTGTTCAATGGTAGAGAACATTGAGGACTTTCAAAAATTGAATATAAGGGAAAATGATATTCGAGAGAAGCAGAGGATTGATGTCTCCATAAGGAGTTTAAAGGATAACATTCAACACAAGGTTCGTCTTTGGGAACCTGATTCATTGGAGAAGGAATTCAGGCTGGCAAGAAAAGTGGAAAGCAAAATTATGGCTACAAGGAAGTCTACCCCTCACAACTATAAAGATGGAAGTGTTGTTTCTCCTAGCCTTCCACAACCTACAAGGTTGACACCACAACAGTTGGAAGAAAAAGAGCAAAAGGACTTTGTTACAATTGTGATAACAAATACATTAAAGATCATAAGTGTGATGAGAAGAAGTTATTTTACATAGATTATGAAGGGGAGGAAGAAAAGGATCAAGAAACATCAAAAGAAGAGGATATACACCAGGAACCAACCCAAATGAAGAAGAAATGAATCCGACCATATCTTTTAAAGCATTGGCAAGAATTACCACTTCTCAAACTCTCAAGATAGAAGGACATATCAAGAAGAAAAAGGTTCAAGAAGTGAAAGATCACATCGAGAAAGAGGAAATGAATCCGACCATATCTTTTAATGCATTGGCTAGAATTACCACTCCTCAAACTATCAAGGTAGAAGGACATATCAAGAAGAAAAATGTTCAAGAAGTGAAAGATCACATCAAGCATTAAGAAATGAATCCGACCATATCTTGTAATGCATTGGAAGAAACTACCACTCCTCAAAATATCAATATAGAAGGACATATCAAGAAGAAAAAGGTAATAGTGTTGATTGATTCGGGTAGTACCCATAATTTCATTCATTGTAAGATAGCCAAGGAATTGAATTTCTTCCTCTATCCAACACCAGAGTGTCAAATGATGGTTGCAAGTGGAGGAAGCATAACTTGCTCTAGAAAGTGCCATAATATCAAGCTATCCATGAGAGAATATGTATTGAATAGCCCAATGCTTTTCATTCCAATGGGTGGTGCTGATGTTTTACTGGGAGTCCAATGGCTACAATCTTTGGGTACGATAGCTTTTAATTTTCAAGAACTTTTCTTGAAATTTTTTTGGGAATGAAAGGAAGTTGAATTGAGGGGTATCGAAGGGAAACCAAGAAATATAATCAACTCTAACAGCATGACAAAGCTTCTAAAAATGGAACAACGGGGTGTAATTGCATAATTATTTTCACTAGAGGATCCCACATCGAAATCATCTATTTCTCTAGATCTCCAAAACATTCTGGACAATCATTCCAAGGTATTTGAGACTCCCAAATGCCTCCCACCTATTTGTGATCATGATCATGCTATTCATTTGATTCCAGGAAGTGTTCCTCCAAACATAAGGCCTTACAGATATCCATATGCCCAAAGGAGTGGGAACTCATTCAAAAGTTGCAGAAGATCCCAGTTCAAACAATATTGCGAGAACTTGACAAGGAAGGAAAAATCATATTGGAACCTGAAGCAGTCATAGAATTGAGAAATCGACAGCTACAAAATAGATCAATTTCAGAGTATCTCATCAAGTGGAAGAACTTACCCACTGAAGATTCCACATGGGAGGATGAGAATTTTATACAAAAGCATCCAGAACTACTCAAGCGTTGAGGACAACACTTTTTAAAGGAGAGGGGCATGTTAGGTCCCTATACTACTAGTTTAACCCCTTATTGTTATTAGTACAACCCCCTTATTATATTGTTGTGCCCATCTAGTCCCCATATTGTTATTATTGTGCCCCATAGAAGCCCATTATTGTTATTATTGTGCCCTTACATTATTATTGTTATGTCGGCTGTGATTATATTACGTCCCCTTAGACTCGTATATATAGAAAGGAGGTCTTGTCATTTGTATCATCCAAGAATTATTCATTTGTGTAATGTAAAGGAGGTTGCCCCCTCGAAGAGGCTGAATTCTAAGGCATTGATCTATCTTTTCTATCTTTTTGTGAGTTGGTTTCATAACAAGGAAGAAAAGGTCAAGGTTCATCCTAGAGCATACAATCTAAGGTCTCTATAATTGCCGGAAGAAGTGCCGAAGGGAGGAAGACAAAGTGATGGAAAGATAAGGACAAAGTGTTGCAAGAGGAAGTAATCTTGAAAGGACTTGACTTGTGCTTGGAGGATCTTCTTATCAAGGGTATAGGGTTTGGCATTGATCAATAGAAGCTTCAATAAGAGAAATTCACGAAAGGGTTTTCCTCTCAAGAGAAGAGAGGTTTTGGCCCTGGCAGAGAGCCAACATGTTGTGTTCTTATTTTTTGATATAAGTTTGATGAAGTAAACGCACATGCATTAATAATAATAATAAGAATATTAAGCTAACAAGAAAAATTAAAAAGACTCCACAAATTGTTATGAGGTAACAAAGAATCACACTACACTACTTTGCCCTAGATTCTTCAACATGGTATTAGAGCTAAGGTGACACATCAAGGAAAGGGAAACTCAAGAACAATCATCAAGGAAAGTCATCTACAAGGTTGAAGCATCAAGCCAAATCTACTCAAGGAAAAGAAGGCCTATCACCTATCATTCACCAAGGAAGATTACATAGCAAGAAGAAGAGCCTTTCATAAAGGCACCTACAAATCTGAAGAGCAGATTGAAGCACGACCTACATCAAGCTACAAGTCATCAAGAAAATCTCATCATAGAGCAAGTCCACTCGGAGAAGGAAACTTGAAGAACATCAAGATCATAGGAAGGTAATCCATTAAGTCTTCAAGGAGAAAGCAAATCCACTACATCTCAAAACCTATCAAGTAAGTACATGTCCCCTTTTTTATATACATCAATGTCTTTTTGCAAAGAAAGCAATAAATTTGTAGGTACCAATAACTTTCTTGCATGTAAGAATAGGATTGATTTACTTCTAAAGGAGAATGAACTTCTAGAGAATGTAAAAGGGAATATCACTATCGCTGCTAAGGAACAAACTCAAGCCTTAGCTAAGTACAATAAGGATGAGACAAGAGATGAAAGGATTATGATAGAATCAATCAAAGACTCTCTCATTCCTTATGCCTCCAAATTTGAAACTTCAAAATAAATTTATGATAAGCTAGTAGAGCTATTCTTGGTATCCACAACCAGAGAAGTAATATCTCTAAGGAATGAACAGTACAAGATGAAGATAACAAAGGAAGGAATAGCTCCCTACTTCATGAAAATATCTAAAATAAGAGATCAACTTCAAGAGCTTGGGTAGTCATGTATGACAGAGAGATGACAACTATAGTACTCAATGCTCTACCTGAGGATTGGGGCAAATTCACATCAAGCATATATGCCAAGAAGGAAGCAACCACACTCAGTGAAATGTGGTCTCTATGCATGACAGAGGAAACCAGACTTAAAGCAAAGGTAGATGTGGGATCAAAGGAGAAAGAATTTGCTACCATGGCCAAGAGAAAGGGAAAATTTGGCAAATTTGGTCCACGAAGAACAAACAACAAAGGCATGTCCAAAATTCAATGTTTTGGATGCCAAGAATATGGACACTACAAAAGGAATTGTCCTATGCTTAAGAAGGACAACAACAACAAAAGAAAGAGGGAAGAAACTCACATGACTCAAGAGGTGAAAGAAGAATAAAAGAAGAAAAAGAAGGAAGATCCATAGGATATCTACTATGACTAAGACAAACAATTTAGTTCAAGTCTTGTTTCAAGGTTTTGAGTAGGATAGGAGCATGTAGGAATAAAATAAAATTGCATGACTAGAAACATCTTCTAGAATCTAGAAGCATGAAGTACATAGAGTTCTAGATACTCATGAAGATGTAGCATTTATAATGAGAATAAAAATGCATGGGTAGAAATATCTTCTAGAATATAGGAGCATGGTAGATATAGCTCAAGATATTCATATAGAAGGAGCATACCTAGTATAGGACCTCATCCATGATAAAAGAAGATTGATCATGATTAAGAATCTTAGAAGACCTCCATCATCAAAAGAAAATAAACGTTTGCAAGGAAAGGGTCTTTAAGATCCTATAATGGAATCTTCAAAAGAAGGTTCGTGAACCAAAGCAGATGTCTCATCAGGAATCCCATTCATGGGATTCAAGAAAAGGATGATATGCAAGCAAGCTAAGATGAAGCAAGAAGGGCCACACCAAGGACAACCAAATGAAGCTAAGATGATCAAAGGAGAAACAAGATGAGGTATGTATGCATCAAAGTTTAGTCATGTTATCTTTTGTGTATTATTGAGTCATGGGAATAGTTCTATAACATGATCAAGTATGGAAGAATCTCTTTCACTAAGGACATGCTTGAAGGCAAGTACTACAATGCAATGAAGATCAACAAAAGAATATGCTCACATAAGGAGTATAATATTGCTGACTACAAAGAAAGAAGAAATGTTGACTAGTCTAGGAAGAAAGCAATAAAGAAATGCTCTCACAAGAAGCATAAGATGGTTGACCTATCTATCTAAGAAGAAGCAAATGAAGAAAGAGATCAAGCATGTGAAGAACACCATGATCACCAAGAATCACTATCTGATAAGATACTTTGAAGATATCTCCTAAAAGAAGGCAAGACAACTCTGACAAAGGAAGGAAGGACCCTTGAAACCTATGAAGGCCTTGGAGATATGAAATATACAGATAACTGATTCTACTCTACAAAGATGTTGCGATGAAGAAGCCATCCAACAAAAGAAAAAAAAATGTTGAAGCAATATCAGGATGAAGTCATGATGAGATACTAGGTTGAAGCATGTAAACAAGAAAATACAACGAAGCATCTATGAGAAGAGTATTTCGGAGCATGGACAGATGACAAAGAAGTAGCTAGATGACAAGAAAACTTGATGTACAGTAAGAAAGACACTTTCCACGAAGGAAGCAATGACATGAAAAAACAGGAAGGAAAGTGATCGATGGATGGTGCCCTACCTAGAAGAAGTTCGAACAAAGACTTCATGACATCAAAGAAAGGAAGGAGATCATGCAGCTGAAGGACCCATGAAGAAGAAGTTGTTGATGAATGAAAGAGTCCCTAGTTAAGAGGGAGCTCTGACAAGTCCCTGATCAAGAGGGAGTTTTGGATCACCCCTAATTACAAAGGAGTGACATTTGTGTTTTTCCCATTTCATGGGTCATGCACTAGAGCAGGACTGACAACCATAAGTCTAGATGAAGGCCATGAATGGAAATGTAGAGACAAGATAGACACAACATTCTTGCCTTCACTTGGGAAGAAAGAATGGGAGGATTAGGTAATAATCTGGCATTCTATACTCTTTTAGGATGTGTAGGGCATCCAAGACAAGAGTAGGCAAGAGGACTGATATTATTTGAGGGTTGGGAACCCAAGATAAGAATAGTCCTAGAAGGTCATACTTAGAGAACACCTGGGTGACTATGTACCTTGAGATACAATGATCAAGGTGTCTATAAATCATTGGTATCGCCAACATTGTAGCTCATGATCTCATGAAGAGATGGGGTTGTTAGTCAAGGTTTTGCACTATGACAATGATGATTGATATGATGTTATAACAGATGGATTGCAAATCTGGTCTCTCTTATGTGAATTCTTCAGAGATTGATAATAGCCAAACACCTTGTAATTTTATATGAATACCTCCCTAATTAAGAGGGAGTGTTGAAGGAAATGTAACTAGGTTCGATATTCATAAATGTACTTTTAATATTTGTATTTATTCAAGAAAAGAAATATTATTCTTATAATATATGTCAATGAGTTTCTTGCTCATTGAAATAGCTCTAACACTAGTTAAAGTGCTATAGGTGAGTCAAATAGTCAAAATAAAAGGTTTAATACCTTAAGGGCTTGTTACACCATGCAATAATATGTATTAGGGTCATAAGAAGACCTCCAAGAAAAGTCATAAGCCTCCTCCAAACAATGGCACGATCAAAAGAAGAAATCAGAATTATATCAAGCAAGTCAACCTCAAGTCTTCATGTCAGCCTCTAGTCAACCTAAAAGAAGGAGATCGACTCCTATATAAGGAGCCATTTGACCTCCTCAAAGGACAACTATATCATATCTGAAATCAGCAAGAAAGAGGATGAGTAAAGGGTAGGGAAAAGTCAAGGAAAGAGGTCTCCAAGTATAGCAAAGAAGGAGGAAGAAATACCAAAGCTTTGGAAGTCTGTTCTAGGGCTAAAAGATAGTCACACGTGCGAAGAAGGAGAGATCTCTCTGCTGTCACAACAACCCTCTATCACAGTCACACAAACTTTATTATTTGGGCTAAGATCATAGGCCTAAAGGGCCTCCCATTCAAGCAAATAAGAAAGGAAGAATAGTGAAGTTAATATGGTTGATCTGAAGCATACTACAGTCACACGTGCAAAGGAAAGGAAGGCTATTCTATTGTCATATCGAACTCTCCTATTGCAAGCATAAAGGAGAAGTGTTTGGGCTAGAAAATAATGCCTATAAGGTCACCCACTCAAGCAAGGGAAAATGCTATACAAGCGAAGGAAGAAGGAGAAGTCTAACAGAGTTCTTGTGAGGGTATTCCCTTACACATGCAAAGAACTAGGGCTGCATTACTTCTGCTCTAAGTTTGCAATCTTTGTAAAAGAGAAGAAGGCTCGGTTGGGAGGAAACAAGGTCATCTTCTCAAGTTAGGAAGGTTCCATCTCAAGTGAAGGAAGAAAAGGTCAAGGTTCATCCTAGAGCATACAATCTAAGGTCTCTACAGTTGTTAGAAGAAGTGTTGAAGGGAGGAAGACAAAGTAGTGGAAGGAGAAGGACGAAGTGTTGCAAGAGGAAGTAATCTTGAAAGGACTTGACTTGTGCTTGGAGGATATCCTTATCAAGGGTTTAGGGTTTGACATTGATCAATAGAAGCTTGAATAAGAGAAATTCATGAAAGGGTTTTCCTCTTAGAAGAAGAGAGGTTTTGGCCCTGACAGAAAGCCAACATCTTGTGTTCTTGTTCTTATGTTTTGGTAGAAGTTTGATGAAGTACACACACATGCATTAATAATAATAATAATAAGATCAAGATAACAAGAGAAAGTAAAAATACTACACAAATTGTTATCAAGTAACGAAGAATCATAGTACACTACTTTGCCATAGATTCTTCAACATGTATTGCATCTATTTCCTACAACATTCTCATCAATGGGGCTGCTTCTAATTTCTTTCATGCTGAGAGGGGACTCAGACAGGGTTTCCCTCTACCCCCCTTACTATTCCTTCTGATCATGGAAGGTTTTAGTAGGCTAATTTCCACTGTTAGATCGTCCATATATTTACATGGGGTTAAAACGACTGCTGTTATTTTTCATCACATCTATTATTTGTTGACAATGTCCTAATTTTTCTTGATGGATCCATTAGAGATTCTAAAAATGTCATGCAAGTTCTATCCCTTTTTTGCAAAGCTACTAGAATGACTTCGAATCACAGCAGGTATTCCATCATGACTGTAAATTTATCTCTCAATGAATGAAGATACGCACTGCACCAATTTCAATACAGACATCTAGACCTGGAGGAGGGTATAAAGTATCTAGGTTATAGACTAAAGCCAAACAATTACTGTATTGTGGATTGGACTTGGTTGATAGAAAAATTCGAGCGTCGTATTAACATATGGCAGCAGCGATGGCTATCACGAGCATGTATATTAATCCTCATTAAATCAGTGTTAGAAGCCATACCAGTATACTGGATGGCACTGGCTTGGATCCCTAAAGGTATCACTTGCAGAATACAACAAATATGTCGTAGATTCTTATGGAGAGGGAATCATGATGGTAGGACTTTCGCTTATGTAAAATGGAAGTGAATAGAAAGACCTAAAAAATGGGGTGGTTGGGGATTAAATGATCTAAACTGCTTTGCAAAATCAATTGCAACAAAAATGGGCTGGTAGATTATCTCAACCACCAGTTTATGGAAAGAGGTGGTATATCACAAGTACATTTACCCCCAATCGATACTTGAATGGATTCGTAGCCCGATAAGGAAAAGAACTGGAGTCTCCACCATTTGGAAATAAATCACACAATCCATATTAGTTATGAAAAAAGGATTGGCCTGACGAATCGGATCAGGTGAACAAGTATGTATTGGCCAAGATGCTTGGTCGGGTTGTGGGAACGCCCACCTCCTTCCGCTCGACCTCAAATAGTTCCTTGATTCAGTTGGCGTAAGATATCTATCCTAGATTGTAGATGAAGGAAATAAAACCTGGCTTTCACAGGCTTGGAATCAGCACACGATCTCATGATCTCGGATTATTGGACAAATGATTGGAACATATATATTTGCGCTATCAAAGAATCCCATGTCAGAATTATAGAACACGAGGATGAATTAATATGGGATGCTTCTCCCCGTGGTGAATACACCCCCAAGGAAGGATACTCTTTCATAGTTTTTGAACATGAACATGAGATTTCTGAGTGGTGGTGGCGACCCCTCTAGAAATTAAAGGCACCTCCCAAATAAATATTTCTCATGTGGTGCCTATTAACCAAGAAAGCTCCTACTGATGACAACTTACATAATAGATCTATCTATGGCCCTTCTCGTTGCTGTCTCTGTAAGGAACAATCTAAATTCATAAACCACCTATTTATGTCATGTCCAGTGACCCAGCTGGTTTGGAAACAACTTTACATTTCCCTTGACATTACTAGTAGATGTGTAACCCCTTATTGTTATTAGTACAACCCCCTTATTATATTGTTGTGCCCATGTAGTCCCCATATTGTTATTATTGTGCCCCATAGAAGCCCACTATTGTTATTATTGTGCCCTTACATTATTATTGTTATGTCGGCTCTAATTATATTATGACCCCTTAGACTCATATATATAGAAAGGAGGTCTTGTCATTTGTATCATCCAAGAATTGTTTATTTGTGTAATGTAAAGGAGGTTGCCCCCTCGAAGAGGCTTATTTCTAAGGCGTTTATCTATCTTTTCTATCTTTTTGTGAGCTAGTTTCATAAAATTTGGTATCAGAGCTGTGGATTCTAGGCTTTCGCTTCTCCAAATAGGTCATCGTGGAATTTTTGCTATAAATTTTTTGCTATGAAGTTTCAAAAGCTTAAAAAAAAACGATTTGAGAAGAAATCGGTCTAAACCACGCATCCGAATTTGAGATCTTCTCTCGCTATATTTTTGGAGATACGATTTGAGGAAGTTAGGGTTTTTGCAAGCTCCAAAATTTCATCTCAAACAGGTCATCGTGGAATTTTCTCTATGATATTTGTTCTATGAAGGCTCAGACTCTGAAAGTAATTTAAACCAAAATCTTGGTGAAGCTCGGTTCCAAATTTCAGATCTTGTCTCGCTATATTTTCGGAGATATAATCTGAGACATTTAGGGTTTCTGTAGGCGCCCGAATTACATCCTAAACAGGTGACTTTGGGAAAATCGTCATAACTTTCTCTTTGAGCATCAAATTGAAATTTCCTAAGAAGTTGCAAAAAGAAGACGGATTGTAGTTTTCTGTGTATCGATTTCAGGTCCTAAGGCTGAAACAGTGGCACGTGGCACTTTGTACAAGCTCGCTCTACTGAACTAGTCTATAATCGGGTCATCGTGGGAGATTTGACATAACGTTTCCTTCAAAAATCCAATATTGATAAGACTTTCAAGGTTAGAAAGAGGACTCAGAGGGCTACTGCGGGATGAAATTTTAGAACTTGGAGATCTGAAATTACAGAGTTACAATCGTTTCAAGATTGAACTCCTAAAATCAAGAAAAAGCGAGATGAGGAAGTTTGATGGCAAGGATCTGGTAAATTGGATACTATAGATGGAGAAATATTTTGATCTACATGGCATACCACTGTTACAAAAGGTACGTATTGCATCTAATTATTTAGAACCAGATCAATTTTTATGGTATAAAGGGCTTTGTTCTCGTAAACCACTTGTTACGTGGTCAATTTTCATGGAGGAAATGATAACACATTATGAGGATATAAAGAGCAACACCTTCTTTAGCCTATTGATAAATCTCAAACAAAAGTGTTCAATGGCAGAGAACATTGAGAATTTCAAAAATTGAATATAAGGGAAAATGATATTCGAGAGAAGCAGAGGATTGATGTCTCCATAGGGGCTTTAAAGGATAACATTCAACATGAGGTTCGTCATTGGGAACCTGATTCATTGGAGAGGGAAAGAAAAGTGCAAAGCAAAATTATGGCAACAAGGAAGTCTACCCCTCACAACTATAAATATGGAAGTATTGTTTCTCCTATCCTTCCACAACCTACAAGGTTGACACCACAACAATTGGAAGAAAAAAGAGCAAAAGGGATTTGTTACAATTGTGATAAAAAATACACTAAAGGTCATAAGTGTGCTAAGAAGAAATTATTTTACATAGATTATAAAGAGGAGGAAGAAAAGGATCAAGAAACATCAAAAGAAGAGAATATACACCAGGAACCAACCCTAGAGAAAGAAGAAATGAATCTGACCATATCTTGTAAAGCATTGGCAAGAATTACCACTCCTCAAACTCTCAAGATAGAAGGACACATCAAGAAGAAAAAGGTTCAAGAAGTGAAAGATCACATCGAGAAAGAAGAAATGAATCTGACCATATCTTGTAATGCATTGGCCGGAATTACCACTCCTCAAACTATCAAGATAGAAGGACATATCAAGAAGAAAAATGTTCAAGAAGTGAAAGATCACATCGAGCATCAAGAAATGAATTTGACCATATCTTGTAATGCATTCAAAGAAATTACCACTCCTCAAACTCTCAAGATAGAAGGACATATCAAGAAGAAAAATATTCAAGCAGTGAAAGATCACATCGAGCATCAACAACAAGTTCTCCAACTTTTAAAGGATAATGCCACTTTGGTGCAAAATCAAATGAAACAATAGGTAGATCAACATCACAATGAAAGAAGTTTTGATGTAGGTGATTGGGTATTTTTACAGCTACATCTCAAGCAAGCAATTTATGAGAAGGAAATGTTGGCAATATTACATGCACTTAAGAAATGGCGACCTTACCTAATGGGAAGACACTTCAAGGTAAAAATGGATCATGATAGTCTTAAATACTTTTTAGAACAAATATTATCTTTAGAAGAACAGAAAAAATGGGTCACAAATATGTTGGGTTATGACTTTGAAATCATCTGCAAAAAATGGAAGCAAAATGTTGTTGCAGATGCACTCTCAAGAAAGGATGAGAATGTGGAAGAATTGTTTTGTGCTATTTCTATTATCCAACCAGATTGGATACACGAAGCAAGGGATAAATGGAAAAAGGATGAAGAAATGTGACCACTTATTCAAAAGTTGCAGAAGATCCCAGTTCAAACAATATTTCCAGAACTTTACGAGGAAGGAAAAATCATATTGAAACCTCGAGCATTCATAGAAACAAGAACCCAACAACTATGAAATTGATCAATTTTAAAGTATCTCATCAAGTGGAAGAACTTACCCACTGAAGATTCCACATGGGAGGACAAGAATTTTGTACAAAAGCGTCAAGAACTACTCAAGCATTGAGACAACACTTTTTGAAGGAGAGGGGCATGTCAGGTCCCTATACTACTAGTGTAACCACTTATTGTTATTAGTACAACCCCCTTATTATATTGTTGTGCCCATGTAGTCCCCATATTGTTATTATTGTGCCCCATAAAAGCCCATTATTGTTATTATTGTGCCCTTACATTATTATTGTTATGTCGGCTCTGATTATATTATGACCCATTAGACTCCTATATATAGAAAGGAGGTCTTGTCATTTGTATCATCCAAGAATTGTTCATTTGTGTAATGTAAAGGAGGTTTCCCCTTTGAAGAGGCTTATTTCTAAGGCGTTTATCTATCTTTTCTATCTTTTTGTGAGCTAGTTTCATAACAGATGCTATTTTTCATTGCATCTATTATTTGTTGACGATGTCCTAATTTTTCTTGATGGATCCATTAGAGATTCTAAAAATGTCATGCAAGTTCTATCCCTTTTCTGCAAAGCTACCAGAATGACTTCGAATCATAGCAGGTATTCCATCATGACTGTAAATTTCTCTCTCAATGAATGAAGATACGCACTACACCAATTTCAATATGGACATCTGGACCTGGAGGAGGGTGTAAAGTATCTAGTTTATAGACTAAAGCCAAAAAAATACCGTATTGCGGATTGGACTTGGCTGATAGAAAAATTTGAGCGTCGTATTAGCATATGGCAGCAACGATGGCTATCACAAGCATTCATATTAGTCCTCATTAAATCAGTGTTAGAGGCCATACCAGTATATTGGATGGCACTGGCTTGGATCCCTAAAGGTATCACCTACAAAATACAACAAATATGCCATAGATTCTTATGGAGAGGGAATCATGATGGTAGGACTTTTGCTTGGGTCAAATGGGAGTGTATAGAAAAACCTAAAAAATGGGGCGGTTGGGGATTAAAGGATCTAAAATTCTTTGCAAAATCACTTGCAGCAAAAATGGGTTGGTAGATTCTCTCAACCACCAGTTTATGGAAAGAGGTGGTATATCACAAATACATTTACCCCCAATCGATACTTGAATGGATTCGTAGCCCGATAAGGAATAGAACTAGAGTCTCCACCATTTGGAAATAAATCACACAATCCATATTAGTTATCAAAAAAGGATTGGCCTGGCGAATCGGATCAGGAGAACAAGTATGTATTGGCCAAGATGCTTGGTCGGGTTGTGGGAATGCCCACCTCCTTCCGCTCGACCTCAAACAGTTCCTTGATTCAGTTGGCATAAGATATCTATCCTAGATTGCAGATGAAGGAAATACAACTTGGCTTTCACAGGCTTGGAATCAACACACGATCTCATGATCCCAGACAACTGGACAAATGATTGGAACATATATATTTGTGCTATCAAAGAATCCCATGTCAGAATTATAGAACACGAGGATGAATTAATATGGGATGCTTCTCCCCGTGGTCAATACACCCCCAAGGAAGGATACTCTTTCATAGTTTCTGAGCATGAACCTGAGATTTCTGAGTGGTGGTGGCGACCCCTCTAGAAATTAGAGGCGCCTCCCAAATCAAGATTGTTCATGTGGTGCCTATTAACCAAGAAAGCTCCTACTGATGACAACTTACATAATAGATCTATCTATGGCCCTTCTCGCTGTTGTCTCTATAAGGAACAATCTAAATTCATAGATCACCTATTTATGTCATGTCCAGTGACCCAACTGGTTTGGCAACAAATTTACATTTCCCTTGACATTGCTAGTAGATGTCAGAGAGAAAGTTTCATTTCTGCATGGAAATCTTGGTGGCGCTCTGCACAGTCACAGAAAATCCACAACCTCCCTCTTTTAGTTTGCTTGGGCATATGGCTTGCTAGGAATAAAATTATCTTACACGATTCCCTAATCCTTTGGAACAACATATGCTCCAATATAGAGGCACTTTTCTGTATGATCCCTAAAGAGGAACCCAAGAACTTGGCCCAAAACATTGTACCTGAAGTCATTGACAAATCATTCCCATGGGCATACTTCGACGGATCTTCTCAAGAAATTAGATGTGGGGGAGACAGTTTTTGACTCATTAAATAAATAAAATAATATGATTTCCCTAGGGGACTAAAATTCTTATCTTAAAAGACAGAAAGCTTATGGTTAAGTGACTTGCAAAAGGGAAATATAAAGACATCAAAGGATAACAAATTTAAATCTTAAAAGTTTGAGGGCCTATATTCATCCCTTACATACACAAGCTCTTCAATTTAGTTTTCAAGTAGGGCTTCCATCAACCTTGGAATCAAAACCTCATTGTACCTATTTTAAAAATAAGAATAAAAACAATTCTTCTAATTTATAATTAGCCCCATTTTACCCCAGCCATATAGAAATATTTTGGGAAAAAATACTAATACACAACTAATCTTATTTTTTATTGGAGACAATCCTTATTATAGTTTGAACATTTTTGCTTTGTTATTGAAGGAAAATATAATCCCCATGTGAATCTTAGTTCTTGATTTCCTTCGATATCTATACTACGACACTCACCTTTTATAATTTTTATTTATTTTTGTTTAATGTTTCTTATATTAATAATTTAAATAAATATATATTTTAAATAATTGATCATTATTATATTTAAATATGGTAATTTAAATATATTTTCTTCTGCATATAAATGTCATCCAAAATGTCTTTGTGTGTGCATAACCTCATTAATGTGTGAATTGGGTTTAACTCGAGACGTAGATAAGAGAAGTTGTGAATTGGGTTTAGATCCCACCCATGGCTTGTTTGTTTTTTTAGTCAATTATTAATTAGTTAATTCTTGATCGGAGATGGAAAGGTATGGACAATCTCATTCTAACCTACAAATTGGAGGGTGGAGCATGAAAACAAGAAAAAAATTCCTTATCAATATACAATTTCACCATTTATAATGAAATTAGGTGAAAGTTTTATATGAGCTTAATGATAGAAAAACTTTTTTTATAACATGACAATTTAACAAAGAAACCATTTATGTATTATTATAAACAAGCTCTCTCTCACTCCGTCTGTGTGTATATGTGTGCGTGCGTTTATACATAAACATTATGATATTATTGATGATTCTATGTTGGTTGGAAGAAATTAACTATAATATAGGAGTCAAGCAAGGTTGTCCCTTATCCCCTTCCGTCTTTGAAGTATACATTGACAAGTTAGAAGATTGTTTGGAAGATGCAAGTTTTGTTGGACCGTATCTTATTGGTATTGTCATCATCCATGTTCTTTACACCAATAATATTATTTTTATGGTGAGGAGTCTCTATGACCTCGATAAGCAACTAAGAATCCTCAGAGATGTTTGCTCCAATATGGGAATTAATGTGAACACTGAGAAAATTAAGGTTATGATATTTAAATCCAACTAGATCACTGATGATAGATACATTTCTATATGACAATAATAGTTTGGAGCAGGGAAAATTTTAAGGATGGAAA
Source organism: Pinus tabuliformis (assembly GCA_031772625.1). Taxonomy (NCBI): domain Eukaryota; kingdom Viridiplantae; phylum Streptophyta; class Pinopsida; order Pinales; family Pinaceae; genus Pinus; species Pinus tabuliformis. The sequence goes on from CM062806.1 coordinate 586,766,986, forward strand.
TTTATATTAAATTTTAAAAACCTTGGCAAATATTAATAGTCCATAATATGTAAATTGTAAAATGCTTATTGATATTTTTGTAAAAATATCCATTTTTCTAAGGATTTTATATGGTCTCTCTAGGATTTTAGCCATTTTAAAGGTAAAATAATTTTATCCTATAAAATCTGGGCGAAACCTCTTTAGAAAAAATGGATATTGGCGAAACATTTTTTGGAAAAAACATGGAAAATTAGACCATATGCAAAATATTAGCTCTTAAAATTTTCCTTGACTTGGAAGAAGTTCCTTTATACAAATATTTTGGAACCAATATTCATCACAAACTCAACTAGAATTATAGCATTAAGAAACAAATAAATGGAGAGTGGAAATCTTATTATGGGTTTGAAAATAATTGTAAATTAGTGGAACTTTGGATGTGAGATAAGAAAAATCTCCTCTTTGAGACTTTCATCACTCTTTTTATCTTCTATGGTTGTGAAGTTTGTGGATACATTATCTCTAGATAACCCTCGAGAAAGATGGAGTAGTTCCAAAAGAATTTTTAACTTATGATATGAAAATTAAAGGTAATACACCCTATCCTATCTTCCTCATAGAAATAAATCTTTCTCCCATTAAGAGTATAACTATGATTAGGTACTTAATGGTGCAAGAATAATATTAACAACATGGACAATAAGTGACCCCCAAAAAGTAAGTTGAGGATCATAAGGGGGTGGAGCTCCATAATTTTTTTTGCAGTTTTTTGTGTCCATTTTGGTAGTTTTTGGCACATGGTTTTCACTTTTGATGGTTTTGTGGTGCATAGTGGTTCACCCATGGTTTTATAATTATGCTTAAAGAAGTAAGGTTGTAATCTAATCTAGGTTAATGGATTAGGGATTTTGGATGCCATGGAATCAAATATATTGTATTGTAAATAATGAAGTTAATTCATGATAAAAAAATAGAGATGTGGGATTTCTAAGAGTAAATCTTTGGGTAATCTTTGATTTCCAATGTTTTATTTTTCTGTTTATTTAGAATGTGTCTGCATTGCATTACTATAGAAGGTTTAAACCTTACTTTAAGAGGGTTCAAGATGAAATTTTTTTTCTCTTAGAGTGCCCTACATATACCTAAATTAGATCACAATTTTCAAATATTTTTCACAATGAGGACCTTCTAAACCTTCTAAGTCATGGAAACTATGGTGATCTTATAACATTTCTCTTTATACTTTTTGAGCAAAAAAAATAACACTGTAAAAAAATCCAAGTAATATCTCCTCTTTCATAAGGTCTGATAGACCAATTATGGCCTTAGTGGACATTAGCCATCATCATTATCATCATGTAAAAAAGATAATTATTCTCCTGATATAATAAAAGATATAATCAAATAAACTGATTTAAAATATTAATTAGATTTAGAATTGTGGTCATGATTTAATATGCAATATGGTATCGCTATTGAAAGTTGGAGGAATAATTATTTTGTTAGAATTAACTATCATAACTTTATTTTATTGAAATTCATAATAAGTTTAGTAAAAATAGTCAAGAATAAATTTTAAAAATATGATTTAATAAAAAAATTGATGTAATAAAATAATAAAATTGTGCAATCATTGATTAAATCATTTAATCAAGTTTGTAGACATGTTTAATCAATATATTGAATCTTATTGGATAACAAAATTCACCTTGAAAAGGCGTTAAACACTCTATGGCATTAAATTATTATAAGTTTTTGCAATCATGATCCAAATTACATGATTATGTATAAATAGAGTTAAACATTATATGAAATCTCACATTTAAATAATCAATACCTTTGAAATTTAACTTTGAAATAAAGAAATTGTTAATAATGTTATTCATTAACATAGACATAATGCCTTTTATACATCAAATAACGTCAACTTGATATGAAAAAGTAAGAAAAACCCCCCAAATATATATATATGGAAATATAAATACATCTCAACTAATGCTAGTTCCCCATTAAAGTAAGGGACATCACTACCTTCACTACATAAGAATGCATCTATGCTTTTATATATCTCTTCATTAAGATATATTGATCGTAAACTATTATAGATATTCCACTAGAGAATTCATCACAACAAATCTACTAAAGCATATTAGAAAATCCAAAATCTACACTATGAGGGTTTATTTCTCCTTAGATTTCTAGATTTGTTGATTACTGTTTATTTCATATGCATGCAAATTATATATACAATAAATAGAGAACAATATAATAAAAACTTGCAAACCACAATTGACATAAGATATATCTTGGGAGACCCTTTCGGGAGAAAATCTAGCTAGAAGATGAGGCTCTTATGTTCTCTTTCTTTGAATGGAAAATGGATGAAAATACAAAGAAGTGAATCTTGTGGCCCATGGGTTGTTACAATGTACAAATCCTCTCTGTTTTCTCTCTCCCTATCCATCTCGGTTACTTTGCTCATCTATCGAACAAAATGCACTCAAATAGAATGATACCCTTTTTCCTCCTAATGGTTAGGTTTGACTCCTTTTGCTCTTAACTAGAGTTACAATATTGACTCTTCTAGTGTCTTCTTCATCATGATCACATGGATGGCCCAGTTTCCATGAGTAATGCAGGTTTATGTGGCATCCTATCGACTTATGGTGGTGAAAACATGAAAGTCAACTTCTGAGTGGCATAACTTTTGTATACAGACTCCAATCGAGGCAATTTTTACATCTTTGGAAAGGTATCTGTGTAGATTAAAAAAAAAGGTTACACAGTTAAGCATAAAAGTTTTTACCCCCAAACAATTTTGTTTTATGCCTCAAAATTCTCCTGGAAGTTTTAGATCCTAATTTTCCAAATTGGATTCCACTGGTAAAAATGGTAATGTGAGTTGATTCCTCCATTTTTTCCACTTTGAAAGCATAAATACAGATGAAAAAAGTATAGTGACCTAATTTGGATTATCTATATAAGTTGTGAATATCCTAATGTATAGAGGATGGTTAGCTAGTGCAATAGGTGTAGCAAGTGGATGAATGGATGGATTGATAGTTGGTGCAATCCATGGTGTAGGTGGAGAAGGAGGAGGGGAATTAGATAGAGTATTTGAAGGATGAGAAGGAGGTGGAGGAGTAATGTCCTCAAACATATCATTATTTGAATATGAATCACATAAAGAAGATAAATGAGCACGTCTCACAACTTATTGCTTCTGATTTCTCATCCTCTAGAGTAGGATAGGGATAATGGCAATATGATGCATTAATAGTCATATCAGGGGGGAAGCTTTCATAGATATATGCAATCCTAGAGTTTTTCATGATCATTCTACGTCATATTAGTTCTATTCCAAAGCCGATCATTGATGTAGACAATTGATCTGACATGGTGAAAAAATTTGTGATTTGGTCTCTATGGAATTCAAGGTCTAGGCATTCAAGGCAACTCATGATTGGCCTTAACCATCTCTGCATTAATTTAGGGAGAAGAAACCTCACTAACATATGAGCCAATATGTGCAAAATAATATATAATGATAATAATACAATTTAAACAAGATATTATAATCAAGTGCACATGCATCAAATAAAATTAAAAAAATATGCAATTAAAACAATCAAATGATAAAATAAAACTACCTCTCTCATTTAGTGTTTACAGTTTTACATATTTATGAATTTACATATCTCTCATTTGGACAAATCTATGAGATGGACAAATGAGAGGCTTCATTGTTTTATTTACATATCTATGAGTTTACAGGGACTTCATGAACTTCCATTCTCATTAAAAAAATTACAGAAGCACATTGGTCTTAATCTTTTCTAATCATTACAACTCTTCTATATTTTATAAAATATAAATAAAATTAAAACTTGGGTTATCTTCTACTAAGTTGCACTAGGTTATTTTTATTACTTATTCTCTTCCTTTTATTCATTCTCTTCTTTGGTTGGTAAGGAAAAATTTATTAATCTTTTCTTCTTCTTTTCAAATTTCCTACGTTAAAAATCCACCACTGATAAATATATTTAAAGGCCATTTGGATGACCAAACCATCTCTTATATTACCTTAATATATTAAAATTCATGACGAGAGGAAGACCATAGGTCCATAACATTAATGAAAGTGAATGGAGACCATTGAAAAAGCTATAATCATTCAATTGCAAAAGGAGAAATGAAAAATGGACATTCTTATAGCAAATTTACCCCCTATGGTCTTTCAAGAAATAGGGTCTAAAAATTTCTCAAGCTAATGCTTGAGCCATGTGTAACCCTTGTTGATGTCATGGTATTAGGGTCAAGCTTTAAACTTAATTGGCCCACCCTTTCTCATAGAGCGCTAATTAACTTGCCATATATAGTAGACTAGCCAAGCCAATGTTTAGGCCTCTTCAAGTTCCCAATTCATTTGGAGGAGATGAGTATTCTCACATAATAAGGAAGAAACACTCTCAATATCACTGCAACACTTATTTCTTGGGTGATATGAGAAAGTAATCATCATCTTACCATTAAAAAAGATAATTTCTGGGTAAGCTTAAAGAAGATAACTCTTCTGTAAATTGCTGCAAAAATTCCTTCCTGAGCAATACAAGACTTTATATGCATATTTTCCAATGGAAAAGATGATTTAACCAAAATATAAAACCTTCACTTAATTTAAAGTCGATGAAGAGGATTCATCAAAAATATGTCACTAGCAATGTCAAATGTCCAAGTAATGTATTTCTAGGTAAAGTTCTTACATATTGAACTTGGTTAGACACTTTTGAACTTGGCAAGCTTGGGGGTCCCTTTTAGAATGAACACAATTAGGAAAAGGTCTAGTAGTTAACTTAACATGGTTCCAAAAAAAATATGTGCAAGGTCCTAAATTCCACACACCCTAGTCCCAAAACAAATCTGTACAAGGCCCTACATTCCATACCAGAGGTAGACCCATCTGTGCCCATAACTTGGCACATCAAATCCAAGATTTGGGATTTTACAAACTCAACTGCAATTACACACATGAATAAGGATTATGTCTTGCACCAACACTTGATTTCATTGTTGAGTTTTCCCTTATACTTCCATATATATATGGTCTCTAGTCTTATTGAGAACTCTTGAAGGATCTTAATATTGTAAGTTATTGTATCATATTTAGAGCATAATTGTCCTAAATATTGTAAAGGATGTGCTATCACCAAAAAATTGATCATCTAGCCTAATTTACTACATGGACTGAAGTATACCATGTAAACCAATTTTACCCTAGTAAAATTGCTTTCGTTGTGAGAAATTACCTAATAAACCACCTTTATTAAGTAATTTATAGTTAAATCCATGAAGAATAATTAAATAAATCACTATTGATTTGATTTTCTTCAAGGAATAACTAATTAAACCATTGTTTTATTATTATTCCTTGTTAAATTTGACCCAATCATGAAAAATAAACAGATAAATAATTATTTATCTTATTTTTCTCTAAGAATAATTAATTAATCACTAATCAATTATTATTCATTGTCAAATTTGACTAAATACCCTAGGAATAATTAAATACATCGTTATTTGTTTATTATTCCTTAAATAACTCCTTGAGATAATAAATAAATCATTTATTTATTTATTATTTCTAAATAAAAATTTAAATACTTTTTCCCTCCTAAACAAATATAATAAAATATTCCAGGTGGTGATTCCAAGAATAGGATCAATAATATTTTATTATTGCTCATTATTTGAGGATAACTCAATATTTTGTTATAAATAGGAGGGTTTTCCATTCATTATTCACTTTTGATTATTTTCATTGTTGCACTCACTGTTGTAACTCTAATTATGTTCATTGTCACACACCATATTTTTACTGGGTTTATGCATTATAGAGAAGAGAGACTCTATAGAAGTTAAAAGCATTTGAGGATAGCCAAGAACCCATCCCATAGAGGGGGACTAGTAACATATATTTGTTTCCTTCACAGGTGTTATAATAAAATCAGTCTTTACATATCTGGTTTCCATTAGATGTTTTGGGGTTATTACTCTTTATTTCATTGTTTAACTATGATTGTAGCATAGATAAGGATTTTGGCAGCTTTTGTTTCTATCAATAGCTACAGATCTACAATTTTTAGCAGTCATTTTTATTGTTGAGATCGTTTTTCATCCATGATCTTAAGTGGGATCTTTTCATACATCATTGAGAAGAAAACACTACAACAAATTGGAGACTCCATTGGGGAATAATTCCGATTCAGAACCTTGGGTCTCCAATCAAAATTGGCGACTCCGATGGGTTTTATACTTCTGATCCAGAAACCTGGGTGACCTTTGTTTTTCAGATTAGGGATTCTTCTTTTTTCCATTCTATTAATGTTTCCTAGTGTTTTAACCCTAGATCTGATAAATTTCTAACTTCCGTAAGCTTTCTGGTTGTTTCCATAGGTCACAGGAACCAGCCGCGGCAAAGGCGACACTTTTTTATGAAATTTGCAGACCGAAAGTCTCGGAGCAAGAATCACAGTTTTCAGCCCAAAAGGTGCGATCTGGGCTCCAGAACGCAACTTTCTGCCCAAAAAGTGTGATTTCATCAAAAAACAGGTCAGAACCTGCGATTTCTGGGTTTTAGGGTTTTTCTCAGATCTGTTTCTTTGCTGAGAGTTTTCTGTTGGGTGTTTGACCTCTGTCTCACCCAGATTAGGCCTTGATCCATTCTGTTTTACTCGTTGAAGTTGAATTTAGCCTCCTCTAGGGCTTCTATTACACTTCTACCTTTCTAGGAGGAGTTTAGCTGAGTGAGAACTCTAAGTTTCTGTAGCATCCTCAACGACATTTTCCAGATCTGTAACCTTTCGTTTCAGATCTGATAAGATAGGTTGCTACCATCCATAGTTTCACATTCAAACTTGTTTTGTCATTCCCTTAGGGTCCCATCGGTTGGCCTAGGTGTTTCACCCATCTGCCTATCTTTTTACAATGATCTTCCCCTCTGGTTTTTTGCTATCGCTGTACCACTTTCTAGCAACTTAGAGTCACTTGATCCCAGTCACACTGACATTCATATCTCTTGACGTTTTAGTGTATTTTCCATCGGTTTTACCACCTAGAAGTAAAGTGTTTTCAAACCCAGTTTGGGTGGGGTTTAGTTAATTGTTTTTCTGTTTAATTTCTGTTGTTTATTTCAGTTTATTTACAACAAGGTTTTTTTTTTTTTTTTTTTTTTTTTTTTTTTTTAATTAATTTATTTATAACAAACACGATATGGGCTTAATCAATTAATACACTTACACACACAAGCACACCTTAAGCAAAGGGTGCTTGGTTTACACCATTGAGCCAAGACTTAACATAATAAATTTATCTCACTGCATCAGAGACAAAAGATATATTGTTGATCTCCCTTCACCATTTCTGTGTTATGTGTGTCCTTCCATCATTGTGCCACCAAGGCGTTAGTCGTGGAGACTATTAAGCCTTCACCCCTAGTTTCCGCTTGGGCGTATTACTCCTCCCCGTCGGGTTCAAGTTCATAGCCCTTCGAGTCCCCATTCCGACTCTTCTCCTGGTCCTTCCAATTCCTCATTTGATTTCGAACCTCCTTCACCGCATATCGTCACCATGTCTGGACCCATAGCTTGTGCATGACCCCAATCTGGTGGCAGATCCAATCCTACACTGGTGGTCACATTAGGTAGAATAGTCTCAGGGACCATTCCGATAGCCTCTATGCTCCCCTTTATGGTTGGGTTAAGTCTAACGGATCTTAACCAATTGATAAACGACCCCATACACCATGATGCTGATTGGCCCTCTATGCCGACTAAGCTTCCCTTAGACATCCCAAAGTTTGAGGGTATTGTTGGAGAGGATCTTACCAACCATGTTTGATCCTTCCACATGTGGTGTTCGTCCAACTCCATAACCGATGACTCCATTCATCTTTGGCTCTTCCAACACACGTTCACTGGAGACACTGCAAAATGGTATGTAGACCAGCCCGCCACTTCTCATTCCGTTTTCGCGACGCTTGCTAAAGCGTCCTTATCATATTTCTAGTTACCTCTCTGGTATGACACTGGTACTGAGCTTTTAACCACATACCATCAATCCTCAGCTACTCGCCTTTCTGACCATGTTCAAGAGTGGTGTCGAAGGGGGAGCACATGTCACGCCTTGCCTTTCGAAGACCGTGTTTATCTAGATTGGTTTCTCAAGAGCCTTTTATCCCCTATCGGGAAAGATGTGGCGTCCCATTTTCCTTAGACCGAGGAAGAATCTCTCCAAACCTCTTTCAGATATGATTTGTTTTATGCTCAATCAGGTTATGTCTATAACATTATTCCAGACCTCCCTCGTCCTGGCAGAGCTAATGCACCAGGGGCATCTCACATTGTCGACGGTATCGTTGGATCCATTTCACACTCTTCACCATATTCTCAGCAGAGATATGGCTACCCACAGGGGGGAACCAGTTCTTCCAACATTTATGCCCCTCCTGCTAGCAACATGTTTCTAGGGCCCCAACCCGTCTACCAAATTGTTGCTCCTTCTTATGCATAACTTGGCGCCCCAACCCCTCAAGAATTAGCGCTGCAGCCTCCCATGCATCCTCAGCTCCAATAACCACCACCCCCTTAGGGTCAGGTGTTTGTGCAACAGTGTGATACCAATCCACAGAATTCGAAGAAAAAGAATAAGGGGAAGGGTAACAAGGGTAACTAGGGTAACCAAGGTAACTAGTCCAGTGAACCCTAGGGGAACCAGCCTGACACCAACAACCAGCAACAGGGTGGACAAACCAAGAAAAAAAAGGCTATTCATAATGAATAAGCCTTGTGCATGTTGTGGTGTACATGTCCGCTACACACATGAGTGTCCCCTTTTACCCCATATGTGCCAACTATGGGAAGCTCAAGAAACTTCTCGAGGTCAACAATCGCCTCAAAATCTTGTGCCACCTCAACCCCCCATGCTCACGAATCCTTTGCCTTAGCAAGGATTCATTGTTGCTCAACCCCAGCTAGGTCAAGCAACCCACCTCCCCCAACCTTCTGGTCTCGGTGACTACCATATCTTGATGATGAACTGGAAGTCCTCTAGTCGTGCCCTTCCAAAAAGAAGGCTCTACTAACTGCCTTGTGTGCAGTGGACCCTTCTGATGATCGCTTGATTGTCTACCCAGTTGATACATCAGAGCATCCCCCATTGCCCTCATCTGTTGCTTTCCAGATACTAGTTAGAGTGCATAATGCCATCATCTCCAGATGCATTATTGACGAAGGCACATCCACCTATGTGATGTCTGCTGCTATTTAGAAAGAACTCAATTCACTTGAGTTTTACCCCTCCACCATCACCTTGCATGTGTGGGATGGACACTCCTCCCAGCCCCTTGGCATGTATCGCAACTGTCCAGTGACCCTTGCGGGCAAAACTGTCCATGTCGATATCGAAGTAATCGATGCCCCTTTGGATTAAAATATTTTCTTAGGTCGTAGTTACACAAACACCATGTCAGCTATCACGTCTACGGTGTTCCACAAGATGTGCTTCCCCCATGAAGGGAAGATCGTTACCATTGATTAGTTGACTTACTATGAGCCAACATCCGTGACCTCCCCCGAGTCCATCATCTTGTCGGTATCCAATAAATATCGTCCACTCCTTGCATTAGTGTCTCACCCTTAGTCTATAAAGATTCCTCATTTTTTGGTGCCTTCCCCGTTCCTCCCCCTCCCATTTCTGAACCTACTTCCATGAGTGTTTGCATGTTATAAGCATCACAGGCTACCCTTAAGCAGTCCGGTACACCTGATCAACAACTGACTCCCCAGCATCCTATTTTCTCTTCCAGCTGAACCCTCTAGACCCACTCCCCCGGGACCTCCTCTGTTTGTGAGTGCCTCTCCTATGTTCCCTCCAGGAACTGTTCCTCCATGTCTCAACCATCTAGGAGCTATTATACTAACACATTATGCTATCGGCCAGATACCTTTCTTATTCCCCCCTCCAAGAGTTTTTTCTGTACCTGTCATGGCTTTGCTGGTCCTTCCTAACATGACTCTTGGGATCCGAGTATGGTACATCTACCCCCCTATAAACATTTCTCCTGGTTATCCAAGACCATATCATGCTTTGACCTTGGTTCAACCTATCCCCATGACCCTTGCCTCTGCTTCAGTACCATCACCACCTCAACAGGAACCAACTCCTGTTGCAAAAGAAGCTAGCCAGGAGGGAAAAGCCAAAAATAAAGATTCAAAGGACAAGGCTCCCCAAGCTCCTCTAGCCCCTAAGGCCCCAAAGCCATGCACTTTGTGTGAAGTTGTTGGGCATGCCACCAATAATTGTCCCGAACTTCCTCAACTTAAACCTTTGGTTCATGAAGCGTTCCCTGAGTCGAATATTACGGAAGCCCATGTTGACATACCGGTCCCACCTAAGAAACTCAAAATGCTTCGTACAAACCACCCTTGTGCCCTTTGTGATCTCCATGGTTAGTATTCCCATTGTTTCCCTCGTCTCGACGAGTTTTGCGATTACCTTGGGGCGATCCGTGAATACAAGGCCACTCGTAGTAGAGCCACTACTCCTCTACCTGTGGATTCTGGTACCACCACTCAACCAGAATAGGGAAACTCTGGCCACTCTATTGTGAGCCGCTACTCCTCTACCTGTGGATTCTGGTACCACCACTCAACCAGAATAGGGAAACTCTAGCCCCTCTATTAGTCCCGTCAAATGGCGTGTGCATTGGATCTGCCACCAATAATCAGGACGAATATGATGCAGTGATAGGTTTATTAGTCGATGCCCTCGCTCATTGCATCCTTCATCTTCATGTTCGTTTAGATTCCTTGCTACTTGTCATGCAATTGAATGGTGTGTATCATGTGCGTAACCAAGTCCTATTTAGAAATTATCTACGAGTGAAGCTATTAGTACATGAATTTTAAACCATTACATTCAGCCATGTGCCTAGAGCCCAAAATCACTATGTATATACCATCACAAACAACATTCGAGATTGGCATTTATCACATGTATACCACAGAAGATAACCATAGAAATGGCGAACCATCATCATCATAAAAAATGCGTAATCATATTATGTATCATAAAAGTGTTTGGAGCCATAGCTATAAATACATACGACATGCCCATAACATGTTACAATACTCACAATCAAAGGGATCCAGGGACATGTCAGATGGTGACTGGATCTCGCACCAAAGGCTCTACCTGCCATCGCCACATGCTGCACAATACCTCGCCACTCTGAGGGAAGACCCATACACTCATCTGTGTACCGATCCTCTAAGTTGTGCCATCTGCGCTTTGAAACCCCGGTCAAGAGTACATCAAACCTACGATGCAAATTAGTAAGCATTGTAGTATCCTTTGGACCCTGCTGTGACGATGATGTCCCCCGATCTGCAACCCCAGGTGCTGCGGCTCGACATGCATATCCTTCCGGATTCACCGGTGCTATGCATGTATACAACATGTTTCACACTCAGTACCACATACATGTGACATAAATATAAAATGCACCATAAAACATAGCAACTTAACACTTACCATCTGGTCCCCATGCTCGCCCAGGTGGAAGTGGCAAGTCAGGATGCCCTGATAGTTCATCCCGCTATAAGGGTAGTTTTCAATGTAAAGGGGCATCTGGTCCCAGTGTGCGAAAAACTCGGGTCAGAACACTTGTCCGACTCTCCCTCCTCCTCTTCATAATAGCTACCCCCAGCAGCACATCTTGGGCTCCTGTGGGCCCCCATCTCGGATATGTACATGAGGACGGATAGTGGGTATCTTCTCAAAGAAGAAAACACACAGTCCTGTACCAAAAGCGTAGTCACGATTCACTTGTCTCTTACAAAGACTAAACTGTCGTTTCACCAGTGACATCATCATCTAGGCCCACCCATAGTAGGTCTCGACCAAAACACTCTCAACTAACATCATCTGCCCTCCAGTGATGTGGTGGAATTCCTAGCTGCCCAAGACCCGTAGCACAACTGCGACAACATCTTGTGTCTCTAGCCTCTCTAGATCAACAAGAGGGATAGTCATGCCCTTGAAACGAACACCCTGTCGACAATGGCACTCCACGAACTCAGTAATGTTCCTCCCACGAGGTAACACCAGATGAATATCCCCCACCACTCCGAGGGGAGGCTGTCTGGTCAGAAAATAAATATCCTGTAATATGAGCTCATTCTTGTGCCCTTGCATGAAAAAGACCTCCTGGTCTGGATCCCAATAGCTCACAATTCTCGATAGAAAGGGCTCACCTGCCCTCATTAGTGGATTCTCTACCAACTTGAGAATCCCATAATGAGCCAATGCCCCTCAAATCACCTAATCCCCCTAGATATTGGATCGAAGAGTGTCCAAGTCTCGTTCATGCCAGTTTATTCTAAGCTCTTCCATATCTGTAAAACACCGCATGTCTTATCAGTTTAGAATAGAAAACAACCCACTACATTGATCAACCTGCAACCCTCACCAGGCCAGCAGACAAACCCTTCCTCCAGCTATAAATTACAGTTTTCAGCCCAGAAAGTGCGAGCTCACAGGTTTCTAGTTGTTTCTTGTGAGCCATATCATACTTCTAGACCTAGAAAGTGTGATGCGACCATGAGCAAGGGCAAGGGTCTCTCAGGGAGTTGCTAGGTGCCAAAAATCAGGAAATAAACCATTGAAATTGAAGATATGAGTAAGACCACCTACCTGAAAGTCGCAAATCCTGATTCCAACAGTTAGCTTATCCGCTACGATATCCACAAGATTTAGGGCCTTTTCCTTCTCTCCAAATTCACCACAACTCACTTAGAAAATGAATCCAAATTGGAGGGAAAACACCCTTTTATAGAAAAACCCACAATTTTTCTATCGCCCATTGCAACTAGACTGTAGCTCAGTTTGACAAACTGTCAACACCACTGGAAATCTCTCACTGAGATCTATAATGGGTCTTCTTAAGTTTTTGATGATTTGACACTTCACCAGGAAGCCTTTCTTCCAATACGGGTCACTTTTTCGCTCTTAAAATCAAATTTCGTCATAAAGCGACACTTGTACTTTGAGGTCCACCTCCTCTTAATACTTTTCATACCATATGTCGATCTTCGTCATGAGTAACCATCATTTACTCATGTTTTCATGGTCCCCATCGGGCCTAGTCTGTGTGGCAACGTCATCGAGTCACCCTTGTTCAGAGCATTCGCGATGAGTCACCCTTGCACTCTTGGAGTCTATTTCATGTCCCATTATATCATGTCACAATATTCCATCCATATTTGCATACCGTTCATCTTGTGTTTCCCATTTTGGCCTCCAGTCATATTGTCTCCATCCCCTCCGGAGTTAAGTAAGTTGCTACCAGGTCAGCCATGCACTTTATGCTTTGACAAGAGTAGTCATATGTTTGTCCCTCAGTCCCATTTCTCCATTATCCCTGGTGTCATTCCATCAATCACATTACTATTTTCCCTCATGCTTTAGTTGAGGATTCCCATTGCCTCATCTATCGTGGGCCCTATTTTGTCGACATCAACTCATTTATTCTAGAAGAGTGACCTAGAGGGTGGTGTATCTCAATTCCAGCTTCCATTCTTGTTCAACGCCTTGGATCGAGTAGAGGGTCTCATTATTACCATTTGAATTGGTCATTTCATGTTCGTGATTCATACACTTGATGGTCCAGTGATGCAACAAACTGTACCAGTGATTCTCGGGTCCGTGTGAGATGTTTTAGACCTCATGAGGGGGAGGCCCTTCAGGTAGCCCCCCACATGCCTGGATGCATACCTACTATACTACAACCTTAGATGAAGTTCCGCAAAGTTGATGGGTTTGGTTCCTATCGATCGCAGTGTTCATAGCATGCACATCTCCTCTAGATGATCCATTCAGTTTTGCAGAGCCCTTCCTTGTTTGACAAGGATTTTCTAGTTGTTCTACCCTCCCTCCCACCCATTTTTTGAGGGAAGGGGCATTGTATCTCATCTACTCAGATATTATTGTATTAAGTCTTAGCTCTTGTTTTCACCAGGTGCATTATATATATGGGACACATTGTATTATTTTATGGCTCTGTTATGCCTGTGTGTCATGTACCATTCAACATGTACTTTATTGCTCAGTTTCATATTTATGGGTGAACCATTATTTTTGTACTAAGTTATCTCGATGGGTATGGGTATGCCTCCCCCACCTCATTAAGGTTTGGTACCACACAAAAAAAGGAGACTTGCATTAGTCTCGCCCCCTATGTCACTATCCTCTCTGAGCTTCAGCTTCATTAGTCTCTCTCTCTCTCCCCTTGACTCCCCTGTGTTGTCTAAGGGATTGTGTCTTTACAACATACTTCGGTCATATGTTTTAGTCCTAACACTCGTACGTAGGGGGCAATCTGTTATCACCAAAAAATTGATCATCTAGCCTAGTTTACTAGATAGACCGAAGTATACCATGTAAAGCCAATTTTACCCTAGTAAAATTGCTTTCACCATGAGAAATTACCTAATAAACCACCTTTATTAAGTAATTTATAGTTAAACCCATGAAGAATAATTAAATAAATCACTATTTATTTGACTTTATTCTAGGAATAATTAATTAAACCATTGTTTTATTATTATTCCTTGTTAAATTTGACAGAATCATGGAAAATAATCCGACAAATCATTATTTATCTTATTTTTCTATAAGAATAATTAATTAATCACTAATTAATTATTATTCTTTGTCAAATTTGACTAAATCCTCAAGAATAATTAAATAAATCATTATTTGTTTATTATTCCTTAACTAACTCCTTGAGATGATAAATAAATAAATAGTTTATTTATTATTTCTAAATAGAAGTTTAAATACTTTTTCCCTCCTAAAAAAATTAATAAAATATTCCAAGTGGTTATTCCAAGAATGGGATCAATACTATTTTATTATTTCTCATTATTTGAGGATAACTCAGTATTTTTTTTATAAATAATAGGGTTTTCCATTCATTATTCACTTTTGATTATTTTCATTGTTGCACTCATTGTTGTAACTCTGATTATTTTCATTGTCACACACCATATTTTTACTGGGTTTATGCATTATAGAGGAGAGAGACTCTACATAAGCTGAAAGTGTTTGAGGATAGCCAAGAACCCATCCCATAGAGGGGGACTTGTAACATATATTTGTTCCCTTCACAGGTGTTATAATAAAATCATTCTTTACATATTTAGTTTCCATTGGATGTTTTGGGGTTATTACTCTTTATTTCATTGTTTAACTATGATTACAACATGGATCAGAATTTTGGCATGTTTTGTTTCTATTAATAGCTGCAGATCTACAAGGTTTAGCAGTCATTTCTATTGTTGATATCGTTTGTCATCCACGATCTTAAGTGGTTTCTTTTCGTATGTTATTGAGAAGAAAACACTACAACAGGATGACTAACCATTCAAATGACCAAATGGAAATAATCTCATCATTTTCCTCATGGATATTTGGATCCATTGGAATATATGGTCAAATCAGCCTATTAATAGTTGTTCCATTGAAGTATTAATAAAAAAGTAGATGATGGGGACTAAGGTTCCCTCTTTCTCATCCCATCCGTCACATTGATTCATACACCTACCTACTAGGCCTACATCCAACTAAATAATGATGTTTGAGATAGGTTAATGGCAGATGTTGGGTAAATCTATGAATTGATATAATACTTCCATAAATCTCAAAGTTCCAAGACAAACTCCAAACCAAAATTTGCAAGGATTGCTAGTGATTGTGTGAAATTTTAAAACCTTATTTTCAAATTATTTTGTGAAGGCTTAAATTACCTTATCCTTCCTATATAAGCTTAAGTTTTCCCTTAGATATCTTGTCACCTAAACAAGGTAACTGAGCTTCTCGCGATCACCTCAGGAATAATTACCATTAACACAATTTACTCAGTTATGTCACAAATGATTTTACATATTCATACATAGGAATATAACACAACATGTAACTTTGATTTTGACAAACATGTCAAACATATTACAACTGAAAACATCACTTAGAAAACAAAGAAGATTCTTGTCTAAAATTAATTGCCTACAAATGAACAAGGGTGTGCTATTTTTGACCCCAAAATAGGCTATTTGTAGATATTATTTCCTACAACTAGCCAACCCCTAGCCAAGTAATGATACCACCAGATACAAAATCATATTCTAAAGAAATTTACTAGTGTGAAAGTCACTCTCTATCATATGTAAACAATGGTAGCCACCTTCTACCTGCTGAGTTAGGACTACCATGGATTGTCCAGTAGCCTTCCTGACTACTTCTAGCTACAAAAGGGAGTCCCTTCATTTCTTTTGCAGTACCTTATTTCCCTCCCCTCTCAGTGCTTGCTATTCAACCTAACCAACATCAAATTCACAATCCATTTTTTCCAAGTTTTGGTTTGGGTTTTCCAGTCTCAAATTTATAGTCGAATTCAAAAATTTAACAGGCCTAATCACTCAAAGTGGAACCCATTCATATTTTGCACCATTTGGGCATGAATTTTGGTTTCCTTAGGAGTTCTTATTTTCCTATAATTATTAGTAGAAAACCCACTCAAGAATCAACACGATTTTCACTCGTGGGTGCTATCTACTCTTTGAAAAAATTTCCTCCACACTTTTTGGGCCTATAACTTCCTCTAGACACTAAGAAAAATTACTACTTTGACCCCCATTTGCATCCGCCCTTATTTTTCTAAAGAGACCCCACGACTTTGCGATCACTGTCAAGAGATTTTATGGGCTAGAGTTTGGAATTTGACATGGGTACTTGATGCACGCTCCTTTGGCAATTTTTAGCTTCCCATTCAACATCTACATAATCCCATAATTGTGGGTGGTTGGCTATCCAACTACCCAACTCCTCTCAATAACTGATTTTGGGGAAGTGGGAAAGAGGGAAATAATTTCAAATTCATTTTGGCAATATGAGTTTTTGGCTATAGTTGTTTACTTGAAAAGCGAGGTAATTTCCCAACACCCCCCCTCGCCCAACTAATTCCCATTTGTGGTATTATAACTAATACTAATGCTCCACCCTTTAGTTAATTGCTTGACATATTTTACTCTTTATGTAGTATACATTTACATTATTTATCATTTATCTACCATAGTTAAAAAATCATAAAATATGTTTTAAATGGCTTACAAATTTATTGAGTCATAATTCTAACTACAGACTGAGGAAAATGGGGCATTACAAATGCATTGTGTAAAACCTAAATGACCAATATTTTCCAAAATGGAAATCCAATGGAATAATCACAATCATTGGTGATAAATAAAGCGATGAATATAGGATTTATTCACTTTTTTGTTGATGTGTGACCCATCATTGGATATGGACCGTTTTATTTGGAGCACAATCAAATGATTGATAGTAAATGATGGCCTATTCTATCTTTTTCCAAGCTTCTTCAACAATGGAGAATATAAAGACCCAGACATCTCTGTGTAAGAAAATAAATAAAATCATGTTCATGAGATCATTGCTGTAGGTTTTAACACTATATAAAAATTACCTACAAATGAATTGTTAAAAATAGAAAAAATATACAATGCTGAGAACATAAAAAATATACGTAAATATTTTCTCTTGGAACCCAAATAGGGAAAACCAAAACGAATTTTTAGTATTTATTTTGGTGTTACAATACATTATATACATGCCAAAGAATTCATAAACCCCAATCCATTAACCTTGGATTAAAACATAATCATAGTTCCCTTGACCAGATCTACAAAATACCATGGGAAAAAACATCATGCCCAAAACCATGTGCAAAAACAATCCACGAAACCATGGGTAGGTTCGCGCACCATCTTTGGATTTGCCTAACTATTATTGGGTCCACATATTTTTTTTGCTAGGACGCTGCCCAAGACCTCATGTACGGGGGATACCACCCCCTACAAACCCCTCAGTAGGGGGGGAGGCTGGCCCCCTACAACCCCCCCCGCCCCCCCTGCCCCTGGCACAACGTAACAACACGTGGAGCTAGTCGTGGAAATAATATAGCGCATACCCAACAATTACAACCTTTATCTACACCATGGCTAAGCCATTTCAACTCAACTTAAGAAATTCGCATGGCTTCTTCCATGCTCCTTATCCTTCTAATGAACTAAATATTCTTTTGTTTCTTGATCTCTCATTTTCCATGCAATTATTTTATCTAATGCCTTTATAATTTATTCTTTCTCTTGCTTATGAATATATTCTTTGAAATCAACAACATAGTCATCACCTTCATCTGCGATACTTTCATTAAATTTACACAAATCTACAACATTCAATGTTAACAAAATATCTAATCCTTTTAGTAGTTCAAGTACATATGCATTATTAGAAATTTTTTCAGTATATTACATGGCCTTATTTATTTATGTTTATCTTGTTATGGGCATCTCTTGGAAACCTTTCCTTCATAAAAAAATATTCACTCGCCTTTGTATAACAACTCTTTGCTTATAAATTGACTATTTCTTTGTAGCTAATTCTACACTTTCCCATGCACTTCTTTCATACGTTCAACAAATGACTCTACATCTTCACATTTTTAGCTTGCTTCAAGAAAAAATATCAAATGTGTAACTCCTCTTGGTGATCTTCCATTCACAATATGAAAAGGGCTCCTTCCTATATATCTATCTATTGAATTGTTATATGAAAATTTAGTTGGTAACAATATTAAATCCCATTGTCATGGTTTCTATCCCATAATAAATCTTGGTAAATGTCCAATGCTATTTTTCAATGGTTCTATTAGTTCAATAGTATGCAAGAATATGCAGAACTAAACTAAAATTTTGTATCTACATTCTTCCATAATTTTCTTTAGAAATGATCGATAAATTTGTTGTCTTTGTCTAAGGCTATGCCTCTTGGAAAACCATGTAAATGAATAATTTCCTTAAAGTGTAAAACAATTAAGCTCACGCCATTACTAGTCATCTTTCAAGGAATAAAATGTGACATTTTATAAAATATATCAACAACAAGAAAAAATATTGTCATTATGTCATTGGGTGTTATGTAGTCCGAACAAAAAAAATCCATTTAGATGTTCTCCCAAGGTGCTTTTGTAAGGGAATGGGTATATAAACCAATATTATGAGTTATTTTCTTATCATGTTGGCAAACCCTACAACTACCTTTAACCTTTTTCTTAACATTTTCTTCGCAATAATAGGCCAATAATATCACTCTTCAATCAATGATTGAGTTTTATCAATGCCAAATTGTGTATCCAAGCCACCAAAGATTATATATCTCTTTGATAAGATTATCTTCATTGAGCCTCTACGAATATATAGTTCTTGATTTTTAAATAGGACTATCTCCTGGATTAAATAATAAGAGAAATGAGTTATATCACAAATCCATTGTTCTTTACCATATTTCCAACCTTCAACAAAATATGGGTCTATTTCGTACAAGCTCTCCATTGATTCCATCCTTACCATCTCAATTATTATAGTGGTCAACATTGATTTCCTATTTAATGCATCATCATTTTTATTAGGTCTTCTAAACCTATGTTTCAAAATAAGTATATCTCTATGATAATTCCACCCATTTCATGTGTCTTTGATTAAACTTTGATTTAATGTTGATATCTCAATGCTTAATGATTACCATATAGAACAAACTCTTTGGACAATAAATAATGTCTTGATTTATTCAACAATTGTATGATAACATAAAACACTTAATCATACACAAAATATTTATATTCTATTTTTTCTTCATTTATCTTCTCACTAAAGTGTGCAATCAATCTTGTCCCTAATTGTTGTTCCACTAATATCAAAGTCTACTTGAGATATGTGCATTCTTCTAATATTATCATTTTCTCCTACATGTAGTTAATGGTGAACAAATACTATTGAATTTCTAATAAACTTTCTATAAAATTAAGCAAACCATGAAAACTTCTTTCTTCAAATATACTCTTTGAAATAGGCCATTTTACAATTACTCTCATCTTCATGGAATCCATCTTCAAGCCTTCTTGGGATATTACAAACATACCAACTCTTCTTTCATAAATGAAGTATTTTTTAGATTTATGAGTAGCTTCTCATGCTTCAATCTCTCTAAAATTTACCTCAAATGATTAAGATGCTCTTATTTTGTCTAATTGAAAATTAAAGCATCCTCTAAATAAACAACAATAAAATTTCCAAGTCAAGTCCCACTAGCATGACCGATTGAGGATGGGCCTTGTCAGCAAGGCAACCCATGATCAAACCTCACAGGGGGTGGTTGTGCCTTGTTCTAGTAGGAGGAGACATGCTAAAAAATCTAGTTAGCTAAGGGATGGTGTGGCCCAAGTCTAGTGCGATCCCCGGGTGAATTTGACGAATTAAATACTCCTGGGTCATGGATCCTCAAGCCATAGGTCAAATCTGGAGGATCACAAACAACTTGACAAAAAAAAGAAAAGAAGAAGAGGAGAATATTTGAAAAATATATATAGGAGAAATAAGTAATATTTTATAATAAAAATACCTCCAGTTGACATATTGTTTACGTAAAAACATCAAGGAAAAAATGGAGACTAGTAATGAAAGGTTTCCTGAAACCCGTAGTACATGTGTTCGCACACTATTAACATCAAAGGATCACTTGCAGGAAGAGACATCATAATCTCTATCAGTCCTACTGAAAGAAGTAATTATGTTAGTCCTAAATGTGCTAATCAATTGGTGATTCCTGAATCAAATATAGTTGAAACAAATTTTTTTGGCAAACAATACGATATAAACAATTTACACCTAAATATTGGAGATTATACTTTTACCTCACAATTCACCGTGCAAACCCTATCTTTTAACGATAGTGACATTGTTTTGGGATCACCATGGATGAAAACTCTAGGTTCCTTTATTCTAAATACTAAGAAAAAGTTTTTAACATTTTCTTACAAGAAGAAGAAAATAACGCTCCAAGATGTTACACTGAAACCTAATTCAGTAACACCAGAAGATATATCGGATATTTCAAAAGTAATTTCTCAAGAAGGTAAAAAAGTATTACAAAATATGCAAAATGAAATTGACAAAATCACTATTGACAAAAATGAAGAAGTTTCTCGACTTAAAAACCATAGTGAAAAATTGCTGACACAAATTAAGATACTAAAGAAGGATAAGAAGTCATTAGAAAACCAGGTACAACAACTTATCAAGAAGGAAGCATCAAATGTAGGAATTGAAGTTGATGACAAAACAACACATACCGATTCAGTAAATGTCACAACTCAGGAAGAAGACAAGCAAGTTGAAGAAAAGACGCGCGTGGATGTTGCAATTCAAACGATGAACATCCCCAATGAATGTTTCATAACAAACTCAACATCTTCGCCAGAAGAAAATATAAAAATTGTCGCATGCCCAGTAAGGAAAAATCAAACAAGAAAGGTTCCATATCGGCATCCGAATCACGAGAACAGATGAATCAACCATGCTACATATTTGAACAAGTGAGAACCGAAACAACAAACTGATGTTTCGGATAATAGTGATGTAATCTCAATCCAGTCTTATGCTAACAAGTCGTCACAAAATTCCAGTGATCAGAATGCTATACAGAAGATTAATCTGGGATGGTCTGATCCCTTCTCGGTGCGACAATTTTGTTTGTCACTAAGAAGATCATATCAACTTGTATCGACGAGGATGACTATTCCAAAACAGAAAGACTTTCAAAGCCGAAAAAGAGATCAAGCTTTTTTTCATCGACAAGCTTTGAGGACAAAGCTTTTTGAGGAAGGAGGCAATGTAACGAATAAAATATATAAATAATATAAATATAATGTAAAAGATAATAATCATAAATAATAGTTAAGTTAAGCTAATAATTAGGTTGAAGAGGCATGTCTAATAGGACATGACTCTTCATGAAGAGACGCTTGCGTGATATATAAGCAAGCCTCTTGTTCTCATTGTAAATCATTATCATTATCATTCTTATTCATATATTTTAATATAATATTTATATCCTTAATGGATATCTATATATTCCATGTTTTCTGGAGTAATTAATTTTTAGAAGGAACTTTGTTCGCTTCAGAAACATGCAAGAATGCCCTTGGTCACTTGGTTTTATGGGAAGGCCTTGATCTGGAAGAGGTTTGAAGGCACGGTGCTAAAATCCTTGTTTCCAGCCTATAAAATACCTCCCTCTAATTTTCTATTGGGGGTATGGTTGGCTAGGAAAAAAGCTATTTTTTAGGAAAAGAAATTTACCCTAATCATATTGCAGCTGAAGCGCTAGCCATTTTAAGCTTTACCTAGGAGAAGACCTCACCCCTCCCAGAGTGCACAAATTAGATCTGGTTGATAAATCTAGGCCATGGGCCTATTATGACGGAGCCTCAATCAACATGGGACAACAAAGCGAAGGTGGTTTCATCCTATTCCCCTTAGAAGATCATCGCTATCAGGAAAAAAATGGCTTAGGGAGAGGAACCAACAACCAGGCGAATTTCTTAGCACAAAAAAACTTATTACTGTTTTCTTTAGAAAAGGGATGCACTCAAATTCAAATCTTTGGGGACTCCATGCTTACTATAAAATTTTTGAATAAAATTTAATCTTGCAAAAATATCATTCTTATGCTTATTTTGGAGGAAATCACGCGAATTATTGACTCTTTTTCTCTCTTTACATGCCGCCATATCTACAGGGAAAAGAACAAGACAATGAACAATCTCTCAAAATAAGACCTCAATTTGAAACATTGCTTGTGGAGTATTATAAGGGAGGGAGATGGAAAGGTTTGTGAGTTTTATCATCAACCTTACATGGATTAACAACATCTTAATTTTTTTTTGAGCATCCAACCTCAATTTTTTTCTTCCTTTTTCTTCATAGCTTCTATGGATGACACTCTTTATGTTTTCTTTACACAATCTGGGACAACCAATTTTTTGAAAGCCTATGAGGGCTGATTCTAATATATTTTTTTGATCCTTTTATGATAATTGATTTGGGGATCAAATATTTTCTTATACAAACATTTTATCTATGTGTTCATGATTTTGTTGTAACGTTATTACATTAAAAACAAAACAAAATAAAATTACAAACCCAATATGGATGAGATATATAAATTAAAAATTCCCTTAGCCTCTTCCTAACACATAATCTTATTAAATGTTTTAATATAACACTTTTCCAAAATATAAAATTATTACCCTATAAACAACTATTAATAATTTATTTAATTATCTAAAATCTGTAGCTCTTGGGTGATGGTTATGTAAATGAAGTATTATGTTCCAAGATGTTCCAGGTTTAAATCCATTGAGTTTACCAGTGGGCCACATGTTGTGATAGTGTGGTTTACTTAGAGGTTATAGTGGTAACGGTTGGAATCAACCCCATGTCACATGCAAGCACGAGACTACACATGAGTACCTACTCTACCTTTTATATCCTAGAGATGACTACTCTTAACTCGTAATTAAGTGGATATAAGAAAAAAATAAACCCATTCTAAATCCTTGGAAATGTTTTTATTTATCTCTTCTCTCTTCCCTCTTTGCACAACCCGGTATAGGGCAGATGTGTGGGCGTTATATGTTAGATGTTAGATGTGAGATGTTAGATGTGTAGGCATTATATGTGAGATGTGAGATGTTAGATAATTTCTAAATTCAATTTTTTTATATTGTAATTTTGTTTCTTATTAATAAAATTATGAATAATTTTTTAGATAAAAGAAAAGAAAATATACACATCACATTAAAATATATAACATATAAACAATACTTATAAATTAACATCTATTTTACAATATAAATTAAAATAATGATTCCATAACGATCTTTAAAATTTAATTAAAATATATATCATATAAACAATACTTATAAATTAACATCCATTTTACCATATAAATTAAAATAATGATTCCATAACCATCTTTAAATTTAATTAAAATATATAACATATAAACAATACTTATAAGTTAACATCCATTTTACCATCTAAATTAAAATGATGATTCCATAACCATCTTTAAATTTAATTAAAATATATAACATATAAACAATACTTATAATTAACATCCATTTTACCATCTAAATTAAAATAATGATTCCATAACCATCTTTATATTTAATTAATAAGCAAATAAAAATATAATATTTACAATATAACCAGATTTTTATTCATGAATATTTATCATGGATATTATTAACTTCTAAATAGGCTTTTTTATAATACCATGGGTCAGTACCCATAAGAGAAAGATAGATAAAGGGGGAGGAAGGAAGAAAATAATAATACCATGGGCCATCTAACCTTTTGATTATTATGTTATGGATCTAAGCTTTTAATTATTCTGTTACAATACCATGGCTTATCAATACCACATGCCAAAAAACCATAAATTATTTCAAAATCAAAATATTTTACAAATACTTTATCTTAATTTGATTTTATGACATTTTTTAATTAAATCTAAAAGAAAAAAGGTTATATCTAAACCCTCCATCCTCAAGACTACTAAAAATATTCCCATAGAGATTAAATCGAGGTTTTAATAAATTAAAAATGAGAATACTTTTATATATACACATGTGAAATTTATATAATATAAATAATATTATAAAGAACCAAGATAGATGCATCTTAACCAAGGATCCAAGTGAAGAGAGAAAGAAAAGTGACTAACAATGATAGAGGAAAGATAGTGCATGATTCTTTTAAGTTTTTTATTATTGTATTTTCTTTTACATGATTGATCCAAAATATAGATTTAATATTTTACAACCAATTATGTAATTTTTAATTTAGATACTTTCTTAAATACAATACAATGGGATCATATTTAAGAGAGAGAGAGAGAGAGAGAGAGAGAGAGAGATGGAGGGGGAATAGAGTGGGGGAGAGAGACATAGAGGTGGGAGAGACAGGAAGAGAGAGAGGAGGAGAGAAGGAGGGAGAGAGAGTCATGGAGACATGGATATGGAGGGGGGAGAGAGGGGGAGAGCGAGAAGGAGAGAGGGAGGTGGGATAGAAAGGGAGAGAGGGAGCTGGGATAGAAAGGGAGAGAGAGGAATTGAGAGAGAGGAGAGAGCGGGTGAAAGAGATGGAGTTAGAAGGGGAAGAAAGGCATAGAGAGAGAAAGGTGGAGAGGGAGAGGGAGTGACAAGGGAAAGGCGGAGAGACGGTGAGGGAGAGAGAGAGAGTATGTTTTGGGGGTGAGAATGAGAGACAAGGGGAGATAGGGATATAGATGGAGGGGGGAGAGAGGGCAGAAGAGAGAGGCAAAGAGAGGGAGGGAGGAAGAGAGGTAGATGGGAGAGAGAGAGAGAGAGAGAGAGAGAGAGAGAGAGAGAGGGGAAGAGACAGAGAGGGAGAGGAAGAGGGAGAGATAGCTAGATAGATAGATATGGAGAGAGATAGAGTGTATGTTTACAGGTTGATATAGAGATATAAAGAAGGATAGATAGAGGGAGATAGAAATATATATGAAGGGGGCGAGAGGGAAGAAGAGAGAGAGCGAGCGACATGTGTTTAGGGGTTGAGATAGAAAGAAAAATAAGGAGAGATGGAGGGAGGTATAGATATAGATGACAAGGGGAGATAGGGAAGAAGAGAAAGATATAGAAGAGGAGGGAGAGATGGAGAGAGAGGGATGGGGGAGAAATAGAAGGAGAGAGGGAGGGAGATAGACACAAAATGGAAGGTGGAGAGTGAGGGAAGAAGAAAGAGACACACAGAGACAAATACACACATAGAAGTTAGATGTAGAAAGTCATGAATATTTTGGGTTTTCATGAAAATATATGTATTGATTTTAGTGTAGTTGTTTATTTCTAATCCTATTTGATCACTTGCACTGGGTGTATTGATTTCAATGTAGATGTTGATTTTTAATCCTATTTAATACCTTACACTATATGCATTGATTTCTGTGCAGATGTTGATTTATACTCCTATTTGATTGCTTGCATTGGATGCATTGGTTTCAGTGTAGCTATTGATTTCTAATCCTATTCGATCGCTTGCACTAGATGCATTTATTTCAATGTAGATGTCAATTTTTAATCCTATTAATACCTTAAAATAGATGCTTTGATTTTAGTGTAGACGTTGATTTCTACTCCTATTTGATTGCTTGCACTGGATGCATTGGTTTTAGTGTAGATATTGATTTTTGATCCTATTCGATTGCTTGCACCAAATGCATTGATTTCAATGTAGATGTCGATTTCTAATCCTCTTAAATATCTTACACTGGATGCATTGATTTAAGTGTATATGTTGATTTCTACTCCTATTTGATTGCTTGCACTGGATGCATTGGTTTCAGTGTAGATATTGATTTATAATCCTATTTGATTACTTGCATTAGATGCATTGATTTCAGTGTAAATGTTGATTTCTAATAATATTTGATTATTTTCACTAGATGCATTGATTTTAGTGTAGATGCTGATTTATGATTTTATGCAACTAGATGTATGATGCACATTAATTTCAAAGTAATTAGATTAATAGTGTGCATTGATTTTAATGTAAGCACATCTCTGCTCCCTCCATCTATATCTCTATCTCCCATTGTCTCTCCTTTTTTAACTCTCTATCTCACCCCCCAAACATACTCTCTCTCTCCCTCCTGTTACCCCTCCCTGTTTCTCTCTCTCTCTAACACCTCTCTCCATATCTATATCTCTTCCCCCCTCCCTATCTTTGCCTCTTTCTTCTTCCCTCTCTCCCCCTTCCATCTATATCTATCTCCCCTTGTCTCTCCTTCTCACCCCCAAAACATACACACACTCTCCCAGTGTAAGCACATAAAAATTACTCATGACGTGCATTGACTTCTGTGTTACAGTAATTCAACCATAAATACAATACTTGAATTTTCATCTTAAATAAAACGTTCACTTATAAACTATTTGTAACTGGCTACATTCTTATTATTCCCATTTTCCATAGAGACAAGGTGTGATATTTACTATTTATTACAGTAGCTTGAGTTAAATATTTGAATGGTCTATGATTTCAAATGGCCTTATCATATGATCGATATGAGTAAACAAAACTAATAGATGTGACAATAAGAATAGTAGAAGAAAATAGTTTCAGATCACAATGAAGATTGTTTGTAATTGACTATATTCTTAATATTCACATTTTCTATCATTCAACATTGTTACATTGTCACTTTGCAGTCAAAATTTGTATTTCATCATTTTTCATCAAGTTACTAACAGTCTCTCTCATCTCAACAAACTGAGGTACTAAGCAAATTTAAAATTAAATTGACCAAATCGATCTTAGAAACATTTAGCATATTTAAAATGATCAAAATAATTAGATGCTCAAGAAATTTTGTATGACACCACTGAAACTAGACTAGATCCATCTTAATCTCGGATCTATCAAGCGCCAAGAGGGATCAAATCTTTCGAGGTGCAAACATTTCCTCAAGTTTTGCACTCAAAAAAGAGGTTTGCACCTCGATAGATTTGATCCCTCTTGACACTTAATAAATAATAAATTCAAGGTTAAAATGGATCTAGGTTGAAAAAAGTCAATCTTCAAAGCAAAATGTAAAACTCTCATTTGCATTAATTTTATTATGACAAAAACAAACTACATATAAATCACTTTATCTTGAATAAAATTATTAAATAAAAAGTAATACAAGTTTTTATTTTTATTTTATTAAATAAAAAAATTAAAATTTTTAATATTATTTAATTTCAGATAATATCTTATTATTAAATATTAATTTATATTAATAAATTTGATAAATTTAAACTTAAAATATATTTTTATTTTTAATATACCAATTCGTTATAATTTCTTCTCGCAACACCTCATTACTCTTCCTACCATGATCTTTAAATAAAAATAAAATTCCATATCCATTTTTGGGTAACAACAAAAACCTATAAACCAGCTGATGTTACAGGTTCCACCGATCTATATATGTAACGCCGACCCTCTCTAGTTGTCAATCTTTAACACTAATATTTGAAGATTTTTAATGGATGCTTTGTATTAATACGGCTTAGAATCCTTTCATATTCCATCTCGCATCATTTCCTTCGCAGGGAGACCCAGGTGAGTTTACTATACAGCCAATCGAAGCAATCTGGGAATTGGATCTGAATATTGTTCTGTAATCTACTTCATATGGCAGGGCAGGAGAGAAAAAACTCAGCTACAACCTCTGGACCGATGAATGAATCCCAGGAGGAGCGGCCACCGAAGGACAAATATAGTACTAGGGACCGTCTCAGAGTGAAAATACATGAATACTGTTTACAACAGTTGGAAGAAATAAAAAACGCTTTGAACTTGAGATTTCATGGACATGCAGTTGATTGGTTACTACCATCTGATCTCAAGGGTTTAATGGAGTTGACACAGGAGATGGGCTATGAGATGGCTGGGCAGACAATTGACTGGTTGCTAACAGAGGGGATGGAAACCGAGGGTTTATTAAGACAAGAACTGGGTTCACAGAACGATGCGCAGGCACTAAATTTGTCACTGCAACAAGAGGCCGGGTCTCTGGTAGAGCTTACAAGTGAGCTAGGGCTTAATAGAGGTGGGGAGACTGTGGACTGGCTGTTAGAAATGGCAACGAATCCAATGTTAGAACTGATGAATTTGTTGGGGTCTAAAGATGGGGTAAGTACCATTGATTGGTTATTGCAGCAGGCACAGCCATGCATTGCAGCTATAAAAAATGGATTCGAACCCCATCCAAATTTGATGTTTCCGTCTGCCATGAATATCCCTAACACATCCACATTCCAACCTCCTGCAAACCATAGCCAGTTCCACAATCCTGATGCACAATCTCACCAACAATTGCAAAGCACTGGCCATTGGTTTCAAGAAAAGCAGGGGTGGGATCAGTTTCAGAGTAGCGCTAGTAGGCACCAGGGTGAGAGCCCATTTTTCAATGGGAATGAAGGCAGTTCTTCTCTGAACAATGGGGTTAAGCGAAGAAGAAAGGAAACTGGGTGTGGCAATCATGTTGGGAAGCAGTTAGAAAGCCAATGTCCTAGTGGGCATCGAGGAAGTCAGGAAACAAGCCACATTGAAAGAGCCACTGCTAATCCTGCTGAAAGTACAACTCAGAATGCCATTAATGGGGTTGATGGGGGATCTGCTGGAGGTTTTCAAGGCGGTTCGACGTACCTGGCAGAGATGCCCCTTGAGGTGCATATGCAGAACAATAGTGGTATCACGGGGAACAGTTTCCAGCAGAATGAATCAAGCCAATTTCCAGATCCAAGCCAATTTCCAGATCCAAAAGCTCTTCTGGATTATTATTTTGCCACTTACAACTTTTTTGACAATATGCCTTACCCGAGTCCAGATCAATTTGGAAATAATGATGACCAGAGCCAGAACCAATTTGTTAATACCAATGAAGAAAAATAAAAGCAAATTGTGAATGTTCATGTGGAGAAGAAGCAGGAGAACCAGAACCAACTTGTGAATATTCACGAGTGAGAACCAGAAGAATCAGAACCAAGTTGTGAATATTCTTGAGCAAAACAGGGGACTGATTCCAAAATTCAGCAATTTTTTTGATGTTTTCTTTCAATGATATATATTATATATATAATGTTTTTAAAATTATGCAAAATATCACTGTTTTTAATTTTATACGGCTTTTAAGAATAAATTTCTTATTTAGGTATTGAATTTTTTTTTTGTGATAATTTGAAAGTTCAGAATCTGTATGGTGGGATGTAGTTAATTTTCATAGATAAAATGATTTAATCTATTTCAGAAACAAAAATAAATTAAAATAAATTTATAATTGAATTGGCATTGTGTTGAAATGTGTGTATAAACCGTAAAACTGCTTCTGCTTGGCTAAGAGCTCGTCTTCCTCGGACGTAAGGAAACAGGTTAACGGCCCAAGACCCAGAGGCATCTGGCAGGAGTGAAAACCTGCTCCCTTACGGACCACCAGCGAGTTATTACAGGCGGCGTGGTTTGTGGCGTGGTTTTCTTTGATAACAGTAATGAGTCACACCGACATTCGCGGATAGCAGCCAGAGATGGCTGTCCTCACTGTTGGTTTGACACCTGAGTTTGGTAGGTTTTGCCACCTTCGGAAAAAAAAATGTGTGTATAAATTGGCGGAGATGGTGCAGGGGCTTAGATAAATATTAAATCAAAATTTAAAAACAGGATTTGACTTAATTAAAATGAAAAGCAATAAATATAATAAATAGATTTTATTAGTAAAATTATAAATATAAATACATTTTTAAAGAAATTTATGTGTATATTATATTCACATCAATTTTAAGAGATTTAAAGGTTTATGTTTTTAGGATGTTAAATTTGTATTGATTTTAACTTCAAGATATTTAAAGATTATTTTTTTTCCAGGTTTGTAGGATGTTTAACTTGTATTCATTTTAATTTCAAGATATTAAAAAATATCTGTCTTTTTAGGCTTATAAGATGTTCAATTTGTACAAGTTTTTGGAATCAAATTGACTAGTTCTTGCTCATGTTATTGTCTTTCTAGATTTATAAACTTAATAGATTTAATTAATAAACATATAATTTATGTTATAATTATTTTAGGGTTTTAATAAAATTAAAAATAATAATATTTCTATATATATAGATGCATGAAATTTATATAAATGTAAATAGTATTGATGATGATGGTTAACGTCCACTGAGACCAAACTTTGGTCTATCGGACCTAAAGAAACGAATTATTTAGTTTGATTTAAGATTTTATTCCTATGCTCAAAAAACTTAGAGAGAAGCCTCTCGAGCTCACTGTAATTTTGACAACGTAAAAGGCTAGGAAGGTCAGTATTGTAATAAAGATTTTGAAACTGAGATCTAATGTGGTTGTATGTGGGGCACTCTAAGAGGAAGTGATTTTCATCCTCGATGTTCGTATTCTCACAGAGATGGCAAAACCTTTCCATCCATGGTGTTTTAGGAACTGCCCAACAACCCGTTTCACTATGGAGCTCATGAGAGTTCGTTCTAATCTTGGCTATATTAATTTTTTTCTTTGAGCTAGTTAAAATAGAGAGATACTTTTGATCTTCTAGAGTGGGGTTGATGACCTCCTTATGATATCTTAATTTTCTTTTAGCTGCTAAATCTTTCTCACACCACATTTTTTCTTTGAACTTAGAAGTAACAATATTTTTAATGTTATTAATGTTTTGCAATGCAACATTCTTGTCGATCTCCCAATGGTTTAACCAGGCCCTGGTGTCTTTATACCAACCTCGTTTGAGCCTTAGGTGGTTTTGGCTGGAATTTAAAGTTAGCTTATGAAGTCTATGGTCTCCTATGTTATTGAGTTTGTGCTTGTACAACAGAAGCCTAGTCATAGCTAGACTATTGATAGGGGAAAGACCCACTTCTATAAGGAGAATAGGATTGGGTGTGTTGCTTTTAATTTTGAGGTTATATGTTATAAAACGCTTTTGGATTTTATATGACTATCCCAGCTAAGATCATGCCAGCATATCCTGCTTCCTCTAAACAACCATCTAGCTTGTCGATGTAAATGCCAAATAGGGTAGGGGAGAGGGGGCAACCTTGTTCAACTTCGATATTACACTTAATATCTTTCGACCACCCCTCATTTCTCTTTAACTTGGCAATTACATTCTCGTATAACCTTATAGCGGCAATTCTCAACTCAAAAGGAACCTTTAACTCTTCTAATCTGTTCCAAAGGTTGTTTTTAGGAACTGTATCGAAAGCCTTTCTAAAGTTCAGAAGGCAACAAAAGAGATTGGATTTATCATTGCGGCATTCCTCCACAATGATCCTAAGCGTAACGAGGTGGTCTGTTGTTGAGTGTTGCTTTCTAAAACCCGCTTGGCCTTTAGCCCGCTTACCTTCACTTTCAAGCCATATGCTCAACTTCCTTTCCAAAATAATACCATATAACTTGGCTAGGAGAGGGCTGATCATAATTGTCCGATAATTAGAGGGGTTATTTGTATCCGCACTTTTAAAAATAGGGATAATGAGGCTTTGAGTCCATGGTTTAGGGAACCCTTGCTTGACCGCTTGATTGAAAAGCTTATGAATGTGGGGGATGAGGACAAGACCTCCAATTTTTAAGATTTTTGCCTGGTAACCTTCAATGTCCTTAGCTTTCCCATTAGCCAAGCAATCAATCCCAAAATCAATGTCTTCTAATGAGAACTTCTTTTGTTGTGAGCAGGGTTTCAAAGTTATCCATGACATTTAGAGATTCATAAAGCTTTTTAAGATAGGAATTACAGTCGTGTAAAGCAATTTTATTATTATCTTTAGTTTTCCTAGTTAGAATCTGCCCCAGAATTTCTTAGGAGCTACCTTAGAGAGGTGTAAGAGATTCTCTTGTCTTTTATGAATATACTGCCTTTTTTTCCTTTTAGTTAGGGCTTTGTATATTTTTATGTGGCCAATTTTAAGAGATTCATCAACAACTTCCTTAATTGCTCTCCTCCCACTTTTACAATCTTTGTCATACCATGGGTTGGTTTTGCTATTTCTTTTATTACTTGAAACTTTAATTGAGAACTTGTTAATAGAATATGAGAGGGTTGTAGTAAAATTATGATAGAGATCTTTTATGTTGTCTATACTAGATAAAGGAAGCAAATTAGTTTTTAATTTATTTAGAAAGAGATTTTTTATTTCTATCAAAGATTAACTTCTTTTGGCAATAAGGATTATCTTCTATGGGATCTCTATGCATGACAAAATTGAGATTTATAAGTAGAGGCCTATGATCAGAGTCAGGCTCGTGGTCATTTAAAATGTCGAAATTTGTTATTTCGTTGTATAGAGGGAGATCGAAGATAACATAGTCTACCACATTACTGCCAAGCCCATGGATGCAGGTCATCTGGCTAGAATTGGGCCACTTCTTTAGACTGAGATCCTGAGCACTACAGAGTTTGACTAGCTCCGACCCAAACAAATTCTCCCTGAGGTCTTCAGAGCTCCTTTTGTACCAGCTAGCTAGAGGAAGGTCTTCCTCTAACCAAAGAGGATTAGGGTTGGAATGATTGCTTAGAATCAACATAGATTCATCTCAATTTGAAATATACCAAACATTCACAGGAATTAACTTTCTATAGCTGTAAATAGAGGAGTGGTTAAGTAATGACCACTAAGTTCGAAACACTTCATAATACATTTCACATTACCAAGATTAAAAAAAATAAAACTAACCAAAGTGTAACTTTATTTTAAATTATTATTATTATGATTAATTATAAAAATAATTAATACATGAGTTAAACATGCATATATTTTAAGAAACATATAAGAAGAAAAACATAATAAGATAACAATAAATGATTAACACTTGTAGATATGACAAAATCCAGTAGAAAACATGGTAAAAAAAAGTCAAACCTCCAAAAATTACACTGGTTTTTTTTTACATGAAGTTAAAATTTGCATTTCTTTATTAAAAAGAAATATTAAAAATTCAATTGATGATAAAAAGTTAAAGTAATAAAAATAATAAAATTTAGTTTGTTATATTTTGATTTTGTTATTAACTTGTGAATAAGTTTTGTTATAATACCATGGATTATGGATACCACATGTCCAAAAACCATAATTTATTTCACAACCAAATTATTTTATAACAATTTGTAAATAGGCTTTATTACAATACCATGACTTATCAATACCACATGCCCAAAAATCAGAGCTTATTTCACAATCAAAATAATCTATAACAGTATGGAAAGATTCTTAACCACTGATATTCACCCCCATTTTACCATGGATATTATTAACTTCTAAATATACTTTGTTACAATACCATAGGCGAATACCATGGCTTATCAATAACACATGCCCAAAAACCATAACTTATTTCATAATCAAAATATTTTATAAAATATTTCATTTTAATTTAATTTTATAACATTGTTTTAATTGAATCTAAAAGGAAAAAAGTTATAATTACTTTTGAGATATAACTAAACCCTTTATCCGCACGACTACTAAAAATCCTCATGACTACTAAAAATATTCCCATAGAAATTAAATCAAGGTTTTAATAAAATTTAAAATGAGAATATTTGTATATATAAATATGTGAAATTTCTATAATATAAATAGTATTATCAAGAACTAGCATAGATCTATCTTAACTAAGGATACAAGCCATGAGAGCAAGCAAAGTGACTAGATTTCTTTGACATGTTTGATCCAAAATATAGGTTTAATATTTTACAACGAATTGAGTTTTTTTTCATTTAGACACTTTCTTAAACACAATACAATGTGATCAAATTTAAGAGAGAGAGAAAGGGGGCTGAGAGACAGGGAGGAAGAGAGAAAGAGAGAGAAAGAGAGTGATGGGGGGAGAGAGAGAGGGAACTGGGAGAGAAAGGGAGAGAGAGGAAGGAAGAGAGAGAGGGAGAGAGAAGGAGAGAGGGAGAGAGAGGAAGTAAAGAACAAAGACAAAGAGATAGAGGTGGAGATAGAGAGGGAGTGACAAGGGAGATGTAGGGAGGGAAGGGGAAGAGAGAGAGAGAGGGAGACACAGATGGAGAGAGAAAGAGAGAGAAAGAGAGTGATGGGGAGAGAGAGAGAGAGAGGGAAGTGGGAGAGAAAGGGAGAGAGAGGAAGGAAGAGAGGGGGGGAGAGAGAAGGAGAGAGGGAGAGAGAGGGAGTAAAGAACAAAGACAAAGAGATAGAGGTGGAGATAGAGACGGAGTGACAAGGGATATATAGGGAGAGAAGGGGAAGAGAGAGAGAGGGAGACACAAAGATGGAGGGGAGAGAGAGAAGGAGAGAGGGAGGGAGATAGTGACATAGTTGGAGCGAAGAGAGAGAGAGTGAGATATAGGGGGGGAGAGAGGGAGGGAGATGGGAGAGAAAGAGAGTTAGAGGAAGGAAGAGAGAGAGAGGACCTCAGAGAGAGGAGAGAGAGATGGAGTTGGAGGGGGAGAGAGAGGGAGGGATGAAGAAAGACATAGAGGGAAAAAGGTGGAGAGAGCTAGGGAGTGACATGGTAGAGATGGAGAGATGGTTAGGGAGAGAGGAGAGCGGGAGGGAAAAGAGAGAGAAGTAGAGAGAGAGGGAAAGAAGGGGAAGAAAGAGAGAGGGAGGGGAAGAGGGAGGAAGAGAGAGAGATAAATATG
The DNA here is from genome assembly GCA_031772625.1 of Pinus tabuliformis. NCBI lineage: Eukaryota > Viridiplantae > Streptophyta > Pinopsida > Pinales > Pinaceae > Pinus > Pinus tabuliformis. Next base: position 586,802,192 of record CM062806.1, read on the forward strand.
GAGAGAGTGTGTGTATGTTTGGGGGGTGAGATAGGAGCGAATAAGAAAGAGACACACATATATAAATATAGATATTATATAATATTATATAACCAACCTAGATCCATCTTAACCCCGAATCTATGCCAAGAGGGATCAAATCTCTTGAGGTGCAAACCTTTCCTCAAGTTTTGCACTCAAAAAAGAGGTTTTCACCTCAAGAGATTTGATCCCTCTTGGCACTTGATAGATTTGGGGTTAAGATGGATCTAGGCTGGTAATTACTAAATCAAGATAACATTATATTAAAAATAATTTTTAAAATGTCTTTATTTTTCTTATATTAATAATTTAAATTACTATTTATAAAGAGCAATACTATCTATTAGTTGGGCACTTGCATGTCAATGATGGTTCCAAAAGTGGTAATGGAGCCATCAAGGATCACACAACACATTTTTGGTTGTTATTAAATGAAATATTTCATCTTTGGTATACATTGAGCATCAAGTCGACATACAAGATCTTGTTTTGTTTCTGAGTAAGCATTCCAATGGTATTTCTTTGTGTGTGTGTGTGTGTGTTTTTTTAAATTTGGTGGCCTATTTAATCTTAGCCTATTGATAGTAAATGATGGCCTATTCAATATTTTTCCAACCTTCCTCAACAATGGAGAATATAAAGACACACATATATGGGTAAGAAAATACATAAAATCATGTTCATGAGATCATTGCTATAGGTTTTAACATTGTTCAGAAATTACCTGGAAACGAATTCTTAAAAATAAAAAAAAATATACCATGGTGAGAACATAAAAAATATACACAGAGATTTTATCTTGGAACCCAAATCGGGAAAACCAAAATGATTTTTCATTATTCCTTTCAGTGCCACAATACATTATATACATGTTGAAGCATTCATAAACCCCAATCCATTAACCTTGGATTAGAACATATTCGTAGTTCCCTTGACTAGATCTACAAAATACCATGGGAAAAAACTATCGAGCCCAAAACCATGTGCAAAAAAAATCCATGAAACCATGGGTTTGTGGGTTTGATCCCCATCCTTGGGTTTGCCCAACTATTATTTGGGTCCACATATTTTTTTTCCCGGGGCACTGCCCTGAACCTTGTGTAGGGAGGTTACGACCCCCCTACAAACCCTAAGTACCGCCACTCCCTTGGCACAACATAACAACACATGGAGCTAGTCATGGAAATAATATAACGCATACCCAACAATTACAACCTTTATCTACACCATGGCTAAGCCATTTCAACTCGACTTAAGAAATTCACATGGCTTCTTCCATGCTCCTTATCTTTCTATTGAACTAAATATTCTTTTGTTTCTTGATCTCTCATTTTCCATGCAATTATTTTATCTAATGCCTTTATAATTTATTCTCTCTTGCTTATGAATATATTCTTTGAAATCAACAACATAGTCATCACCTTCATATGCTATACTTTCATTAAATTTACACAAATCTACAACATTCAATGTTGATGAAATATCTAATCCTTTCGGTAATTCAAGTACATATGCATTATTATATATATTTTTTCCAATATATTACATGCCCTTATTTCTTTATCTTTATCTTATTATAGTCACCTCTTGGAAAGCTTTCCTTCATAAAAAAATCTTCACTCGCCTTTCCATAACCCATGCACTTATTTCATACATTCAACAAATGACTCCATATCTTCACATTTTTAGCTTGCTTCAAGAAAACATGTCAAACGTGTAACTCCTCTTGGTGATCTTCCATTCATAATATGAAAAGGGCTCCTTCCTATATATCTATCAATTAAATTGTTATATGCAAATTTACTTGGTAGCAATATTATATCCCATTGTCATGGTTTCTATCCCATAAGACATTTTAGTAAATGACCAATAGTGTGCAGGAATATGTAGAACTAAACTAAAATTTTGTATCTACATTCTTCCATAATTTTCTCTAGAAATGATCAATAAATTTGTTGTCTTTGTCTAAGGCTATGCCTCCTGGAAAACCATGTAAATGAATAATTTCCTTAAATTGTAAAATAATTATGCTCATGCCATTACTATTCATCTTACAATGAATAAAATGTGAAATTTTATAAAATATATATAAAAAAATAGTGCCATTATGTCATTGGGTTTCATGCAGTCCCAACATAAAAAAAACCATTTTGATCTTCTCCCAAGGTGATTTTGTAAGGGAATGGGTATATAAACGAATATTATGAGTTCTTTTCTTATCATGTTGACAAACCCTACAACTACCTTTAACCTTCTTAACATTTTCTTCACAATACTAGGCAAATAATATCACTTTTCAATCAATGATTGAGTTTTATCAATGCCAAATTGTGCATCCAAGCCACCAAAGATTATGTATCTCTTTGATGAAATTATCCTCATTGAACCTCTAGGAATATATAATTCTTGATTTTGAAATAGGACTACCTCCTGAATTAAATAATATAAGAAATGAGCTAGATCAAAAATCCATTGTTCTTTACCATATTTCCAAGCTTCAACAAAATGTGGGTCTATTTCATACACAATCTTCATTGATTCCATCCTTACCATCTCAATTATTATAGTGATCAACATTGATTTCCTATTTGATGCATCATCATTTTTATTAGGTCTTCTAAACCTATGTTTCAACATAAGTATCTCTATGATAATTCTACCCATTTCATGTGTCTTCGATTCAACTTTGATTGAATGTTGATATCTCAATGCTTAAGATCACCATATAGAACAAAATATTTGGACAACAAATAATTTCTTGATTTATTCAGCAATTGTATGATAACATAAAACACTTAATCATACACAAAATATTTCTATTCTATTTTTCTTCATTTATCTTCTCATTAAAGTATACAACTGAGCTTGTCTCTTAACTAAACATTGTTGTAATTGTTGTTCCACTAATATCAAAGTCTACTTAATATATGAGCATTCTTCTAATATTCTCATTTTCTCCTACATGTAGTTAATGGTGAACAAATACTATTGAATTTCGAATAAACTTTCTAAAAAAATTAGTCAAAACATGAAAACTTCTTTTTTCAAATGTACTCTTTGAAGTATGCCATTTTACAATTACTCTCATCTTCGTGGAATCCATCTTCAAGTTTCTTGGGATATTACAAACATAACAACTCTTCTTTCATAAATGAACATTTTTTTAGATTTATGAGTAGATTCTCATGTTTCAATCTCTCCAAAATTTTTCGTCAAATGATTAAGATTCTCTTCTTTTGTCTAATTGAAAATTAGATCATCATCTAAATAAACAATAACGAAATTTCCAAGTCAAGTTTCACTAGCACTACTGGTTGAGGATGGGCCTCGTCAGCAAGGCAACCCAGGATCAAACCTCATGGGGGTTGGTTGTGCCCTATGCTAGGGGAAGGAGACATGATAAAAAATCCAATTAGCTAAGGGATGGTGTGGCCCAGGTCGGGTGTGATCCCCAGGTGAATTTGACGGATTAGATGCCCCTAGGTCGCGGCTCCTCAAGCCACAGGTCAAGGCTAGAGGATCAAAAACAACTTGACAAACAAAAAAAAAACAAAATTTCCAAAAAGTAATAATTTTGGTAATGGCGAGAAAAATTCCAACATGGGATACATTGTAAAAATGGTTCATAAGTGGACCAAGCTGGTGTTATTTGTGTAAAAAAATGATGAAAATATTCCACACCTATTCATCTCTTTCCATTTTGATCAACAGTTGGGAAACATGTAAGAATGCCCTTGGTCACTTCGTTTTATGGGAAGGTCTGGATTTGGAAGAAGTCTGGAAGGCATGGTGCTCAAATCCTTGTTTCCAACCTATAAAATACCTCCCTCTAATTATTTATTGGGGGTATGGTTGGACAAGAACAAAGCTATTTTTTAGGACAAGACATTGACCCTAATCATATTGCAGCTCAAGCGCTAGCCATTTTAAGTCACTTTCCCTAGGAGAAGATCTCACCCCGCCTAGAGTGCACAAATTAGATTTAGTTGATAAATCTAGGCCATGGGCTTATTTCGACAGAGCCTCAATCAACATGGGACAAAAAAGCGGAGGTGGTTTCATCCTATTTCCCTCGGAAGATCATCACTATCAAGAAAAATATGTCTTAGGGAGAGGAACCAACAACCAGGCAGATTTCTTAGCACACAAAAACTTATTATTGTTTTCTTTAGAAAAGAGATGCACTCAAATTCAACTCTTTGGGGACTCCATGCTTACTATAATTTTTTGAATAAAACTCAAGCTTGCAGAAACATCATTCTTATGCCTATTTTGGAGGAAATCACATGAATTATTCACTCTTTTTCTCTCTTTACATGCCACCATATCTATAGGGAAAAGAACAAGACAACACATAATCTCTCAAAGTAAGGCCTTGTTGATGCCCCGAAAATCGTTGCAACAACATTGGGGAAACCACCCGGTCCGGACCTTAGTGCAGCTCCTTTTCCGTTTGGGATAGTGGCTCCGACTGGGGGTAATGGGACCAGTTTCCCAGAATTATAGATAAATGGGATGGATGAGTGACTTCTGTATTATGCTAGCGGTAAGCGATGGACTTATACTATCAGCAAAAATATAACAACTAAAATCTATCCCGGGGTCTTATCAATCTTTCAAAGTGTAGCGTTTGATAATCTGTGCTTTAAGGTAGGCATATAGATGACTCTAACACTAAAGCATAGAGGTTTAAATCATTAAAGATTGTTCTGCATAATTAGTTATGCAGAACGATAATAGCGAATTACTACACTTATTCATTTATATCATTGACACACGCATGAGTAAAAGAGATAACAAATCACAAAACATTCAATAGTGAAATGAAATGAAGATTTGCCGTTATATCGCATTCATGTATTCAACAATAGCAAAGATAATAACATAACAATTCATATAAAAGGAAAGAATGCAGATGCAGATAAAAGTACCATGTAAGCTGCTTAACAATCCAATGTATCAATCGCTATGTCGCAGTCCTTCCTTCAAACCAGAAAGCATTCCAAACAAGAGACAATAGTGCGCAATTGCATAAAACAGCCTTCTAATCAAAATTAAGAACCATTGGTCGAGTTTCACAAAAGAATATAGACTGAAGCACAATAGTGCAAACTTCAGCCTTTAAGTCTATTACAAAATTTTACGACCCTTTCCAAAACAATGAAAGGGTCTATAAATACTATGCTAATCTAAATATCTAAAAAACTGAAAAGCTACTAAATTGGCATTATCAAATATCAACATCTTTTCTGGCGATCTGGCAGTCGGCGGCAATGCTTCATTCGGTGGTCTCTTTGCCTTTACTCCTTCGCTGACATATCGCCAGCATTGGTTCCACTTCTGGTGGAGTGTTGAGACGAGAAGTTAGTTGGGCATCATATGTGGCATCTTGAATGTCGGAAATCAGGTATCGGAGGGCGTCTGTTAAACAGTTGAGAGCCGACCTTTGAGAGTGTGGTTTAATCAGAAATAGCCAGTATGCGTCGGAGGTTAAAGTATTTACTTCCGCGATTAATCTTCCTTGTTTCTCCAGATCAGGATAATTTCTCTGCTCAAGCATGTTTGCCGTTGTTATGCTTCCAGGTGTGCACTGGGAGATCATATTTGCCAGATAGAGTGTGTCGTTAACTAGATTGATCATGTTGCTGGCAATCATTTTACATCTTGAGGCCGCCCTTTCCGCTTTCATTACCTGGGTGTTCCACTCCATGAAGAGTATGTCTTTGTACGCTTCATAAATTCGGGGCAAATTTGCCGCTTTCCCTTCTTCAGAATCTTGCCACTCAAGATATTCGGATATGGCGTCTTCGGCCTGATCTAGCTCATTTCTGGCTTTCTCTATCTGCTGACATACTGCTGTGGATGTTTCGCATAATGAATCAGCGTCAGTAAGTTGTCGGCATAAAAGCCTGATCTGAGATATTAATGCGCCATTTATTCGAGTTGCCTCTGCTCTGAAGTCGTCAACACTCTGGGTGTCCTTGATACTGTCGAGCTGTGCTGATAGCTGAGCTATTTGCTCATCTTTTGATTTCATTATCAGCTCGTTCGCCGCTCTCAACTGTGCCAATGTCTCTGACAATGTATTCTGCCTCTGGACTGCGTCCTGGTCTGCCTTCTGCTTTTCGGCCTGCATTTGCTGGGTTAATACATTGTTCTCTTGCCGTTGTGCCAGCAACTGCTCTTCTACCTGTGCTGCCTTGTTTTTCGCCTCTATTACTTCTGCCTGTAATGCATAAATTTCATGGTCTTTAGTCTTCAACATAAGACTTACCTCTGATGCTTTGTCGATAGTTGCTGCCGAATAAGCTCCCGCGAATTGCGATAGCTTAGTTAGATCATCGGAGGGGTCCAATTCCTCTTTCCAGACCACATTGCCCGTGACTGTTCGCTCAGGAGAAATAGAAGGTTGATCAAGCCTTCGTCTCTTCTTAGAGCGCCTAACAACGGCTCTATGCTTTGGGCTGTAGAAAATATCCAGGGGAGGAATTTCTTCCACCTGGAGATCAATTTGATTGGACGGGTCTTGAGTGATTACCTCGACATCCTGTGAACTGGGTGGGCCGCTGGTTCTTTCTAGAACCTGAGAAGAAGTAGTATTGGGAGCATTGCTTATTTTAGAGGTGTCTGAGTCTTTGGAGGCTTCCTTACCACTGATAATGGAATCGAATTGGTTCCATTCTTTAATCAATTCAGGATCGGTGGAGGTTTGCTTATGTTGCTTTTCTTGTTCTGCCCTCTGCTGCTCCTCCTGCGCTTTCCGTTGCTGCTCCTCCAATTCCTTTTTCTGCCTATCTTCTAGTTCTTTCTTTGCTTTCTCTTCTTCTTTCTTCTTCCTCTGTTCCTCTATCTCTTTCTGCTTTCTATGCTCTTGTTCCTTCTGTGCCTTTTGCTGCCTTTCTAACTGCTCCTTTCTCTGCCTCTCTGCCTGCAGCTTGTTTTGCCTTTCCTCCTGTTGTTTGTCCTGTTCTTTAGTTGTAACAGGAGGTGGACGTATCTGCTGCCGACCAGGCTCGCTTGAGGAAGATGCTGGGGTTGTGGATAATAAATCTAGAGGCAGAGTTTGCAACCTCTGCTCTCTAAGTTTATTAAACTCAGTTAAAGCCACATCATTGTATCTCATTGCAGCAAGCTGTTTGGTTTGGCTTATTGAACCGGCACCTGCGAACAGGTCATCAAACTCATCTTCTTGATGGACAATCTTTGACAGTTTGGCCTGTTCCAGGGCAATGAAAGCAGTCTTGTTCGGATCGTAGAGTCTGTTTGGGATAGTGGCCAGGGATATCATTTGGAGTTTTGTTGCTTCTTTTTCTGCATGCTTGTAATTAAGTAGAGTATAAACTCCAATTCTTAAAGGAAAAGAGGGCCAACCTCTTTTCTTCTCCTCTTTGAGAGTTTGTGTGACACTCTCGGACATAATCTGGTAGCAGATTTCCCGGGCTAACAGTTTGTCTGGGATGTATAAAGGGAGAACGTGCGGCCTAGCTTTGCTTCCAAAAACTCTAATATAGGTGAAATGCTCTTCCCCGAACCAATTTGCTATGGCTGGTAAGTCAAAAGAAGCTTCATGAGAAATTCTTGGGATGGGTCTGTCGAAAATAGAATAGTGAATGGGCACCATGAAACCATTGCAAATTTGATACAAATGGTCCTTGTAAGAGGACTTCCACAATTTCCGATGGTACAAATGGATGGGTGTTGGATCATGGGTAGTCCATCTCCAACCGAGGACAGGAAACTCAGAATTAAAACACAGGGTATCCATAATGTAAGCAGAGTAATAAAACGGTGGGATTTTCCTTTCGCTGACTATGGTTTTGGCTCTAAATTCACGAACAGCTATGACCAACTTATCAGACAAAATAGTGGCCCAATCCATAATTGTACTATTGACAGCCGCTTCCATTAGGGGGACCATGTCAATATGGATATTAGCGGAGTCATGTAATCCCCACAATCTACACATCATAATCCCCGCATAGCAATAGGGAGAAGCCAAAGAAGCATTGGAGTACTTACCCGAACTTTCATGCTTGTGTTTGGCTGGGTTCTGCCTCCAATCTCGGAGGGGTTCGGATGGTGATTCATTCTCGTTCGCGAACTTCTCCACGAAGGCTCTGTTATAGACTAGCTCTGGTTCAGGCAAATGATACATTCGCCTCAGGTCATCAGGCTTGAACGACCCGAAAATCCTTCCATCCCTTGTATGAAAAGTTCTATCAGTGAGAGGAATTTCCTCGATCGCCCAGCGTACCACATCAGTGAAAGGTAGAACCTGCTCTCTTGCTGCTATTCTGTGCAAAAAGGAGTCGGCCAAGTCTTTGAGAGTTGCATCAGATTTCCTTTGTTCGTCAACGCTAGCCTCCGTCACTATCTTCGCAGGTTGCTCGGCTTCTAAAAGATTATATGTACCCTGCCATGTAGTGCTAGGAAGACCGGTGCATGTAGTATCTGAGATTAGGCCTTTCTTCGAAACTGTGGCAGCTTGACCTGCAACGGGTGCTGCATTAGAACCCGCAGCCTTCTTGAACTTCTTCCTCATCATTTTCAGGCTTCTTTCGACAGCTGAACTCTACACAAATGCAAGAGAAATCGTAACGAGGAAATAACAATGACAATCCATAACGGGAAAGATATATCACTTGAAGCGTGGCAGAATTAATTCTAAAAGGGGCTGCGGATCTAATCATTTAAGAAGACACCACAGATGCAATGATGGTGATTTTACGACCTGCAGCTCCATAAATGACCATTACATCGTCATTAGGCTGAATGACCCCTTAACGCGTGCAACAGATTTTTTAAAGGTCTAATCGTAAGTATTCGTTAAATCGAAGGGGCAAAGTTTTAAATACGCATGCATTACCTTATCCCTGCATTTAACGGCATTTTGAAATCTGTGCTTTATCAACCGGATTAAAATATAACTTAAAAGCTTTGAAGGAATCACCTTTTAAGAACTCTAATCATCGTTAAACGTCATCGCATCGCATTGGGGGGGTGAGTGATACTATCATTTGGGAGCTGTCTTGGCGAATGCCGATTGCGACATCGCATCGAATTAGCGCATGAGCACATTACCAGATGTATGTCAAGTGAATGCCGACTTCCGATTGCGATATCACATCGCATCGGGGAAAAGACCTGAGCGTCTTGTGAAAGTGTTTGGGGTTCCGCCGAATACCGATAGCGATATCGCATCGGGTCGGGGCTTATAACTTAAGGCGTTTTTCCACAAGAGGCAGTGCCGATAACCGATCGCCGATATCACATCGCATCGGGGTGTAAGATATGTGTTCATTTTGTGTGTGCATTGAATACCGCCGATCGCCGATAGCGATATCGCATCGGCAAGAACCAAGGTGATATTTAAATGTGTTTCTCTTGTTGTTGCGACATGCGATCTTGCGATTGATTTTTCGCACTAACAAAAAATGCTTGATATTTATTCAAAAAGGCTCTCATTCATAAATTCGTTTGATTATCATACCGTTTTTGAACAAATTCATTAATGCCAATTAAATTTTTAAAAGGGACCCATTTCATATGCTAATCGTTTGGAATATAAGTGCTATGAAATGGGGGGTTGTTGTAGGGCACAACAGGCCTCAATCTGGAACATGGCTTGTGGAGTATTATAAAGCAGGGAGATGGAAAGGCCTATGAGTTTTGTCATCAATATTACATGGACTAACAACATCTTAATTTTTTTTTGAGCATCCAACCTCAAGGTTTTTTTTCCTTTTTCTTCATAGCTTCTATGGATGGCACTCTTTATACTTTCTTTACACGTTCTGGGACAATCAATTTTTGAAAGCCTATGAGGGGTGATTCTAATATATATTTTTTGATCCTTGTATGATAATTGATTTGGGGATCAAATATTTTCTTATACAAACATTTTATCTATGTGTTCATGATTTTGTTGCAATTCTATTACATTAAAAACTAAAACAAAATAAAATTACAAACCCGATATGGATGAGATATATAAATTAAAAATTCCCTTACCCTCTTCCCAAAACATAATCTTATTAAATGTTTTAATATAACACTTTTCCAAAATATAAAATTATTATCCTATAAACAACTATTAATAATTTATTTAATTATCTAAAATATGTAGCTCTTCGGTGATGGTCGTGAAAGTGAAGTATTATGTTCCAAGAGGTTCCATGTTTAAATCCGTTGAGTTTACCGGTGGGTCACATGTTGTGCTAGTGTGGTTTACTTACAGGTTACATTGTTAACGGTTGGAATCATCCACATGTCATGTGCAAGCACGAGACTACACACAAGTACGAGGCTAGACGAATTTCCAATTCCTCCAGCTACAATTTTTTTAATCTAAAATCCACTTCTTTATATTACATTCTATATCCTCTAATACTACCTTTTATATTCTAGAGAAAACTACTCTACATTTTATATCCTAAAGATGACTACTCTTAACTCATAATTAAGTGGATATAAGAAAAAAATAAACCCATTCCAAATCCTTGGAAAATGTTTTTATTTATCACTTCCCTCTTCCCTCTTTGCGCCAAGAGGTGCTCTACAACCCAATATAGGGTATATGTGTGGGCGTTAGATGTGAGATGTTAGATGTTAGACCTTAGATGTGTATGTGTTAGATGTGAGATGTGATATGTGAGATGTGAGATGCGAGATGTTAGATGTGAGATGTTAGATATTTTTTAGATTCAATTTTTTTATATTGTAATTTTGTTTCTTATTAATAAAAGATAGAGAAAGGGAGATGAGGGAAGAAAATCATAATACCATAGGCCATCTAGCCTTTTGATTATTATGTTATGGATCTAGGCACTCAAAGATTGAGAAACCATCCCAGGTGGCCAAAATTGAGTTGGACCCCTCCTTCTCTGCCCTAGGTCCTCAACCACACCTATAATAGGGCCTCCATGTGGTTAGAAGCCTCCAATTACATGCACAAGTCTACATCCATGCGGTTGCAACCCAATTTTTTTAGTTAGGAGCATGTGGTCCCGATGTCTTAGCCTAGATTCCATGTTAGCCTCCAGACCACTGCCCAAAACTTTCTGTAACTTTTTAGAATCAATAATGACATGACAATGATGCCAAGCATACAAATTTGAAGGCAAAATTTGGCTTATACTTCCTAGAACATAACAGACATTTCATCAAACATGTGGAAAAAATGTAAGCTACAGGTCATGAATGCATATCTGATCACAAAGCTTTGAGATTTATCTGAGAATCACCAAGAAGGTCCTATTCCCTCTTCACATAGCTACAATAACACTTATTATTCCATACATTCATAAATCGATCAATAGCTAAACAATCATGACATGAGCCATTAAAGATACACATCACATGAACAACATATTACTAGAAAATAACCAACATATTAGACATGGAATCTTAGCCATAATATCACCAACACATTGCCAATAAATATACATGAATCACCATAAAATAATTGCTCTTATTAACATAGGAAAATTCCAACCAAGTCAGGGACTTCCACATACCACGCGACCATAGATTGGGTTGAACCAAATCTCTCTTTCATCCAATCACCCCTATGCCATATTCAAAGCATGAATGTGGGATCTCATGGAATAGACCAAACAAAACCAAACCAGGGATTCGAGAGGCCAAACCACCTCAACCCTCAGCCAATGATTCCACCTCATTGTTGGACATCACTAACACCAACCAGATCGGGCTCTACCCAAGCTATGCAGGGATCCAGGAACTAGTAACTCAACCCATAGTCTTCCAGGGCTCAAGAGAATTTGTCCAACCTGGCTCCAGGACTAGTAACTAAACCCACCAAGGGCTCCAGAGCATTTTTCCAACCTAAGCTCTAGGACTAGTAATTCAACCCAAGTTGTTCCAGGGCTTCCAGAGCATTTGTTCCAACCCACAACCACAAGGAATTACAAGAACCAATTGGAAAAAAATCAAGTGGAAAAACCCACAACACCATGGCTATCCAAGAAATAGTAAGGCTAGGAAAACCACTATCAATCCAGGAAATGGAAAGGCTAGGAAAAACACTATCAATCTAGGCAATCCTCCACGCCAATTACAAAAAATAACTAGATAATCACTTGCATATACCATGCATCCATAAATCAACAAGGAAATCACGCATGCAACATGTTACCTACAAAGAAATCCAGCTGTAGTTTCTAATCCACTTATTGTCTTTCACTTTCTTGCTTTCCTTTGCCTTCTTTATCCAAATCCAATGTATGCCTAAGTGCTCCAAGAAAACTCTAAGTGTGCAAGAGTATGAGAGGGGATAAAAGAGAGACCCAAGCTAAAATTGACAAAATGTTCACACACTGACCAAAGTTGTGAACTGATCCTTAGAAGCCTTTTCATCATTACGACTTTTATTTTCTTTATTTTCCTCTATTTTTTCTTCAATTTCATCATGAAAATCTATGACCTTCCATCTCCCTTTTCTCCTATTTTCCATTATTTCATAAATAAAATGCCAATTATTTCCACTTTTCCTTTGCCAATGTCTTTACCAATTTCCATAGCCATTAATTAATCACCAGTGATCCCCATCACTATGTTTTACCTGACATTAAACTTGGAATATGTGTCCCATGACCTTGTTTATTATTTTTATTTACATAGGAAATCAACCAAGGGTTGTTACATTTATGATGTAGTGACCTATTCTTATTTATTTCCCAATTCCATTTAAGGTAAATCTAGAGATTTGTATAAGCGTATAACACCTAATCCAAGCATTGTTGGATAAAATATTTTATAAAATTTGTTATTGACTTTCCTCCTCTACTCAATCAATTTGAGTTTTTACTTGAGGATCTTTGATGTGATTTTTTCAATGGAAATCATGAGAAAATTACTTGTGAACTATTCTTAAAATCTAAGCTTTAATCTCAAACAAATCCTCATCTTTTCTTGACCATTGAAAAGAATAATCACATAGCTCATGATTCCTTGTCTTCAGACTTTTGTAAGGAATATTTAGCCTATCAATCTACCCTCATTATCTCTAAGCATGAAGCTTTATTCCATGTATTCCCTTTTAATGATACCCTTTTCTAGACACATACTGAATAAGGCCACATGTGCCATCTTGAACATCAAATTTTGAGTCAATCTCTACTTGATTCATCCATTGTGTCCTCTCATTTTAAGATTGACTATGACTCTTTCATCACCTGTGATCAAGGGCATAGACAAAATGATGATCACAATCACATTGTGGCACTTAGTGATAACCTTATTTTCCCTGATCTAATAACTTTCACATTCAAGGATAATCAAAGTGAACCTCAAGATTATGATTTCTCTTTGGCATCTCATGCATATGCATGCCATAATATTCATCCTCAAATGGATTTTGAGCTCCGCTACTTATAAATCATGTTATCCATGATAATTATAATGACAAACAATCGAGTTTTTACTATGGGAAGTTCTTTGTTTATATATATGATGAGACATTATTTAATGAACTTGATAAAGAAGTATTACCCTTGAGCTTAGAGATTCTTTGTCAGTTGAACATGAAGAGTTCAAATTTGAAACATCTAATGCATCTGTGGTTTCCTTCTTAAAGAGTCTTCAAAATCAAATTGACATATTTCTTGTTGGGAGCCTTGATCATGACGCGAATTAATATTTTTATGTCCCAAGCATGGTATGAAAGCCTACTCTAGTTGGTTGGCATGTTATGCGAGATGGCGAATGGAATTTTTGGCTTCTTGTTAAGCCTTCATCGTCACTCTATATAGTTGTTCATGGGTAAGACAATCATCCTTTCTATACTATCATTCTCCAAGCCATGAATCTTGCATATAAGGCTCAAGAATTCTTCCTTTACGTGAAGTTTCATCCCAATTAAACTCGAGAATATGTTGCTTGTTTTCTTTTTGTATGCCTTTTCCTTTTTTCTATTGTTCCTTTCTTTCTAATCACTGCTTTTCTTTTTTAGCTTAAGTTTCCATTCTATTTTTTACTTAATCACTGTTTGGTTTTAAACTACTTGTTTAATCTAGTGTTTGAATCTTTTTATTTTTTTATTTTTTGCCTTTCCTTACATTGTAAGTTTTTTCTTTGGCTCATGCTTCTTTTTGGCACAACTGATGTACAACAAAAAAACTATAATGAAAGAGAAAAACCCTTCTCTGATATAATTTATTGGAAGCTATATTTATTTGATTTTTTTTTTGTGCTAACATTTTTAAATTGTGATCAACAACATCATCAACATAGGAAACACAATAGCCTTTGTTTATACACAGAGATGGTGTTGACATTCCTAGACTTGCCAACATTCAAGGGGTCTCCCCGATATGTGGTCCCAATTAGACCTCACACTGTTTTGGATAGGAGCCCCATCCAGAACACGACCCGATTACCATTTTCTTAAAGATTTTCCTTGGCTCTAACTGTCAACAAGAGAGAGGAATGCATATGTGCCTTCAAAAAGAAAGTGTGCCTGGTGAGTATTCAGTTGTAGGTGTGACAAGGTTTTTCTACTGTGGAGGGAGAAAAGAAAGTGAGCCTCTAAGAGAGAGGAAATAGTACCACCCTAGTGGAGACACACATGAAACGAAAAGATCCATCTAACATCTAGCATAATAGTCCACAAAGATGTGATGATCATTGTAACCATTACAACACATTCTCAATATGATAAGCACTTAAATAACTAAAATAGTTCAACTACTTTAGTACAGGAGAAAACAAACATGAATCATAAACATTCATAGAATAGTCATACAAATATTCATAATCCATGCACGAATAATGTGTTGGCCATCAAGATTCATATATTAAGTAAAATTCCCAAGACACATGTATACATCGAACACCACTAGCTCCAATAGTGGAGCATTGGAGCCACCACTTACTCCTCAAAATAACTGGCTTGTCTCTTTGATGCCTTGTAGGAGGAGCCAATGTGAAAAGTCCCTTGCTCATACAATGAGGGTGTATATATAACCATTGGGGTGATGCATTGCCTCCCTTGTGACTCTTTGACTACCCTCATGACTGTTTGACTTCCTATGACTTTTCAACTTTACATGACTCTTTAATTTCGTACATGTCCTTTGGAATTCCAATTTACAATACATTTTTCAAATAGGTATTTACATAACCCATAAAATGATGTGGCATATGATGACTCATGAAATAACACGACATGAAACTGATGACATCGACTACATGATGACATGGTAATGTCAATTCATTCTTGCTGCTTCTTGCTATGTTTCTTCTTGAGAATGTTCTTTTGTCCACCTCCATATGGCTTAAAGATAGGGGGTCTTCAATGATATCAGGTCTTGAGATGCAGTCGCAAACTAGCGTCCCTTTGCTTTCTATAGATTAATCAACTCGCATATTTAGCTACAAAGGTGTCTTCTAGCATGTTCCCCTTCTCCATCTCCTTATTCATCATCCTGTCATGGTATGATAGAGTACCCGCAACTACAATTCACTCATGACAAGACGACCTCAGTTCGATAAACACCTAGTCTAAGATGTTACATGTTGATTCATTGATTGAGCTAGAAATAGGTGCCAGGCTGAGGGAAAGGTTCAATGACTGTCCAATTTCATAGCTCAGGTAGTCAGGGGTCAAGCTTGAGAATTCAGACTATGCAATACATAGTTCAGGTTGGACTCAGCATGATGATTGCGCAGTTGGGGAGATCAAGGTGATAAGCTGAGGGCTTGATGACTAAAGTTTCCCACTACATAGTGCTAGGAGGACAAGGAAGCCAAGTGACTACAAAATTACATAGTTCAAGAGCTCAAGGGTTGGGCTTGAGGACTGAGAATGCGCAATGCACAATTCAGGCCTGGCTGGAGGGAAAGATTGCACAGTTTTGGAGCTCTGTGGATGGGCCTGAACACTAAGACTACACAATGCATAGTCTTGGGAGGCAGGAATTGTGCATTACATAATGTCAAGATGCAGGGTTGTTGCTTGAGGGTTGAGACTGTGCAATGCACATTTCAGAAGGGTTGGATGAGGCTAAGTTTCTTGGTCGGGAAGTTTTCTGAATTTGGCTAAGTGTGGGATCGATGAAGCTAATGTGAGTAATGGTAATACTTGACTATGATCACACACTTATAACACTTGAAGACACACCATAGATAACCCAGAACACATGAAAAACACACTTCCCTTAGTGCGACAACTTTTGTGACAACTTACGACAAGTGCAACACCAAAGATATACTTTGCGACGACCGTGACGACACTTGTTTGACAATGCTTAAAATTTTGGAAATGAGTGCGACGAATGTTTACATGGTAATATAAACTCATTTACACAAAGATAACCCCTTGAAACCACCAAAAAAAGATTAGGTGCATTGTGCGACACTTAACATGCAAAAAGACGACACTTTGATTTTCTTGCAAATGGGACCAAAACACTTAGCGAAAACATATATGATAAGTCCGAATGTTTGCAAGGAAAATATGAAAGATCAAAGTAGGCTTCGAAATATGGGTGAAGGCCAAAATTTTGGAAGTTGTAGCAACAACAACAGATTGTTGACAATAAGTCCCTATTAAACCTTGTCTTTTCCTTGCACTAGAACATCTTAGATTTGTCTTATGTGCCCCATGCTCCCCTCCCTAATGGAAACTTGTTTCCTACAAAAATTTTTGCAATACAATGTGATTCCTTAAAAAAGTCTCTCTCGTAATAAGAAAATATTTTTTTTTAACTAAACTAAAAATTTAAACCAAGTCAATGGTAGGTGGGGCCCTACCTACACAAGTGTTATAAGGATGATCAAAATCACAACATGGTTTTATGACATATTTGTGTGATTGTCCAACCTACCTATACTTATCCCATCTACATACGAATGAACATTATGTATAGATTGTGAAACTTCAAAGAGTGCTTGGCCATAATATGCTTGGTTTCATGCATTTCAAAGTGTTGACCAATAATGATATTTTAAGAGTCCCCACATATTTAATTCATGTTAAAACAAAAGGAAACATGTACATGTTTTCTCTATAAACTTAAACAAACTAAAGTCTGAAAACATTAGAGAACAAGTGCCAAAGGAGGAATAATACTCTGAAATTATACTTTTGGTCATGGTACAAGGGTTATTGGGTTAAAGTAATAAAATTTTTATTTTTTTGTACCAAAACTATATCATAGTTTGGTTGTGAAGCGAGGTATTAGTCCTTAATATTTTTCATACTTGCACCAAATTTTTAAGATTCACGATGGTCGCCTTGTTGAAATTATGTAAAATGTTTAGGAAACAGTTGCATGTGATATATTTCTTCAACTGATGTTGTGATTTATTATACCAACTCATCTACACCAAATATGGGATTGGATAAATGCATGGTGATATGGTTAATCTATGGAATTTATGGTCTATCTCCCTGACAATGGAATTAAGACGCACTTTGGTATCATAGCATGCAACATTCAATCAAACCCTAAACTTACTTACCTACGTGTTAAGGTATTAACATTAACTGAAAGGATGAATGTGTATGTGGCCTTCAACCTTTGCCAACCATGTCAATTCACACACATTTTCATGTATGGTATAATCCTTGAAGTGACTAATTATTAACTAGCACAATACTCTCCATTAACTGGTGTCAATTTCTCAACTGAATATGGTTCATGCCTTCCATTTTTGAGCCATTATTTTGATATTTTTCAGGGTTTTCTATGGAATTTGGCTAGATTGAGTCTAGTTGTAATTTTTGTAGCTCTTGTAACGATTTTTGGAAGGAGGTGTCAAGAAATTCAAACATAGAGCCAACAAATTTAAACCCCCTTCGCAGAAATATGCACAGAGGCCAGGTATTCTCCTTTCTTGCACATGTTTTTGGATGAAAGTTAGAAATACATTATCTGGTTGCTTAGAAATGGAATGGCATGAATCCCCACTCCTTGTAATTCCCATTTCTTTTATTTTATTGAACCGTGTGTGTTTTTTAATAGCTATATTCCTCATCAATGGTTCTACTTAACAATGTCAATACTTCGACGTTCTAGATTACTTTTTCATTTCCATTCGTGGGATGTATTATCTCCCCCTGTCTTCATCCAACTTTAGATATTTCTCTATAAAATGCACACACTCTGGCTTGTCTTGGTCCATAGTTACAAAATTCTATGCCAGATGGATGATAACATAAGTTTGTCCCTACATTACAACAACACTTTACCATGATCCCTAATTTTAATATACTTTTAGTGGAACAATCCATTCACATCTTTTTTCTTTGCTATGCTCTTAAATCCATATGGCACTCAAAATGATGCTGTGTTACATCTCTTTCTTGGCAAGAACCATTCCAGGTGCTACACATCCTTAGGCTCTTGAGACTTACGTTTTAATTTCAAACTAGAGCTTTGTTGAAGAGTTATACTCCCTCTTAATTCGTTTTCTTGTACAAAGACTATGAAATTTTTATATAAACTCTTTCTCCATATGAACATGTGTGTCTTATTGTGTCTGCCTTGTGATTTATAAAGCCCTCTATGAAATAAATTTAATGGAATCAATGCTTTTACTGGTTGATTTCTACTTTGTATTGCTTAGGTCCTTGAGACTTTAAGTCTCAGGATTGAATGAGGTTACTAAACACAAAGAAAGAACCTTGTAGTTTGTCTTTTGCTACAAGAGTTATAGATTTTATTCTCTTCACAAATATATGTGGATGGATATCTCATCACACTCATGTCGGCTCATTATTGATTCTTGCTGCACTTATTTTTATCGCAAGTTAGTCATCTGCGACATTTTTGTGTGTGTGAAGGTTCGATTGTTTCATTTATTCAAAAAATAATTACATAGAGATTGGATTCATGTTACTGTTATGTCTGAAGGGAACCATACCAGTAACATAAGTTCAAGATCTTGAATACATAGTATTCCTTCATCCATGGCCTCTGATAGTTTAAAAAGACTAGAGAAACTATAAGACAAACAGTAGGCATGAAAACCTATTCTATCTAGGCAAAAAGTTATACGAGTTGGGTAATACCAAAATTATCTAAGGCAATCATTCTTAGACGCTATAAGGAGTAACAAACTTCCACCATATAATTTGAGTTGGTTGAGCCAAATATGTGTGCCAAATGTCATTAAATACCTGGTGCCTATCACATTGGGCTAATATATTCCTGCAGGGAAAATCCTGTCACCAACTGAGAGACGCTTCCACCGAGACCACAATTCTCTAGCGCCACACATGTAGAGTGTTCTAAGGCCTTCCCAACTGCAAATTTCATGGCCATGAGCATTGAATCTTGTCTACAAGTCCAAGTGTGGGCTGCCAATGGACCCCAAAACTGGAACCCAAATTTTCCTTATCCAACGACCACCCCACCATGCTTTTCTTTGAGCCAACACCAAGCGAGGGCTCGAAAGTGACTTTGAGTTGATTGATATTACGTGATAGTAGCTAGTGGAATTCAATAGAACCTCTAAGGAATTGAGAGCAAGAGGGGAGAGAATAGTGTAGAGACCCACCGTGGTGTGAGGAAGCACAAGGGAGATTTCCATTGCATAATTAAAATTGGATCCAAGCTTAAGAGCAACATCCTGGTACATAAGCACTAACCACTTTCCTCTCCAATTGAAAAGAGAGAAGAGGGTGAGAGTGTTGTAATAGGGGAGTTCTCCTATGACATTCCGCATTCTGAGAGTGTGCAAGATAACCTGTGCATTAGCTGAATCATCAATAGTAGGCGAACGGGCTGAGTCACACCCCAGAAAATCCATGGAAATGCACTTGGTAGAAGATGGAGCATGGATAAATGCAATGCAACCCAAATATGCCATGATTGTAAGACCCAAAGTACACCTACAATTAACCCAGATAATGAGTGCATAAATGCAGAGACAACGACTGACATGGGTGACATAAACCGACATAACTAAGCTTACAACAAGGGTGGTTGTGCTGCCTTTCATATATAGAGGAATATCTAAAGGAATCTTAAGTTGAGGCATTATGATGCATGCTTATAGGAATATGGGAGGGCATTTCATGCCATGATTTGAAGCCATCATGAAACCAATAATGAGAAAGGTACTCACACGCCAGACTTAATGCTCACCGCACCTGAAAAATTAATACTTGGTACTGTTGATTATACCAACGCTCATGGCAGGCCAGATGGCTTGCCATTCTAGATTGTTCTATGATTAGCATGACATCATGTGGGATCATCACCTGCACTGGGGGAAGTCATCTACAACATTAATTACATTTTGCAATAGAGATTAATTATATATATGGCTTATTGCACTCATAATTTCTATTTCAATTTAACTTTAGGATTTCCCCAATAGCCATCTCGCAAATTATGGACATACTCACTCTCTGTTAATGGTCCCACTTTGAAATATAACAAAGAATTATGATTTTTGTAGATCATTATTATAAACAACGTTTCCTTTCACTACTTTTTTATTGACCTCACCTTTGAGCCACCAACCAAGAGTCAATTCTTCCACACTTTTGATTAGCTTGCATCTTGAGTATATCATTCACAATATATCTAAATTGGCCATGAGAATAGTCAAGACATCTAAGAGCATGTCATTGGTACATATATATGCAATGCATCAAGAGTCAACCAATTGTTCGGTCTTTGCAATAATTTTTGGCTTTGTCATACACCGCCTATAATGCCATGCTAACAATACTGAACCTGTAACAATGCATCAATTAATTTGAAGTCTCGTTTCAGCATGTTGTTTTACATATATTCTTATAGAATTATATATTTTTCTTTTCATTATGTTGAAGTACTAATGAGAAATATTTAAAAAAAAATTATACACATCTTCGTTATGCCATAAGACGACCAATTTGTGTATGGGCCGCAACTCGATATTTTTGTCTTTGAGATATATGATACTTTCATGAATTGTATTGAGCTCATATCATTTCATTGACCCGTATCATTTTATTTGATATATTACACGTGGACCATTAGAAGGTAATTACACAATGTATCTTTCCACATGTAGTCATATCACTATGGTCTATATACATTTTAGAATTTTTATAATGATGGCACTTTGTCAATGCACACATGAGTTCTAATCCCCCCTACAAATAATATTTCCCTATGTGCTTTCTATTCACTCATGAATTATTAAAATTTAACTAAGAATTTAATCTCTTTGCTTTCTTAGATGACATGATGAATTTATTTGCAAAAAATGAATTTCTTTAGTAGGAGTGGACACAACAAGGGAAGGGATAACAAAGGAGAGACCCATGGAACATGGGGAATTAAAGACACAGATTCTTCATGCACTTTTACATTGATTCGAAGAATTCAATCAACTAGTTCAGAGAGGTTTTTTAAAATTTGCAGGGAAGCAAGCTTAACATCCACTGCCTCCCCCTGCAAATCCTTCATTGGGTATTGGCATACTAGCTTCACCCTGAGCTTCTGGCCAAATTCTTGTACTCACCAATGATAGTTGGAAAGATGTCATTTGTCCTCAGCAACAACCTATACAAGGATGGCCTACTACCTCGGTACCAACTCCTCCTCCACCTCCTCCTATGGTTCAACCATCACATCACCCCCAATCCACGACTTCTCGTGCTCATCCTGCCATACAAGAGAAAACTCAAATTCCCCAACCAACAGTGAACCAAGGGAAACCGAAAGTTGTAGCTACAAATTAGTTTCCTCCTATGGGTCTTCCCATTCTATTACTTCTCACACATAACATAGTCAATGATATTGAAAAATGCAACAATAAATTCTTAATTTGATTTTTCCTTAGTCAAATTGAGAAAATTTGAAATTCCACATCAACAGACAACTTGGATGAGTTAACTGAGGTGACATGGTTTTTATCACTCAATTAGCTTAGTTAATTCGAGTTAGGGGCATGAACTTGAGTTGTGTGCAATGATTATTAAATTTTAGGAGCCTAGGTTGAGTTAATTTCAGTTGTAACAATTTAATTCAGTTAAATTGAGTTATGGTTAGTTAAACTAGTTCTAACAGTTGGAGGAACTAGTGGAAGTCAAGTAGTGGGGTGTGACTTCAGTGATCAATGAGTTAATTGACCAATCAACTTAAATTAGTTTGTGCATGCAAAGAATTCGAGTTACCAAGTTGAGATGGAGATTCAAGGGAAGTGTACTATAATTTTTAAACTATTCCAAGTTGTAAAGGTGGTGCATGCAGTTAGAGATTGGTCTAAAGGAATCACACAATCCAGATTGAGAAAATTTCTATTAAATAGGGGCTTAATTCCTCAAGGAAAAATGCAAGGAAATAGGAGCTAGCAGGTTGATAAACTGGCTAAGTATTGGTCAAATTCAGTCAGTGAAGCAATGAGATAGAAGATACAAGTGCAGGTTGTGCTCAAGCTTGAGCAAGCATATTGTATTCATCCAAATTCTTTGATTAATGCAATACAGATAGGAAGGGGTTTTGAGCAGATGTTTTCTGCTAGATAAATCTTTGTGTATGTGTGTTGAATCTTGTCGCATGTTTATGTTTTGATTTCTCGATCATGAATTTATTTCCGAAGATGAGTAGAGTAGATATGAGTCTTATGTTTTAGTAAATTACATGAGCAGTTTTAAATCTACAAGGAATTTCTACAAACGGGAACAATCAACACATAGTAGCAAGAAATAAAATATGTTTCTCATAGAAAGTATGGTTTTTAATAGTTGTTTTGATGGGTGAAGAGTATTAAGATTTTTGTTATGTTTATTTACTTTAACAAACTCCAAATCAGTTATGGTTTTAACATTATCAGTGCATTATTACAATTATTTTTTGAGACCTTTGATATATATGGACACTATACAGTTTTGAACAACATCTTACTTCATATTTTGATGGCATTTCTATGGCATGTTGTTTTTGGAGACTTATGTAGATGATTGTTGTTTGATTACTTTATTTGCTAATTATTCTCATATCTTATGGAGAAGGGAGGCACAAGGGGTATGCCATGGCATATTGGGGGCAGTACAAGGAGTATTTTTTCTTATGTTATGGGGATATGACTGCATGATACATGTGTTTGGTTGATAATGTAATGAATCAAGATAGTGATTATTTGGTAACAAATGTTATAATTTATTATTTAATAAATGCAATATTTTAAAGTTGAAGTTAAAAAGGAGGGAAGGGCCCCACCAACCGAAATATTTAATAAGAGTTAAATTTAATTTAACTCCCTCCTTTATAATGTTCCATCATCATAAAATTAAATCAAACATGATTAAAAATTAAAAAAATAACGAATCCCAAAAGGTGGTTGAACTACTCAACTTCAAGGAAGCCATGTATAAGAGAATGAAACCTATGAAGGGAAAATGGGTCACATTGTAAGAAGATGTATGCATTAACATTATTAAGTTGTTATTTTTCCTTCTAACTAAATTCTATGAGCTACAAAGGTTACCCTGTTGGTGACAACAATCTTCTTTCAAATGAGAGACAAGGATGGAAAGAAAATATTTTTAATCCCTCTGCATTTTATTTAGATATACTTGAGTTTTTTGTGATTTAACTTGTTGTTTAATAGTCTAGTTTTTTAACCAATGCTAATAGACCTTTTATTTTGTAGAGGAAATCTAAGAAAAATTAAATTATATTAGATTTCCAGAAGGGTTTACATAATCTGTTTTCATATTCTTATGCTATCTTAATAGTTTATATATGATTTTGAACATTGTAAACACTTAGAACCAAGTCTAGTCAAGGGTTTTTGCAGAGACACACCATTTGATTTGCTGTACTCACATTCATTACTATAAATAAATCCTTTTTGGCTCATCATTTCATGCATATTTCTCTGATTTTACATATTTATGTGAGTTATTTGTCTCTTAACTTGTATCCCCAATTTTTTTATTAATTCATGGCATTTACTCTACAATGTTTAAGGACTCCTAAGGTCTCTAAAATGTTGATTAGTACATTGTAATTAAACTTTATTCTTATTTCAAATCGCTGATATTATTTGGACAATGTATTTTTGTATAATATTTTTAGTTCTTATTGTAAATATGTTGATATTCTATTTATGTTTTAGTTTAATTTTATATGTTGTTGTAATTTGAGTTGTTTATATTGTTTAAATAATTGTAAATTCCTATATCGACTCTTCACTTTCCTAGGGAATAAATAAATTGGGCTCAAGTTCCACTCTCTCACATACCCAGTGAGATTCAAGAGAGTTGGTTAGACATGCATAAAAAGCTTCTCTCACTCGATAATATGGAGTGATGGAGGGGGATAGGAACCCTATGGGTGAGTGGAATAGGGGTATCTGTAGGGAGCTAGAGATGGAAGGGAGTTAGCAGAAGGGGTTAGGGCCTAAGAGTGGAGGAAAGTAAGTGCATGGGCTTGGGGCCATGGATAATGGGCCTAAGGGGGTAGAGGAAAATTTCCCTGATGGTAGAGGTAGGGTCCCTTATGTGGAATAACCTAGAAGTGTTATATGCTTTGGGCATATGGTTAAGGTGTGGGTCACTAGGACCTAGGGGTGTAAGATCTAGGGTCCTAAGGGTGTTGGGGTTATGTGACCTACAAGTAAAGGGCTCTAGGTGTGGAGTATAGGTTAGGGGCCAAGTATATATGATTCAAGATCCAAGAGATGGGTGCTAAGGGACTAGTGTTGGGGCATTAGTTAGGAGGTGAGGACCTAGGGGAAGAGGAGGTTGTAGTGGGGGTGGTGGGGACTCAATGGAAGAGGTAAAGAAGATTTTAGATTCATTAGTGAAGGATCCAAGACTAGGAGGATATGGTCTAGTGAATTATGTGACAATATAGATGAGGAGCTATGGGATAAGGTTATGAGATAAGGGAGTGTGAGGCATATGGTGATTAGGGACCAAACATTGGGGAAAATAATGAGAAGTTTCTTAGAGGGAGAAATAAGGTGCTAGAGTAGAGGGGATAAGGAATGGATATGGCTACAAAGAAGAGGGTCTAGGGGCATAGATGATGAGGCCACAAGGGGGTAGATATGTCCCTATTGTGAAGGTGGTTAGGGTAGAGGAAAGGGCCAATGGAATAGGTAATTGGTGGTGTAAAGGTAGATGTATATGCAGATAGAGGAAGGGTCTAGAGATTTCATGGGGTTGTGGATGAATAATTACTTTAGCTAAGGCTTGGGTTTCCCACCTTAACCATATAAAGGCATTAATACCCATACTTAATGATTTGAAACTTATGTGGACACTAACATCTTTTTTATGGCCAATGATACTTGCTAGAGGTAATGTGTGGTGCTTTAAAACATTGTTCATTACTCTAGATCCCTCCAAATTTTCTTTAGGACCTAAGGCATTGAGTTTTTCCCTAGATTGTTTCCAGAGCCTTCGTACATGCAACTACTATTGAAAGCCACCTAGTAGCATTGGGATCCACAATAATAGGGCAATGATACCTTCAAGAGGCCATGTGTGGTTGTTTTAGGCATCCTTCTTAGCCTTAGATGGATAGAAGATTCCTTTAGGGCCTAATATTCATGTTTCCTCTGTTGACCATGTCCAAGGCCTTTAGGGCCATGCCTAGTACTAAAAAATGTTAGTGACACCTATATACCTTGCTAAAGGAAAAGTATGCTCTTGGTAAGTCATTTATAGTGGTTCAAAATGCTGTTCTTGACACCAGAATCCTATAATATTCCTTTAAGGCCTAACTCTTGGGTCCATTCCTTTGACCATATCCAAGTTCAAGAGACTTATACTCAATGTTCAAAAAATTATAATGTTGAGTATCCCATTAAGAGACCAAGGATACCCTTGAAAGGTCCTCTATGTTGGTTCAACATGTTGTTGATGGCCCTAGATTCCTACAAGTGATCTGTAATTGGAAACTTGAAGATTTGAATAAATTGCAAGTAAAATTTATATGTGTTTTGTGCAATGGATCAATTTACTAAACACATAAACAAGTTATTTTTAACCAAATTTTATAACCAAAACAGAGAAAAATAACCATATCTAAAATACATAACACAAAACATGATATTGGAGTTCACTCGTCTCTTCGGCTACATCTCTTTGTCCAGCTTCCAATGCAGGGCCTCTTTCATTAAGTGCTCAAAAGTGTGTTTACATGGCTTTACAATGCTTAAACAACAAAACTAATGTCTCTCATAGATCCAACAATGTAAAAAACCCCTATATGGGTTCTTTCTGCACCGCTTTTGGCCAAAAATTGAGTAAGTTATGAATGTTCCAAGTATATTTTAAAATTCTATAGCTAGTCATCCTACAATTCGACCCAAATCTAGCTTGAGCGTCCCAAACCTGGAATCGACATGCAAATCTAGCCTACAATTTCGCTCGACAGGCGAAATTGTAGGACTTTTAATTCACCCATTAAGCCCCTAGTTCTGAAAATTTCAATCATGTTACGCATGTGACTGCATTGGGGGCCGAGATTCCAGGGCCTAACTCCAGGCCCTTTGGGTTTTCTGCACTCCTAGTTGCATTGGGTCCCGGTGACCTAGGGTTGGCCCCCTTGGTTTGGCCCCTCCTCATTTTCATGCCCATGGTCATGTATAGGGTCATGTAACCCCGGGGATGGCCTTTTTTCTTACACCTCCGGACTTGAGCGCTGGCTCCGATGATGATATGCCTTGGGTGCGGTGGTTGTGGGATGGGCTAAGGCCTAGCCCCTTGACCCACTCGCATGCGGTCTCATGGGTGTTGGGGTGGGCAGGGGATAGGGCTTAGCCCGACCCGCTCCCTAATTGCACTATGGAAACTTTATATAGCGGTTTGTGACCATAGGTTAACAAGGAACAAGATAGGTGGGCCAGTGGAGTGATCAAGTGCTCAAGTTTATGCTCAAAAGTCAAAGTGTCAGAATCTTGATAAACTTAGCTTCAGATTGAAGAGCTCGTCATTCTGAATCTAACAGTGTGAACAACACTCAAATTCGAGCTCATATGCAGAAGTTAGAGAAAGTCAAAGTTTAATTTGACTTGGACACGTGGCAGGATTGCATGATGTGGCAAAGTCCTTCAACGAATGAGGAGGCGCCAAGTGGCAATCCGCCATTGCCCCCCACATGTCACAAATTGCAATCACAAGCAGGTTGACATTAGAAATCGGTCCTCGAGCAGGAAAGGATGCGATGTATCGACCAAAGTTGCGATTGCGATGGATCATAATCACAGATCAGTGAAGGGAACAAAACTACAGAATTGGCCCCGCAGGTACTAGGTTGCGATGCGATATCACAATCGCAAATCACAATCACAACCCGTAGAAGGTAGAGTCCCGCATTTTATTATCACCGATTCACCTCCGATTGCGATGTGAGATGTGATCCCGGATGCGATAAGTTATGCATTTCGGTTAATAATCCCGTCGGGTTCGCCAATATCGCAATCGCACAATCGCCCATTTTGTTCAAAATACCATAAGACCACTAGAATTTTATGCTGATTGTGATATACGATAAAGACAGTCGGTGCTGACACATTATGGCTTGCCGCGCGACAAAATTCTCGCTGAGTTGTCGGTTTTAGAGCAATTTGTTGAATGAATAGTGGGGAAACTAGGAGAAGTCATAACTTCTTCAGTTATTATCCAAATTAGGTGCAAAAAGACTCAATTCTAGTAGTTTTGGCTATTCTAAACTCATTGAGATAAGTTTCAAAGGCATTTGAGTATTGTAAACACACTTTTGTTGTAATTTGGATCATAATAGAGAGGCCCAAGCATTGGAAGCTAGACCAAGGAGACATAGCCCAGGAGGGGTGAACTCCTCATCAAATCTCTGTGTTGTGTGTTGTATTTTGATGTTCTTTGCTATTATTTTGTTGTTGTTCAACATATGTTTTATGTTAAATTGTTTATAATATTTACATAAGAAACTCTCATGGGAATAATTTAATTAAGAAAAAATGGTGAATCCTTAAGCACTTGATAAGCAAATGATAAGAATCTTGGGATTTATTCTGAATGGGGAATTAGCACAACATTACTGATATGCTCCATTTCAGATCAAGTTGGTATCAGAGCACTGGTTTTTGCTTACTAGATTTGCTTGTGCAAAAAATGAGTATTGTTTTCTAGTTTTGTGTCATGCTAACAAGGTTAAAACTCAAAAGAGGAGAAGAGAAGCTCATTGAAAGCCCTATAGTTCTCTCAAGTGAAAGAAGAGCAAGGTTACCAAAGTGTTCTACACCAGTACATCCTCAAGTTGCAGAAGTTGCAGTTGAGTCTTCAGAGACCATGTCTCATGAAGGAGAGCCTACCATGACCGATGATGAAAGAGCATTCAGAAATGTTTTTTTTCGATATGAATGAGATGGTTAAGGTCCTCTATGAAGAGAGGAATAACAGATTGCAAGGAGAAAGTTCCAAACCTCCCAATGGAGAAGGTTATTCCGGAGAAGGTAATGGAAAAAGAGGTAATGGAAAAGGAGGTAATGGGAATGGAGACAAACCTCCACCCTCTCCACCATCTTCTTCATCTTATTCTCCACAAGCATATTCACACTCTTCCACTAATACAAATGTTACTCATACTCATCATCATTCTTCAAAAGGAACTAGTAGATCACCTTTTCTAAAACTTGATATTAAATTTGAGTTGCACGTGTATAATGTTGAAGTGAATGCAGACAAGCTTGATAATTGGATTCATCAGTTGGAGGTCTATTGTAGGATTCAAAACCTTCAAGAGGATGATATCAAAATTCAGTTGGATTCATTGAGAATGGAGGGTGCAACACTCATTTGGTGGGAAGCAAGGACTCAAGACGAGATCAAAAAACATGGTAAGATATCTATTACTTGGTCTAATTTCATTGCTGCTATAAAAAGACAATTCTACCCTTTAGCTCATACGAAAAAAGTTATCATGAATTGGTGAAATTTCAGATAGTTAAAAGTTCAAAATGTGCAAGAGTATACTTAGGAGTTTAGGAGAAGATCTCTTATGCTAGGAGTAGACTTGCAGTCACAAGATACT
This sequence comes from Pinus tabuliformis, assembly GCA_031772625.1. NCBI lineage: Eukaryota > Viridiplantae > Streptophyta > Pinopsida > Pinales > Pinaceae > Pinus > Pinus tabuliformis. The sequence continues at coordinate 586,831,207 of CM062806.1, forward strand.
TTGTTGAAATACATAGGAGGTTTGCATAGCTATCTATGACACACCATTCTTATGTTTAATCCCACAAATATTGATGAGGTCTATGTTCAATATACATATTCGAAGCAAGAGGGAAAAATGTACAAGAAGAAGCCATTCTAGAGTGTGAAAAAGGAAAGAAATCTAAAGGAAAGCAGAAGAAAAATGCTTCTGTTAAGAAAGAAGGGGAGAAACCTGTGTGTAAGAATTGTTCCAAAGAGGGCCATGATGAAGTGCATTGTTGGAAGCTTCATCCTGAATTAAGACTAAAAAAATTTAACAATAAAGGGAAACAAAAGACAAACGCTGCTGTACAACAAGACTTGGGTTCCGACTCAGGTGATGAAACAAAGATTGCAGCCAAAATCACTAAAGGAAAAGCCGTGGAAAAAACGAGCAAAGAGGAAGTCGTGCAAGCACTAGTGCAACAAATAACTCCAACAACACTTCAAATGAAGAAAACAAAATTGAGTTGTTCCATATTAGAGTTATTTCCAAACACACCAAGATTGATACACTGTTTGACAGTGGATCCCAGGCAAATTTAATTTCTATAGACTTGGTCAATAAGTTGAATTTGGAAACCTGCATGCCTTATCATAAACCGTATCCATTGTGTTGGATAACCAAGGATGCAAATCTTCAGGTCACAAGGAAATGTGTTTTTAGGTTTGCTATTACTACCAATTTCGTTGATGAAGTCGAATTAGATGTAGTGCGGCTGGATATTTCTGGAATTGTGTTGGGAAGCCCATATCTGTATGACTAGAAAGCCATTTTCCATAGATTTGGGAACAAAATCATTTGTTCAAAGATGGAGTGGAGTATATTGTGAGAGCCCATTGTAGGAAGCTGAATCTGTCTTTAGAAAGCACAGGGAAAATGAAGCGTCTAGTCAATTCGAGCAAGAATCTCGTGCTCCTTATGATCAAGCAGAAGAATGACATGGAGCGTGAATCCTTTGCAGGCTATGATGTGAAGCTGAAAGATGAATTGGTTGATGTGGTCAATCAATATGGAGATGTGTTTTAAGAGCCGAAGGGATTTCCACCAAAAAGAGGAATTCAACACGAAATTCAGCTACAACAAGACTGTCCACTCCCAAATATCGGTATGTATCGAATGTCAATTCTGGAAAGTTTAGAAATTAAGAAACAAGTCCAAGAATTGTTAGATAAAGGTGTAATTCGTCCCTTTACTTAGGCATGCGGTTCACCAATTGTTTTGGTACCCAAGAAAGACGGAACCTGGCACATGTGTGTAGATTATCGAGATTTGAATAAAATTACCATAAAGAATCGATACCCACTGCCCAAAATAGATGATTTGCTAGATCAATTGAAGAATGAAAAATATTTCACTAAATTAGACTTGAGAAGTGGATATCATCAAGTTAGAATAACTAAGGAGGATATTTAGAAGATCACTTTTAAAAACAAACAGGGATTGTTTGAGTGGCTGGTTATGCCTTTCGGACTTTGCAACGCTCCAGCTACATTCATGAGAGTTATGAATGACATTTTAAGATCCTTTCTTGATGAGTTTGTAATTGTCTATTTAGATGATATTTTTATATTCAACAAATCATGAGAAGAGCATGTCAAGCATGTGAGGAAAGTGTTGGATGTCTTGAAAAAAGAATAGTTATTTCTGAAGATGTCTAAATGTGAATTCGAGAAAACTTCCTTAGTGTATTTGGGCCACATAGTTGGAGGAGGTGAGCTAAATATTGACCCCTCTAAAGTTTCAGTCATTGTGAATTTGACAATACCCAAATCAGTCACAGAAGTAAGGAGTTTTCTAGGAGCAATGCAGTATTGGAGGAAGTTCATTGCCAATTTCTCTTCCATAGTAGCTCCACTACATGCTTTGACCAGCGTGAAGGTTGTCTTCTAGTGGGGAGGCAAACAACAAAAAGCATTCAATGCTTTAAAACAAAATATCAATTCAACCCCAGTTTTAGCATTGTCGGATTTGAAACAACCATTTGAAATACAAATAGATGCAAGTGACTATGCCATGGGTGCAGTTCTTTTACAACATGGTAAGCCCATTACATTTCATTCTTATATTTTTAATGATGTTGTTATTAACTATCCTACATATGATAAAGAACTTTACGCATTGGTACAAAGTGTGAAGAAATGGAAGCATTACTTAACGGGAAAAGAAACCATTATTCACACCGATCATCAACCTTTGCAATATCTGCAATCTCAAACAAAATTGCAACAATCAAGGCACTTTCATTGGATGGGATTCTTACATCAATTCCACTTGGTAATCAGGTACAAGAAAGGTATTTATAACATAGTTGCTGATATAATTTCAAGACCAGTTGTTAATGTAGCCATTTTACTCAAGAATCATTCTGTTTTGCCTGAAAGTTATGTTGAACAATACACACATGATGCTAACTTTCAAGAGGTATATTCAAACTTGAGTCAAGACCACCAAGTTGAGGAATTAGACTACCATGTACATGATAATCTATTGTATCATTTGGGAAAGCTTTGTGTTCCACAAGGAGAGAGTAAATGACAAGGGAAGCACACACTTCTCTTATTGTTGGACATTTCGGTGTAAGTAAAACAATGGAAAACCTTCAGAGGTATTTTTATTGGCCTTGTATTCTTGAAAGTGTGTCACATTTTATCAGTGGTTGTTCATTCTGTGTAGTCAGTAAGCCTAGTAATAGGAAACTAGGATTGTACACACCACTTCTAGTGCCTTCACGTCCATGGGAGAGTGTTTCTATGGATTTTGTAGGAGGTCTTTCTTTATCAAGAAAAGGTCATGATTATTTGTATGCAGTTGTGGATAGGTTCAGCAAGATGTGCATATTAATGCCTTGTAAAAAAACAAATTACAGCTGAACAAATAGCTCAAATTTTATTTCAAAATGTATGGGTTCATTTTGGATTACCTACTCCTATTGTAATTGAGCGTGATTCCCAATTTGTTGGGAATTTTAGGTCAAAATTATGGAATTTGATGGACACCAAGTTGAAGAAAGTACAACCTTTCATCCACAAACAAATGGTCAAATTGAAGTGGTTAACATGACAGTGTTATGAAACCAACTCACAAAAAGATAGAAAAGATAGATAAACACCTTCAAAATAAGCCTCTTCGAGGGGGTAACCTCCTTTACATTACACAAATGAACAATTATTGGATGATACAAATGACAATACCTCCTTTATATATGTAGGAGTCTAAGGGGTCATAATATAATCAGAGCCGACATAACAATAATAATGTAAGGACAAAATAATAACAATAGTGGGCTTCTATGGGGCACAATAATAACAATATGGGGACTACATGGGCACAAAAATATAATAAGGGCGTTGTAATAATAACAATAAGGAGTTACACTAGTAGTATAGGGACCTAACATGCCCCTCTCCTTCAAAAAGTGTTGTCATCAACGCTTGAGTAGTTCTTGATGCTTCCGTATAAAATTCTTGTCCTCTAATGTAGAATCTTTAGCCGATAAGTTCTTCCACTTGATGAGATACTCTGAAATTGATCGATTTCGTAGTTGTTGGGTTCTTATTTCTGTGATTGCTCCAGGTTCCAATATGATTTTTCCTTCCTCGTCAAGTTCTGGCAATATTGTTTGAACTAGGATCTTCTACAACTTTTGAATGAGTGGCCATACTTCTTCACCCTTCTTCCATTCATCCCTTGCCTCATTTATCTAATCTGGTTGGATAATAGAAATAGCACAAAACAATGCTTCCACATCCTCATCCTTTCTTGAGAGTGCATCTGCAACAACATTTTGCTTCCCTTTTTTGTAGATGATTTCAAAGTCATAACCCAACATATTTGTGACCCATTTTTTCTGTTCTTCTAAATATAATCTTTGTTCTAAAAAGTATTTAAGACTCCCATGATCCATTTTTACCTTGAAGTGTCTTCCCATTAGGTAAGGTCACCATTTCTTAAGTGCATGTAGTATTTCCAACATTTCCTTCTCATAAATAGCTTGCTTGAGATGTAGCCGTAAAAATACCCAATCACCCACATCAAAACTTATTTCATTGCGATGTTGATTTGCCTGTTGTTTCATTCGATTCTGCACCAAAGCGGCGTTATCATTTAAAAGCTGGAGAACTTGTTGTTGATGCTCGATGTGATCTTTCACTGTTTGAATATTTTTCTTCTTGATATGTCCTTCTATCTTTAGAGTTTGAGGAGTGGTAATTTCTTCCAATGCATTATAAGATATGGTCGGATTCATTTCTTGATGCTCGATGTGATCTTTCACTTCTTGAACATTTTTCTTCTTGATATGTCCTTCTATCTTGATAGTTTGAGGATGGGTAATTCCAGTGAATGCATTACAAGATATGGTCGGATTCATTTCTTCTTTCTCAATGTGATCTTTCACTTCTTGAACCTTTTTCTTCTTGATATCTCTTTCTATCTTGAGAGTTTGAGGAGTGATAATTCTTTCCAATGATTTACAAGATATGGTCAGATTCATTTCTTCTTTCTCTGGGGTTGGTTCCTGGTGTATATCCTCTTCTTTTGATGTTTCTTGATCCTTTTCTTCCTCCTCTTCATAATCAATGTAAAATAATTTCTTCTCAGCACACTTATGACCTTTAGTGTATTTGCTATCACAATTGTAACAAAACCCTTTTTCTCTTTTTTCTTCCAATTGTTGTGGTGTAAACCTTGTAGGTTGATCCGGGTCTGGGTGTGACGAAGGACCCTTCCAAGACCTTTTACTTCCGTGATGTATTAGATTGCATTTTTAAAAGAACATAAATGAATACATCTGCATGTTGTAAAGAAGAGGAACATGACAATCATCAACAAATGAAAACATAAGTTGTTGATAACGGAGTTCGTCCAGGAGGGACTACATCTCCGGGCCCTAGTGTCAAGATGGTGTAGGCCGTTGCATTAAGTGCTGTCAATGGCGATGATGTACATAAGAGATGATGTCGCTATCATACAAGGAAAATTCCCTCATGCAGGAGTGGTTCCAAGATATGTTCTGCTATAGGAACTCTCAGTCAAAAGGACCCCTATCAGTATGACATAAACTCATGCATGATGATAATGAGCATCCCGCCAACATGGTATAAAAGGGATCTCAATGCAAACATGCATGGCAACACATGAGTATCCCATCAACATAACAACAAAGGGATCTCAAACAAAACATGATGAATCATGACAACAAGTACATCTCGCAAATTATTCCACATCACATCAAGCAGGAATCATGAAAACAAGTAAGAAACAAGATCCCACATCAGACATCAAACAGGGATCTGTGCATCACAATACATAGCAAAAGAAGTACATGAACACACTGCATATACCTCACATCCTGAGGCCATTTGAAGAAAAGGATGTCAAACTACTGAAGTTGGTCGTACCATCAACCTTCTGGCGTCGAATCTCATGGAATGACTGCTCACATGTTGAATGCTGACACCTGCACTCCACTTAGAAAAGTGGCCAAAAATGAAATGAGAAAAGGGAAAATATGAATGCACAAGCAGATTTGTGGCATTGAATAGTGCAAAATCGACTGTCAAATTTTTGAATTCTAAGAAAGTGGAAATCTGGGGCTCAAGGAATCTTTTAGATTCCCCATAGATTTTCTGCAAATCGGCTGCTCAGATCAGGAAACTAACTGCACCCTCGGGTTTGTGTTGCTGATAAGTGTAAGATCGACATAAATTTTGTCCAGTTTGGACACTGCAAAAATTTCACCCTCCTAGAAATTTCGCTCAATCATGGTTCCACCCTGCAATAAATTAATTAGAAAATTATCGCCTTAATTTCTGTGCGTGCTCTTGCTCCTCCATCCTTGGGCGCACTGATGTAATGAAGGTTAATATAAATTTCTGGGTGGAGTTTTTCAAAAAGTCTGTTTGGAGGATTGGTTAGCGCAATGGTGAAAAATAGAATTTAGTTGAGGAGGGGTCGGGTGGTCAAACCCCGCCCCTCCCATCTTAATACATTATGGTTTTTTTTTAAACAACCCGCATATATTGTTTTGGGGGGTCGAGCCTACATTGGGCGGCTCGCCCCATAATCCTCCTTTATTCGATTGTATTAAATGGTGGCATACATTTAAATGGGTGCTTGTCTTACGTTGTTGAGTTGACTGTTACAAGGGTGGTTGGTACATGGTACATGGGGCCGCCGCATGGTGGCGGGCCAGCCCACATGGCTGGCGTGGGGTCGTTACCCACCGGCCTCCAATTTATATGGCATATGGTAGAGTTAATGGGGTGTGGGCCGAGTCCACCGGAGGTGGCCCGCCCACCCCCTTAATATATATTTAATGTTGCAATATGGTTATGGTGGGTCGAACCGATGGGGGCCATGGCCCGTCGGCCTTTTAATAATTATATTTTTTGTAATGTCGTTTGGGGGTGGCAGGGGTGGTGGCCCGCCACCACATTTTTTTTTTAAAGCAATTAGGAATTTTTGAAAATTCGAAAAATGACCCAGGGGGACAAATTAAACAGGCCACAAATTCGCCTGGAATCTAGCCCAGGTTGGCTGGAATCCGGTGGCTAGATTTTGTCCAAATTGCTGCCTCCTTAAGCCTGCCTAGTGAGCAAAAGTCAACCAAACTTTGATTGGCTCGTTCTCCCTCATACAAGCTCGGATTGACGAACCGTTCACACCACCGTGATCAGGACGACGAGATCTACGCTCTGGGCCTGGTTTGAAAGCATTCTGATCACTTTGATTTTTGAGCTTCCATAAGCCCTCTTTGTCCTCTGTGTGTCCCTGGAGCCACCTAGATCATAGGTTATGGAAGGATTGGGGAAAAACACTTCCATAATTATAGTTGTGAGTGGTGGGATTCCTTGTTTCCATAATTCCGCTTTCAATTTTTCTTGCCAACCTGAATGCCTTCTCCAATGAATTAGGTTCCCAAAGATGAACCTCATGTTGAATGTTATCCTTTAAAGTCCCTATGAATACATCAATCCTTTGCTTCTCTGGAATATTCTTTACCCTTATATTCAAATTTTGAAAGTCATCAATGTGCTCTGCCATTAAACCCTTTTGTTTAAGATTTATCAATTGGCTAAAGAAGGTATTTCTCTTTGTATCCTCATAATGTGCTATCATTTCCTCCGTGAAAATTGAACACGTGACAAGTGGTTTACGAGAAAAAAGCCCTTCATACCATAAAAATTAATTCAGTTCTAAATATAAAGATGCAATATGTACCTTTTGTAACAATTGCACCTCATGTAGATCAAAATATTGCTCCATCTGTAGTATCCAATTTACCGAATCCTTGCCATCAAACTTCCTCATATCGCCTTTTCTTAATTTTAGGAGATCGATCTTGAAATGACTATAACTCTGTAATTTTGGATCTCCCAATTCTGAAATTGCAACCCGCGGTAGCCCTCTTTGTCCTCTTTCCAATGCCACCAGTCGGATCGAAATTGGATTCTCCAAGAAAGAGTTATGCACAATCTCCCAAGATGAATTGATTATATACCTTTTTAGAAGAGTGAAATTGTATGAAGTGCCACATGTCACTGTTTCAACCTTCGGATCTGAAAAAGATACAAAAAAAACTATAGTTTGTCCTCCTTCTATAACTTCTTACACAATTTCAATCCGATGCTCAGAGAGACAATTATGACGATTTTCCCCAGGTCACCTGTTTGGGATGTAATTTATGAGCCTACGGAAACCCTAAATATCTTGGACTGTATCTCCAAAATAATAGAGAAAAAAGACGTGAAATTTGGGCCCGAGCTTCACCAAGTTTTCAGATCAAATGGGTTTTAATTCCAGAGTCTGAAACTTCGTAGAAAAACAATTATAGTGAAAATTCCACGATGACATGTTTGAGATGGAATTCTGGAGCTTGTGAAAACCCTAACTTCCTCTGATCCGATCTCAGAAAATATAGTGAGGCAAGATCTGAAATTCGGACCCTAGGTTCTGCGAGATTTCTTCTCAAATGGGTTTTTGTTTTAGCTTCTGAAACGTCTCAGAAAAACAGTTATAGTGAAAATTCTAGAATGACCTGTTTGGAGCAGCGAAACCCTAGAATCCAAAGCTGTGATACCAAATGTTATGAAACCAGCTCACAAAAAGATAGAAAAGATAGATAAATTCCTTCAAAATAAGTCTCTTCAAGGGGGCAACCTCCTTTACATTACACAAATCAACAATTCATGGATGATACAAATGACAAAACCTCCTTTCTATATGTAGGAGTCTAAGGGGTCATAATATAATCAGAGTGACATAACAATAATAATGTAAGGGCACAATAATAACAATAGTGGGCTTCTATGGGGCACAATAATAACAATATGGGGACTACATGAGCACAACAATATAATAAGGGGGTTGTACTAATAACAATAAGGGGTCACACTAGTAGTATAGGGACCTAACAGACAATTATTCATTTGCTAAGAGGATATTACAACAAACATCCTAAGTTGTGGGATGAATAGTTGCATTATATTCAACATGCTTACAACCGAGCAAAACACTCTTCTACTCTAACTTCGCCTTTTGAGGCATGTCTTGGTTATTTGCCTAAATATCCTTTGGATTTCATCTTTGAGAAAGATGTAGCTATAGATGGAGATAGCGACATAGACAAAGAAAAGAAATTCATTGAGCAAATTCAGTTGATTCACCAAACAGTTCAAGAAAAACTAGAAAAGAGTCAAGGCAAGTATACGGCAAGGCATGATAAGCATCGTGTGGATCATCAGTTTCAAGTAGGTGATGAAGTAGAAAGGAAAGGCTTCAAGGTGAAGGTAAAAAGCCAAAACGAATTTGTTATGGTCCATCTAAAATTCTGGAAAAAATTGGTAATAATGCTTTCAAGCTTGATTTGCCTTTATATATGAAATTTTATTCCATTTTTAATGTTGAAAATTTGAGATTGTATGAGCCTCCTTTGATTGAAGATCAAGGAGAAAGTGTAAATATTCCATCAATTGAATATTTTTCTCTAGAATTTCTTGATGAGCTTCAGCAAGACACCATACTTGACAAAAGAACGAGGTCATCAAAGAGGGGAAATGTTGATTATCTTTGAGTGGGTCTCGAAGGTACAAATCCATCAAAGACCAAATGGATTGAAGAAGGGAAGGTGAGGGAACAATACCCTCATCTATTCAATAACTGAATATAATCTTTTGGGGTCCAAAAGCTTCCAATGGGGAGGAGTGATCAAGTGCTCAAGATTATGCTCAAAAATCAAAGTGTCGGAATCTTGATAAACTTAGCTTTAGATTGAAGATCTCGTCATTCTGAATCTAACGGTGTAAACGACACTCAAATCCGAGCTCATATGCAGAAGTTAGAGCAAGTCAAAGTTTAGTTTGACTTAGACACGTGGTAGGATTGGATGATGTGGCAAAGTCCTTTAGCGAATGAGGAGGCACCAAGTGGAAAGCCACCATTGGCCCCCACATGTCACAAATTGCAATTGCAGGCAGGTTGGCATTAGAAATCAACCCCTGAGAAGGAAAGGATGTGATGTATCGATTGGAGTTGCGATTGCAATGGATCGCAATCGTAGATCGACGAAGGGAACAACACTACAGAATCGGCCCCGAAAGGTACCAGGTTGCGATGTGATCACAATCGCAAATCACAATCACAACTCTCACAAGGCAGAGTCCCACATTTTATTACCACCGATTCACCGCTGATTGCGATGTGCGATGGGATCTTGGATGCGATAACTTATGCATTCTGGTTGATAATCCCGGCGGGTTTGCCGATATCACACTCACACAGTCTCCCATTTTGTTCACAAGACCATAAGATCACCAAATTTTTACGCCGATTGCAATATGCGATAAAGACAGTCAGTGCCGACACACTATGGCCCTCTGCACGACAAAATTCTCACTCAGTTGCTGGTTTTAGAGCAATTTGTGGAATAAACAGTGGGGAAACTAGCAGAAGTCATAACTTCTTCAATTCTTATCCAAATTAGGTGAAAAAATAGTCAATTCTATCAGTTTTGGCTATTCTGAACTCATTGAGATAAGTTTCAGAGGCATTTGAGCATTGTAAACACACTTTTGTTGTAATTTGGTGCATAATAGAGAGGCCCAAGCATTGGAAGCTAGACCAAGGAGACGTAGCCCAGGAGGGGTGAAATCCTCATCAAATATCTATGTTGTGTGTTTTATTTTGATGTTCTTTGTGCTTATTTTGTTGCTGTTCAACATATGTTTTATTTTAAATTGATTATAACATTTACATAAGAAACTCTCATGGGAATCAATTAATTAAGGAAAAATGGTGAATCCTTAAGCACTTGATAAGCAAATGATAAGCATCTTGGGTTTTATTCTGAATGGGGAATTAGCACGACATTACTAATCTACTCCATTTCAGATCAAGTTGGTATCAGAGCACTAGTTTTTTCTTACTAGATTTGCTTGTGCAAAGGAGTATTGTTTGCTAGTTTTGTGTCATGCTAACAAGGTTAAAACTCAAAAGAGGAGAAGGGAAGATGGTTGAAAGCCCTGTATTTGGCTCAAGTGGAAGAAGAGAAAGGTTGCCAAATTCTTCTACACCAGTACATCCTCAAGTTGCAGAAGTTGCAGTTGAGTCTTCAGAGACCATGTCTCATGAAGGAGAACCTACAAACATGACAAAAGATGAGAAGACTCTCAGAATGACTTTCTTTGATATGACAGAGATGGTTAAGGTCCTCTATGAAGAGAGGAATATCAAATTGCAAGGAGAAAGTTCCAAACTTCCCAATGGAGAAGGTTCTTCAGCAGGAGGTAATGGAAAAGGAGGTAATGGGAATGGAGACAAACCTCCACCCTCTCCACCATATTCTTCATCTTATTCTTCACAAGAATTTTCAAACTCTTCCACTAATACAACCCTTACTCATACTCATCATCATTCTTCAAAAGGAACTGGTAAATCACCTTTTTAAAAACTTGATGTTAAATTCGAGTTGCCTATGTTTAATGGTGAAGTGAATGCAGAGAAGCTTGATAATTGGATTTGTTAGTTGGAGGTCTATTGCAGGATTCAAAAACTTCAAGAGGATGACATAAAGATTCAGTTAGATTCCTTGATAATGGAGGGTGCTACACTTGTATGGTGGGAATCAAAGACCCAAGAGGAGATTAAAAAACATGGTAAGATCTCTATTAGTTGGTCTGATTTCATTGTTGCTATAAAAATACAATTCTACCATTTATATCATATGCAAAAAGCTATCATGAATTGGAAAAATTTCAGACAGTTAAAAGGTCAAAATGTGCAAGAGTATACTCAGGCGTTTAGGAGAAGAGCTCTTATGATAGGAGTAGACTTGCAGTCACAAGATACTTTGCTGAAATACATAGGGGGTTTGCATAGTTACCTTAGGCATACTATCTTAATGTTTAATCCCAATAATCTAGATGATGTGTGTGTGCAAGCCACTCATCTTGAGGCAAGAGGGAAAAACACCCCAGAAGAAGGTAGTAAAAAGTCGTTTAAGAGTAACGGAAAAGAAAAGGATTTCAAAGGGAAGGCAAAGAAAATGCATCTATCAAAAAGAAGGAGGAAATTACATGTAAACACTGTTCCAGAGAGGGTCACGATGAAGCTCACTATTGGAAGCTTCATCCAGAAATGAAACCAAAAACATTCAATAACAAAGGAAAAGAAAAGACAACTGAAATCACTCAAGAAGAGGATTTGGGATCCGAATCGGGCGATGAAACAAAAATCATAGCCATGGGGTTTCAAGGAAAGGAATCCATTGCCAACACTAGTTCTTCAGACTCGCAAAATGAAACTCCAAATGAAAAGAGGAGAATATAACTGTTTCACATAAGTGTGATATTGAAACATAACAAGATTGATACGCTGTTTGATAGCGACTCTCAAGCCAATCTTATCTCAGAAAACATTGTCAAAAGTTTAAATTTGGATAAACCATATCCACTTGGATGGGTGTGTGACAATGTGCAATTGCAAGTTACGAGAAAGTGTAAACTAAAATTCACAATCAATGCAAAATTCATAGATGAAGTGGAGCTTGATGCTGTGCCGTTAGATATATGTGGCATCGTTTTGGGCAGCCCATACCTTTATGACAGAAAATTTATTTTCCATCGGCATGTAAACAAATATCACATATTAAAAAATGGAGTAGAATATATTGTGAGAGCTCACAATAAGAAAAAAAATCTTTCGCTTGTTAATGCAGGGCAGATGAAAAGACTGGTGAATTCAAGAAAGAATTTTATGCTTCTCATTATCAAACCCGAGAATGATATTGATTATGAAGCGTTTGATTGTTGTAATCTGAATTTGAAAACTGATTTGGTTGACACTGTTAACCAATCTGATGAAATGTTTCATGAATCAAAGGGATTACTTCCCAAGAGGGGAATCTAACCTAAGTTACAGTTGCAGAAAAAGTGTCTTCTTCCTAACATTGGCATGTATAGGATGTCAGTGATGGAAAATGCAGAAATTAAGATGAAAATCTAGGGATTGTTGAATAAAAGGATCATTCAGCCTACTCCCTTACTGTGTGGTGCACCTCTTGTTTTGGCGCCCAAGAAGAATGGTAAGAATTTCCTTGAATGGGATTCAAGAAGTGGTTTTCATCAAAGTAGAGTTGTTGAAGGAGAGATATGGAAGACGACATTTAAAACCAAGCAAGGTTTGTTTGAATGGATTGTTATGTTTTTTGGTCTTTGCCATGCTCCTACTACTTTTACGCATATGAAGAAAGATGCGTTGAAGCCATTTCTAGATAGGATAGTCTATTTGGATGACATTTTCATTTTCAGAAAATTTCATTATGAACATGTCATTTGTGAGAAAAAAATACTTGATGTCGTATGTCAAGAACATTTGTTTTTGAAGATGTCAAAGTATATGTTGGATAAAACTTCATTGATGTACTTGAGCCGTGAAATTGGTTCTTCCAAGCATGTTCAGGTTCCTAAAGGCTTTTTGGCAGTCTGCGTGGGACGTGGAGAAGGTGAGCTAAAGCTAGACCTCTCCAAGATTGAAGCCATAATAGTCTGTGGTGGTATTGGCTCCATTCCAACAGACATAGGTGAAGGAATCATACATCCCCGTGAAGCCACATATGCCTTTTCTCTGCTCATAATTTATGTAGGCAGGCTCAAGATAGTCATTTGGATAAGAGGTTTTTTGGGAGCAACCCAATGTTGGAGGAGAAATTTTGTTAATTTTTCTTCTATTGAAGTTCATTTGCATTCGTTGGCAGTTGTGCAAAAGGTCTTCCAGTGGGGAGGCAAACAACGAGAGGCATTTGATACTTTAAAACAAAAGATCAGTACAACTCCAATACTTTCTTTTCCAGACTTGAGACAGTCATTTAAGTTTCAGGTTGTTGTATGTGAGTATGCCATGGGAGTAGTCTTTTTGCAATGTGGTAAGCGCATTTCTTTTCATTCAGAAATTTTCGATGATAAAGTGTTTAAGTTGCAACGACAAAGGCACTTCCATTGGATGGGTTTTCTTATACTATTCCACTCAGTCAAAAGGTATAAGAAAGGTATAAGCGACAAGTTTGTTGATGTACTTTCTGGGCCTATATTTTGTATAACTACTTTCCTCAAGCATCATTTTGTTTTACATGAAAGTTATGTTCAGAAAAATACATACTTTCAAGATGTAAATTCAAGCTTGAGTAAAAGGAATCAAGTGGAGGAATTTGTTTACCATTTGCATCATAATGTATTGTATCATCTTGGTAAGAAGAATGTTGCTACTAATAGTAACATGTACAAGGCCAAAGAGTTCATTGAATGACTCCAAATCGTACATCAAACAGTGCAAGAACAACTTGAAAAGGACAAAGGCAAGTACACAACAAGGCATGACAAGCATTGTGCAGATCACAAGTTCCAATTCAATGATCAATGGATCAAGATTGGGAAAGTGAGGGCATTGTATCCTCACCTGCTAGACAATTGAAAGTGATCTTTTGGGGTCCAAAAGACTTCTAGTTGGGAGGAGTGATCAGGTGCTCACAATTATGCTAAAAAATAAAAGTGTCAGAATTTTGTTAAACTTAGCTTCAGATCGAAGAAATCGTCATTCTGATTCCAACGATGTGAATGACACTCAAATCCGAGCTCGTATGCAAAAGTTAGAGCAAGTCAAAGTTTAGGTTTGACTTGGACACATGGAGGATTGGATGATGTGGCAAGGCCCTTTAACGAATGAGGAGGCACCAAGTGGCAGTCCACCATTGGCCCCCGCATATTGCAAATCGTAGGTCGCAGGTGGATCGTGTTAAAGAATCGGCCCCGAGCAGGGAAGGGTTGCGATGTGATAAATCGCAATCGTACTTCACAAAAGGCAGGTGGGAAGGCATTCAGAAATCAGCCGGAGGTGCGATGCGATGGATCGCAATCACAGATCGACGAAGGGAAGACAATTATAGTAATCAACCCCCAGCATACCTGGGTTGCAATGCGATATCGCAATCACAATAGGGCAGAGTCCCATAGACCTTAAGACCATTGGAACTTCGTTGATTGCGATACCCCGGATGTGATAAGTTATGAGATGCAGTTTAATGTTTCACTGGGTCCACCGATATCTCAGTCGCACCATCACCACCATGTTCACAAATGTTAAGCTTGTTGGTCCCTACCGATTGAAATTTGCGATAAGACAGTCGGTGCCGACGGATTATGACTCGTCGCGTGGTGAAAGTTTCGCCTAGTAAGTGATTTTCAGAGCTAATTTGTAGGATCTTGTCAGGTTTGGAGCAATTTGTGGAACGAATAGTGGGAGAACTAGGAGAAGTCATAACTTCTTTAGTTTTCCCCCAAATTGGTTGCAAAAAGAGGCTATATAGCCATTTTTTAGTATTCTGGACTCATTGGAATAGGTTTTGGAAGAATTTGAGCATTGTAAACACAAAGTTTTACACTTTTGAGCATAAAAGAGAGGCCCGAGCCATTGGAAGCTGGACTAAGGAGACGAAGCCCCGGAGGGGTGAACTCCTTTATCTTCTGCTTGTTGTAATGTGTTTTTGATGATGTTCTGTACATGTTTATGTTGCTGTTCAGTTTCTGGTTTATGTTAAATTGCTCATAAAATTAACATAAAAAAATATTCATTTCACTTGCAAAAATTGATGAATCCTTAAGCACAATGAAAGCATTTTGTTTATAATCTGAGGAAGATCTTAACATTGCAAACTAATATTCTAAATCAGATCAATTTGGTATCAGAGACCTTTTTCTAAATTCTTGGGTTTGCTGACACACTGTTGGTCGTGGTTTCGAATCCTGTGGAGGCAGTTCGGCCTCATACCAAAATTTTACACAAATGAGTGGAGGCCACGTGGAAACCATTGATTGGCTCATGTGGCTCTCCCTCATTGGTCCAACACAACAACCAATGAACCAATAAAAACCACCATACATGAGCCAATAAGACGATGAAACTTGTCATCCAATTACTGGCCCAAATAAATACACAGTCAAGCCCAATCAAATTCCCAATCAGTGTACGGATGACTAACTGGGTGTACCTGCAACCCAAATTCCAATTTTTTTTCGTTGTTTTCCAATTCGATCAGAACGTGATATTGGGAGCATACAATATCGGTTTTGAGTGAAACAACTTGCATTAGATTCAAATAACTAAGATGTATCCATTCGTTTAGGTTTCGAGCTCTGTCACACACTTTGAATTTTGAGCACTAAATTGATCCCTTGGATCACTCCTCCCCATTGGAAGATTTTGGACCTCCAAAAGCTCATTTTAAGTCAAAAATTAGATGAGGGTATTGTTCCCTCACCCTTCCAACCTCAACCCACTTGTTTTTGGTTGCTTTGAGCTTCTCATGAAGGTACTTCATTCTTGAAGTCTTTGTCTTTCTTTCAAAGATGACATCTTGCTGCAATTTCCCAAGATTTTCAGAAAAGAAAACTGCCTTTGAAGGAATCTTAACGTTCCCTCCTCAGTCTTCAATTAAAGAAAAATTATTCAATTTCAAATTCACTTCACATTGAACATTGTTTCCATAATGATGCTTAGCATGTCTAGCCTTGCACTTGGCTCGACTCTTTACCAAATATGATCGCCATTGCCATGCACCATCCTTCTTCAAAGCCAAAACATTATGAAACCCACAAGAAGATGTTTTGGGACCAATGCCCTCTTTTTCAAATAGCCTTTGCATTTAATTTTTGACCTCTGCATGCTTTAACACTAGCATATTGTTCACACCAATGTTCAACAATAAAGCATCCTACTATAATTGCACTTCATTTTGTTTATAGGAGGCAACTTGTTGGACTCCTAAAAAATCTTATCACATGAATTATAAACCTAAATGAAATCATATTTCAGACTTAATTCATATTCTTGAAAGGCTTTAGGTTCCTCAACATCTTTGTGCTTGAACATTAACAATGAAAAATTATGACTAGCATTAACAATCCTCTTCATTTGTCCAACATTCACAAGAGATAAACTCAATTTCTTGTTATGCGCTCTAACAATGTACTCAATCCCATTCTTGAACAAATGATATTTGTTCTTATGGTGATAAAAAATAGCTCTCCTATCATAAATATATGGACTTCCCAAAACAATACCACATATATCAAGCAGAACTACATCAAGTTCAACCTCATCAAGAAAGTTTGCAGTGATTGCAAATCTAAGTATGCATTTCCTTGTCACCTGCAATTTTACATTCTCACATACCCAACCTAAAGGATAAGGCTTAGGATGAGGAATGGTTTCTAAATTCAACATATTGACAACGTCTTCTGAGATAATATTTTCTTGTGAACCATTATTAAACAATGTATCTATCTTGGTATGTTTTGAAATGACTCTAATGTGGAAAATCTCTATTTTTTTTTTCATATTGAGTATCAATGAGACAATTTGAAGAAATAGTACTTACAATTTCCTTACCTTTCAAACCCATGGCTGTGATCTTTGTTTCATCCCCGGAATCAGAACCTAAATCTTGTTGTGTAGTTGCAACAATCTTTTCTTTCTCCTTGTTATTAAACTTTATGGGTGTCATTTCAGGATGAAGTTTCCAACAATGGTCTTCATCATGACCTTCTTTATAATAGTGTTTACATGTGATCTTTTCTCCTTCTTTCTCAACTGCAACGTTTTTCTTATCATTGCCTTTAAATTTCCCTTTTCCTTTTTCTCCACACTTGAATGATTTCTCACTAGTTTCTTCAGAAACATTTTTCCCTCTTGCCTCTAAATGAGTTGCTTGTACAAAAAATTCATATAGTTTTGTAGGGTTAAACATGAGAATGGTATGTCTCATATAACTATGCAATCCTCCAATGTATTTGAGCAAAGTATCTTGAGAGGACAAATCTATACCCAAAATCAAAGCTCTTTTCCTAAATTCTTGTGTATAACTTTGAACATTTTTCCCCTTAGCTTGTCTAAAGTTTTTCCAATCCATAATAGCTTTCTGCATGTATGCTAATGGATAAAACCACCTTCTTATTGCAACAACAAAATCATACCAAGAGGATAAAACCTTACCATGTTTCTTCATGTCCTCTTGAGTTTTGGCTTCCCACCAAATAAGTGTTGCACCTTCCAATCTAAGAGAAGCAAGCTGAATTTTGGTCTCATTGTATTTGATTCTTTGTATCCTCCAATACAATTCAATATGACAAATCCAGTTATCTAATTTCTCAGCATCTACCTCCTCATTTTACATACGCAATTCAAACTTAATATAAAGCTTTAACAAAGGAGTTTTACCATGTCTTTTTGGAGAATTTGGAGGTGTTTGTGAAAGGGTAGAAGAAATAGAAGATGAGGATGAGGATGATGGAGGTGAAGGTGGTGGTTTTTCACCACTCCCTCCATTCTCTTTTGGAGGCTTATCTCATTTTCCTCCATCTCCTTTTGGAGGTTTTGAGATCTCTCCATACAACCTTGCATTTGTCTCTTCATAAAGAACCTTAACCATTTCTGACATCTTAAAGAATGTTTTTTCTGAAAGTTCTTTCATATTCAAACATCCCTTCAGGACATTCTTCATGTGCCATGACTATTGAATCTTGAGGTGTCTTTTTTTTCCTCGAAACAATTTGAGATCTTGGCTCGACAAGTTATCCTTCTCCCATTTTAAGATTCAACCTTGTAAGCATCAAACACTTGCAAACAAATCAAACCTTCACAATAACCTGTGCTCTGATACCAAAATGATTTGTAATTGAAAACTTGAAGATTTGAACAAATTGCAAGTAAAATTTATATGTGTTTTGTGCAATGGACCAATTTACTAAACACCTAAACAATTGATTTTAAACCAAATTTTACAGCCAAAATAGAGACAAATAACCATATCTGAAACACATAACAAAAAACATGATAAAGGAGTTCACCCCTCTCTTGGGCTACATCTCCTGGTCCAACTTCCAATGCAGGGCCTCTTTCATTAAGCACTCAAAAGTGTGTTTACATGGCTTTAAAATGATCAAACATCAAAACTGATGTCTCCAATGGATCCAACACTATCAAAAACACCCATTTGGGTTCTTTCTACACGTCTTTTGGCCAAAAATTGAGTAAGTTATTCCTATTACAAGTTTTTTTCAAATTCTATGGCTAGTCATTCTACAATTCGACCCAAATCTATCTTGAGCGCCCCAAACCCGGAACCAGCATGCAAATTTGGCCTACGATCCCGCCGGATAGGAAAAATTTTAGGACTGTTAATCCACCCATTAAGCCCCCAGTTTCGAAAATTTCGGTCACGTTGGCTCATGAGACCGCATTGGGGGCTGAGTATCGAGGGTCTAACTCCATGCCATTTGGTTTTTTCGCACTCCTGGTTGCATTGGGTCCCGGTGACCTGGGGCTAGCCCCCTTACTCCATGTGTGCTCTTGGTTCTATGGCCCATCATGTGACCTTCGGGCTGGCCCCTTGTGGTGAAGTAAAATTATAAGTGCAGACATGAACAAATTCCTCTAGCCCAATAATGGGTCTAGCCACAATAGATACATGCTATGGAAGATTTCCTTAGGTTAGAATCAATCAAGAGGGTCTACCTCTTGGTCGCTTATCCTGCTTGATGGTGTCCTCGCTTGCTCACTCCAGCAATCTCTCGCTTCCTTCTTCAAGCTCCTGAAACAAGTAAAAAACAACAACACACAAGCATAATAATATACAAATTGCAATTCAACCTACTTAATGAGTCAAGAAGCATTAAGACACGAATATGTAATATTACAAAACATGTAGGAAATCAATCGATAGTTTCATATATTAATATCCAAAGAGAGATTAAAACAATTCATCTTGACGTCGCAGTCTTCCTCTAACAAGACCAGGTTCCCACACACTTCTACTAGCACTTCATGATGGCTTTAAACAAAAATAGTTTTAAGGCTCTTCCCTTTAGGCTTCACTCCAAACCAAACACACTTCTCCCTCACACAACTAGATGGCTACAACTAGTAATAGCTTTCTTGTCTAAAATATTATATTCACACTCAGCCAAAACTCTAACTCTGAAACTGTGACTAGGTTGTGCTTAGGAAGAAGGGAGGTTTGTATAGGAAATATGGATGGGAGATGGATCCTCTTCTCATGGGAGAAGGACTTATCCCTTGAGGTAGTTCCATCATTATAGGGGAAAGGAGCGTCATCCTCGACCCCATCCGGCCAAACCATTTACCAGACTTCCGTTATGGAGCTTTTAGAGATGGAAGCTTCGGCTCTAATTTAAAAAACTTTCCATAACAGGACTGGCGCGACTGGAACATAGCTTAGTCGCACCGATCAGTGCAGGGAATAGTGCTAATCTCTACACATTGGCACAGGAGAGACAAAGGTCATTAGCACCGATCTTGTAAATTGGGCAAAACAAAAGTTTCAAGGGAAATGGTGCAAAAGGGAAATGATCTGCTCATGAAGAGGGACATAATTGGATTTTCTCCATGAAGGAAAAGCATGTGGGGTTCACTGTAGAAGTCCTCCAGGATCAAGGAACGAGGAGTATAGGGACAGTGACAAAATTCTATGTAACAGATGCCCCCTAAAGCATGAAGGCCGAGCCGGAGTGAGGGATGAAATGATTTATAAATCAGTGCGGGGAACCGGTTTGCCGTCGAAAACTTGCAAGCAAGTACAGATACATATACATAAACTGAGATCTCTGTCAAATGATACATGAATCGTGGCATGGACACAACCATCCAGAGAATGATCATGTAAATGGATCCAGGTATGGGCGCAGCCATCCGTCAAAGAGGATCATAATGAAACCAAGGTATGGTCGCAACCATCCGATAATAAGAAGGATCACATATGATAACTCATGGTTTGGTCGCAGCCAGCCATATGAAAGAGACTTGCATATCATCATAACCATGTCACATCACTTCGCAACCTGGACTTTTTGTGATCTGAGTCTAGGGTCTTGTGCTCCAACATGACTCGATCAAAGTACAGATCCTAGCATGCGAATAGATGTGTTGACGTCGAACATGCTAGAAAGTCGCTTGATTACCAATCAATGATGTAAACTATTAACAAGTACGAGAGAAACCACCAATAATGACAATGGCCCTCAAGGTATTATTAGTACAATCCACGGAATATGAATACAGGAATTGAATTTGAACACCCATGAAATAACTCGATCAAAAGCCAATGATGTGAACTTTTTCGTCGAGTGTGAAGAACTTGCCATTAGGGCATGCAAGCTCCAAGGTACTGGAAGGGAGTCTCTCGGTCAACTTCTCGGATAATGAGTTGAAGTCGACGGAAAGCGATTGTGTCGAAGGGGGCCATAATGAATCCCACATCATCGACGCGAGACGAGAGGATGCAAAATGATTTTGGATGATACAGAGAATCAGAGGTAGGTGTAACTATAGAAGGACGACTCTTGAACATATCGGCGACACAACTGGAAGTTTGGCAGCTTTTGGATCCATGGGATCGGTGGTCATGATGACGTGGCAGAGATCAAATGGAAGGAAAAAATGAATGGCCCAAACCCAGGAAGGTCAATGATGCAAAGGAGGATATCCCAACCCCACACGAAGCAAAGAGTGTCATATTCAAGAGTGAGCTGCTGACACAATTGATAGATTTCCAAATTTTCTCCCCGCCATTTCTAGCGAGTACCCCAATTATTTTTTAATCGCAAGCTTGAAGGGGATAGCATATGCTTGCACTATAATTTCATCCTTCAGATGAATCCAACCTAGTAAGTTTAACAAGCCCTAGGAAGGAGAAGCTCGGGTCGTCATGATGATGAATCCGATTTTGTTTCATAGTTTAACGAGTCCGACAAAGGTGTAACTCGGTATCTTTTTCATGTTTAGAGAGTTTGAAAAAGACACGTAAAAGAAAACTCCACATGGTCCTTTTTCGTACATTTGTGTCTCTCGAGCCTGAAAAGGTAGAAAACAATACTTGAGAGAATCGCTTGATCATTTCAGTCAAGGAGTACCTTTTTCATAAATAGTGCATCCTAGCCCGAAAAAGGGGTAAAATTGTACTGGGTGCACGACGTTTTGCATCTGTTAGCGGGTTCGAAATGACAAGGGATCGACCATCTTTTAATTTTTAAAGGGTCGAAAAAGAGCTAAAAGCGGACCCCCCGTTTTTATTCTCTTTAACAAGTCAAAAAGGGAAAAATACTCGACGATCTTTTCATATGGTTTTAACAAGTCGAGAAAAGAGCTGAAATATGACTCATCGCCATCATCGAACATCCATCACCTGTCACTGCACAAGTAAGGCAAAGTGTATTATTGAGTCCTTGAGGCAAAATAGGTCAAAAATATTTACAAAACCTGATATTTTCATGAAGAATGAATAAAAAGGGAAAAAGTAAATATATTTTTACCATTTACCATTTTACCTTTACAGTGAAGACTTTTTACCCACTTTTGCCCTAGTTTTTCTGGAGCGGATTACGGGAGATCCGGGAGGTCAATCGATGAACCGTCAGTTCCAGGTAACAGCCGAAGCCCTAAGCTCCATTTTCATGCTATCCATTTCTATTTTTAGCCATTTTTTTAGATTTTCAGGGAGGTTTTTGAGAAAAATTTCGTCCTCGGTCGACGTGATTTATGGGCACGGGACCGCGCCGGTGCCATGAAAGGGGTAAAACTAACTTTCCTCAAGAACTAACCATTGAAATTTGATTTTTATGTGGAAAAATTGATCATTAACTAAAATAAATGGCTTTTGTAGGAGAGAAATTGCCGAAAATGGTGGATTGGAAGGAAAGAGAACACGAAGATGCGGACACCCAGGAAATGAATGATCCAAATTTCCTGGAGGCTTTGAGGGCTTGCGTGCTCCTCAAATTCTTCCTTACACAAGAGATGCAGGCCCAGCCTGAATTGATTTGATATTTGATAAGCCTTTGGGACATCAATCATGAGATTTTTGTCAATGGGGACCAAGAGCTGGAGTTGACAACTTGAGATATCTACTTCATCACTGGGTTGTCCCGGAGAGGGGAGCTAGTGAACCTGTATGGGTCACATCCGGTCGGGGCAAGCATATCTTCCCTGCTTGCTAAGCATTGTCTTGAGGCCCTGAAATCCAAAAGGGGGAAGATCGAGATTTCTAGTGTGTGGGATTTGACACTGAGGGTGCTTCTGTTGACCATCAACAGAGTGGCGGGGTCCCAGGTAGAACATGAGATTAACAAGTCAAATTTCCTTTACACTATTGATTGCATAGCTCCTACGATCTTCAACTGGGCAGAGGCCATGAAGATGAATATAAGCGCCAGTTGTCTAAGGCCAAGGTGGGAAACTTGAAGCAGTTTGGCTTCGGATCAGTACTCGTGACCTTTTTCCTGGAACGAGTGCCATTGTTCCAGTATTAGTTTATTGAGGTTGATCCTCTTGTGCCATGCGATCCATGGATGGCCCCCTGGAGTCGTTTGATGCCCAGGATCACTGGGGGTCAACATATGTCCTATTGACCAGCATTCTTTTCATGGCTAGGATGGCATTAAATCATCGTGGAGGACTGGCCGTACAGCGGCACTGATTTCCATGGAGACCCAAATATGCCCTTGCCAGATGGGGAGGACTTTGATGATGAAGGTAAAAACAAATTTTTTTATTTTGATGTTTTAAATTTTTTTTTTTGATATATGCATGGTTATAACATTTCACTTGTCTATGCAGATGTTGGACTAGAGTGGCTAGCTGGGATGTCCCTGATATCGAGGCGTTACCCCCATCCTATTGATGTTGTCGCCCCTTATCAGGAAGGGAGCGATAAGGAGGAGGATATTGCGAGGAACCTCGAGGGGTTGACTCGTGGTATCCCAAAGTATGCTCGAATAGGAGACATGCCTCGACGGTACCAGAGGCACACAGTGGGAGTCTCGGATTGGATCCGCTGATTGCTGAGTCGTGTAGTACGAGCTGTCTCGTGCTATTATGACCACCATGCCTACATGCCACAGATGTAAGAGGCATGCAAGCCGCCGATGTTATTATGGACATATATATTATTTTTTGGGGTTTTGACGTATCAAACATTCTCTCTCTCTCACACACACATGTTGTATTTTCCTATTTATTATGGTACAAATGGTTTGTCTTATCTTTTACATGTTTTGCAAATTTCTATCCAACACGTAATTAAGTAATGCATTTGTTAATGTATTTTGTCTAGGAATATGATGATATGTAATATAATCAAAATGTCTTTCCAACAGACGGATACAGAGATACATTCGTAAAATTTGACGATTCCTGACGGAATATTGCCCGTTGAGTTGAAGGACGACAAGCTGTGAATCCAGGTTGACAACCAATTCTCTGATACCCAGAGTGATGGCTTCTGATAATAGTTTGATGACCGCACTATACTCAACAATGTTGCTGGTTGTATGACCTAGGCAGATACCTTGAAAGTCAATCAAATCACCATTAGGGTTATAGATAGCCCATGCCGCGGATGAAAGGTTCCGGGTACTATGGCAAGCAAACCAACGTGAGGAGACGCAGACATCTGCAAAGCAAGAAAAGCATAGTAAATAGGAGAGTTGTTTGAAAACTTATCACACAAAACCATGCTGTACAGAAATGAATCACACACTAATGTACATAAGTACCCATGCAAGATGACCTAAGCATAATACTTTTTGGGGTAAAGCCCGTTGCAGGGCTTATCGAGAGGATTTCCTTCATAATCAATAAGTTCATAGGCTCCTTTCTGCAAAACGCGTTTTACAATATAGGGTCCGTGCCACATAGGTTCGAACTTGCCTGCCCCCAACTTATCGTTAGCTTGGTCGATAAGTAGGCCCATAAGGAGGAGCCCATCCTTGCTGGTAAGGATTTTGGCCCCACAGTGGGGGGTTTGGACCATATGGGATCTGAGGCTGCCCCCATTGCAGATTACCTTGACCAAAGGGAGGGTTTGGACCTTGGACACCTTGAAACCATCTAGGCACAGGTTGCTAGTAGGCAGCGTATGGGTTAAAAGGTTGCTGAGCCTATTGGCCCTGGACGTACTCATATGGGACCTGTTGTCCTGGAACATAAGGTTTTTGAGCCTGTTGCCCCTGAACAAGAGGGTTTTGGACCTACAGTCCTTGGGCATAAGGTTGATATGCTTGTTGCCCTTAGACGTAGGGATTTTGTACCTGGTGCCCTTGGCCAACAGGATTCTAAACCTGTTGGCCCTGGACAAGAGGATTCTGCACCTGCTGCTGCAGGACTTGACCTTGAACCTGTCCCTGCAAGGGTTACCCTTGTTGATAGGTATACAAGGGTTGTTGTTGCCCAGGTTGGTTTTGCTGACCTTGCGGTTGCAAAATTTGTCCCTGGGTTTGTAGAGGTTGGCCTTGCGAGGGTATGGGTTGAGAGGTATGCAGAGCATATTGCATCTGCTACTGTGTGACCTGCTACAACTGTTGTAAAGATTGACCTTGCGGTTGTTGCAGGTGACCTTGCTGCGGGATAATCTGCTCTTGATGTTGTGCAGAAAGCCCTTGCTGCAACAAGGGTTTCCCTTGCAGTAACAAAGGTTGCCTGTGTTGTAAAGGTTATCCTTGTTGTTGTAAGGGTATTTGAACGGTGCCCAGGAAATTACCGAACTGAATCTGGCCGTAGCCAGGCTGGATGTACTGCCCAAATGGGATGGTGTAAGGTTGATTGACCAATCCTTGAGAACCATATGGAACGTAAGGATTTTGGTATTGGACCTGAGCCCCATAGGACTGCTGATACTGGACGTTGTGATTTGATAATGAGATCTAAGACAACAATAAGGTATTATAGACTTATGTGCGTGGATTAGTCCATGTCATTTTATGCAATGGATCGATAAGATTGCGAAATGCACAGACAATGAAGCAGTAAACAAAACATAATAGATAACACATGACACAACAAAATTTAATAAGGAGTTCACCCAATACTCTTGGGCTACATCTCCCGGTCCAGCCTTCAGTGGTGGCCTCTCTATTATGTCTTCAAGCAGAGTTCTGTTTATAGTAGTGAGCTCAATTTGAGCCTCACATACAACAGATTACAATAACAAGAGCTTACTTGAACCTCTCAAGTTCTCTATGAGTACACAGACTCCCTCAAGGCTCTTTATCTCTGTCCTAAACTCTGTCTTGACATTTGCTTGAAATACTACTCCCTCCATTATGCTCTCTGTCTGTGGCTTTTAAAGCCAACCACACTGCCTGTTCGTTTCATATCCTCGGCTCTCAGTCTCCCTGGCCTCTTCATGCTTTGAATCCCTCTGCTAGCATTATACAATCATTGCCTAATGCATGGAGAGGAAGTGGCCACCCATTCTGTTACACCAGAGTGACTTGGGCCTCTGAAACTCTTGAAACAGTCGCGCTCTGTTAAACACAGGGAAAATGCATTTTAAACGGAGAAAATTTGCCAAAACATGATATATCGGACTTCAAAAGTCCTTAAATATGATTCATTCCTCTATTGGGTCTGCCTATTGGTCATTATCGCTTATCGCATCGGCTCTTCCCTCTTCGCTTTTCATTTGACAAACGAAACTGCGAAAACATATAAAAACACTGTAAAATCCCGCATACCAGACTTCAAAATATATACGTTATCACCTAATTGCCCATCAGGTCTAGTTCATCGGGTCGCTCCGATTGCGATATCGCAATCGCTCATCGCAATACCCCTGGGCCGTTATAAGCGCTCCTGCAATCCCCCGATAGCGATCCTGCGATGTAATACGGGCCGTCGATCTGCGTGCTTGATCGACGGTCCATATTAACTCTGCCAATCGTCGTCGCCATATATATGTGTTAAGCGCCGATATCGTTGTTCGCCATCGCAATTCTTAAGTGGGTTCCGCCGATAAGCGCCAATAGCCACCGCCGATAGTGATCCGCCGATCGGATCTGGACCGTTGATCAGCCAGATTTGACGGCTACTGTGTCTTTTGCTGTTCCACCTCCGATAGCTCCATTTTCTCTGTTTTCACGGGTTTTGGGCCTCTCAATAGTGTTTCTCTGCCATGCTAAGGGTGTTCCTCTTGTGAATACTTTGATCTTTTTAAAAGATTTTGATCTTTGGCACGATTTTTTAAAGAGTTTATGAAAACTTAGAGAACATTCTTGGATCCATTTGGATCACGCCTTCCCACTGAAAAAGGCTTTTGGACCACCAAAATTTGGTTTTCAAGCATCGCTTAGGTGAGGATACCACTGCCTCACTTGCCCAATCTCTACCCATTTTGCACTACTGGGGTTTGAACCTTTGAGTCATACTCTTACATGCTCAACATCCCCTTTTCATGTAGTCCTCACCTTCCTGTCTAGAACTGAATCTTCCTGCAGCTCATTGAGGTATTCATGCCACAGATCATCAATGGAAGGCAATTGACATTGCTCTTCAGGATCTTCAATTAGAGAAGGTTCAAACAGTCTTAAATTTTTTGCATTTACTACTGAATAGATGTGCATGTATGCTGGTAGCTCAAGGCAGAAAGCCTTCTCACCAATTTTCTCAAGTACCAAAAAAGGCCCATACCTTATTGGCTTCAGCTTGTTTCCTTCACCTTGCATCCTGTCCTTGCTGATATACAGCCAGACTTGATCACCAAGTTGGAAGTTGTGCTCCACTCGGTGTTTATCATGCCTTGCCTTGTATTTAGCTTGGCTCTTTTCCAACTATTCCTGCACTGGCTGGTGAATTTCTTGGATCTGTTCAATGAATCTAGTTGCTTTGTCCACATCACTGTGTCCAGCAACTGCTATGTCTTTTTCAAAGATAAAATCCAAGAGAGACCTTGGTATGAAACCAAAACAGGTCTCAAAAGGAGATCTCTGTGTAGAAGAATGTTTAGCACGATTGTAAGCATGTTGCACATAACATAAGTGTTCATCCCAAAGCTTGAGATGCTTACTGCAATAACCCTTGAGTAACTGGATCACTATCCTGTTGACTACCTCTGTTTGGCCATCTGTCTATGGATGAAAGGTTGTGATTTTCTTCAGTCTGGTGTCCATTAATTCCCACAGACTTGACCAAAACTTCCCAACAAATCGGGAGTCTCGATTAGATACTATGGAAGTGGGTAACCCAAAATGCACCTAGACATGCTGAAAGAACAATTTCGTTGTTTGTTCAGCTGTAATCTGCTTATTACAAGGTATTAAAATACACATTTTGTTGAACCTGTCCACAATAACATATAAATAGTCATGTCCCTTTATAAATTTTGGTATCCCAACAAAGTCCATGGAAACACTTTCCCAAGGATGGGAAGGAACTGGTAGTGGAGTGTACAAGCCTAGTTTTCTATTGCTGGGCTTGCTTTTAGCACACATGGTACACCCTCTTACATATCTAGAAACTGTTTCATGCATTTTTGGCCAATAGCAGTATCTTTGCAGCTGTGCAACTGTTTTACTTACACCAAAATGACCTGATATCAGGGAAGTATGTGCCTCCCTAATTATGTTAATTCTCTCTATTTGTGGAATGCATAGCTTTCCCAAATGATACAAGAGTCGGTCCTTAACATAGTAATCCAATTCTTCTACCTTTTTGCCATTACTTAAAGCTGCATATACATGTTTAAAGTCTATATCTTGAGCATATTGTTCAATGTAGCTTTCATGCATTACTGAGTTATGCTTAAGTATAGTAGATGCATTTATGATTGGTCTGGACAAAATATCTGCAACTTTATTGTGTATGCCATTTTTATATCTAATGACTAAATGAAACCACTATAGGAAACCCATCCACCTATAATGTCTTGATTGCTGAAATTTAGTTTGTGAGTGCAAGTACTAGTGTGGCTGATGATCAGTATGTATTATTGTTTCTTTGCTCATTAAGTAATGTTTCCACTTCTTCACACTCTGAACTAATGCATACAATTCTTTATCATATGTAGGATAATTAACTACTGCAGAATTAAAAGTCTTAGAATGGTAGCATATGGGTTTACCATGTTGCATCAACACTGCTCCCATGGCATAATCACTGGCATCTGTTTCGATCTCAAATGGTTGTTGAAGATTTGGAAATGCTAGTACTAGTGCTGTACTAATTTTTTCTTTCAAGGTGTCAAAGGCTTTCTTCTGTTTGCCTCCCCACTGAAACACCTTGTTCAATCCTGTCAAAGCATGTAAGGGAGCTGCAATTAAGGAAAAGTTAGCAATAAACTTTCTCCAATATTGTGCTGCCCCTAAGAAGCTTCTAACTTCTGTAGCAGACTTGGGTTTAGGCCAGTTTACAATGACTGCAACCTTAGAGGGATCTATCTTCAGTTCACCACCCCCTACAATATGACCCAAATAATTCAAAGATGTTTTACCAAATTCACACTTTGATAATTTAACATAAATATTTTCTTTTTTCAAAACATCTAGAGTCTACTTTACATGCTTCAAATGTTCTTCCCATGTTTTACTGAATACAAGAATGTCATCTAGATATACAATTACATAGTCATCAATAAAAGTCTTGAGTACATCATTCATTACTCTCATGAAAGTGGCCGGAGCATTAGTTAAGCCAAAAGGCATAACTAGCCATTCATACAGCCCTTGCTTTGTTTTGAAAGCAGTCTTCCATGCATCTTGCTCTGCTACTCTGACTTGATGGTAACCACTAGGTAGGTCCAACTTGGAAAAGTAAACAACCTCTTTCAGCTGATCCAATAGATCATCAATGCGAGGAAGGGGATAATGATTCTTGATCATTATTTTATTCAGTGCTCAGTAATCAATGCACATCCTCCATGAACCATCCTTCTTTCTCACCAACACTATTGGAGATCCGCATGGCGATGTGCTTAGTCTTATGAACCCTTTCTCGAGTAGCTCCTGTACCTGCTTCTTGATTTCTGCATTCTCTAAAGCAGATAACCTTTTATACCTATGGTTGCAATTGTTGTTTCATCACCTGAGTCTGACCCCAAATATTTCTATATAGCAGCATAAGTCTTCTTCTTCTTGCCATCGAACTTCTTGGGTTTCAGCTCCAGATGCAAATACCAGCAATGTTCATCATCATGTCCATCCTTCTTCCAATGAGTGCATGAAGGTTTGGCCTTCTGTACAAATTTTTCCTTCCTCTCTTTTCATTTCTACTTCCTCTTTTCCTTGTTCTTGCTTGCAGTGGCGTTTGATGATCCCCCAATCTCTGGGTTCACATTCTTGCCTCTAGTCTCTAGAGTGGTAGCCTGGACAGATACCTCATCTATGCTAGTAGGGTTAAACATGAGAATGGTGTGCCTTAAATAGCTGTGTAGACCACCTATATACTTCAACAAAGTTTTAGGTGAGTCTAAAGAAATGCCTAGAATCAAAGCTCTTTTTCTAAATTCTTGGGTGTAGCTTTGTACACTTTGCCCTTTTAATTGGCGAAGAGTTTGCAAACTCATCATAGCTTGCTGCATATAAGCTAGTGGATAGAATTGTTTTTTAATTTCAGAAACAAATTCACTCCAGACAAAAAGTATTTTACCATGCTTCTTCAAGTCAGCTTGTGTCCTGCCTTCCCACCATACCAAGGCATTTCCTCCAAGGCGTAGGCTGGCCAACTGAGTTTTACTCCTATCAGAATCAATATTCTGCACCCTACAATACACATCAATCTGTCTGATCCAGTTATCTAGCTTCTCTGCATTTAACTCTCCATCATAAACAGGCAAATCAAATTTAACATCTAATTTAATCAAAGATGTTTTCTTCTTTTTATTTTCAGGGCTATCAGGAGGTGTGGATAGAGGAGCCTCTTTCCCTTTTCCTTTGCCTTCAGAATGGCCATCTAGAAGAGATTCTTCTGTTCCTTTGTCTTGTTTGGAAGTTGAAGAATCTTCACTTCGACCTTTCTTAAATTCTCTATACATTTCTTCTACCATGGCTCTCATGGTCATGAAACTGTCCATGAACTGAGAGTCTGATTCCAAGGGGTTTTCTTCTACCATTTTCCTCCTAGGATAGACTCTACCAATTTCTGGGTTAGTTTCAACCAATTCTCCTTTACTAATTTAAGCTTTGACCTAGTTATCATTCACAAACAGTCCAACACAAGCTTGTCTAACCTTAGCAACCTAAAGCTCTGATACCACTTGATCTGATAATGAGATCTAAGACAACAATAAGGTATTACAGACTTATGTGCGTGGATTAGTCCATGTCATTTTATGCAATGGATCGATAATATTGCGAAATGCACAGACAATGAAGCAGTAAACAAAACATAATAGATAACACATGACACAACAAAATTTAATAAGGAGTTCACCCAATACTCCTGGGCTACATCTCCCGGTCTAGCCTTTAGTGGTGGCCTCTCTATTATGTCTTCAAGTAGAGTTCTGTTTACAGCAGTGAGCTCAATTTGAGCCTCACACACAACATATTACAATAACAAGAGCTTACTTGAAGAAGTTCTCTATGAGTACACAGACTCCCTCAAGGCTCTCTATCTCTGTCCTAAACTCTGTCTTGGCATTTGCCTGAAATACTGATCCCTCCATTATGCTCTTTGTCTGTGGCTTTTAAAGCCAACCGCGCTGCCTGTTCGTTTCATATCCTCGGCTCTCAGTCTCCCCGACCTCTGCACACTTTGAATCCCTCTGCCAGTGTTATACAATCATTGCCTAATGCATGGAGAGGAGGTGGCCACCCATTCTATAACGCCAGAGTGCCTCGGGCCTCTGAAACTCTTGAAACAACCGTGCCCTGTTAAACAAAGGGAAAATGCATTTTAAACAGAGAAAATTTGCCAAAACGTGATATATCAGACTTCAAAAGTCCTTAAATATGATTCCGAAAACATATAAAAACACTGTAAAATCTTGCATACCGGACTTCAAAAAATATATACGTTATCACCTAATTTCCCATCGGGTTGCTCCGATTGCGATATCGCAATCGCTCATCGCAATACCCCTGGGCCGTTA
Organism: Pinus tabuliformis; assembly: GCA_031772625.1. Taxonomy (NCBI): domain Eukaryota; kingdom Viridiplantae; phylum Streptophyta; class Pinopsida; order Pinales; family Pinaceae; genus Pinus; species Pinus tabuliformis. The sequence goes on from CM062806.1 coordinate 586,862,654, forward strand.
TAAGCGCTCCTGCAATCCCCCGATAGCGATCCTACGATGTAATACAGGCCATCGATCTGCGCGCTTGATCGACGGTCCATATTAACTCCGCCAATCGACATCACCATATATATGTGTTAAGCGTCGATATCGCTATTCGCCATCAAAATTCTTAAGTGGGTTCCACCAATAAGTGCCGATAGCCACCGCCGATAGCGATCCACCGATCAGATCTGGACCGTTGATCGGCCAGATCTGACAGCTACTGTGTCTTTTGCTGTTCCACCTCCGATAGCTCCATTTTCTCTGTTTTCACGGGTTTTGGGCCTCCCGATAGTGTTTCTCTGCCATGCTAAGGGTGTTCCTCTTGCGAATACTTTGATCTTTTTAAAAGATTTTGATCTTTGGCATGATTTTTTAAAGAGTTTATGAAGACTTAGAGAGCATTCTCAGATCCATTTGGATCACGCCTTCCCACTGAAAAAGGCTTTTGGACCACCAAAAGTTGGTTTTCAAGCATCGCTTAAGTGAGGATACAACTGCCTCACTTGCCCAATCTCTACCCATTTTGCACTGCTGGGGTTTGAACCTTTGAGTCCTACTCTTAGGTACTCGACATCCCCTCTACGTGTAGTCCTCACCTTCCTGTCTAAAACTGTATCTTCCTGCAGTTCATTGAGGTATTCATGCCACAAATCATCAATGGAAGGCAATTGACTTTGCTCTTCAGGATCTTCAATTAGAGAAGGTTCAAATAGTCTTAAATTTTCTGCATTTACTACTGAATAGATGTGCATGTATGCTGGTAGATCAAGGCGGAAAGCGTTCTCACCAATTTTCTCAAGTACCTTAAAAGGCCCATACCTTATTGGCTTTAGCTTCATTCCTTCACCTTGCATCCTGTCCTTGTTGATATACAGCTAGACTTGATCGCCAAGTTGGAAGTTGTGCTCCACCCGGTGTTTATCATGCCTTGCCTTGTATTTAACTTGGCTCTTTTCCAACTATTCCTGCACTGCCTGGTGAATTTCTTGGATCTGTTTAATGAATCTGGTTGCTTTGTCCACATCACTGTGTCCAGCAACTGCTATGTCTTTTTCAAAGATAAAATCCAAGGGAGACCTTGGTATGAAACCAAAATAGGTCTCAAAAGGAGATCTCTATGTAGAAGAATGTTTAGCACGGTTGTAAGCATGTTGCACATAACATAAGTGTTCATCCCAAAGCTTGGGATGCTTGCTGCAATAACCCCTGAGTAACTGGATCACTGTCCTATTGACTACCTCTGTTTGGCCATCTGTCTATGGATGAAAGGCTGTGCTTTTCTTCAGTCTGGTGTACATTAATTCCCACAGACTTGACCAAAACTTCCTAACAAATCGGGAGTCTCGATTAGATACTATGGAAGTGGGTAACCCAAAATGCACCTAGACATTCTGAAAGAAAAATTTCGCTGTTTGTTCAGCTGTAATCTGCTTATTACAAGGTATTAAAATACACATTTTGCTGAACTTGTCCACAATAACATATAAATAGTCACGTCCCTTTCTAAATTTTGGCAATCCCCCAACAAAGTCCATGGAAACACTTTCCCAAGGACGGCAAGGAACTAACAGTGGAGTGTACAAGCCTAGTTTTCTATTGTTGGGCTTGCTTTTAGCACACATGGTACACCCTCTTACATATCTAGAAATTGTTTCATGCATTTTTGGCCAATAGCAGTATCTTTGCAGCTATGCAACTGTTTTACTTACACCAAAATGACCTAATATCAGGGAAGTATGTGCCACCCTAATTATGTTAATTCTCTCTGTTTGTGGAATGCATAGCTTTCCCAAATGATACAAGATTCGGTCCTTAACATAGTAATCCAATTCTTCTACCTTTTTGCCATTACTTAAAACTGCATACACATCTTTAAAGTCTATATCTTGAGCATATTGTTCAATGTATCTTTCATGCATTACTGAGTTATGCTTAAGTATAGTAGATGCATTTATGATTGGTCTGGACAACATATCTGCAACTTTATTGTGTATACCCTTTTTATGTCTGATGACTAAATGAAACTACTGTAGGAAACCCATCCACCTATAGTGTCTTAATTGCTACAATTTAGTTTGTGAGTGCAACTACTGAAGTGGCTGATGATCAGTATGTATTATTGTTTCTGTTAGAGTCGGTCTTGTTAGTCCTCCGTTAGAGATCAAAACTCTTTCTGCATTTCATTTTTATGTGTCTCGCTCGTTTCACTCAATTGCATTTCGCTAGGGAGCATGCCATTGTCTGACGGAAGGGTTTGGTGTTCTTGTTTCCCTCATGCTTGTACCTGCCCGGGCTAGTCAAAATCTCTCTATGTTCATTAAAGTTCATTTCAATCATTCATAGTCATTATGCTATTTTGGTCAAAAAGAGTTGTTTTCAGAGTCTAGGTCTAGTGGTTGGTCTTCAAACATGTCGAATAATGCCCGCAAGCCATGAGGATGGTTTTCGAAGAGGTTCTTAGTTCAAAAGTTCATCAAACACATTTGAGGACATTTCTTGTTCAAAACTCTGTTTTGAATAAGAAATTGTCGAATTCATTTTTTGTAATAATCATGTATTCTTTTTCTGCCATGGAGTTTTCAAAGCAGGCTCTGGTTTTCCTTTGCCAAACATCAACGCCAATATCCCTGTAAAAAAAACAACCAAGTTCATCAGCTCAAAACTCAGAAAGTCAGTGAGAAAGATGGTCAGTGAAAGAGCCAAAGGACAGAAGTTTCATTAAATGATAAAATGCCAAAATGAAAAACATTACAAAATGGGTTTTGGAGGAAGAAAAAATCAAATCAAACTATTGCAAGATATTTCTCCATGTTATATAAATCATTTGTGTCAAATTACATTCATAAAATCTTATAGCAAAGGCGAATTTGGAGGTTGAAGAACAAACTGCAGTTTGAAAGGCCGTGACTGTGTTAAAAGTTGGAGCGCGGCGCACAGGTGGAGTGGCGCGGCACACTGAGGGAGCGCGGTGCACTGGGCACGACCACACAGTGTTAAATAACACGGGCGCGACGCACTCAAAGCATGCGGCGCACTAGGTTATTGGCGCAGCGCACACAGTCCATAGCCCGAATTTGCTTGGAATTTCTCCAAGTTGCTCGTTCCTTGCGTGGATTTTCCAGGTAGAGCCTTCTTCTTGCTGTTGCATCAAATTTTGTGATAAGTGATGGTGGTTTATGGCTGCTTATGGTTGCAACAAAAACTCTTAAACCCTACCACTTAAAGCCATCAAAACAATTGCTTTAGGGTTGCAAATTCATTGTGTTGGTGCCAAGGTTCCTCCTCCATTTCATTTTTCCCTTCTTTCCATCGTTCCCTTCTTCCCTATTCCATTTTTCCCATTTTTCCCTATCCTAAAACGTTACTAAACTCCTATTCCCTATCCCCTCCACTCATTTGTCAAAATGTAAAACCCCAAAATCCTACCTTACATAAATGTCCCAAACCCTCCTACATATCCCTAAACAAAATTTCTCCCCATAGTCCCTAATCCCTTCATATTATTCCCCTTCCTAACAGTCCCTTGTTGCATTGTTCCCCTTGGTGGCAGAATTCAATTGTATTGCATTACAACACACAGTTTCATACATCACTAAAGAGCAGTCCAAGCACAGTTCATATACAGCAGCATCTTTTCTTCAAGATATTTGGTATAGCAGTCATGGCATCGGAACATTCATCGGATTATGAACTGGAAACCCAAAGTGACTCATCCTCGGAAGAACAGGCTCCCCGGAGGCCTCATAAAAGTGGCAGACATGTTAGAGAAGAACCAACCACCCTTACAGAATTGCAGGCCTGCCCTCTTGCTATGTCGTGTTTCCAGCATCTGTCATGCTTTGAGTTTTGTCAAAAGGTGGCTAGTGTTCGATTTCATCATGAGTTGGCTCGTCTTTTTGTGCTTCACTTACATGGAGATCACACTATCTTAGCTGGTGTCACTTTCACACTTACACCAAAATCTGTCTCATTAGCAACCGGCATACCGAACGTTGGAGAACCATGGAACAAGAAGCAGAAGATTGATCGGCAGCATTATGAGCCATATATTAAACCCGGTTTCTTGAGGCAGCTCAAAAGAGTCTTTCCATTCTGATATCTGAAAGATGAATATGCTCCACTAATGAAGTTAATCATGAAATATTTTAGCTGTGAGGGACGATTCTCTCGTTTATATGCATATCACATCAGGTTGCTCATGCATTTCACCAGGGTACGGATGATGAACATCCCACATTTCATTTGTCGGAACATAGAGAGGATGAACACCTTTATGCAACACAAAACCCCTCAGCAGCAACTTAACAGTGTTTATCATTTTGCTCTTATTAAGATTTTGGTGGTTCATCAGCTGGGATTACAGGGCATTACTTGGGATGATTTCATCTCCCGTGACCTCTTCAGAGCTTCACAGGGATTATCAGAGGTCAAGTATGAGGCAGGTGGTCCTTCTCATCAGTATGAGTGCCACGAAACCGCTAGTGTGTCGGTATTCATCACATATCAGAGGGGCGCTAGACATTTGTTCGCAGCAGCAAAGCGAGTGTTATCTCCACCCGGGGTGGAAGGGGCCTCGCTTTCGACATCAGCAACACAGGTACAGGACAGAGGCAAGGAGCCAATGCATGATGAGGGGCCTTCAGGTGAGCGAGAGACTGACTTCATTCTCGTTCAGGAGGATGACACAGACATGCGCCCGCAAAATGCACAGCTTAGAGAGATCATAGAGGAGCAGCGGACAGACATTGAGGACTTGACTCACAACTTAGAGAAAGCTGAGTGGGTCATAAAATACTTGGAGCAGAGGAACAAACAGCTTGAGGATCAGCAGGAGGTGAGGGAGTTACAAAACATCCGGCAAACTCGACAAGCTGCCCGAAGGAGGAGAATTGAATTCACTTCATTAGAGCAACAGATCAATGAGGATCGGGAGTCTAATCTCGAGAGAGTCAACATCCACTTGGAGAGACTACTGGACAAGGCCGATAGGGACATTGCATTGCTGAGACACATGGCTTTTCACTACAGGGCACGGAACAAGGTTTGTGAGGCACGGATAAGGAACCTAAAGGTGAAATTAAAGAAGGCAGTAAGGAAGCAAAAGAGGCAAAGGGAGCATGATCGTCTTCAGATGTTGGCCGAAGCCTCTTTAGCTCAGCATGACACTTGATGGAGAAGCTCCAGCCCAAATTTCAAAAAATTTGGGGCATTTTTGGCATTTTTGCAAATTTTGGTACAAAACAGGGTTTTTCTCCCTGTGCGCCGCGCCACTGGCGCGCGCTTATGCTAGGGAGCTCTAAATGGAAAAAAGTTTATATTTTTGGATTTGGCATGAAAAATCATGACTTCTGGTGCATGGCCAAGAAGTTTGGGAAAGTTTTGAGTCCTCAGGAGGTCAAAAACACTCACAAAATGACCTTTCTGCCCCTATTTTGACACACAGGAAGCAGTCCTGGGAGATTGAGGTTTTGGAGGGGCAAATGGGCACCAAATTCAGAAATTCCACTTGGGTTGGAAAGTAGATAGGCAGGGCTTTCCAACAAGCACACTTGGGCTCAATTTGGACTTCAGGAAGTGCCTCAAAATTGGCTCCAAAGTGGCATGACACATACAGTTTTTGGTGCGTCACACAGAGACCCAACGACCAAAATCACGTCCGCTCCGCGAAATTTCGATTCGCGATTTTCTCCAAGTGGGCCCGCTCATTAAAAATATATTTTTACCTGCATCAAAGGCAAAGTATAAGAAACATTTTTCATTAAAGGTTGGCTTAATCCAAGTGGCAAAAGAAGGCGAGCAGTCACCCAAAAATCTACGTTGCATTTTTGTTTGTTTTGAAACGCTGCACCTGTCACAAATGGTTGGCTCTTCATTTCTAGTTTGTAATGATTGAAAAAACTCCCCAACTCTGGGTCGTTCCATTTTCTGAGAGTAAAGCTTATTTATTGTATCACAAACCATTTGTAATGTTGGTTGGAGTTTCTGGCAAACGTGTGGGGGAAACACTCAGCATTTCACTGTGTAACTTCGACAGAGAATTAATGAAAGGTCGCAGCTCTGGTTTATGAGACTCTCGTGGTATATGTTTAGCATATGTTTCTTCTTCTGTTTCATATGTATATTGTCATGTTTTACCGTTCATTTACAGTCATTTCTATCTGAATTCTTTTAAGTAAGAGAGGCCGAATCCAGTTATATTGCTCTGCCTTGGGAAAGTGTTCAGGTTTCTGTGTGTTTTCTTCTTTTGATAAGGATTCATTTTATATGCCCTTTTCAAACATCTCAAACAGTCTTCCGCTCCATATTATTTCAATTTAAATGCTAAACCTCCATGCCTATCTTGCCTCATGAAATAACCTGCGTCTTTGATTAAATCTCCTCGCTCATGCATCCTTTGGTCCCACACAGCCCAGAAAACTCAGTCATTCAAAAAATCGCCTTTTTCCATATCTCTTTACTAGCCTAAAATCAATATCCATTTTAAAGTCATTCTCAGACCATATCATTTTATCCTTCACTGAGCGTGACCCGGAGAGAGCCCTCTCCTGTTCTGGTAGGGCTAGCTACCAGACTGAGCGTGGTTTGTGGTTACCTAGAATTTTTCCTTCCTTCAGCCTAAGGCAAATTCAGGCCCTAACAGTTTCTTTGCCCATTAAGTAATGTTTCCACTTCTTCACACTCTGAACTAATGCATACAATTCTTTATCATATGTAGGATAATTAATTACTACAGAATTAAAAGTCTCAGAATGGTAGCATATGGGTTTACCATGTTGCATCAACACTACTCCCATGGCATAATCATTGGCATCTGTTTCGATCCCAAATGGTTGTTGAAGATTTGGCAATGCTAGTACTGGTGCTGTACTAATTTTTTCTTTCAAGGTGTTGAAGGCTTTTTGTTGTTTTCCTCCCCACTGAAACACCTTGTTCAATCCTGTCAAAGCATGTAAGGGAGCTGCAATTAAGGAAAAGTTAGCAATAAACTTTCTCCAATATTGTGTTGCCCCTAGGAAGCTTCTAACTTCTATAGCAGACTTGGGTTTAGGCCAATTTACAATGACTGCAACCTTAGAGGGATCTATCTTTAGTTCACCACCCCCTACAATATGACCCAAATAATTCAAAGATGTTTTACCAAATTCACACTTTGATAATTTAACATAAAGATTTTCTATTTTCAAAACATCTAGAGTCTGCTTTACATGCTTCAAATGTTCTTCCCATGTTTTAATGAATACAAGAATGTCATCTAGATATAAAATTACAAATTCATCAATAAAAGGCCTGAGTACATCATTCATTACTCTCATGAAAGTGGCAGGAGCATTAGTTAAGCCAAAAGGCATAACTAGCCATTCATACAGCCCTTGCTTTGTTTTTAAAGTAGTCTTCCATGCATCTTGCTCTGCTACTTTGACTTGATGGTAACCACTAGGTAGGTCCAACTTGGAAAAGTAAACAACCTCTTTCAACTGATCCAATAGATCATCAATGTGAGGAAGGGGATAACGATTCTTGATCGTTATTTTATTCAGTGCTTGGTAATCAATGCACATCCTCCATGAACCATCCTTCTTTCTCACCAACACTATTGGAGATCCGCATGGCGATGTGCTTGGTCTTATGAACCCTTTATCGAGTAGCTATTGTACCTGTTTCTTGATTTCTGAATTCTTTAAAGTAGATAACCTTTTATACCTGTGATTGCAATTGTTGTTTCATTACCTGAGTCCAACCCTAAATCTTTCTGTGTAGCAGCAGCAGTCTTCTTCTTCTTGCCATCAAACTTCTTGGGTTTCAGCTCCGGATGCAAATACCAGCAATTTTCATCATCATGTCCATCCTTCTTGCAGTGAGTGCATGAAGGTTTGCCCTTCTGTACAGAATTTTCCTTCCTCTCTTTCCATTTCTGCTTCCTCTTTTCCTTGTTCTTGCTTGTAGTGGGTTTTAATGATCCCCTAATCTCTGGGTTCACATTCTTGCCTCTAGTCTCTAGATGGGTAGCCTGGATAGATACCTCATCTATGCTAGTAGGGTTAAACATGAAAATTGTGTGCCTTAAATAGCTCTGTAGACCACCTATATACTTCAGCAAAGTTTCATGTGAGTCTAAAGAAATGCCTAGAATCAAAGCTCTTTTTCTAAATTCTTGGGTGTAGCTTTGTACACTTTTCCCTTTTAATTGGCAAAGAGTTTGCCAACTCATCATAGCTTGCTGCATATAAGCTAGTGGATAGAATTGTTTTTTAATTGAAAAAACAAATTCATTCGATACAAAAAGAATTTTACCATGCTTCTTCAAGTCAGCTTGTGTCCTGTCTTCCCACCATACCAAGGCTTACACTGGCCAGCTGAGTTTTACTCCTGTCTGAATCAATATTCTGCACCCTGTAATACACATCAATCTGTCTGATCCAGTTATCTAGCTTCTCTGCATTTAACTCTCCATCATAAACAGGCAAATCAAATTTAACATCTAATTTAATCAAAGATGTTTTCTTCTTTTTATTTTCAGGGCTATCAGGAGGTGTGGATAGAGGAGCCTCTTTCCCTTTTCCTTTGCCTTCAGAATGACCATCTAGAAGAGATTCTTCTATTCCTTTGTCTTTTTTAGAAGTTGAAGAATCTTCACTTCGACCTTTCTTAAATTCTCTATACATTTCTTCTACCATGGCTCTCATGGTCATGAAATTGTCCATGAACTGAGAGTCTAATTCCAAGGGGTTTTCTTCTGCCATTTTCCTCCTAGGATAGACTCTACAAATTTCTGGGATAGTTTCAACCAATTCTCCTTTTCCTAATTTAAGCTTTGAAAGCGTTATCATTCACAAATAATCCAACACAAGCTTGTCTAACCTTAGCAACCTAAAGCTCTGATACTACTTTATCTAATAATGAGATCTAAGACAACAATAAGGTATTAAAAACTTATGTGCATGGATTAGTCCATGTCATTTTATGAAATGGATTGATAAGATTGCGAAATTCACAGAAAATGAAGCAGTTAAAAAAAACATAATAGATAACACATGACACAACAAAATTTAATAAGGAGTTCACCCAATACTCTTCAGCTACATCTCCCGGTCCAGCCTTCAGTGGTGGCCTCTCTATTATGTCTTCAAGCAGAGTTCTGTTTACAGTGGTGACCTCAATTTGAGCCTCACACACAACAGATTACAATAACAAGAGCTTACTTGAACCTCTCAAGTTCTCTATGAGTACACAGACTCCCTCAAGGCTATCTGTCTCTATCCTAAACTCTGTCTTGGCATTTGCCTGAAATATTGCTCCCTCCATTATGCTCTCTGTCTGTGGCTTTTAAAGCCAACCGTGCTACCTGTTCATTTCATATCCTCGGCTCTCAGTCTCCCCGGCCTCTGCACGCTTTGAATCCCTCTGCCAACATTATACAATCATTGCCTAACGCATGGAGAGGAGGTGGCCACCCATTCTGTAACGCTAGAGTGCCTCGGGCCTCTGAAACTCTTGAAATAGCCGCGCCCTATTAAACAAAGGGAAAATGCATTTTAAACGGAGAAAATTTTCCAAAACTTGATATATCAGACTTCAAAAGTCCTTAAATATGATTCTGAAAACATATAAAAACACTGTAAAATCCCGCATACCGAACTTCAAAAAATATATACGTTATCACCTAATTGCCCATTGGGTCGCTCCGATTGCGATATCGCAATGTCTCATCGCAATACCCCCAAGTCGTTATAAGCGCTCCAATAATCCTCCGATAGCGATCCTGCGATGTAATACAGGTCGTTGATCTGCGCGCTTGATTGACGGTCCATATTAACTCCACCAATCGCCGTCACCATATATATGTGTTAAGTGACAATATCGTTGTTTGCCATCGCAATTCTTAAGTGGGTTCCGCCAATAAGTGCTGATAGCCACCAGCGATAGTGATCTACCGATCAGATATGGACCATTGATCAGCCAGATCTAACGGCTACTGTTTCTTTTGCTGTTCCACCTTCGATAGCTCCATTTTCTCTATTTTCACGGGTTTTGGGCCTCCCGATAGTGTTTCTCTGCCATGCTAAGTGTGTTCTTCTTGCGAATACTTTGATATTTTTAAAAGATTTTGATCTTTGGCACGATTCTTTAAAGAGTTTATGAAGACTTAGAGAGCATTCTTGGATCCATTTGGATCACGTTGCTTGATCCAGACGGACCACCAGGATTCTGAACCTATTGGTACTAGACATTGCTTGATCCAGTAGGGTCAGCAGGGTTATAGACAATACCAAAAGAGGGCTGGTTTATACCAAGCGTGTGAGCCTGTGAACCGCTCACAGTAGTGGCACTTGACACCATGGAAACATTCAGATTCTTCCCACCAGGTGGTGGCACAATCTGACCACTGACTAATGGGACAGAGGGACTGACAAAAACAATCTTTGAAACCACCGGTTGTGACTGATGCGTAACTGGGATTGATGATACAAGATTATTCGGGACGGTGGGTTGCACCGGGACTGAAGTAACAACTGGTTGGGAGGTTGTGTTCGTAACGAATGGACCTGATGTGGGCCTGACGCCCGATGCCCAAACAGGGTTATGGTAGAGTGATGAGGCACTAGGTGTGCCTGAAACTAAGTGCCCTAAAGACACATAGCCGGGTGGCAAGCTGGCGAGAATACCTTCTGAATAAGGGAAACCCTCGAGAGGGAACTGCAACTGCAATTCTTCCCCCTCAACAGTGTGTGGAGTCGAGACTTCGAACTCATCTAGAGAGGTGACTAGAGCATCGCCTTCGGGTTCCATGTCTGAAACAAACGACGACAAATAGCCAAGCGTGTATTGGGGGATAGTTCCAAAGGAACACCCGGTTGATCGTACGGACTGTAAGGGCGCTGTGGTGATATCTCAACAACGTCAAACATAGGGTTCAAAGGATAGATAACCAGTCCAAGTTGATCGTCAGTGGTCAGCGAGTTCCTTGGAGTTCGAACGAGATTATCCGGAGATTCCATGTCAAGATCAGCAGATGACCCTAAATCGAAAGTAGGCGGAGGACGAGATGATAATGGTTGAACACTCAAAGCAATTGTGAGTTCAACATTTTTGTCCTCAAATGGCTCTGATAACTCAGGAAGCGGCTCCTCGAACAATCTTTTAGATGGAGGAGAGGAAGAGGAATTGGGTGAACCAGATGGCTCGGCCACGATGACCTTGTCTTAATCGACAAAACAAATAACTTCAAGGCTTTAAAATGTCCTTTTAAGGGAACACATGATTTGGTAAAAAATCTAACAGGATGTTTTGGATCGCGGGAAATCAATTATTAAGACGCACAAAAGACTGATGTTCTTTCATTTTTTAAGAGTCGAGAAAGAAACAAAATATGACTCTATCGCTTTTGATTAGAAATGATCTCGAAAGCACAAGTGATCGGATGATCTTTTAAGTTTAATGAGTCAAAAATATCAAATTACTACTCTAGATGATCTAGGTAAACAGGATTACCAGGCAACCATGAACAGCAGAATACCTCCTGGCGAACCAAGAAGTACAGCAGGCAATCTCCGTGAATGATGTGTTCAGTGTATCACATTCGTAAGCAGGTCAACTCAGCTTCCTAAGGATAAAAGGATTACAGCCTAGTGGGGTCTCCTGTTATATACGCGATGGTACGGGGAGCACAAATCTGTGCTAGTGTTGTCTAATGCCGAAGCTAACGACAACTGCTAGGTTTACAGATGCCGGAACACGTCTCTAGCCTAGACCTTCTAGATGTGATCGTTAATGTCAAATGCACCTTAGGTTAATTGAATTCATTTTAGAGTTGATCTTGAGTTAAGTTTCAGTTTTCAGGTCTTAGCGATGCTACTCGAAAAACCTAAAAATGCAACTAAATGGGAGAAGACCCTTTCAATTTGATGAAATGCTTACACTAGAGAGAGTAGAAACTGCTCAATCAAAATGCAAACAATCAAGCAATTGAAAACGAAATGATTTTTCACTATTTTACTTTTCAAATAATAAACTAACGAAAAATGCATTCCAATTCCTAATTTCCTGTCAAGCACTTGTCTATTAGTCCTTTGAAATGAAAAAATTTCTCTTCCTTTTTCAAATGCTGATGCAACAAGCTAGAATTTCACACTTTCTCATGAAACAACGAAACAAACTTTTCGCATACAATCCTTCAATGAAAGAGTTTCCGAGACTATGAGCTCTTCAAGCAGATGAAAACATGAAAAGAGAAGTTCATTCAGATCAATGAAACACCGATTTTGTCAAGCACAAGACCGATAGTGTAATCTATGCCGGAAAAAGACGTTCAACTTAGTAAACGAAACTTTTTCAAAAACTTGTGCAAAAGAGGTCAAAATCGTAGAGAGGACCAAAAAACAAATGCAAGGAGCAAACACACCTACAGCCAGACCCGATGAGTCCACAAGCTAATGAATGGACGACTAACTAGATGTCCTAGTGTCGCTGGCCACTCAATGGCTCGATCAATCAAACAACAAGATGACAAGCCTACAAGCAAGCAAAACCAAACGAAAAGTAGCTTTCTAATTAGGGAGAAAACAATCGAAAGGCTCACAGGGTCAAAAACACAAGAGCAGAACACACTGGCCAAGATTTGGGTCTAGCCCTAATCTTCACTTACAGGGATCAACGCGACTGCCTAACTGACAACAAGCGGCAGAGGCGGGTCAACGCGACTGTTCCTCTGCAATTCGCGCTGATTGGCGCGACTATCAGCCGATTAAACGCGTTGTTCTAGGGAACTAAGGAAAAAAAAAAAATTCAAAACAGGGACTAGATCTGCTACTATGGATTTTAGACTTAGGCTAGTAAGCAGGAGAAAAGCAACAGAACAAAAGGGAAAATGCAAAACTAGCAAAGTTCTCACAAAATCATGAAACCCAAAACAAACAAAAGGATGGGATCTCCACAACCAACCCCACAAGAGATTGTACTTAGGTGATATGAAAAAATGATTCTGGTCAACCATACAAGTTTACACAACCACAACCAAATTGTTGAGTTAGATCTAATCTTTTGTTGAGTTAGATCTATTTTTTTTGTTGACTTAGATCTATTGTTGAGTTGCTATCTGTAAGAAAATATTTTTATTATATTCTTTATCTTATTTAATCTAATTAATGAATATTTTTATTATAATTTTTATCTTATTTAATCTAATTAATGAAAATCAAATGCAAGGTTGCAAATAATGGATGCAACAAACTAAATTCTAACTAAAAGAGAGATAATAATAATTAGAAATGTAATCAATAATAATGAGAATAGTCCAACATTATTATTGGAAATAAACTAAAATTGGAACCTTGTATCACCTTACTGAAATTGTGAAACAATATGATGGCTAAGAAAATTTGATTGTTACAAAACTAATTACTAACTAAGTTGAGATGAAGTATGATTAGACATGTAGCGATAGGAAGAATATTTTACAAACGAAAATACATGCATAACTAGAGATCTTAAGAATATTTTACAAACTAAAATACATGCATAACTAGAGATCTTGAGCCACTAAGAATACTCCAAAATCATTGAGAATTTCTACATGAGCAAAAATATGATAGCTAACAATAGCATAGAAAGAAAGTTTTTGATGCCAAAATAGAATCCTTTGCTTTAATGCAATGGATCTATTCATTTTTGTAGATCTTGACTCTTGGTTTTTTTAAATAACTGACTCTTTAGCTACTCGAGATAACTCTTGAGCTACCCTAGATGAATTTTGAGCTTCAAGTTGTTAATCACTAGAGACTTCATCTTAATCTCACTTTAAATATTTAAGTGGAATGTGAAAAAAAGTTAGAATAGCTACTCGAGATAACTCTTGAGCTACCCTAGATGACTCTTGAGGTTCAAGTTGTTAATCACTACAGACTTCATCTTAATCTCACTTTAAATATTTAAGTGGAATGTGAAAAAAAGTTAGAAAAAAAATAGCCAAATTTCAACATTTTTCTCATGCATGTAAGCCATAAATTGTCCTAGATATTCCATTGGACAGTTTGCCACAACATATTTGATAAAATATATTGAAATAGATTTATGGATTGAATAAGTTACTTTTTTCTCTTAAGCACTGACAAAAAAACAACGAAAAAAAACCACACAAATCACAATGAACATAAGATATGCTTCAGAAAGCCCTTATGCGAGAAAACTCAATTGGAAGGTGAGACTGCTCTTCTATCTTATTCTCTTAATGGAAATGGTGCAAATACAAAGTAGTAAGGCTTGTGTCCCACACAAGCTGTTATGAAACTAGAATAAGGTGAAAATTTTCCAGACAAAATTGAGCCTCAGTTGGAGGTCAGAATAAGCCGACAATGGGTCGGGGAACATTACAACACCGAACCCATAAAATATTATGATATCTCTTTGATGATATTATCCTCATTGAACCTCTAGGAATACATAATTATTGATTTTGAAATAAGTGTACCTCCTGGATAAAATAATCCAAGAAATGAGTTAGATCACAACCACATTGTTCTTTACCATATTTCCAAGCTTTAACAAAATGCGGGTCTATTTCATACAAAGTCTTCATTAATTCCACCCTTAACACCTCAATTGTCATTGTGATCAATAATGGTGTTCTTCTATTTAATGCATCATCAAATTACCTATGTTTCAACATAAGTATGTCTCTATGATAATTCCACCCATTTCACTTGTCTTTGGTTCAACTTTGATTGAATGTTGATATCTCAATGTTTAATGATCACCATATAGAACACACTCTTTGGTCAACAAATATTGTCTTGATTTATTCAACAATTGTATGATAGCATAAAACACCTAATCATAAACAAAATATTTCTATTCTATTTTCTTCATTTATCTTCCCACTAAAATATGCAAATTGTCTTGCCTCTCAACTAAACCTTGTTCTAATTTTTGTTCCACTAATATCAAAATCTACTTGAGATAGATGCATTCCTTTGATATTCTCATTTTCTCCTACATGTAGTTAATGGTGAACAAATACCATGGAAATTCTAATAAAATTTCTATAAAAATTAGTTGAACCATGAAAATTTATTCCTTCAAATGTACTTACTTTTTGGAATTGACTATTCTACAATTGATCTCACCTTGTTGGAATCCATCTTCAAACCTTCTTGGAATATTACAAACCCTAAGTATAACAACTCTTTTTTCATAAATGAACATTTTTTTATATAAGTATAACAATTTGCTTTTGTCTGATTGAAATTAAAACATCATCTAAATAAATAACAACAAATATTTTTATGATTTTGTTGAAAAAAATAATAACTCAATATAAATAAAATATATAATTTTTAATTTTACTTGTTCTCCAGCACACAATCTTGTGAAATGTTTTAAAATCAACTACTAATAATTTATTTAATTATATAATCTACAACTAATAATTTATTTAATTATTTAAAATCCACTTTAGAAAACTATAAACTAATATCCACTACATTAAATATCTTTAAAATAATGAAATCTTTAGAATAATGAATACTACTCTTAACTTAATTAATTGAGTATTAAAATTTTTGATTCTATTCTAAATCTTTTGAAAGTGTTCTCTATAACCTCCTTCTCACAACAATGAATGAGAATGAAGAAGAATAATAAAGCAAAATGCTAATTTTTCATTTGCATTGGGACAAAAGTATATGATCAACTTGTAAGATCATCTATTTTTTAATATGGACCAAGTAAGGAGGAGACTAAATGTTTCTCTAATGAAAATTTGAAGAGAATTGGAATCTGAAAAGGATATGGACCAAGTAAGGAGGAGACTAAATGTTTCTCTAATAAAAATTTGAAGAGAATTGGAATCTGAAAAGGATTGGAATCAAAAGTGAAGTTTTTTAACATTTTAATTTTTATTGTTGGAAAGAAACAACTTTTTTAATGAAGTGTATAGATTTTTTATTTATTTATTTTTTTTTAAATATTATTTTTTAATATTTAAATTATAAAAAATAATAATAATAATTATTGTTTTTTGTAAATTTGGAGTTATTATTCGCATTAAAAACAAAAAAATATAGTTACAAAAAGGCCATCGAGGCAACTATCCAAAGACCAGCAAAATACGAGATCTATCCCACACCCAGGGAAAAAGGAAACAGGGGAAGAGAAGCTGGGTGGGGAGACCGATAGCAAGGGTAGAATTCCAACTGTGAGCATGCAGGCTCGACGCAACAAAAACCCTGATGAGCAGGCCAAAACAAGATAGAAACAGAAAATTACAAACCCAGAGGAGCTGGCATATCATCATCATCATTGAAAAAGTCATCAATATTGATCAGTTGTTCAGGCGTACCATTGGCTTCGAGGTGATATCCTTTAAGTGACAAGCAACATTTCTGGCTTGAATCTCCGCCCTGGTAATAGGGTGACAGGAGAGGTTCTCCCACTCGGCAGTACGGCTGCGACGAATAGGAGGAGGGGGCGGATGGCTGCGACGAGGAGCCATGACAGGGTGCTTAAGCTCAAAGGGAACAGGGGCAATTCGCAAACTAAGCACCTGAATGGGAAGGCCGCAGAACCTACGCCGAGAGGTTTTTTAGGAGAACAGGGCCGGGAAGAAGGAGGTCAGACGGTAGAGAAACTCTGTAGCGAAATGAGGAAAAAGAGCTGGGTGGGGGGTATTTACGGATAAATGTGAGCGCGGGCTAGTAGCGGGCGGGAAGCGAATATGCATGCAGATTGACTTAATGATTCAGGAGGGGAATAATTGCAGGGCAGGGGAACGAGCCAAGGAGATCTGATCCAGGATCGACCTGTGCTCGGAGAACGTGATAAATCTTCAAATGAGTACTCTGTCATAATGGATAGGCTAATTGGGCGACTGTGATATGACGCCTGCCTTGTGCAGGTCATTGATATTGATTATGGTACACTCCTTCTTGATTTCGGGTGATTCGAAAGAATTCCACTCCTGAGACACGAGTCGGTCTTGGGTTGTTACCCCCTGGTTGGCCAGTTAGTTGGCCTTTCGTCTGACCGCTTGAAACAAAACCCCTTTTGCTTCTTTTATGATGTCGTTAATTCACTGAAGAATATGGTTGAGACGCCATCCAGCAGAGACTTTTGCCACGCTTCGGCCCTGCTGCAGTTTTCGGCAAGCTTGGGTAGCAACATTGGAGTCTCCCTCGACCAGAAGGGGCCAATAGTTGTTTTTCTTGGCAATGACAAGACCCCTGGCCAGTGCTTGGAGCTCAGCTACATTGTTGGTGGTATGGCCTAAATTACCATAGTAAATCCACAGGATGGATCCCATAGAATTGCGAAAAACACCTCCAAAGCCTGCTAAGCCAGGGTTGTTTTTGGACGCCCCATCATAATTCAGCTTGAGGAAAGGTTGTTCAGGAGGATGCCAGATAGTCAAATACGAGGGATTGATCGAAACAAACTGGGAAGAAGAAGCATTTCCAGTGATGGGAAGATCAAGAAGATTAAGTATCCTGCATTCAGCTACGGTTGGAGGGTGGGGGGAGTCCAGAAACTTAACAATGAAAGCAGATTCTTGCATCGTTGTCTTGATTATAAAAAATAATTATTAAAATAAGTCAAAAATTTAGAATTTAATAAAAATTTATATTTTATTTTTTCAAAATAATTTTTTTATTAAATAAAAAACTAATGAACAACCACTAAAAAATTATTTAGTTATCTAAAATCCACTCCACTCAATATTCTTATTCTTAGAATACTTTATAGAACTATAAATTAATATCCACTACATTCAATATCCTTTAGAATAGGCTACTCTTAGCTTAGTTAATTAGGTATTAAAATTTTTGCATCTTCCAACTTTTTTGAAAGTGTTTCCTCTATCCCCTCTTTCACAATAATGAACCATGAGAATGAAGAAGGTTATTCTTTAACGACAAATGCTACATGATCAACTTGCAACTGCAATTCTTCCCCCTCAACAGTGTGTGGAGGGAACTGCAACTGCAATTCTTCCCCCTCAACAGTGTGTGGAGTCGAGACTTCGGACTCATCTAGAGAGGTGACTGGAGCATTGCCTTCGGGTTCCATGTCTGAAAACAAATGATGACAAATAGCTAAGCGTGTATTGGGGGATAGTTCCAAAGGAACACCCAGTTGATCGTATGGACTGTAAGGGTGTTGTGGTGATATATCAACAACGTCAAACATAGGGTTCAAAGGATAGATAACCAGTCAAGATATTATCTGGAGATTCCATGTCAAGATCAGCAGATGACCCTGAATCGAAAGTAGGCGAAGGACGAGATGATAATGGTTGAACACTCAAAACAATTGCGAGTTCAACATTTTGGTCCTCAAATGGCTCTGATAACTCAGGAAGCAGCTCCTCGGACAATCTTTCAGACGGAGGAGAGGAAGAGGAATTGGGTGAACCAGATGGCTCAGCCACGATGACCTTGTCTTAGTCGATAGAACAAATAACTTCAAGGCTTTAAAATGTCCTTTTAAGGGAACTCACGATTTGGTAAAAAATCTAACAAGATGTTTTGGATCGTGGGCAATCAATTATTAAGATGCACAAAAGACTGATGTTCTTTCATTTTTAAGAGTCGAGAAAGAAACAAAAGATGACTCTATCGCTTTCGATTGGAAATGATCTTGAAAGGACAAGTGCTCAGATGATCTTTGAAGTTTAATGAGTCAAAAAGAGCAAATGACTACTATGGATGATCTAGGTAAACAAGATTACCAGGAAACCGTGAACTGCAGAATACCTCCTGGCGAACCAAGAAGTACAAGCAGGCAATCTCACCGAATGATGTGTTCAGTGTATCACGTTCGCAAGGAGGTCGACTCAGCTTCCTAAGGATAAAAGGCTTACAACCTAGTGGGGTCTCCCGTTATATACGCAATGGTACGGGGAGCACAAATATGTGCTAGTGCTGTTTAATGTCGAAGCTAACGACAACTACTAGGTTTACAGATGCTGGAACACGTCTCTAGCCTAGACCTTCTAGATGTGATCGTTAATGTCAAATGTGCGTTAGGTTAATTGAATTCATTTTAGAGTTGATCTTGAGTTAAGTTTCAGTTTTCAGGTCTTAGCGATGCTACTCGAAAAACCTAAAAATGCAACTAAATGGGAGAATACCCTTTCAATTCGATGAAATGCTTACACTAGCGAGAGTAAAAACTACTCAATCAAAATGAAAACAATCAAGCAATTGAAAACGAAATGATTTTTCACTATTTTAATTTTCAAATAATAAACTAACGAAAAATGCATTCCAATTCCTAATTTCCTGACAAGCACTTGTCTATTAGTCCTTTGAAATGAAAAAATTTCTCTTCCTTTTTCAAATGCTGATGCAACAAGATAGAATTTCACACTTTCTCATGAAACAATGAAACAAAGTTTTCTCATACAATCCTTCAATGAAAGAGTTTCCGAGACTATGAGATCTTTAAGCAGATGAAAACTTGAAAAGAGAAGTTCATTCAGATCAATGAAAGACCAATTTTGTCAAGCACAAGACCGATAGTGTAATCTATGCTGGAAAAAGACGTTCAGCTTAGCAAACGAAACTTTTTCAAAAACTTGTGCAAAAGAGGTCAAAATCGTAGAGAGGACCAAACAACAAATGTAAGGAGCAAACACACCTACAGCCAGACCCGATGAGTCCACAAGCTAATGAATGGACAACTAACTAGATGTCCTAGTGTCGCTGGCCACTCAATGGCTCGATCAATCAAACAACAAGATGACAAGCCTACAAGCAAGCAAAACCAAACGAAAAGTAGCTTTCTAATCAGGGAGAAAACAATCGAAAGGCTTACAGGGTCAAAAACACAGGAGTAGAACACACTGGCCAAGATTTGGGTCTAGCCCTAATCTTCACTTACAGGGATTGACGCGACTGCCTAACTGACAACAAGCAGTAGAGGCGGGTCGACGCAACTGTTCCTCCGCAATTTGCACTGATCAACGCGACTGTTAGCCAATTAAATGCGCTATCCGAGGGAACTACGGAAAAATAAAAAAAAATTCAAAACAGGGACAAGATCTGCTACTATGGATTTTAGACTTAGGCTAGTAAGCAGGAGAAAAGCAACAGAACAAAAGGGAAAATGTGAAACTAGCAAAGTTCTCACGAAATCATGAAACCCAAAACAATCAAAAGGATGGGATCTCCCCATCGGAGTCGCCGATTTGTGGTGAAGTAAAATTATAAGTGTGGACATGAATGAATTCCTCTAGCCCGATAATGGGTCTAGCCACAACATATACATCCTATGGAAGATTTCATTAGGTTAGAATCAATCAAGAGGGCCTACCTCTTGGTCGCTTATCCTGCTTGATGGTGTCCTTTCTTGCTCACTCCAGCAATCTCTCGCTTCCTTCTTCAATCTCCTGAAACAAGTAAACAACAACAACACACAAGCATAATAATAGACAAATTGCAATTCAACCTACTTAATGAGTCAAGAAGCATTAAGACATGAATATGTAATATTACAAAACATGTAGGAAATCAATCGATAGTTGCATATATTAATATTCAAAGAGAGATTACAACCATTCATCTTGACGTCGCAGTCTTCCTCTGATAAGACCAGGTTCCCACACACTTCTGCTAGCACTTCATGATGGCTTTAAAAAACAATAGTTTAAAGGCTCTTCCCTTTAGGCTTCACTCCAAACCAAACACACTTCTCCCTCACACAACTAGATGGCTACAACTAGTAATAGCTTGCTTGTCTAAAATAGTATATTCACACTCAGCCAAAACTCTAACTCTGAAACTGTGACTAGCTTGTGCTTGGGAAGAAGGGAGGTTTATATAGGAAATATGGATGGGAGATGGATCCTCTTCTCATGGGAGAAGGACTTATCCCTTGAGGTAGTTCTATCATTATAAGGGAAAGGAGCCCAAACTATCATCCTTGACCCCATCTGGCCAAACCATTTACCAGACTTCCGTTACGGAGCTTCTAGAGATGGAAGATTCGACTCTAATTTAAAAAACTTTCCATAATAGGACCGGCGCGACTGGAACAAAGCTTAGTCACACCGATCAACGCGGGGAATAGTGCTAATCTTTGAACATCGGTGCGGGGGAGACAAAGGTCATTAGCGCCGGTCTTGTAAATTGGGCAAAATAGAAGTTTCAAGGGAAATGGTGTAAAAGGGAAACGATCTACTCATGAAGAGGGACATAATGGGAGTTTCTACATGAAGGCAAAGCATGCGGGGTTCACTGTAGAAGTCCTCCAGGATCAAGGAACAGTGAGTACAGGGACAGTGACAAAATTATGTGTAACACCCCTTCTCATTTTTGTGCCCATGGTCATGTATAGGGTCATGTGACCCCGGGGCTGGCCCTTTTTCTTACGCTTTCAAAATTGAGCGCTGGCTCCAACAATGATATGCCTTGGGTGCAGTGGACATGGGTCGAGCTAAAGCCTAGTACCTTAGCCCCTCCACTTGCGGTGTCATGGGCGTTGGGGTGGCCAGGGGCTAGGGCTTAGCCCGTCCCCCTCCCCCAATTGCACTATGGAAACTTTATATAGCGGTTCATGACCATAGGTTAATAAGGAACAAGATAGGCGGGATGGTGGAGGGATTTGCTGAAAGACTGTTGGTCATGGTTTCACATCTTGTGGAGGAGGTTTGGACTCATACCAAAATTTTACACAAATGAGTGGAGGCCATGTGGCAGCCATCGATTGGCCCATGTGGCTCTCCCTCTTTGGTCCATCACAATAACCAATGAACCAATAAAAACCCCCATACATGAGGCAATAAGACGATGACACTTTCCATCCAATGACTGGCCCAAATAAATAAACAATCAAGCCCATTAAAATTCCCAATCAGCATACGGACTGCTGACTGGGTGTACCTGCAACCCAAATTCCAAAAAATTTAGTTGTTTTCCAATTCGATTAGAACACGATATTGGGAGCATACGATATCGGTTTTGAGTGAAATGAGTTGTGTTGGATTTAGATCGTCGATATCTATCCAGTCGTTCAGGTTTCGAGCTCTGTCGCACACCTTGAATTTTGAGCACTAAATTGATCCCTTGGATCAACAAACTTCCTTTGGAACATTTTTTTTAGACCTACCTCGTCAATGATTGGTTATAAAGGCATGTGTGCATTCTAAGGACATGCATGTGCTCTACAATGTGTGTGTGCCGTAGAGCACGTACATATTCCTTTCATTCAATTTCCTTTTTGGTTGAAGTGATAAATTGAGAATACATGTTTGCTAATTTGATTACCTTAGATTTAGGTTTGGAATGACCAACGTGGTGGTTTGGGATACAAGTAAATCAAAACCTTCATTTTATAAAGTTAACCTATCCATATCTCTATTTTTTTTTTTTAACTTAATTTAATTTAATTTTTTAATTTTTTAATTTTTAATTTTTAATTTTTTATATTTTTTCTTTCTGCTATAGGCTATACAAATTTATCGATAATGAAACTACACACACATATAGAGTTGACTATGCAAAATCCAAATATATAATTTAAAAATTTAATATATTTTATTATTTTTAATATAATTTTGTCTTGAATCCCTGATGGGGGTGGCAGCTCGGAGCAACGTTGGGACCCGTGGGGGGGTCGCTACCCCACTAGTCTAGTTGAAAAGTTGACTTGAAGCGTGGCGTTCCAGTGCCATGCGAGCACACATAGGGAGAGCATTTAAGGAGTTGAGCCGATGGGATATGAGAGGTGGTGTTTTTCCTGCAAGGATGATTATTCATGGTCTAGTATGGAAGATAGAGAGGTGGGTGTAGGTCCTATTATGCCTGTGTTGGTTGGTATTATGCGCGAGCTAACCTGGGTATGAAAACCTGATGTAGAGGATTGGAAAGATGAACTAGAAGGTTGATGAGTTGTTGAATTCAGTAAGGAGGCTTAAAGGAAGTGAATTTAGGATCTGGGGATAGGAGGCTTTAGTCAGAGAACTTCTCACAGGCCAGAGGGGATTCCAACACCGTGGAGTCCATGCATGGTGGATCACTTAGGGAATTGGAATGCATACTTGTGTCCAAGATATCAGTAAGGTTTTCCTATTTTGTTGAGTGGTTATTTTGTGTAATTTTCTGAGTTTGTGGTGCACATGTCCTTTCTAGGGAAGTTTGGCTTCGTTCTATGTATTTTCTTGAGAGTTTGGATTTTACACTGGATAACAACAGTTTGGTTAGTAGCATTGGGGTTGTTTGGTGGTCCTATGAAGGGTTGGGTTGGAAAGGTTTGAGCTCAACCCCCGTCTTTGTTGGCTGTGCTTGGTGTTTTTTTATGTTATGGGGTGACTCCCAGGCCTTGGTTGGAGCTTTAGAATTTTTATTGTATGGTTGCATATGCCAGGATGGTCAAACAAGAGGTCCATGAGATCTCTAATATGTTGGTTGGTTGCCCAGGATGTTACATGACGCTCATTATTTGGTTGCGGCTACGAACGTGGCCAAGTGGTTGGGGTTTTCTTGTCGTAATATGGGGAGTGTTTTGTTGGTGGACGACCAAACTACTGGTTGGTCTGAGAGGATGAAATGGGGACAATGTAGTGAGATGGTATTGTGGGTCCGCTACGATTTGGTGGCACCATGGCTCGAGTGGGTTTCTAGTTGTGATGTGTTGCACGTCAACAAGGAATAGTTAGGGGTACAAGATTTTCCTATTCTTAGTCACGTGGACCATGCACCACTTGTGAGGAAGAGGGTGAAGGGGTATTGGTCCAAGGGGACAACACATTGAGTATATTATGGGGGATTGTGGTCTGCGGAAAGCAATGGACCCCAATCTTGCACAGTCACTTGACACTATATAATTTTGCCCCTCCCTCTGGACGTCTTTGGCAACCAACTCAGAAATATGACCCTCCTCTTAGAGAAACTCAACAGGGACCGTCATGTTGACATAAATGCGATCATTGGATTTATGAACGACCTGCAATGTAATTAATGGAAAATGTAGGACCGTTTGGCCACCTTGTAGAGGGGTCAAAGGAGAATATACGAGAATCCAGAATGTTTGGAAGGGAGGCTTGCACACTTGGAAAAAAATGTACATTGTGATTTCAGACCTCCTTCATCACTTGGCATCGGACAATAGAACCCAACTATGGTCAACTCTTCTAATCCCTAATGGTTATGGGTTGTCTTATGATTTTAGGTGTTTTTTGGTTTCACTGGTCATGTTGGTTGTGCTTACTTAGTTTGTATTGACAACTTGCTATATGTTTTGGTTGTTTCCTTCCAGGAAACAAATTCGATAGGAGTGAAGCTAGAAGAATTTTGAGGAACTACATGCAATGATGTAATATTTTTGATTTAATAAAATCCCCATTGAATTCTAGAGACTGAAAAATATGTCGAACATCCTCCAAAGCATAGAACATATAGACTATGGCATTAACAATCTAAACATAAAAAAATTGTTTGATTATGTTAAGGCCTTCATACCTTGCAAGAAGATAAGGTCATATAATTGCAAGGATATAGTGACTTTCGTAGTTTAAAATAAAAATAAAATTAATATTATAAAATTTGAAATAATAGCTCTGAAAAAGAATAATATGTTGTTGTTGTTGTTGTTATTGAAATTCAATCAGATACTCAACGCTTGCACAAATATTTATATTATATTTTGCATAAAAAAATAACATATCACCAAATTTTGCATAGTATACACAAATTATATAACAAAGATTATATATTTTAAAAGATATTTTTTTTTAACATTTTATCTTTTTATATCATATTTAAATTTATTGTAAAAGGACTTTGAATTATCTCTCCAAATTAACATATTTCTATTTTTCCATGTTTACATTATCACTAACACATCATGAAAGACCATTAAATTACACTTAGCTTCAACTTAAATCATAACTTGATACATATTATTATTAATCTTAATCTTAAAATTATATCTATATAAATTATTCCATATATAATGTTTATATTATAATTTAAAATCTTTTATACAATCTAAACTTTTATAAACCCACAACTATAAATTAAGAATAATATATTTTATATTTAATTTACAACTCTGAATTTAGATGGAAAAAACTAAAATAAAAACTCTTATACCTAATCCCTAAAATATGACACATATTCTCAAAAAAAAAATTATTCACATATGAAACCTAACCCTATTCCTTAGAATCCTATTTGTAACATTTCATATCTAAACTCATGGAGCAAGACAATAATCCATTGCTTTTATTTACCAGCCATGGATTTGAATTTTAACCATATAGCAACCATCAATATTGTGTGTATTCTTTTAGCCAAACATATCATATGGAAATGAATCCACATGATTGAAATACCCATTGGTTTTGAACCCCAATATTATGGATTAAGGGTCTTAAGTTTTAAGTTTGTTTTAACTCCAAAGCATTGATGGGACCATACCCAACTTATCAATGATATTGTCATTATGGATTTTGAATTTCAATATCATTGATGGAAGGATAATTCTTTTAGATTTTAATTCTAAATTATGGATTAGGAATTATGGATTAGGTTATGGGGTAGATTAATTAATAGTTGAAATGTAACAACACATTTTTTTAGTAAGATTGTGATTTCTTATTGTTTAAAATGCATAATGTATAGATAGACGTCATTTATATTTCAAATTTATTAAGTTTTAACCTTAAATTATGGATCAGACTATGGTGTACTTTAACTATTTGATTTCTTAGTGTTTAAAATGCACAATGTATAGATGGATTCAACATCCTATAAAACCTTGAGATGCCATTTATATTCCAAATTTCTTAGGTTTTAACCCTAAATTATAGATTAGACTATGGCGTACTTTAACTATTTGATTTCTTATTGTTTAAAATGCACAATGTATAGATGGATTCAACACCCTAAAAAACCTTGAGACACCATTTATATTCCAAATTTCTTAGGTTTTAACCCTAAACTATGGATTAGACTATGGCATACTTTAACTATTTGATGAAATGACTTTTTGACCAGAATTGACAATACATTTTTAGTAAGATTGTGATTTCTTATTGTTTAAAATACCTTTTTGAATGCATAAATAGATTCAACACCTTAAAAAACCCTTGAGACACTAACAAGTTAAATTTATGATTTTAAAATTTTCTGTTGAAATTTAGAAAAAGTTTTTAGAAAAGAGTCATTTCCTCTATTAATTAAACTACCCATTAGAATATACCTGCATTAGAGTATACCCAACTACCCATTAAAGTATACCCGCGTTAGAATATACCCAACTAATCAAGAAAGTCCTTACCCAACTCATGAGAGAAGTCCTTACCGTTAGAGTATACCCAACTCATCAAAGAAGTCTTTATTTATGACATTTGAGCCTTATTGTAGTAAGTGTTTATGGCTGATTAATGACCGAATCTCTTGGGTTTTAACCCTAAATCATGAATTGAACCATACACAATTCATCATACACATAATTTCACTATTAAAAAAACAAACATGTAAACATTTTCAATAGATTAAAAGTAAAAATAAAAATATTTAAATAAATAATTATAATTATTAAAATAGCCGACATATATTTAAATAAATAATTATAATTATTAAAATAGCCGACATCTATTTTAAGTCCATATCTATCGCAAAAAATACTTCCAATTTTTAGCGCCCTAAACTTGAACTCGTTGATAAATCCATATTAATACAGGATAGTATTTTGAAAATGTGAGATATCGCCGTGAGAGCATCACGTTCTTTGTGTTGCAAGATATAGTGGGGTCAGGCAAATTGGGATTTAAATTTCGGGTTGTACTCTGATCTAGTCGCCATGACCAACAGGAAGAGAAGTCGTTCGAGGAGTGAACGCGAGGAGTGGCAGCCGCAGGAATTCCAATCTTGTAGTAGGGACAGTTTGAGAGTGCAAATGCCTGCTCACTGTATTAAACAGTTGGATGAAATTAAAAATGGGTTGAAATTGAGATCTCATGGGCGTGCAGTGAATTGGTTGTTACCAGAGAATATGAAGGGTTTAATAGAGCTGACAGAGGAGATGGGCTATACCATGGGTGGACAAACCATTGATTGGTTATATCAATGGGAATGGGAACCGAACGCATATTAAATTTCAAACAAGTACTGGACTCGCAGAACGGTGGAGCAGGACATGCAGTAAATTTGTCACTGCCAAGCGAAACCAGGCCTCTGGTAGAGCTTACCAGAGAGCTAGGGTTTAACAGAGGGGGAGAGACCGTGGATTGGCTGTTAGAAATGGCGACGGATCCTCTGTTAAAGCTCATCAGTTCGTTGGGCTTCAAAAGCGGTGCAAAAACTATAGACTGGTTATTGAATAAAGCACAGCCCAGCATTACTGCAGCAAAAATGAATAGATTCAATCTCCATAAACCTCCTAGGTTATCATCTGCCATGAACATCCCTCCACAGTTTCCAACCAGACAATTGGAGACACCAGGACAGAAAACCCAATTTCATAATTTTAATGCAGAACGCAATCACCAATTCCAAAGCACTGGCCAACTGTTTGTAGAAAACCAGCAACAAATTCGATTTCATAGTGATAGTAGTGGTCACCAAGCAGAGTACCAGAGTTTCAACTGGAATGGAGGCCTTTCTAATCAGTTTGAGGGCTATAAAAGGAGAAGAATCGAGGCGGGGTATAGCAATCATGGTGACAACCCATTACAGGGTCGACATCCTAGTTGGCAGCAGGGAAGTCAGGCAAGAACCCACATTGAAATAGCCACAGCTAATGCTGCTCAAGACTTCAGTCAGAACCCTATCAATGGGGTTTATGTGGGAGGCACGCTGAGATTCGAACGTCCGACATACTCGGCAGGGATGCCCCTTGAGATACATGCCCAGAGTAAATTTCTTGATCCAAAATCTCCTCTGGATTATTATTTTTCCAACCAGAACCAGTTTGAAAATATTCATGCCCAGAACCAAAACCAATATGTTAATAATATTCATGAACAGAACCAGAATCAGAACCAATTTGTCAATATCCATGGCCAGAACGAAGGTGGAATTCAAGCTGAAGGAAATTGAATCTCACCTTGTTGGAATTCAATGCAGAGTATGGCTGTCTGGACATTTATTACAGCTGGGGCAGAGGGATCTTTAAAATTAGACATGAAAAACAACAGTATCATAGTTCCAACTATCTCTAGCGCTGCTGCCTGCTTCTTCAGGGAGCTTTGACATTCGCAAACCAATCATTGAATCCACCTTGTTGGAATCCATCTTCAAGCCTTCTTGGAATATTACAAACCCTAAGTATAACAACTCTCTTTTCATAAATGAACATTTTTTATATATGTATCCCTAAGTATAACAACTCTCTTTTCATAAATGAACATTTTTTATATATGTATAACTAATTGCTTTTGTCTAATTGAAATTAAAACATCATCTAAATAAATAACAACAAATATTTTTATGATTTTGTTGAAAAAAATAATAACTCAATATAAATAAAATATATAATTTTTAATTTTACTGATTCTCCAGCACACAATCTTGTGAAATGTTTTAAAATCAACTACTAATCATTTATTTAATTATATAATCTACAACTAATAATTTATTTAATTATTTAAAATCCACTTTAGAAAACTATAAACTGATATCCACTACATTAAATATCTTTAAAATAATGAAATCTTTAGAGTAACGAAGACTACTCTTAACTTAATTAATTGAGTATTAAAATTTTTTATTCTATTCTAAATCTTTTGAAAGTGTTCTCTATAACTCCCTCTCACAACAATGAATGAGAATGAAGAAGATTATTCTTTGAAGCAAAATGCAAATTTTTCATTTGCATTGCGACAAAAGTATATGATCAACTTGTAAGATCATCTATTTTTTAATATAGACCAAGTAAGGAGACTAAATGTTTCTCTAATGAAAATTTGAAGAGAATTGGAATTTGAAAAGGATAGGGACCAAGTAAGGAGGAGACTAAATGTTTCTCTAATGAAAATTTGAAGAGAATTGGAATCTGAAAAGGATTGAATCAAAAGTGAAGTTTTTTAATATTTTAATTTTTATTGTTGGAAAGCAAAAACTTTTTTAATGAAGTGTATAGATTATTTTTTTTTATATTTGATTTTTTTTTTTAATTTTAAATATTTTTTTTTTATATTTAAATTATAAAAAATAATAATATATTTTTTTTTTGTAAATTGGGAGTTACTATTCACATTAAAAGTAGAAAAATATAGTTACAAAAAGGCCATCGAGGCAATTGTCCAAAGACCAGCAAAACGTGAGATCAATCCCACACCCAGGGAAAAAGGAAACAGGGGAAGAGAAGCTAGGTGGGGAGACTGATAGCAAGGGCAGAATTCCAACTGTGAGCACGCAGGCTCGACGCAACAAAAGCCCTGATGAGCAGGGCAAAACAAGATAGAAACAAAAAATTACAAACTCGGAGGAGCCGGCATATCATCATCATCATTGAAAAGTCATCAATATTGATCGGTCGTTCAGGCGTACCATTAGCTCCGGGGTGATATCCCTGAAGTGACGAGCAGCATTTCTGGCTTGAATCTCCGCTGTGGTAATAGGGTGACGAGAGGGGTTCTCCCACTAGGCAGTATGGCTGCGACAAATAAGAGGAGGAGGAGGATGCCTGCGACAAGGGGCCATGACAGGGTGCTTAAGCTCAAAGGGAACGGGGGAAATTTGCAGACTAAGTGCCTGAATGGGAAGGCCGCAAAACCTGCGCCGAGAAGTTTTGTAGGAGAATAGGGTTGGGAAGAGGGAGGTCAGACGGTAGCGAAACTTAGTAGCGAAATGAGGAAAAAGAGCCAGGTGGGGGGTATTTATGGATAAATGCGAGCACAAGCTAGCAGTGAGCAGGAAGCGAAGATGCATGTCGATCGACTTAATGAGATCAGGCGGAGAATAATTGCAGGGCAGGGGAATGAGCCAAGGAGATATGATCCAGGATTGACCTGTGCTCGGAGAACGTGATAAATCTTCAAATGAGTACTCTGTCATAATGAATAGGTTAATTAGGCAACTGCGATATGATGCCTGCCTTGTGCAGGTCATTGATATTGATTATGGTACACTCCTTGATTTTGGGTGATTCGAAAGAATTCCACTCCTGAGACACGAGCCAGTCCTAGGTTGTTACCCCTTGGTTGGCCAGTTAGTCAGCCATGCTGCTAGCCTTTCATCTGACCGCTTGAAACAAAACCCGTTTTGCTTCTTTTATGTTGTCATTAATTCGTTGAAGAATACGGTTGAGACGCCATCCAGCGGAGACTTTTGCCATGCTTCGGCCTTGCTACAGTTTTTGGCAAGCTTGGGTAGCAACATTGGAGTCTCCCTTGACCAGAAGGGGCCAATATTTGTTTTTCTTGGCAATGACAAGACCCCTAGCCAGTGCTTGGAGCTCAGATACATTGTGGGTGGTATGGCCTAAATTACCATAGTAAATCCACATGGTGGATCCCATAGAATTGCGAAAAACACCTCCAAAGTGTGCTAAGCTAGGGTTGTTTTTGGACACCCCATCATAATGCAGCTTGAGGAAAGGTTGTTTAGGAGGATGCCAGATAGTCAAATACGAGGGATTGATCGAAACAGACTGGGAAGAATAAGCATTGCCGGTGATGGGAAGATCAAGAAGATTAAATATCCTGCATTCAACTACGGTTAGAGGGTGGGGGAGTCCAAAAGCTTAACAATGAAAGCAAATTCTCACATCGTTGTCTTGATTATAAAAAATAATTATTAAAATAAGTCGAAAATTTAAAATTTAATAAAAAATTATATTTATTTTTTCAAAATAATTTTTTAATTAAATAAGAAACTAATAAACAACCACTAAAAAATTATTTAGTTATCTAAAATCCACTCCACTCAATATTCTTATTCTTAGAATACTTTATAGAACTATAAATTAATATCCACTACATTCAATATCCTTTAGAATAGACTACTCTTAGCTTAGTTAATTAAAAATTTTGCACCTTCCAGCTTTTTTGAAAGTGTTTCCTCTATCCCCTCTTTCACAATAATGAACAATGAGAATGAAGAAGGTTATTCTTTAAAGACAAATGCTACATGATCAACTTGCAAGATCATCTTTTTTTGAATATGGACCATTTAAGGAGGAGATGAAATGTTTGTCTAATAAATTTTGGAAAAGAATGGGAATCAAAAGATGAATGACGTTTTTAAAAAAAAGTGTATGAAATCATTTTAAATTGATAATTTTTTTGGATGTCAAAATTTTAAATATTATTTTTTAATATTTAAATTATGGAAAAAATTTATTAAAATAAGTCAAAACTCTGGAAGTTTGTATTGTATTTTATTTTTTTATTTTTTATTTTATATATATAATAATCATTTATTTATAAATAATATATTTAATTATTTAATTTTATATTATTATTATTTGAAATAAAAATATGAATATTATGGTTCTATGCTATGGTTACCAATGATTATCATGAGCGACATGCGATATCGACGATATTTTGTTGCAAGTTACATAACTACTTTAATCTAGACTATTTCTACTTCTTAACACTTCAATACTTAGTCAATTTTTCAATTTCAATCTTTTTGTTCAATTATAATAGTCAAGTAGCGGAAATAAAACTTCAATTCATTCACTTCATAAACAATCGGCCATATTCTAAATTCAACAATGTGCAATAAACAAGAATAGTAAGCCAAGTATAACCAGTGGGAGGGTGAACTCCCAACAATTCCCCAAAACTTATTTTATTAATCTTCAAGTCTACAAATATATTATAACAAAAATTATAACCAAGGTTGGGCCGAACCCCAAAGGTTCGCTACAACACCACTTGGGCAACCAAAATTCGTGCAACACTTAAGCTCGCACTTCAACAGTATAAATGTTTCCTTACAACCAAACAGGGGCCCCTTGCAGCTCGCTCTGCCCACAACAACCCAACAGAAAATTTGACGCACGACTACCCAACTCACCCTAGGCGAGTGCATGCCCCTACACCTCTTCCCTATTTTCTACCTCTACCCGTTTTTTTCCTCATAAATTTTGAAATATCACATACCTTCACCCTCTGTTATGCGAACTTGCCTTGTGATCTATTGATGCCCTTCTTCATCGTACCTTTACTTTATTTATATGTGTCTTAGCTCAAATATTTAGTCCAGCTGACGCCCCTTCATTTCGTCGAGCTGACCTTTCAAGTTAGATTTGGGGCACCTATGCCATGGGCCGACGCCCTCCAAACTCATCTAATCGACATGTGGGTGCACTCGCTTGTCTTCAACCAAGTCAATCAACGTGCCCACCCTTGCCTTGTCATGAATGCTATGTGTGTGGGCGTGCTCGCTCATCTTGGCCGAGCTGACCAACGTGCATGTACTCACCTTGTTGTGTACGCTAAACAAAACTTGACCACGCCTACCAATTGCCTATCGTGTATGTTACGCAAGGTGCATGTTGGCGCTCGGGTGTGCTACCTTAGTGCGAGTGCACCCAAGGGCGCATGCCACCATGGTTTGTGCCTAACGCAATGTCCAATGGGTCACTCCTTTGTCTTACCCACATTATCCATTTCCTGTTAGCTTGAATGACTAGTATGTTTCGTCTTATGCTGGGCACCCAACGCCTCACCTTCATGTGGGTGCGCTCGGGGCATGAGGCCCATCTATCCCGCTGATGTTCAATATGGCCAACCAACTTCGTGAACCATATATATTATGTTCCATTTGTTCATTTTCCTTTGTGTAGGGCGTGCCTGCCTTCATGCAAGCAACATGCCCCTCTACTTTATCATATTTCAAACTTCATCTCAAAGGGGTGCGCTCACCTTCCTGTAGGTGTTCAGTCCCACCATTTCGGTTTCCAACTTGGGCATGCTATACCAGGGGCCTAACATCCTTCCTCACTTCAAAATGGTTGTCATCCTCAACAACAACCCCACTTAGAAAACTTTCTTTGCCAAGTCCAACTATCACAAAATGTCATCAACTCCATTGTTGAGGAAGAACCATCCATCTCCCCTCGTCCCTACTACATGAACTCTCTACCTTCACACGAACCTTCATCAAGACTCATGTCTTCATGTAGGAAAGAATTTTGAATACCACGGTCGTTAGCCATAACTCATCGCATTCCTCCACACTACCCCAACTTATTGAAGGGCTCCTCCTCCAACCTAGATACATGCTTCAATCACAATTCGAATCATGCCAACCCACTGCATGTCATCATGTGAACTTTTGCTGCCATACTCTAACACATTTCAACACACTTACCAACCTCATGAATTGAATAGTTGGGTGATCAGTCCAACATCGCATTCAACCCATGAGAATGCACCTCCTCATGCCTTCATCAATTGTTTCTCCAACACTTGTCACATATTCTTTTTCAATAAACCTTCCCACTTCATGCTGTGAGGCCTCTTCCCCAAGGCCCCTTTTTTGCTGTGGTGCAGCGCCTCTTGCTTTCGCAAGGAACCACACTCACCCATCTTCAAATCTTTAATGCATAGTAAGGGTCAGGAAGTTTCCTCCTTGACTCTTGCCTATCATCATATCATATTGATGTTGCATCCTTAAGTACTTCTACACGCCATCAATCTCTTCCTTTGTGCATTCCAACTTCACAAGTCTCTCTTTGGTCAATTGGAAATAATATATGCCCATATCATATCTGCAAAACTCCACTATTTCTACCGGATCTCTACATGCTTCCTTACATCCTTCGCTTTTTTTTGAAGAAGAATTTGGGCCTCCTCATTCTTCAACACTCTCTTGGTGAATACTTATGATAGAAGTCCCCTCTTCCTTCTTCGTGGCCTACGTAATGAAGTCCTTCATCTTCTTCTCCTTTGATTCTTAAGTCAAGCTTCTAACTTCTTGTTGGCTCACATCTTCATGCCTAACATTCAAGTCCTTCTCATACAATATCATGGAGGAAATCATTGGGCGATACCCCAAACGACTCTTCCTTGTCATCAGCGCAATCACGATCTTCCCATCAACTAAAATCAAGAGAAAGTCTCAGTCCACCATCAACACGGTTTGAGTTGTTGTCAAAAAGTACAACCCCAATACCATGGCATGATCATCCATCTCGACTTGATCTAGGTGGATATTTGTGGCCACCCACCTATTCCACCTAGACCCCCAGTCGGTTTCATCAGTTTCCTTGATTATAGCAGCATTTACTATTTTTAGCAGTTTTTTGGGCCCTGAACTTTCGGAGTTGTTTTGACCTCCTAAATGACATTTTTTTGAGGTCCACAGTAGGCTTGTAGCCATAGGTAGGGGCCTACCATAGATCCTGTAGTACTTGGAGAGATATTTCCAACAAGGTATCGTATGCGCCAAACGAATATCATATGACAAAATTACGTCTTTGGGAAGTTGGATGCCTTACTAACCCCAACGTGGCTGTTGTGAAACCAGCTCACAAAAAGATAGAAAAGATAGATCAATGCCTTAGAATTCAGCCTCTTCGAGGGGGCAACCTCGAGTCCTTTACATTACATAAATGAACAATTCTTGGATGATACAAATGAAAAGACCTCCTTTCTATATATAGGAGTCTAAGGGGTCATAACATAATCAGAGCCGACATAACAATAATAATGTAAGGGCACAATAATAACAATAGTGGGCTTCTATGGGGCACAAAGTAACAATATGGGCACTACATGGGTACATTAATATAATAAGTGGGTTGTACTAATAACAATAATGGGTTACACTAGTAGTATAGGGGCCTAACATGCTCCTTTCCTTCAAAAAGCGTTGTCCTCAATGCTTGAGTAGTTCTTGATGATTTTGTATAAAATTCTTGTCCTCCCATGTGGAATCTTCAGCAGGTAATTTCTTCCACTTGATGAGATACTATGAAATTGATCGATTTCGTAGCTGTCAGGTTCTTGTTTCTGTGACTGCTCCAGGTTCCAATATGATTTTTTCTTCCTCTTCAATTTTTGGCAATATTGTTTGAATTGGGATCTTTTGCAACTTTTGAATAAGTGGCCATACTTCTTCAGCCTTCTTCCATTCATCCCTTGCTTCATTTATCCAACCTGGTTGGATAATAGAAATAACACAAAACAATGCTTCCACATCCTCATCTTTGAAGAGTCTTCCCATTCAGTAAGGTCACCATTTTTTAAGCGCATGTAGTATTGCCAACATTTCCTTCTCATAAATAGCTTGCTTGAGATGTAGCAGTAAAAATACCCAATTACCTACATCAAAACATTTTTCATTACAATGTTGATCTACCTATTGTTTCATTTGATTTTTGCATCGAAGTGGCGTTATCCTTTAAAAGTTGGAGAACTTGTTGTTGATGCTCGATATGATATTTCACTTCTTGAACCTTTTTCTTCTTGATATGTCCTTCTATCTCTAGAGTTTGAGGAGTGGTAATTTCTTCCAATCCTTTACAAGATATGGTCGGATTCATTTCTTGATGCTCGATGTGATCTTTCACTTCTTGAACATTTTTCTTCTTGATATATCCTTCTATCTTGATAGTTTGAGGAGTGGTAATTTTGACCAATAATTACAAGGTATGGTTGGATTCATTTCTTCTTTCTCGATGTGATCTTTCACTTCTTGCACCTTTTTCTTCTTGATATGTCCTTCTATCTTGAGAGTTTGAGGAGTGGTAATTCTTGCCAATGCTTTACATGATATGGCCGGATTCATTTCTTCTTTCTTTGGGGTGGGGTCTTGGCGTATATCTTCTTCTTTTGATGTTTCTTGATCCTTTTCTTCCTCCTCTTCATATTCTATGTAAAATAATTTATTCTCAGCACACTTATGACCTTTAGTGTATTTGCTATCACAACTGTAACAAAGCCCTTTTGCTCTTTTTGTTGGGTGTGGAGCCTGATTATCTTCTATATTCAAATGTACCGCCACATTGGACCCCAGTTTGAAATGCGGGCGGCAACGCCACTCGTAAAATATTCGCTACAAGGGGGGTCCAGGGGGGGCGGCAACGATCTTTGGGGAGCCCCCCCTTGGCGGGGGTTTTGGGGGTAGCGCCCCCGAAGCTAAAAACAACTGTAAAATTGCCTTGTAAAAGTATAGTAATTTCTAGTCAATCTAGGTCGTTCATTAGGAGGATGATCTGACAGTAGAACTTATGTTTAGTTTAGGGTTTTTTGCCCTAGAAAGCAACCCCTCTCTTTGTATGAGGGCATTGTATTTGAAGCTGTGAAATATATGTGTATTGTGTGAGCGAGAAATAAAGAGGTAAGATTGTGAGAGAAAACATGGGATATTACAGCGGATTTGCTGTAGGTTGTGTGTCTTCATTTTGCTGGATAATAGAAAGG
Organism: Pinus tabuliformis; assembly: GCA_031772625.1. Lineage (NCBI taxonomy): Eukaryota > Viridiplantae > Streptophyta > Pinopsida > Pinales > Pinaceae > Pinus > Pinus tabuliformis. The sequence continues at coordinate 586,898,997 of CM062806.1, forward strand.
AAGGACTGGCTGTTCAGGGTGGACATAGCCCAAACTGGGTGAACCACGTATATCTGTGTCTCTCTTGTTTTGTGTGTTTTCTGTGTTTATATTTCTGCAATATTTTATGTGTTCCATTGCTATGTAATATATAATATTCTAACAACTGGTATCAGAGCCGAAGGTCTATTTGGCTGATAAACTCGCAGGAAAGAAGGGTTCCTGGTTCGAGTGGGAGCAATGGCGGAAGATGGTAAGTTTAGGGTCAAGAAATTTAACGGCTAAAACTTCTCGCTGTGGAAGATGCAGATGGAAGATTATCTGTATCAGAAAGATCTATACCTACCATTGGGCGGAAAATCAAATATGCCAACGGGTATGAAAGACAAAGAATGGAACCTTCTCGATAGAAAGACACTCGGAACAATACGGTTGTGCCTTGCTGCATCAGTCGCCTTCAACATTTCGAAGGAAACCACGACAGAGGGTTTGATTCAGGCGTTATCGAAACTATATGAAAAACCCTCGGCCTCAAACAAGGTATTTCTTATGAAACGGTTATTTAATATGAAGATGTCGGAAGGTGGATCTGTTGCAGACCATTTAAATGATTTTAATACAGTTACAAGTCAGTTAAGTTCTGTAGGGGTAAACTTTGATGATGAAGTTAGAGCTCTGTTATTCTTATGCTCATTACTAGAAAGTTGGAATGGTTTGGTAATGGCCATTAGTAACTCCGTTTCTGGATCTAGTACTTTAAAGTTTGATGATATTATCGGTGCTATCCTTAGCGAGGAAATGCGACGGAAAAGCTCCAGTGAGACATCGGGAAATGCTTTGAGTGCATACTCGTCTAGAGGAAGAAAAATGGAAAGAGGAAAGAGCTCAGGATATCGCAGTAAATCAAGGAAAGGCAGATCCAAGTCCAGATCGGGGATAGTGTGCTGGAAATGTGGAAAGAAAGGACACCTAAAGAAAGACTATAGATCTCGGAAGGGAAAAGAAGGAGATGCACAGCAAGAAAACAATCATGAAGCAAATGTGACAGGTGAGGTGTTACAAGATGCTTTGATTCTTTCTTTCGAAAATATTACTGATTCCTGGGTGGTAGATTCAGGGGCCTCATTCCATGCCACACCTGATAAGAAATACTTTCATGACTATGTTCAAGGATATTTTGGACAAGTTCGTTTGGGTGATGATAAACCCTGTAAAATTGTTGGAATGGGTAAGGTTCTTATAAAACAGTAGAATGGAAACCAATGGCTACTAAAGGAGGTAAGGCATGTTCCAGATCTAAAGAAAAATCTGATTTCAATAGGGAATTTAGGCGGTGAAGGTTGTGTGACAACTTTCACAGATAAAGCTTGGAAGGTCACCAAAGGAGCCCTGGTAATAGCAAAAGGCGAAAAGGTTGGTACATTGTATTTATGCAATGGTATTTCTAACTCTGTTAATGCTTTGACTTCCAAAGGAGCAGATGCAGCATTATGGCATCATAGGCTCGGACACATGAGTGAAAAAGGGATGAAGATTCTTCACTCAGGGAATCTGTTGCCAGATTTGAAGAATGTTGATTTGGACTTCTGTGAGAACTGCATTTATGGAAAACAGAAGAGAGTCAGATTTCTCAGAGTTGGGAAAGAAAATAAGAGCGAAAAATTAGAGCTTGTGCATATAGACGTATGGGGACCTGCTCAGGTATCATCTCTCGGTGGCTCTCATTATTATGTTACCTTTATTGATGATGCAACTAGAAAAACTTGGATTTATTGTATTAAGAATAAATCTGATGTATTTGATACTTTCAAGAAATGGAAAGCTTTGGTTGAGATTGAGATAGGAAAGAAATTGAAGTGTCTTAGATCAGACAATGGAGGTGAATATTGCAGCAAAGAGTTTGATAGGTAATGTTCAGAGCATGGAATTTGCAGAGAGAAGACAGTTCCAAGAACACCACAAGAAAATGGTGTGTCAGAAAGGATGAACAGAACAATGATGGAGCGTGCAAGGTGCATAAGATTGCATGCGGGATTGCCTTTACAGTTTTGGGCAGATGCTGTAGATACTGTTGTTTATCTAATAAATAGAGGGCCTTCAAGTTCCTTGGATGGTGGAGTTCCAAAGGAAGCATGGACAGGTAAAAAGGTAAACTACTCTATTTTAAAGCCTTTTGGTTGTGAGGCCTTTGTCCATATTGATAAAGAAAATAGAACAAAGCTTGAGGCAAAGTCAAAGAAATGTACCTTTATTGGATATGGTGTTAATGATTTTGGTTATCGCTTATATGATTATGAAAATCACAAAATAATTAGGAGCAAAGATGTAATATTCAATGAAAAGGTCTTGTATAAGAATCAGTTGCAGGAAAAAAAACAAGAAAAGGAAAACAAGGAATATGCAGTTCTTGATGAAATCACTGAAAAAGTAAAGGTGCCTGAAAATAATAATAATCAACAACCACAACAACAACAACCATCACAACAACAACAAGTACCCCAAACACCTGAAAGTGGTGTTAGAAGATCTACTAGGATAAGTAGACCCCCTGAACGATACTCTCCTTCATTATGTTATTTATTGTTGACTGATTCCGGTGAACCCGAATGTTATGAAGAAGCAATGCAGGTTGAAAGCAGGAAGAAGTGGGAGGTAGCCATGGAAGAAGAGATGGACTCCTTAATGCATAACCAGACTTGGGATTTAGTCAGGTTGCCTGCAGGAAAAACCACATTGAAGAATAAATGGGTGTATAGGCTGAAGGAAGAAGATGGAGGAAAATAGAGGTACAAAGCTAGACTTGTGGTGAAGGGTTTTGCACAGAAGAAAAGTATTGATTTTGACAACATATTTTCTCCTGTTGTTAAAATGACTTCAATTAGAACTATTTTAAGTCTTGTAGCAGCTGAAGATTTGCATCTTGACCAGTTAGATGTAAAGACAACCTTTCTCCATGGGGATTTGGAGGAAGAGATATATATGCAGCAGCCACAAGGATATGAGGTGAAAGGGAAGGAGAAACTAGTGTGCAGGTTGAACAAGAGCTTGTATGGCTTAAAATAGGCTCCAAGGCAGTGGTATCTAAAATTTGACAAGTTTATGTCTGAACAAGGTTATACTAGATATCACTCTAATCATTGTGTTTATCTGAAAAATCAAAATGATGGCAGCTATATTATATTGTTATTGTATGTAGATGACATGCTTGTTGCAGGGTCTAACATGCAGGAAATAAATGTGCTCAAAAGAAAATTGGAAAATTCATTTGCAATGAAGGATTTGGGAGCTGCAAAACAAATCCTTGGTATGAGAATAACTAGAGACAAGAAAAATCGCAAATGAACATTGTCTCAGAATGAGTACATACAAAAGGTGTTGAAAAGATTTAATATGCAAAATGCAAAACCAATTAGTACACCTTTTGCTAGTAATTTCAAACTTAGTAAGGAAATGTGCCCAAAGACCCAAGAAGACATGGATTATATGTCTAAAGTTCCATATGCATCAGCAGTTGGAAGCTTAATGTATGCAATGGTTTGCACAAGGCCTGATATTGCACATGCAGTGGGAGTTGTAAGCAGGTACATGAGCAATCCAGGAAAGGAACATTGGATGGCAGTGAAATGGATTCTCAGATATTTGAAAGGTACCACAAATCAAGAATTATGCTTTGGCGGTTCAAACATTTCCCTACAAGGATATGTTGATGCAGATATGGCAGGTGACAGAGATAACAGGAGGAGCACTACAGGATATGTATTTACTGTTGGAGGAACAGCTGTCAGTTGGGTTTCAAAAATCCAAAGTGTTGTTGCACTTTCAACAACAGAAGCAGAGTATGTTGCTGCTACAGAGGCTAGTAAAGAAATGATTTGGTTACAAAGGTTTATGGGTGAATTGGGTAAGGAGAATGATAAGGGCACGTTATACAGTGATAGCCAAAGTGCCATTCATCTTGCAAAGAACTCAGCATTTCATTCCAGGACTAAACACATACAACTCAAGTACCATTTCATACGATCAGTGTTGGAAGATGGAGAGTTGAAGCTGGAAAAGGTACACACTAGCCAGAATCCTGCAGATATGCTAACAAAAGTTGTAACCAGGGAGAAACTGAGAATATGCTCAGTTTCAATAGGTCTTCAAGGATGACGATGTAGATGAGAAACAGCTAGGTCCAAAGAGGAGTCATTGTCCAACAAATGGAGCAGCGGTGGGGTTGCTACAATCAGTCTCCAAGTGGGAGATTGTTGGGTGTGGAGCCTGATTATCTTCTATATTCAAATGTACTGCCACATTGGACCCCAGTTTGAAATGCGGGCGGCAATGCCACCCATAAAATATTCGTTGCAAGGGGGGTCCAAGGGGGGCGACAATGACCTTTGGGGAGCCCCCCCCGGCAGGGGGTTTCGGGGGCAGCACCCCTGAAGCTAAAAACAGTTGTAAAATTGCCTTGTAAAAGTATAGTAATTTCTAGTCAATCTGGGCCGTTCATTAGGCGGATGATCTGACGGTAGAACTTATGTTTAGTTTAGGTTTTTTTGCCCTAGAAGACAACCCCTCTCTTTGTATGAGGGCATTGTATTTGAGGCTGTGAAATATATGTGTACTGTGTGAGCGAGAAACAAAGAGGTGAGACTGTGAGAGAAAACAGAGGATATTACAGCGGATTTGTTGTAGGTTGTGTCTCTTCATTTTACTAGATAATAGAAAGGAAGGACTGGCTGTTCAGGGTGGATGTAGCCCAAACTGGGTGAACCACGTATATATGTGTCTCTCTTGTTTTGTGCGTTTTCTGTGTTTATATTTCTGCAATATTTTATGTGTTCCATTGCTCCGTAATATATAATATTCTAACACTTTTTTCTTCCAATTGTTGTGGTGTCAACCTTATAGGTTGTGGAAGGCTAGGGGTAACAACACTTCAATCTTTATAGTTGTGACTGGTATGCTTCCTGGTTGCCATAATTTTGCTTTCCATTTTTCTTGCTAACCTGAATGCCTTCTCTAATGAATCAGGTTCCCAAAGGCGAACATCATGTTGGATATTTTCCTTTAAATTCCCTATGAATACATCAATCTTATGCTCCTCTGGAATATTTTTTACCCTTATGTTCAATTTTTGGAACTCCTCAATGTGCTCCATTATTGAACCCTTTTGTTTGAGACTTATCAATTGGCTAAAAAAATGTTTCTTTTTGTATCCTCATAATGTGCTGTCAATTCTTCTGTAAAAATTGCCCAAGTGATAATTTGTTTACGAGAGTAAAGCCATTGATACCATACAAATTGATTTGGTTCCAAATATAAAGTTGCAATACGTACCTTTTCTGTGTTTTGCACATTATTGAGATCGAAAAATTGCTCCATCTGTAATATCCACGTTACGGGATCCTTACCATCAAACTTCCTCATATCGATTTTTGGAATATGGTGGGTCTTTGATCCAACATTAGAGTCTATGGAATCATGATTAACATTTCTTTTGTTCACATCATGAGTTTCCTTTACAACCTTTTCACCATTAGTAAGTATTTTTTGTAGAAAATTTGTCAAATATGTCTTTAAATCTACCATGTTTGTCTTCAAATATGTCTTCAAATCTGTCATGTCTCTCTTCAAATCTGTCTTCGAATCATCCATCTTAGATTCCACGCCCTTTATCTTAGATTCCACGCCATTTATCTTAGCTTCTGTTAGCTTTTGTGAGTGTGACATTTGTTGCACTTGTTCTTGTAATTTTGATATATCATGTAGCATTTCTTCCTCTTCTTCATGAGTCATGCTAGAGATTTCAGGTTCCTTACTAGGTGTTTGCATTTTCTTTCCTCGGGGCATCAGTTACCAATAATAATGCTTTACTATGCCCTTTGAATTCCTTCAAACCAAGCTTACGCAAAAATTAAAAAAAAAAACTACACACCTTTTTTCACTTGGTAGAAGCCTGATATTGAATCTGATGTATCTCTGTAATTGTGGATCATCCAGTTTTGAAATTGTGATCTGTAGTAGCCTTCTGCGTCCTCTTTCCAATGCCACCGGTCTTATCCAAATTGGATTCTCCAAGGAAGAGTTATGCAAAATCTCCCACAGTGACCTTCTTATAGACTAGTTCAGTAGAGCAAACTTGTACGTCGTGCCACGAGTCACTGTTTCAACCTTTGTCTCTAAAAAAATATATACAAGAAACTACAGTCCGTCCTCTTTCTCTACGTTCTTACGAAATTTCAATCTGATTCTTAGAAAGAAAGTTATAACGATTTTCCCCAGGTCACCTGTTTAGAATGTAATTCAGGAGTCTGCAAGAAGACCAACTTCCTCAGATCATATCTCCGCAAATATAGTGCGAAAAGTTCTGAAATTCGGACCAGAGATTCATCGTGATGTCTTCTCAAATGGGTTTTTTTAATCTTTTGAAACGTCACAGAAAAAAGTTATCTTAGCGAAAATTCCACGATGACCTGTTGGGAGCAGCGAAACCCTAGAATCCAAAGCTCTGATACCAAATGTTGTGAAACTAGCTCACAGAAAGATAGAAAAGATAGATCAACGCCTTAGAATTTAGCCTCTTCGAGGGGGCAACCTCGAGTCCTTTACATTACATAAATGAACAATTCTTGGATGATACAAATGAAAATACCTCCTTTATATATATAGGAGTCTAAGGGGTCATAACATAATCAGAGCAGACATAACAATAATAATGTAAGGGCACAATAATAACAATTGCGGGCTTCTATGGGGCACAATAGTAACAATATGGGCACTACATGGGTACATTAATATAATAAGTGGGTTGCACTAATAACAATAAGGGATTACACTAGTAGTATAGAGGCCTAACAATGGCCCACAAACTTTTGGTGTTCCATCTCTTGGGGTTAGGGTTTTGGTTGTTTAGCATTTCCCTTTGTTGTTGAATAATAAAAAGGTCATCGAACCCCATTGTAACACAATTCAAAGGCATGTAGCTGCCACATCTCTTCTTAGAGATAAGCTACCATTGCCCGAGTTAGTTTATTTCCATTCTGCTTGTAAGCATCTTTCAGTTCTTTGATATTAATGAAATAAGATTTATTTATGCTACATCTATGTGTTTATGTTTATATCTGTATTATGTAGCATTATTTCATAACTCTAGATCATGACCACCCTTAGATCCAACCTTCGAAACCATGAACCAACCTTTACCTACTTTTCCTTAAGAATACCTATGAAAACTTTCATAGTTGAGTTAAAATATTTGAAATCACTTATCTCTCTTTCCATTACGGTTTTCAACTTCAAGGATTTCGCCACCTTCTTGCTAAGGAAATTGTTCAAAGCTCCTTAATCAACCAACGCAACAAACTTCCTTCCACATACAGCCACCTGCACAAAACTTAGTCCCAAAACACCTTCATCCTACAAGGGTCTCGTCTTGCGCCTTACTTCCATAACCTTCTTCATTGTTTCCTCAAGTGACCATCTACCTTCATCACATTTCAGTTGCAACTTAACAGTGCTCTTGAGATAATTTACTTCACCAATTGGCACACTTTAACAAATTGAACCTGGTTCAACTTTGGCAGACTTTATTCCACCACAACTCGCATTTTCCAACTATTGTCTGATCGCACTTGGTATTCAATGTCCTCAGCTTTCACTAGGATGCCATTGTTCACCTTTCTTTATCCAAGGCCTATTATAACAACCTCGGGTTAAAAGTTCATGTAATAAAGTTAATAAAGAAAAAAATAAGACCAAGGTCACGGGACACGTATTCCAAGTTGAATGTTGGGCAAAACATTCTAGTGGGTGTTCATTTCGGTTTATGGCTAATGGAAATTGGAAAAGGAATTGGCAATGGCAAAGAAGCATTAATTAACATTTTATTTATTAAAATAAAGGAAATTAGGAGAAAAGGGAGATGAAATGTCACAATTTTGCATGAGAAGGAAATTGAACAAAAATAGAGGAAATTGAAGAAATAGAGGCCTCAATAATAAAAAGGCTTCTGAGGATCAGTTGGTACCTTTTGTCAATACATTTTTGAAGCTCTCTATGGGTGTCCAAGTATGAATCATGCAATTCACCCAATCCATGTTTAATTGTCAACCCAGGGTCCTACCAGTTGTTTCAAGGCTATCGTGCACTATATGTGCAGGCCACAGTTTCCCTACCTAGCATTGAAAATTAACTATAAATTCATCAATATGTAACAACAAGCAATACTGTAACAACGAATAAGAGTAACAACAAGTAATAATTGTAACAACAATAAGAGTAACAACAATAAGGAATCACAACAACACACTGATAAACATTCACAACAATAATAAACTCACAAAAATAAACCTAACACACATCTAATCCAGCAACACTTGGTCAAGAGAGTGGGCCCAACTCCCTGATCAGGGCTATGGCGAGATCAATGAATCATGATATGCTCAAAAGATCAACTTGTCATTAATAAAACAAATATTACAAGTATGTTGTTACAGACTCAAAATTAGAGTATTTCTCTTGTAATCTTAATGACTCTTAACAACAGTGGCTTTCACAGCGCGCAACTCTACTTTATACAATTTGTCAATAATACAACTCCTAGAATTACAACATTGTCTGTATTTAAATACATGGTGGTTTTCAGAACAAAATAGAATGTTAAAAGATAGCAGTGTGTCAATCAAAATATTGATTCACCATTGCAGCTAGTATTCAAGGATAGTGTTGCCACCTTTGATAGCATCGTTTAGTGAATCACAGTCCTAGTCATTCTCTCTTTAAATCTATAGAAATAACTGAATTAGCAAGCCACTTAGGTAATAATCCCCTACGACTATGCTTCATTGACCAATAATCCATAAATACATGACGAGAGGTATACCTGTGCGTTTTAAGATATTGATTAACCACTATCGACGTGAAATGGATAAAAAGAACAGGGTAAAAGGGTGAGTAAAAGTATGCAAATCTAGCCACCAACATCTCCCCCCAACTGGCCTTATTGCATGTCCTCATGCAGTTTGTCGCTTGCACAAGTCTGGGTTAGAGCTACGATGATCAACGTGAAGTTATGCAAGATCGTATTTTGCAGACATCTATGTTCCCAAAGGCTTATACCCATATGTCTGGATGACTTCTTTCCACCAATCCTCGCCTACCTCGTAAGTTGGAGTGTACTGATCATCTGGTAGCCAGATGATGGGAAATCAAAACCTCAAACCCATCCATCAAACACCACGAAGCCGCATGCATGTAATACACCGGGGTACCCTGTTTAGAGCCCGAGAAAAATTGGGGGCCCCAAAAGTCTCACGTATCTTAACAGATGATGACGAGAGCATCCACTGTTTCTAGTAAATTTCCCAGGCCTCCTCCTAACATGTGAAGATATGTTTTGTGCATATATCAACGCACCATTACTAAGTTTCCAACATCTATTCTTTTCGTCCCTCAATCCCCAAGAGGGTTTCGTGTCTGTTATAAACATTCACAAACTGAAAATTCTCCATCTGAATGACAAGTGGCCTATTTGCGTGATTTTCTTCAAACATGTCAAAGGCCTTTCTCCATTTAACCTGGTTGACTGTGTAGGAGGTAAAGGCTCTCAGTTGAATGTCTCCTACATATGGCACTAGGTTAAATGATTGATCATTGCCCATGAAGTAGTCATGCATGTACAACTCGCACATCAAATGTTGATCCAAAATATTGTGGCATCTCATGATGTGCAAAAACTACATTGAATCTTCCATCTCATGACTGAGCTCCTGGTGGACACTGTCTAAACAAAATAATAGATATTTTTCATGGAGGAATAGGGCGTAGCTATGAGTAGGGGGGCGACAAGCCATTTCCTGCTATGCCAAGGTAAACATCTCTTCCTTATCAGCCTTTAATAGCTTCACCTGTTCTTCCAGTCCCTCAATTCACTTCTACTATTTATCCTGCTTCCGCTTTTCCTTTTCTATCTGTTCTATGTAGCTGGAGACTGTTTTCATAGTTTTTTCGTGAGATTTCCTTATTCCTTCCCAGTGTGCTTCTAAAGGAATGGTTCCTCATTAAAAGTGAGCTATTGTAGCTTGCCACTTCTAAATTTCTGCAGACATGACAAACTCTCGCGCCTCGATGATCGAAAATGCGTTTTGAATAGGCTCCTAAGTCTAAGTGTTCCTCACAGAGGAAAATGAAAGTCCAAGGAAGTTCTTGGACATAGCCCCATTGTAGAGATATTTTCATTCTGAATCTACTGCAACTTGAATGGGCAAAAATGGACTTAGGATGCAGAAGTTATCGCTCAAAGAAGATGCCCTTTATTCCTTAGAAAAAGAGGCAAAATCCCCTAAAAATGAGCAAAAACCCTTATAAAGGGAAATCGCATCGGACCAGGGCAAAAGCGCAGACTTAAGTGGAAAGGGGAGAAACCCCCGATCACCAATCTTTGACATATAGGATCAGAGGCAGACACACATGCGATATCGAGACCCTGGATTTGGCGATTACAATCATGTGATACGCTGATCGCCGACAATCAGATCAGCGAATCAGCATCGGCGATGCACAGAACCCCGGGCCGAGCGACATTGCGATCGCTGAAATTAGCTATCGGCGATCGACAACCCCAGATGCCAATAAATACTAGACTCGATAAGTTTTCAAAGCCCGATTGTATAAAATTTCAAGTCCGGGAATTCGAATTTTCACGTATTTCCTATGTATTTGGGATTTTACCCAAAACACATGCGATGTGATAAGCGATGAAAACGTACCCAAAAGGGTTTGAAAATGATGCTGCATAATTATTTCAAGTCCGCCATAAAGCCATTTTGTCGTATTTTCAGTCAATTTAATGTATTTTTATAAATATAAAGGAAAAAGCCCCCAAAGTGATAAAGGTGGACCCGAAGGGGAAATAAAGGCACGATTAATGAAATTTGAGTTCCATAGGTGGGATTTTAGGCGGGCCTTAGGTGGAAAGTGGTTTTAGGCTGGCTCCACCCGATCCCATACAGTGAATGACGCGTGGCTGGCGGAGGAGAGAGGAAAACCGCCTTTTCGGGTGGGTAACCTCTTTATTCCTAGGCCACCCAAGATCGCATATGGGCAATTGGATCAGAGATCCCGTAGATCGACAGTGGGGACAACACTAGTGCCCAAAGGTGGACCCGAAAGGAATCTAGGGTGGAATTAATGGTTTGTGAAGTCCGATAAACAATAGATTGGCGAATTTTCCCGTGTTTACAGTGTTTCTTTGTGTAAACAGGGAACGACTGTTTCTAAGGATTTCAAGTGCCGATGATCCTTCTGCTACAAAATAGGTGGCCACCTTCCCTGGAAGCGTTAAAAAATGATTGTTAAATGCTTAGAAGGGGATTTGAGCGAACAGAGGCCGAGAGCCGAAGAGCCCGAAGGGGAAAACAAACCGACCAATGCCGATTGGCTTAAAAAGCCACAAAATGATAGAATGAAGAGGAGGAAGAAGCTAGCAGGAGGCTAAGCCAAAGCAGGAAGCTAAGGTGAAAGAGAGCAGCGTAGAAAGGGAAGGCAAAGAGAATGTAGAGCTAATGCGCAGATCAGCCGAGTGGAGTCACTTGGAAGACAAGTGAAAAGCCCGAGAGCTAGAACCAGAAAGCCAAGAGCTTCAAAGCCAAGGAGAGATGGTGGTCTGAGCCCATTGTTCCTGTGTAAAACATTGGAGTTGAGAGAAGAGCTTGTAAAAGGACTTTTCCATAATCCCAGAGAGCCTAATCGAGTTGACTAGAGCTCAAGGAGATGTAACCCAAGAGTTTTGGGTGAACTCCAAATTAATATTGGTGTTCTGTGTGTGTTTTATTGTTGCATTGTATATGTTGTTTTAATTGCTGCAATTTGCTTTATATCAGTTTAAGCAAATCAATTTATAGCACCTGAACAGTTTAAAACAAACATAAGCATACACTATATTGTCAAGCATATTATCAATTCCACATTGGGTAATCAATAAGACTTGGGAATATTTAAACCTTTGGAAGTGGGAGAGGTTCTTGTAAGTTTAGACAAGAAGCTTAAGTGCCCCATTTTCAGATCATGTGGTATTAGAGCCTAAGTTTGGTTAACCCCACCTTCAAATAAGGTTATATCAGAATGTTGATTGACAGAGAAAATATTGCTTGTCTAAAAGGTGTTTAAACAGTCAGAGGTTGATTGTATGCTTGTTTGCAGACTGACTATTTTTTTAGTTGCAGAAGTGAAGGGAAAGCTATTGATAGCTCAGGCCAGGAAGGACAAGAAGGAAGAGGCACTGAAGGCATTCTTCTATCCCAAAGGACCTCAAGGCAATCCTTAAAGCACAAGAGGTTTGTTGCAAAAGGTTTCTTAAATAAGCTCTTTATTAATCTTGTTTGAAGTTCTTTTGTTCATTGGTATAATGACAACTTCTACAAGTGAATCCTCAAATTCCTCCTTCATCACAAGACTCTATGATGGAGACTTGAAACAAGACTTGTTCATCATGATGGACAAGGTGAGAGAAATGTATGAGGATGGAAGGAAGAGCAGCATACTTATAGAGCAGTTGAATTCCATGAGGGAAGAGAAGTAGTTGCTTTCCGACAGACTGCGTGAAATGGAGAGGCAACTTCATATTGAAAATATGAACTTGAAAAGGATGCATAAGTTGGAGTCATAGTTCTTTGTTGCCAAAGAAGCCTTGGTCAAGTATCAACTTGAAGAAGAGGTAAACCATTCCAGTTTGTCTTCAAATTCTTCTAAGAATGCTTATATTGGTTCTTTTGAAAAACATACTAGAGGCATAGGTTCCAAGCTAATGTCCAAGATGGACTATGAAGGAAAGGGCTTGGGAAAGCATGCACAAGGTATCATTGAACGAATAATGGTTGAGAAAAGGCCTAAGTATTTGGGTCTTGGCTATGGACAAGCTTATGGAGAAAGTTACAAAGCTACCATGAAGACCATTAAAACAACTCCAAGAAGGAGTTGCATTGCAGGTCTTCAAGAGTGTGAAGGTTTTATTCAGGAGGAATGCAATAGCTTGAAACATCATTTGCAGGATGCACGTGTTCAAAAGCACACACTTGAACCAAAGAGTTGGGGAGACTCTAACAGTCTTGAAGAGATTGATGGGGTTCCAAAGAGAGCCACTTCTTCATTTGCTTCAGGTCCTCCTCATGAAGGCAATAAAGGTGAAAGAGAAAGGTATAAATCTAGTTCTAAAAATTTTCCTTTTGATTGTGCAAAGCATGATAAATTTCCACATATGTATGGGAAAAGAATTGCATGTTCCTTTTGTGGTTTGGATAACCAACATGTTTCTAGATGTTGGAAGAGAATAGCCACATACAGAAACTTTTGAAGGAAAAGAAGTAAAAAGCCAAAGATCCATTGGACAAGGCAAATCATGCTGTCAGGAGGATGCACATGTGTTGCACTTACTGCCATAAGCAAGGGCATCTTGCTGAAAGGTGTTAGACTCTAAATCCAACAATGCTACCACAAAAGCTAAGGAAGGTGGAAAAAGAAGATGGCAGAAATGGAAATGAACTTTCCATGAATGATGTGTCTAAGGGTGATTCACATGTTGATGTTGGTGTGTAGACAAAGGAAAGACCTTTGAACTAGATTGGTAAGAAATGGTTAGAGTTCTTTTCCAATTAAGATTGCTTGTCTATTGATGCATCTATTTGCATTTCTATTTTAATGAGATGCAAGTTGCAGGCTCTTACCAAGAAGGTGAATGTAAAAGTTGAGTAGGAGAATCACTTTATTGCTGCAACATTATATTTCATTTCAGCTTCGAAAGTACAGTGTACTTAAGTGAAAGTTGAAGGATGAAATGTGTGCATGAGCATAATGTGCATGGACACAGGGATGTTGATGTTTTCCTTGTTTTGAACATGTATGTGTAATTAACTTGTAGGGTTGATTGCTTTGACATGCATGTGATGCAATATTGACTTGGGAAAAGTTGACTTGGTCTCCAAGATGGAGATAGTGATGAAATGCTTCATCTTTTGAAAAGAGTCATAATGGTCTTTTTCTACATGCTTGACTTGAAGAGTCATTTGTTTTAAGGCATGTTTTGTAGGCTTGTTATCTAGTCCATCATTTGTATGCAGATGTAAGACATGGAGGTGTTCACAAGCTGTGAAATCTGTTTCTTTTGTTGAAGCAGGAGTTTAGGCCATCCAGTTGTTGTCTGTATTTCTGTTGTTGTTAACAGTTGTTGTTGACAGCTTGTCAAACAAATACAAATGAAAGTTTTGTGGAGCAGATGAACTTCACATTTGTTTGAGCCACCTTGGATCAATGATCAAGGCAAAGAAGTTCAAACCACCTTATATGACCATTTCAGCAGAAGTTCTGCAGGAAGGCAAGGAGGAAGGCAGTTCTTCCCAGAAAAACCAGCCCATCCAGGAAGGGAAGTCGTCAGAGACTTTGGTTCAGGGGCACTATGCAAGACAAGTGTGTGGAGGTTGAAAGAATAGGGTGTTGTTACTCTCAAGTATTGTTCAGATCAGTATAGTAGTCTTTTGGAGACCAAAAGTTCTTTTAGTGGGAAGGTGTGATCCAAAATGGGTTTTGGATAGGCTCCTAAGTTTAAGTGTTCCTCACAGAGGAAAATGAAAGTCCAAGGAAGTTCCTAAACATAGCCCCATTGTAGAGATATTTTCATTCTGAATCTATTACAACTTGCAAAAATGGATTTAGAATGCAGAAGTTATCGCTCAAAGAAGATGCCCTTTGTTCCTTAGAAAAAGAGGCAAAATCCCCTAAAAATGAGCAAAAACCCTTACAAATGGAAATTGCATCGGACCAAGGCAAAAGCGTGGACTTAAGCAGAAAGGGGAGAAACCCCCGATCGTCAATCCTCGACATATCGGATCGAAGGAAGACACACATGCGATATCGGGACCCTGGATCTGGTGATTGCGATTATGCGATATGCCGATCGCCGACAATCGGATCGGCGAATCGGCATCAGCGATGCATAGAACCTCGGGCCGAGCAACATTACGATTGCCAAAATTAGCGATCGACAGTCGATGAACCCCGACGCCGATAAAAAGACCGGACCCGATAAGTTTTCAAAGCCTGATTGTATAAAATTTTAGGTCAGGGAATTCAAATTTTCACGTATTTCCTGTCTATTTGGGATTTTACCCAAAACACATATGCGATGTGATAAGCGATGAAACCAGACCCGAAAGGGTTTGAAAATGACGCTACATAATTATTTCAAGTCCGCCATAAGGCCATTTTGTGGTATTTTCAGTCAATTTAATGTATTTTTATAAATATAAGGGGAAAAGCCCCCAGAGTGATAAAGGCAGACCTAAAGGGGAAATAAAGGAATGATTAATGAAATTTGAGTTCCATAGGCGGGATTTCGAGCAGGCCTTAGGCAGAAAGCGGTTTTAGGCTAGCTCCGCCTGATCCCATACAGTGGATGACGCGTGGCTGGCGGAGGAGAGAGGAAAACTGCCTTTTCGGGCAGGTAACCTCTGTATTCCTAGGCCGCCCGAGATCGCCAATGGACCATTGGATCAAAGATCCCGTAGATCGATAGTGGGGACTACACTAGCACCCAAAGGCAGACTCGAAAGGAATCTAGGGTGGAATTAATGGTTTGTGAAGTCTGATAAGCAACAGATTGGAGAATTTTCTCATGTTTACAATGTTTCTCTGTATAAATAGGGAACGATTGTTTCTGAAGATTTCAAGCGTCGATGATCATTTGGCTACAAAAGAGGTGGCCACCTTCCCTGGAAGCGTTAACAAATGATTGTTAAATGCTTAGAAGGGGATTTGAGTGGACAGAGGCCGGGAGTGGAAGAGCCTGAAGGGGGAAAAACCGACCAATGCCGATTGGCTTAAAAATCCGCATAATGACAAATGAATAGGAGGAGGAAGAAGCTAGCAGGAGGCTAAGCCAAAGCAAGAAGCTAAGGCAAAAGAGAGCAGCGCAGAAAGGGAAGGCAAAGAGAATGTAGAGCTAATGCGTAGAGCAGCCGAGTGGAGTCACTTGGAAGACAAGTGAAAAGCCCGAGATCTGTCATTTGCAGAGAGCAAAAGCCAGAAAGCCGAGAGCTTCAGAGCCAGGGAGAGATGGTGTTCTGAGCCCATTGTTCCTGTGTAAAATAGTGGAGTTGAGCCAAGAGCTTGTAAAAGGACTTTGCCATAATCCCAGAGAGCCTAGTCGAGTTGACTAGAGCTCAAGGAGATGTAGCCCAAGAGTTTTGGGTGAACTCCAAATTAATATTGTTGTTCTATGTGTGTTTTATTGCTACATTGTATATGCTATTTTAATTGTTGCTATTTGCTTTATATCAGTTTAAGCAAATCAATTTATAGCACCTGAAAAGTTTAAAACAAACATAAGCATACACTATATTGTCAAGCATATTATCAATTCCGCATTGGTTAATCAATAAGACTTGAGAATATTTAAAGCTTTGGAAGTGGGAGAGTTTCTTGTAAGTTTAGACAAGCATCCTTAGTGCCCCATTTTCAGGTCACTCGATCATATGTAAAAATGACTCTGTCTGTGTAGCCATTGAAGTTGTTGACTTGTCTTCGATTTGTGTTGCCACTAAAACAATTTTAGGCCGGGGCTTCGCAGCGTTTATCTTGTGCGTTATCACTTTTCTTTGTAAGCATCACATCAGTTTCCTCAATTTCATGGTTTCTATTTTCAACTGCATATTCTCTCTGAATTGTGTCTCATATCTTTCCTTAAGAGGGGGTTTCCTTCTCACACATTTCTCGATAAACTCTTGTTTCACAACTACTTCTTCCATAGGTTTCACAGTTGAACCAGGGCCTGGCGAGTTGACGTTGACAAAATCGTCAAACGGTTCTTGTTTTACACTGATTTCTTCTGTTTTCTCCTCGACTCTAGGAACAACCCCACCATCTCCTTCTTCAGGTCTCAGGACCTCTACGACCCTGGATTCACTACAGGGTCTTATGGGGTAGTACCTTTGACACCCTCCTCTTGTAGTTTCTCTGCTACCCGACCGTCCTCTTCCACCTATACAAGAATAGTTCCTAACCCTTGCGGGTTAGTTTTGTCAGCAACATCCTCTTCCATTTGCTCGGGAATGGTTTCTAACCCTTGTGGGTTAGTCTTACCAACAACACCCTCCTCCACCTGCTCAAGAAAGGTTTCTAACCCTTCCGGGTTAGTCTTACCAACAATGTCCTCTTCCATCTTCTCAGGAATGGTTTATAACCCTTGCGGGTTAGTCTTATCGACAACATCCTCCTCCATCTGCTCAGAAATGGCAACGGATCCTCTGTTAAAGCTCATCGGTTCGTTGGGTTCCAAAAGCGGTGCAAAAACTATAGACTGGTTATTGAATAAAGCACAACCCAACATTCTTGCAGCAAAAATGAATGGATTCAATCTCCATAAACCTCCCAGGTTATCATCTGCCACGAACATCCCTCCACAGTTTCCACCCAAACAATTGGATACACTAGGAAAAAAAACCCAATTTAACAATTTTATTGCAGAATGCCATCACCAATTCCAAAGCACTGGCCAACTGTTCGTAGAAAACCAGCACCAAATTCAATTTCACAGTGATTGTAGTGGGCACCAAGCAGAGTACCAGAGTTTCAATGGGAATGGAGGCCTTCCTAATCAATTTGAGGGCTTTAAAAGGAGAAGAATGGAGGTGGGGTATAGCAATCATGGTGGCAACCCATTACAGGGACAACATCATATTTGGCAGCAGGCAAGTCACGCAAGAACCCACATTGAAATAGCCACAGCTAATCCTGCTCAAGATTTCAGTCAGAACCCAATTAATGGGGATGATGTGGGAGGCGCACTGGGATTCGAACGTCCGACATAGTCGGCAGGGATGCCCCTTGAGATACATGCGTAGAATAAATTTCATGATCCAAAATCTCCTCTGGATTATTATTCCAACCAGAACCAATTTGAAAATATTCATGCCCAGAACCAGAACCAAAACCAATTTGTTAATATTCATGAACAGAACTAGAATCAAAACCAATTTGTCAATATTGATGATCATAACCAGAATAAATTTATCAATATTCTTGATCATGGAATGAACTAATTTGTCAATATTGATGGCCAAAACGAAGGTGGAATTCAAGCTGAAGGAAATTATGAAGGCTATGCAGAATCGTCATTGTCAAATGAAGATCAAGGAATTGCAGGTAATGTCGGTGGGGAGATATTCATTATTGTGCAAGATTTAAATTTTATAAGGATTTTTATTTTGTTATCAATTATCTCGAGGTGCTAGTTAAACATGTAGTTGCACTTTGTTAATTTGAGAAAATGATTCTCCTCAACCACACAAGTTTACAAAACCAAATCTTTTTAGTCATGATTCGGTTACCATTTTATAAGAAAATCTTTTTAGTCATGATTCGGTTACCATTTTATAAGAAAATATTTGTATTATAATCTTTATTTTATCTAATCTAATTAATGAAAGT
Source organism: Pinus tabuliformis (assembly GCA_031772625.1). Taxonomy (NCBI): domain Eukaryota; kingdom Viridiplantae; phylum Streptophyta; class Pinopsida; order Pinales; family Pinaceae; genus Pinus; species Pinus tabuliformis. Next base: position 586,917,438 of record CM062806.1, read on the forward strand.
ATTATGCAAAGGTGTAAATGACAGATGCAATAAACTAAATTCTAACTAAGAAGAAAGAGAATAAGAATTAGAAATATAATCAATAATATTAGAATAGTCCAACATTGTTATTGGAAATGAATTTGAATTGAAATGGTGTAACACCTTACTGAAATTGTGAAATAATATGATGGCTAAGAAAATTTGATTGTTACAAAACCAATAATTGAAATTGTGAAACAACATGATGGCTAAGAAAATTTGATTGTTACAAAACCAATAACTAATTAAGTTGAGATGAAGTATGGTTAATCATATAGAAATATGAAGAATAATTTATAAACCAAAATACATGCATAACTAGAGATTTTGAGGAACTTAGATTCTCACTAATCCCATTATGTTGAGCAATTAGAGGCTCATTCTACAACCCAGTATGATGTGTAATGTTGTCCATCCGTCATCAAAGTTGAAATTTTGCTCATGTCCACCAAAATAAATAAAAAAATTAAATAACTATATAAAACATTTAAATAATGGCTCATAAAAAAATTTGCACGTGAAGAAATTAGATCTCTCTCGGCTCATTTTAAGTCCATATTTAAAATAGATCTATGTTGGTTTATTCTACAATTACATGATAGCATAAAACAACTAATCATACACAAAATATTTCTATTATATTTTCTTCATTTATATTTTCACTATGCCTCTTAATTAAACATTGTTCTAATTTTAGTTCCACTAATATCAAATTCTATTTGAAATAGGTGCATTCCTGTGATATTCTCATTTTCTTCTATAAGGTGAACAAATACCATTGAATTTCTAATAAACTTTTTATAAAAATTAACCGAACCATTATATATATATATATATATATATTAATTACTTATATGTTCATGATTTTGTTATAATACTATTAAAAAAACTAAATAAAATAATAGCTTAATAAGAATAAAATGTATAATTTAAAAATTTCTTTATCTTTTTCTCTTTTTCTCCACACACGATTTTATAAAATATTTTAAAATAATCTTTTGCTCAAATATTAAATTATTATCCCATAAACACGATTTTATAAAATATTTTAAAATAATCTTTTGCTCAAATATTAAATTATTATCCCATAAACCACCACTAATAATTTATTTAATTCTGTAAAATCCACTGCATTCAATATCATTAGAATACTCCATAGAAGACTACTCTTAACTTAGTTAATTAGGTATTAAGAAATTTGCATCTATTCCAAATCTTTTGAAAATGTGTTTTCTATCACCTCCCTCTTACAACCATGAGAATGAGAAAGGTATTATTTAAAGCAAAATGCTAAATTTTCATTTACATTAATTTATTGGGACAAAAGAGCTACACGATCAACTTGTAAGCTCATCTTCTTTTGAATATGGATGATTTAAGGAGATGAGATGCTTATGTAATGAAAATTTGAAAATAATTGGAAAAAAAAAGTTAGATCTTTCAACATTTCTAATCTTATCATCCGTAATGGTTTGACTTTTTAAATAAGTGTATAAATTTCTTTATATTTGATTTTTTTTTCAAATTTTTAAATAATAATTGGAAAAAAAAAGGTTAGATCTTTCAACATTTCTAATCTTATCATCCGTAATGATTTGACTTTTTAAATAAGTGTATAAATTTCTTTTATATTTGATTTTTTTAATTATGAAAAATTATTATTAAAATAAGTTAAAAGTTTAGAGTTTAATGAAAATTAATATTTTTTATTTTTATTTTTTTTTATTAAATATATATATATATATATATTATATTAATTTATATAATTATTATTATTATTTTATTTGAAATGAAATTATGGGAAATATCAAAATTATTTCTCACATTTTGTAGATGGTAAATTTGGTAAACTATAACCCTAATTACCAAGTTTCACTTCAAAGGAATCAAAGAAAGTTGAATTTGTGATTGGCAACAACTAGCAACAATACCAAATAACTTCATGTCTTGCTCTAGACTAATTGAGCTAACCCTTGGAACTTTATAAACAACTCGAGTGGGCCTAATGGTTAAGAGCGTGTGTTTCCTCCTAATAGGTCACGGGTTCAAAACGAGAGGGGGTAGAGTATGTATGCCTTGGTAGACTTAGCAGTCAAATCCATATAATAATTAATAGTAGATCTAAGAATTTTGTGATCCATAATTTAGATATCAGTATATCTTTAGATAAAATTATTAAATAATCTATTTATAATATCGAAATAAAATATGTATTTATCACATAACAATGAGTTTTTAAGTGATTTCTCACCTTGTCCTGTTATCACATAACAGGCGAGTTTTTAACTCAATAACAAATTAACCAACTTGATTTCTCACCTTGTCCTGCGAGTTTTTAACTCAATAACAAATTAACCAAGTGCTAACTCGACAATGATGCATCCATACTATTTATTCCTTCAGATACAATGTATTTTATTCATCACATAACAACGAGTTTTTAACTCAATAACAAATTAACCAACTGCTAACTCTGGACAATGATGCATCCATACTATTTATTCCTTCAGATAGGACAATGATGCATCTAGTGATTTCTCACCTTCAAATTAACCAACTGCTAACTCGACAATGATGCATCCATACTATTTATTCCTTCAGATACAATGTATTTTATTCATCACATAACAACGAGTTTTTAACTCAATAACAAATTAACCAACTGCTAACTCTGGACAATGATGCATCCATACTATTTATTCCTTCAGATAGGACAATGATGCATCCAGTGATTTCTCACCTTGTCCTGTGATCACATAACATCGAGTTTTTAACTCAATAACAAATTAACCAACTGCTAACTCGACAATGATGCATCCATACTATTTATTCCTTAAGATACAATGATGGACAATGATGCATCCAGTGATTTCTCACCTTGTCCTGAGGATGAACCACATTAGTTGGTTCAAAAGGTCGACCCAATCCTAACGATGTGATTAATCCGAAAGAGTGATATCTATATTGTCACATATATAAAATAATTATTTATTTTGTATTTAATTTAATTTTATATCATTTAAAATAAAGTTCGTTTTTATTTTTATTTTTTTAATGTAACACTATGTTTATTGGTCAAAATTTCTACCTAGCAACAAGTCATTACTCTTCATACTACTAACATAGATTTATGTTAGATCCCCAAACCTATCAAGGGTCGAGAGAGATCAAATCTCTTGGGATGCACATTTCTTTTAGAGTGCAAAACTTGAAGAAAAGTTTACACCTGGAGAGATTTGAAGAAAAGTTTACATCTAGAGAGATTTGATCCATCTCGATTGAAACCATCAATCAAATAAGAAATAACACACATATAAAATTTAACATGCATATTGAAAGTGAAAATGTATAGATATACATATTTTAACCGGCATAGATTCATCTTTACTCTGGATCTACCAAGCGCCTAGAGGGATCAAATCTTTTTTCTCTATGCTAGTTTGCATATCAAGATATTTGATCCCTATCGAGTAAAAATGGATCTATGCTGGTTTAATTACCCACTTTAAATAGGCTACATTCAATGTGAATGCCATGGGTCAATGACATTGGTTCTCAATACCATGTGCCATCCATATTTTTATTAATATTAATATTAGGGCTAATAATTTTTTTTGTATGGTATTAATAATAATTTGGTCCATGGTATTTGGTCCATAGGCTTAACCTAAATAAAACCTCATTTTTGAGTGTTCGTAAATATAAAGTGAATTATGGTATAAATATAAAGCAATGTTTTATTTATTTACTATACCTCTCGTTTATTTATATTTTTATTAATTTAGCATATCTCTTTTATAAATATGGTATTTGGCCCATGGTATTTAGGCTTTCATGGTATTAAAATGGTATTTGGCCCATAGGCTTCACCTAAATAAAACCTCTTTTCTGAGTCTTCTTTAAATATAAAGAAGTTTATGAATTAAATATAAAAAGAGGTTTTATTTATTTACAATACCTCTAGTTTATTTATATTTTTATTTATTTACCATATCTTTGGAGTAAGTATAAAAAGTGGCCAGTTTATTTATATTTTTATTTATTTACCATACCTATTTTTTTAGTGTTCATAAACCTCTTTATATTTTAAATTTATATTGTGTTTATACATAATAGTAATTAAATTGACTTCTAAATAGGGCTGACATTAGATTAAAAATGTTAAATGTTAAACATTACATGTTAAATGTTTACATTTACATTTACGTTTAGGTTTACATGTTTATGTGAGATCTACCCCCACATCAGACTATAGCTCTAGGTGTAATTACTTTATATCTCTTTGCATAAAGTTGATATAAAATTATGTTTTTTTTTTAAATGACTTCATACAAAACTGAATATCATTGTCTGAGTTGAGTTCAATCACAGTCTAACATAAGGGAAACTAATACTATTGATGATGGACAATATGATAGGTTTATCAAAATGCAAGCAACTTTAACTACTAAGTTCATGACAACTAAATTTAACTAATAAAAGTAAAAGACATAAGCTAGGTGGCTAAACATTCCATCAAGTAATGGAGTGAATGGGGTCGGATCTTGGGTGTTAGTACCTGCTAGTGCTAGAAGTTTCAGGCCACATTGGATAAGACCTTCTACGTGATCTAGCCAAGCGTCCAAAATGGAAATACAAGAATGATAATGGCATTGAACTCATGGAATTGCATTTAGGAAGGAGATAATGTCACTGCAATTTTCATGTTTTTCCTTCAAGACCCTGCCCAAGATTGTTTCAATTTTCTTGCAGAGGATAATGAAGTTTAGATATTGGCTTTGTCTTCCCATGGTATGTCCATGATCGGGAACCTTGGCTACTTCAACTTGAATTTTAGAATTTTAGTATGTCAGCAATCATTGGTGGTCAAGGTTTTAAGATGGATGTTGGCTGCTGCATTTTGTGCTTGGGATTGTGATTGGACTTGGGGACCTCTACTACCAAACCCCCTATGATAGCACATCCTCTATCGGGGCACGTTATGTCAGGTTAGTAGAAACCAAAGTGATGACACCCCCAAAGAATAGAAAAGTTGGGGAGATCATAGAACAGAGAATAGAGTAAAAGTTGTTGAAAGATGTAATTAGGTTCAGTGTTCATAATGGCATATGTAATCATGATTTTATGTATTTGATATAAAAAAATAAAAAGAAATATTTGTTATTCTTGAGGCACGGGTTTCATGCTCAAGGTAAATTTATTTTAGTTCAAGCACCCATTGAGTGCTTCTAGGGCTTGTCATTGAGTCTACAAGTCAATTGATTCATTTTCATGTATGGAAGATCCTTTTGGGCATATTGTATCATGTCAAGAAAATTATTGTAAGCCATAAAATGTATCAAAGACCCTCCAATACCTTGTCAAACGAGCAAAATCAAGTCGGCCTCATGAAGGGCTATTCAACCACCTTGTGAAGCACATATATAAGAAGACATCGACCTCACTTGAAGACCATCCAATCAGTTCAAAATAAGTTTGATCTAAGAAGATAAGAAGATGAAAAAGGAAGCCTAATACAGAACAAATAAGAAGAAGGAGAAATCAAAGTTTTTGAATTGTCTTTGGACTATTATCCTTCTCATGTATGAGAGAATTAGGGCGCCTATTACAGTGGCTAAACCAAATTGCAAGAATTGCTTAAAGAAGTCAAGTTAGGGCATACTTTACAAGCCGAGTTCCATAAAAAAAGGAATCAATTCAAGCGAAGGAAGAAATCACCATATTTTCCTAGATGTGCAAGAACCAGGGTTTCTGTAGAAGAAATTGTTGGGGTCAAAGTTGCAGAAGAAACTGTTGGGGTCGAAGTTGCAAAAGAAACTATTGGGGTTGAAGTTGTAGGATAAAATATTGGGGTTGAAGTGGTTGGAGAAGTTGCTAGTGTTGAAGTTGCTAGAGATGTTGGAAGGAAAACTCACCAAGGAGGAAGGATTGAATTGGTCTTGGAGGGGTCTTTGTCAAGGTCATAGGTCTTGGAAATTTTCATTTGAAGTTCTATAAGAATAGAAGAGTTATTGTGAGTTTTCCTCTCAAGAAGAGAGGTTTTGGCCCTGGTTGAAAACCCACGTTTTTTGTCTCCTTGTCTCATTGATCTTCATTATTTTGTAGTTGTTTGATGATAAAGAACATTAATAATAATCAAAAGAAAGAAGAAGTAAATAAATTTAAAGTAAAATTACATCATAAGAAGTTATCAAAGAAAGATAAATCACCTATTATAGATTCCCCTATATTTTTTAACATGGTATCAGATTTACAGTGACTACAATAAGAAAAGGCAGCTTGAAAAAGATCATCCAATTGAAAAAGGATACATAAGGTCCAAGCAAACTAAGGAGCATAAAAAAGGACAATCCATCACATCACAACAGTCACATCATCATGACTCTTGGAAGAAGAAAAAAACCTCAAAAACCCTACCTTCATTGAAAGGACTCTACATTTGAAGGACCTTAGGAAGCCTCCACATTCTACATTATCATCCAAGAAGCAAAAAGAAGAATTTCCATCATCAAAAGACATCAAGGTGATCTCCCTCACATTGTAGCAAAGAGCACATCTCAAATATCCTCAAAGAAGATCATCAAGGAATCAATATCATCAAGAAGGCATCAAGTTTAAGATATCATCATCTAGGATCATCTTCACTTGACAATTAAATATATTTATAGTTATGTCTTAATGTACTATCAAAATGACTTCATTCTGCAAGGAACGCAACGAACTAGTAGGGTCATCAAATTTCCTTGCATGGAAGAAGAGGATAAATTTGATCCTGATAGAGAATGAAGTTATTGAATATGTTAAGGGTTCAATCTCCAAACCATCTCAAGAGAAAGCTCAAGAACTATAAAAGTATATGAAAGGGGAAATAAGGGCTCAAAGAATCCTCATAGAATAAATCAAGGATTCACTCATCCATTATGTAGCAAAAATGGTGACACTGAAAGAAATCTATGAAAAGTTAGTAGAATTGTTTTCTGTAAGCACTACAGGGGAAGTCATATAATTGAGAACTGAATTATACAAAATGAAGGTATCAAAGGAAGAAGGAATAGACTCACACCTTATGAAGGTATCAGAAATAAGAGATCAACTACAAGAACTAGGAGAAATAATGTCTGATAAAGGAATGACCACCATTATGCTCAATGCATTACCTGATGAATGGGTCAACTTTGTATCAAGCATATATGGAAAGAATAAATCCACTTCATCCAGTGAACTTTGGTCATTATGTAATATTGAAGAAACTTAGTTGAAGGAAAAGAGCGATATTGGATCAAATGAACAAGTTCAAGCATATGATGCCATGTCTAGGAGAAAAGGAAAGTTTGGTCCTCGGAAAAAGAAGAAGATCAACATGTCAAAGATACAATGCTATGAGTGTAATGAATATGGGCACTACAAAAGTAATTGGCCCAAAATCAAGAAGGAAAACAAGAAGAGAAAGGAAAGAATATAAGCCCATTTTACTGAAGAAGTGGAAGAATAAAAAAAGAAGAAATCAAAGGGAGAACTGAAAGATATGTACTATGACATAGATAATCTCCTTCACTTAGTTATTTTCAGTTATATAGGAAGCATCACAAGTATTATAGGATGCATTATAGCAAGATAGAGATGACATCATCGTAGAAGCATGGAAGGATAGCTGAAGTAGAAATTCTACATGGTTATAGCAATCATCATGATAGAAATGGAATCTCCATTGAAAACATATAAGGACAAACAAGTAGAAGTATATATGGTTGGAGGAAAGTCATCTAGAAAGATAAAATATAAAGAAATGTCATCATACATCATCATTATTAGAAGGGATCATTTGTAGAATGAGGATCATCAAGATCATCCACTAGAATCTTTATAATAAGGTTCACCTCTACTTGAAAGAAGTAAGTGTCGCATTGATTGTCTACATTCCACTGTGTGTGGGATCCATTGTTTAGAAGGATGATGGTATGGTGACAAAGGAGTGTAGCATGTCAAGTTGGTTGAAGTACATTCATCTTCAAGAAAGGAAAGGAAACTACTAGATGGAAATCTAGATGACCAAAAGGAGGAAGAGGTATGTATATATTTTATAAATAAAATTCATATCATCATACAGTTGCAGAAATCATGGTTGAATTCTCTACCTCATGAGCATGATTGAAGAAGAAGGATCTCTTCCATTATAATGATGCATGAAGGCATGTAGACAATAGGCCTTTGAATCTTATACATATTGATAAGATGAAATCAACATAATATGTCCTCATATGGAATATGAGGTGGTTGAAAATTAAGGTTCCTATGATGAAGGAACTATGTATAGAAATTTATAGGGAAGAAATATGTGGAGAAAAGGAGAAGAGTTCATGAAAAATGCAACTATAGTCATATAAGATGAGATATATGATAAACATCTAATAACTAAAAGAATTAGCTATGACATCTCCATGGAGGAAGAAGGTATGAAGACCCTATTGCGGATACTACAAAAGAAAAGATCTTGGTAATGTATGTCTTGGAGATGGGTTCATACATATGCAGGATTATGATGTTGCAAGAATAAAATGTCATGATTAAAGGCCATCATAAAAATGTAGCTTTGATTTGATATTCATTTTTTATTTTTGTAAACATCTGGGTGGGTTGAAACAGGACTACCAAAAGAGAGTTGTAGATGTCACCTACAACTAGTACTCTTGAGATTGGATGTAATATCCTAAAAGAAACGTAACTTGGAAGAGGTAGTTATATGAAGGAAAACCCAGGTGTGGACTACAAGATCACTTTCTGATGAAGAAAAGGATGACATGGCTATTGGTTCAACCCTATGGTTCATTGAAGGAAAGTGATGAAGAAGATGGTAGATGCCCTATGAATAATATCTAGAAAATGAAGGCTCCATAATGAGGAAGTTGAAGTTCATGACATTTAAATGAGGAGCCCTCCTAGCCGCTCATAGTACCATGATCTCCACCAAAGAGCTGATAGATGATGTTGGAAATAAGTCCCTAGTTAAGAGGGAGCTTGGGCAAGTTACTAGGTAAGAAGGAACTTGGGTATATTCATTTTATAGGAATGAGTATATCCTCCCTAGTTGAGAGGGAGAGATAGACACATCATTCTTGTCTTCATGTTATGAAGAAAGAATGGAGGATTGGGTAAGAATATGGTTTCCAATACTCTTTGAGGATGTGGTAGGGAATCCAATAGGTAAGAGTAGTCAAAGAGGAAATTCCTTGAGGATGTGTTATTCCGAGATAGGAATTGTCATAGAAGGACACCTTGTGAAAATCCAAGAGGGGTGTGTGCCTTAAGAGACAATGATGATGGTGTCTATCAGTCATTGTCTCGCCAACATTGTGATTTGATATTCTGGAGAGATAGAGTTGTTAGTCAAGGCCTTTCTATGTGACAATGTTGGTTGATATGATAAGATGCAATAAGATAAGATGAAATTATAGCTTATGATATGGCTTACCAATTTGCCTCTTCTTATTATAATTCTTCAATATGAGAATGTCCAAGTACCCTGTATAGATTATGAATACCTCCCCATTTAAGAGGGAGTGTTGAAATATGTAACTAAGTTCACTCTTCATAATGATGTATGTAATCATGATTTTATGTATTTGATGTAAAGAGAAAATTAAATTTATTATTGTGATTCTTGAGGCATGGGTTTCATGCTCAAGGAAAATCTATTTATAGTTTAAGTACCCATTGAGTGCTTCTAGGGCTTGTCATTGATTCTACAAGTCAATTGAATCATTATAATGTATGGAAGACCCTTTTGGGTATATTGTATCATGTCAAGAAAATTATTATAAGTCATAAAATGTGTTAAAGACCCTCCAAGACCTTGTCAAATGAGAGCATCAAGTCAACCTAACTGAAAGAGAAAGTCAACATCATGAAGGACTATTGGACCACCTTGTGAAGCCTATATATAAGGAGACATCAATCTCACTTGAATACCATCCAATCTACTCAAAATAAATTTGATCTATGTACATAAGAAGATGAAAAAGGAATCCTAATACCAAACAAAGAAAGCGAAGTTTTTTAATTCTCTTTAGGTTATTATCCTTCTCACATGCAAGAGAATTAGGGCACCTATTGCAAAAACTAGATTGAATTGCAAGACTTTATAAAAGAAGTCAATTTAGGGCATACTTTATAGGCTGAGTTCCATAGAAGAAGGAATTAATTTAAGCGAAGGAGAGAAAAGGAAGAAATCACCATATTTTCCCACACGTGTAAGAACTAGGGTTTCCACAGAAGAAACTATTGGGGTCAAAGTTGCAGAAGGAACTACTAGGGTCAAAGTTGTAGAAGGAGTTGTTGGGGTCAAAGTTGCTAGAGAAGTTGTTGAAGAAGCTGCTAGAAGGAAAACTCATCAAGGAGGAAGTATTGAGTTGGTCTTGGAGGGGTCTTTGTCAAGGGTCATAGGTATTGGAATTCTTCATTTGAAGTTCTATAAGAGGAGAACATTTATTGTGGGTTTTCCTCTCAAGAGGAGAGGTTTTGGCCCTGGCTGAAAACCAACACTTTTTGTCTCCTTGTCTCATTGATATTCATTGTTTGGTAGTTGTTTGATGATAGAGAAAACTAATAATAATCAAGATAAATAAGAAGCTAATCAAGTTAAAGTAAAAATACATCACAAGCAGTTATCAAAGAAAGACAGATCACCTAATCTAGTTGTCCCTAGATTTCTCAACAAAAGTAAAGCTCAAGAAACCTGAGTTTCTAGAGGAGTCTGGAGAGGTTTCTTATGATATACTACCTGATGAATGGGGTAACTTTGTATCAATCATATTTGGAAAGAAGGAAGCCACTTCATTCATTGAACTTTGGTCATTATGTAATATTGAAGAAACTTGGTTGAAGGAAAAGAGCGATGTTGGATCAAATGAACAAGTTCAAGCATATGATGCCATGTTTAGGATAAAAGAAAAGTTTGGTCCTTCGAGAAAGAATAAGATTGATATGTCAAAGATACAATGCTATGAGTGTAATGAATATGGGCACTACAAAAGTAATTGGCCCAAAATCAAGAAGGACAACAAGAAGAGAAAGGAAAAAAATGAATCCCATGTTACCGCAGAAGTGGAAGAATCAGAAAAGAAGAAATCAAAGAAGGAGGAAGTGAAAGATCTATACTATGACTTAGATAATCTCCTTCACTTAGTTATTTTCAGTTATATAGGAAGCATCACAAGTATGATAGGATGTATTATAGCAAGATATAGAGGACATCATCATAGAAGAATGGAAGGATAGTTGAAGTAGAAATTCTACATGGTTATAGCAGTCATCATGATAGAAATGGAATCTCCATTGAAAGCATATAAGGACAACCAAGTAGAAGTATGTATGGTTGGAGGAAAGTCATATAGCAAGATAAAATATAAATAAATGTCATCATACATCATCATTATTATAAGGGAGCATTTGTAGAATGAGGATCATCGAGATCCTCCACTAGAACCTTTATAATAAGGTTCACCTCTACTTGAAAGAAGTAAGTGTCACGTTGATTGTCTACATTCCATTGTGTGTGGGATACATTGTTTAGAAGGATGATGGTATGGTTACAAAGGAGTGTAGCATTTAAAGTTGGTTGAAGTACTTTCATCTTCAAGAAAGGAAAGGAAGCTACTAGATGGAAGTCTAGATGACCAAAAGGAGGAAGAGGTATGTATATATTTTATAAATAAAATTCATATCATCATATAGTTGCAGAAAGCATGGTTGAATTCTCTATCTCATGAGCATGATTGAAGCAGAAGGATCTCTTCCATTATAATGATGCATGAATGCATTTAGACAATATGCCTTTGAATCTTATACATATTAATAAGATGAAATCAACATAATATGACCTCATATGGAATTTGAGGTGGTTGAAAATTATGGTTCCTATGATGAAGGAACTATGTATAGAAATTTATAGGGAAGAAATATGTGGAGAGAAGGATAAGAGTTTGTGAAAGATGCAACTATAGTCATATAAGATAAGATATGTGATCAACATCTTATAACTAGAAGAATTAGCTATGACATCTCCATGGTGGAAGAAGATATGAAGACCCTATTATGGATACTGCAAAAGAAAATATTTTGGCAATGAATGTCTTGGAGATAGGCTTATACATGTGTAGGATTATGTTGTTGCAAGAATAAAATGTCATGATTAAAGGCCATCATAAAAATGTAACTTTGATTTGATATTCATTTTTTATTTTTATAAACATCTACTTGGGTTGAAATAGGGCTACCGAAAGAGAGTTGTAGATGTCACCTACAATTAGTACTCTTGAGATTGGATGTAATATCCTAAAAGAAAGGTAACTTGGAAGAGGTATTTGTTTGAAGGAAAAGCTAGATGTGGACTAGAAGATCACTTTCTGATGAAGAAAATGATGACATGACTATTGGTTCAACCCTATGGTTCATTGAAGGAAAGTGATGAAGAAGATGGTCGATGCCCAATGAAGAATATCTAGAAGATGAAGGCTCCATGATGAAGAAGTTGAAGTTCATGACATTTAAAACAGGAGCCCTACTAGCCGCTGATAGTACCATGATCTCCACCAAAGAGCTGGTAGATGATGTTGTAAATAAGTCCCTAATTAAGAGGGAGATTGGGCAAGTTCCTAGGTAAGAAGGAACTTGGGTATATTCCTTTATAGGAATGAGTATATCCTCCCTAGTTAAGAGGGAGAGATACAAACATCATTCTTGTCTTCATGTTATGAAGAAAGAATGGAGGATTGGGTAAGAATATGGTTTCCAATACTCTTTGAAGATGTGGTAGGGAATCCAATAGGTAAGAGTAGTCAAAGAGGAAATTCCTTGAGGATGTGTTATTCCGAGATAGGAATTGTCCTAGAAGGACATACCTTGTGAAAATCCAAGTGGGGTATGTGACTTAAGAGGCAATGATGATGGTGTCTATTAGTCATTGTCTCACCAACATTGTGACCTGATATTCTGAAGAGATAGTCAATGCCTTGCTATGTGACAATATTGGTTGATATGATGAGATGCAATAAGATAAAATGAAATAATAACTTATGATATGGCATACCAATCTTACTCTTCTTATGATAATTCTTTAGTAAGAGAATTTCCAATTACCTTGTATAGAGTATGAATACCTCCCTAGTTAAGAGGGAGTGTTGAAATATGTAACTAGGTTCACTCTTCATAATGACATATGTAATCATGATTTTATGTATTTGATGTAAAGAGAAAAAGAAATTTATTATTGTGATTCTTGAGGCATGGGTTTCATGCTCAAGGAAAATTATTTATAGTTTAAGTACCCATTGAGTGCTTCTAGGTCTTGTCATTGATTCTACAAGTCAACTGAATCATTATCATGTATGGAAGACCCTTTTGGGCATATTGTATCATGTCAAGAAAATTATTGTAAGTCATAAAATGTGTTAAATACCCTCCAACACCTTGTCAAATGAGAGCATCAAGTTGGCCTAACTGAAAGAGAAAATCAACATCATGAAGGGCTATTGGACCACCTTCTGAAGTTTATATATAAGAAGACATCGATCTCACTTGAAGACCATCCAATCAACTCAAAATAAGTTAGATCTATGTAGATAAGAAGATGTAAAAGGAAGCCTAATACCGAACAAAGAAAGCAAAGTTTTTGAATTGTCTTTAGGCTATTATCCTTCTCACATGCAAGAGAATTAGGGCACCTATTGCAAAAACTAGATTGAATTGCAAGACTTTCTAAAAGAAGTCAAGTTAGGGCATACTTTGCAAGCTGAGTTCAATAGAAGAAGGAATTAATTTAAGAGAAGGAGAGAAAAGGAAGAAATCACCATCTTTTCCCACACGTGCAAGAACTAGGGTTTCCACAGAAGAAACTACTGGGGTTGAAGTTGCAGAAGAAGCTACTAGGGTCGAAGTTGCAGAAGGAGTTATTGGGGTCAAAGTTGCTAGAGAAGTTGTTGAAGAAGCTGCTAGAAGGAAAACTCATCAAGGAGGAAGGATTGAGTTGGTCTTGGAGGGGTCTTTGTCAAGGGTCATAGGTCTTGGAATTCTTCATTTGAATTTCTATAAGAGGAGAACATTTATTGTGGGTTTTCCTCTCAAGAGGAGAGGTTTTGGCCATGGCTGACAACCTACACTTTTTGTCTCCTTGTCTCGTTGATCTTCATTGTTTGGTAGTTGTTTGATGATAGAGAAAACTAATAATAATCAAGAGAAAGAAGAAGTTATTCAAGCTAAAGTAAAAATACATCACAAGCAGTTATCAAAGAAAGACAGATCACCTAATCTAGTTGTCCCTAGATTTCTCAACAAAAGTAAAGCTCAAGAAACCCTGTGTTGCTAGAGGAGTCTAGAGAAATTTCTTGTTATATACTACCCGATGAATGGGGAAACTTTGTATCAATCATATATGGAAAGAAGGAAGCCACTTCACTCAGTGAACTTTGGTCGTTATGTAATATTGAAGAAATCTGGTTGAAGGAAAAGAGTGATGTTGGATCAAATGAACAAGTTCAAGAATATGATGCCATGTCTAGGATAGGAGGACAGTTTGGTCCTCAGAAAAAGAAGAAGATCGATATGTAAAATATATAATGTTATGAGTGTAATGAATATGGGCACTACAAAAATAATTGGCCCAAAATCAAGAAGGACAACAAGAAGAGAAAGGAAAAAAATGAAGCCCATGTTATTGAAGAAGTGGAAGAATCAGAAAAGAAGAAATCAAAGGAGGAAGTGAAATATCTCTACTATGAATTAGATAATCTCCTTTACTTAATTATTTTCAGTTATATAGGAAGAATCACAAGTATGATAGGATGTATTATAGCAAGATATAGATGACATCATCATAGAAGAATGGAAGGATAGCTAAAGTAGAAATTCTACATGGTTATAGCAGTGATCATGATAGAAATGGAATCTCCATTGAAAGCATATAAGGACAACCAAGTAGAAGTATGTATGGTTGGAGGAAAGTCATATAGAAAGATAAAATATAAAGAAATGTCATCATACATCATCATTATTATAATGGAGCATTTGCAGAATGAGGATCATCGAGATCCTCCACTAGAATGTTTATCATAAGGTTCACCTCTACTTGAAAGAAGTAAGTGTCTCGTTGATTGTCTACATTCCACTGTGTGTGGGATCCATTGTTTATAACGATGATGGTATGGTGAAAAAGGAGTGTAGCATGTCAAGTTGGTTTAAGTACTTTCATCTCCAATTAAGGAAAGGAAGCTACTAGATGGAAGTCTAGATGAGAAAAAGGAGGAAGAGGTATGTATATATTTTATAAATACAATTCATATCATCATATAGTTGCAGATAGCATGGTTGAATGCTCTATCTCATGAACATGATTGAAGAAGAAGGATATCTTCCATTAGAATGATGCATGAAGGCATGTAGACAATATGCCTTGAAATCTTGTACATATTGGTAAGATGAAATCAACATAATATGGAATATGAGGTGGTTGAAAATTGTGGTTCCTGTGATGAAGGAACTATGTATAGAAATTTCTAGGGAAGAAATGTGTGGAGAAAAGGAGAAGAGTTCATGAAATATGCAATTATAGTCATATAAGATAAGATATGTGATCAACATCTGATAACTAGAAGAATTAGCTATGACATCCCCATGGAGGAAGAAGGTATGAAGACCCTATTATGGATACTGCAAAAGAAAATATCTTGGTAATGAATGTCTTGGAGATGGGTTCATACATGTGTAGGATTATGATGTTGCAAGAATAAAATGTCATGATTAAAGGCCATAATAAAAATGTAACTTTGATTTGATATTCATTTTTTATTTTTGTAAACATCTGGTTGGGTTGAAACAGGGCTACAGAAAGAGAGTTGTAGATGTCATCTACAACTAGTACTCTTGAGATTGGATGTAATATCCTAAAAGAAACGTAACTTGGAAGAGGTAGTTGTATGAAGGAAAAGCCAGATGTTGACTAGAAGATCACTTTATGATGAAGAAAAGGATGACATGACTATTGGTTCAACCCTATGGTTCATTGAAGAAAGTGATGAAGAAGATGGTCGATGCCCTATGAAGAAGATCTAGAAAATGAAGGCTCCATGATGAAGAAGTTGAATTTCATGACATTTAAATGAGGAGCCCTACTAGCCACCGATAGTACCATGATCTCCACCAAAGAGCTGATAGATGATGTTGAAAATAAGTCCCTAGTTAAGAGGGAGCTTGGGCAAGTTCCTAGGTAAGAAGGAAGGAACTTGGGTATATTCCTTTTATAGGAATGAGTATGTCCTCCCTAGTTGAGAGGGAGAGATATACACATCATTCTTGTCTTCATTTTATGAAGAAAGAATGGAGGATTGGGTAAGAATCTGGTTTCCAATACTCTTTGAGGATGTGGTAGGGAATCCAATAGGTAAGAGTATTCAAAGAGGAAATTCCTTGAGGATGTGTTATTCCAAGATAGGAATTGTCCTAGAAGGACATACCTTGTGAAAATCCAAGTGGGATATGTGACTTAAGAGGCAATGGTGATGGTGTTTATCATTCATTGTCTCACCAAAAGTGTGATCTGATATTCTGAAGAGATAGGGTTGTTAGTCAAGGCCTTGCTATGTGACAATGTTGGTTGATATGATGAGATGCAATAAGATAAGATGAAATAATAGCTTATGATATGGCTTACCAATCTTACTCTTCTTATGATAATTCTTTAGTAAGAGAATGTCCAAGTACCTTGTATAGAGTATGAATACCTCCCTAGTTAAGAGGGAGTGTTGAAATATGTAACTAGGTTCACTCTTCATAATGACATATGTAATCATGATTTTATGTATTTGACGTAAGGAGAAAAAGAAATTTATTATTGTGATTCTTGAGGCATGGGTTTCATGCTCAAGGAAAATTATTTATAGTTTAAGTACCCATTGAGTGCTTCTAGGTCTTGTCATTGATTCTACAAGTCAACTGAGTCATTATCATGTATGGAAGACCCTTTTGGGCATATTGTATCTTGTCAAGAAAATTTTTGTAAGTCATAAAATGTGTTAAAGACCCTCCAACACCTTGTCAAATGACAACATCAAGTTGGCCTAACTCAAAGAGAAAAGAAGCATCATGAAGGGCTATTGGACCACCTTGTGAAGTTTATATATAAGAAGACATCAATCTCACTTGAAGACCATCCGATCAACTCAAAAGAAGTTCGATTTAAGTAGATAAGAGGACAAAAAAGGAAACCTAATACCGAACAAAAAAGAAGAAGGAGAAAGCCAAGATTTTGAATTGTCTTTAGGCGATTATCCTTCTCACATGCAAGAGAATTAGGTTACCTATTGCAACAACTAGACTGAATTGCAAGACTTCTAAAAGAAGTCAAGTTAGGGCATAATTTACAAGCTGAGTTCCATAGAAGAATGAATTAATTCTAGCAAAGGAGAGAAAAGGAAGAAATCAACATATTTTCCCACACGTGCAAGAACTAAGGTTTCCACAGAAGAAACTATTGGGATCGAATTTGCAGAAGAAACTACTAGGGTCGAAATTGCAGAAGGAGTTGTTGGGGTCAAAGTTGCTAGAGAAGTTGTTGAAGAAGTTGCTGGAAGGAAAACTCATCAAGGAGGAAGGATTGAGTTGGTCTTGGAGGGGTCTTTGTCAAGGGTCATAGGTCTTGGAATTCTTCATTTGAAGTTCTATAAGAGGAGAACATTTCTTGTGGGATTTCCTCTCAAGAGGAGAGGTTTTGGCTATGACTCACAACCTACACTTTTTGTCTCCTTGTTTCGTTGATATTCATTATTTGATGATAGAGATCACTAATAATAATTAAGAGAAAGAAGAAGCTAATCAAGTTAAAGTTAAAATACATCACAAGCAATTATCAAAGAAAGACAAATCACCTAATCTAGTTGTCCCTAGATTTCTAAAAAAAAGTAAAGCTCAAGAAAACTTGAGTTGCTAGAGGAGTCTGGAGCAGTTTCTTGTGATATTGAGGCACCAATGAAAGAGAGGAAATGAATCATAGAAGTGTCCAACCACCACAAAGAACCAATAATAGAAAATTTGGTGCACACAACCACTGCACTCTGAAAATTATATACCAACAACCAACATATAGAAGTCGCAAATTGAAAGAGTTAAAGAAACTAGAGAGATTGGACATAGAATGAATTACCAGACATTGGATGGCCCATCAAGCTTTAACCCGTGTCACAGTGAGGCCAACCTATTTCCTATTTCTGCCCTCCCCTACTCGAATTGTTGTCATTGCTATCACCAATGTCCTAGAGGTCACCTTCATTATTGTCATTGACCTTTCCTCATAAATCCTCAATACCCAATGCATGCATTGAATGTTAACATCGTCAGGGTCAAGAACTCTCTAAATTACCATTTTCATAGAATCATTGACATGAGAATAAGCTATCCTCTGAACCAGAGTCAAGCCACAAAGCTTGCTACACGAAATTGAGTTGTGATATTTGGGGTCAAGCCCCACAAATCATGCGTTGTGGGGGAATTTTCCCACTACGGTGAAGGGATGTCAAAGGCACACCAAATAAACACAAAGCCAAGATCACATGGCCAAGTTCCCTCAGATGGTGAATAGGTCGCCATATGATTGTGAAGGGAATGAATATATGTTTGCATGTGTGAATTAATTTGGAAATTCAAATATTTTATCTATCATTAACATTAAAATATTATTTTGTATATACTTTCTAAATAACACATATTAAGTAAACAACATAAATGACACATGTCCATTTCACTAAATTGTAATATCAATATTATGTTTAGATGTCACATGTTAATTCAAGATTGAGTAATGAAAGAATTAAAATCTCTTTCACACTAAAAAAAATAATGAAAGTAATTATATAGAAAATTAGATTTTTTTTACTTTCAAGTACTTTATCTCTCTATGTACAGTTGTTGTATAATTAAAGTGGAACTTGAAGTATTTTATTTATGGGGGACAATATTTTCTTCTGTTAATATTCTTTTTAATTTGTTAATGTAAATATTATTTTATTATTTTTAAATTCAATATTATGGGACAATTTAAAAAATAATAATAATAAATAAAATTGAGGTAAAATAGTCAATTTACATTGGTGGTTTTTGAGCTCCAGGTTTTGGCAACCCATAGTTTTGGTAATGGTATTCTTATGTAAGAAGAAATATATAGATAACCAGCCTAGATCCATCTTAATTTCAGATCTACCAAACACCAAGAGAGATCAAATTTCTTGAAGTGCAAACCTCTTTTAAAGTGAATAGAGATTTGATCTCTTAATAAATTTAGAATTAAGATAAATCTAAACTGATATTTAAAATAATGGAAAAATAAAAAACTTATATCAATTTTTGAAAAACAAATACTTATAAACCAACCAAAGTTACTAACAACAAAAACATTATAAACTAACTAATATTACAAGGTACACCTATCTATATGTAACACAGACCCTTTGTCATTTTTCCTTTAACCCTAACATTTGAAAGACTTAAGGGATACTTAATATTTGAAAATACCTATAAATGTTTACAACAGGTTTAACTCATAATGTCATTAATGGGGTTGGTGTGGATCTGCTACAGTATTTCAAGGCTGTTTGACGTACCTGGCAGAGATGCCCCTTGTATAATTAACCCATTAAAACAAATTCCATATCCAAAAGCTCTTATGGATTATTATTTTTCCACTATTGACATTATGCATAACCAAAGCCAAATTCAAGTTGAAAATAATCAATCAATTTGTGAATACCAATAAAGAAAAATAGAAATAATTTATGAAAATTCAGGAGAATAGCCTAAACCAATTTGTGAATATTCTTGAGCAGAGGGTTAATTCCAAAATTTAGCAAAATTCTAATTTGTTTTCTTTTAATGATATTTACATCTATATATAACGATTTATTTCCATAAACTTACTTTGAATAGTTTTTATATTATCCAAAAATATTATTGTTTTTTATTTTATTTTTATATTACTGTAAGAATAAAGTTCTTATTTAGAGATTTTTTTATTTTTTTTATTTATTTTTTATTTTTTATTTTTTTAATTTGAAAATTAAGAATTATTTTCTATATTTATATGGTTTTAGTTGTTGTAAGTGTTAGAGGTAAAATCTCTCTATTTATTTTATAAAATTTGAAAATTAAGTAGATTTGTAATTAATTTTTTTATTTAATATTTGTGTATGGTAATTATGTTTTGCAGGTGTGTTTGTTTTGGAACAAGGTTTTTATAATTTTAGTTTACTTATAAATAATTATTAAATAGATGGTAAGATTTAATCACCATGATATATTTTAGAATATTTGTATTAATAATTACACAAAGTTTGAGAAAATTTTGTGCTTTTTCTACTCTTTTAATTAAATTAATTAATTAAAAAAAGGTTGTCATATGAAATGAGTTATGTTTTTTTGCGCATGTGATGATGATGATGATGGGTAGCGGCCGCTGAGACCAAACATTGGTCTATTGGACCTAAAGAAACAAATTATTTATTTTGATTTAAGATTTTATTCCTATGCTCAAAAAGCTTGGAGAGAAGCCTCCTGAGCTCACTATAATTTTGACATTGTAAAAGGCTAGGAAGGTCAGTATTATAACAAAGATTGTGAAACTGAGATCTAATGTGGTTGTACGTGGGGCACTCTAAGAAGAAGTGGTTTTCATCCTCGATGTTCCTATTCTCACATATATGGCAAATCCTTTCCATCCATGGCTTTTTAAGAACTACCCAACGACCTGTTTCACTATGGAGCTCATGAGAATCCGTTCTAATCTTTGCTATATTAATTTTCTTCTTTGAGCTAGCTAAAATAGAAAGATACTTTTGATGTTCTAGGATGGGGTTGATGACCTTCTTATAATAACTTAATTTTCTTTTAGCCGCTAAATCTTTCTTACACCACCTTTTTTCTTTGAACTTAGAAGTAACAATATCTTTAATGTTATTTATGTTTTGCAATGCATCATTCTCGTTGATCTCCCAATAGTTTAACCAGGCCCTTGTGTCTTTATGCCACCCCCGATTGAGTCTTAGGTGGTTTTGGCTCGAATTTAAAGCTAGCTTAGGAAGTCTATGATCGTCTATGTTATTGAGTTTGTGCTTGTACAACAGAAACCTAATCATAGCTAGGCTCTCAATAGGGGAAATACCTGCTTCTATAAGGAGAATAGGATAAGGTGTATTACTTTTAATTTTCAGGTTATAAGTTATAAAATGCTTATGGATTTGCTCAATCTTTCTCCATGATTCTTTGGAGATGTTGCAACCCCAAACCTCACAGCCATATAAGATAATAGGAGTGACTAAAGTTTCAAAGAGGAACTTCTTTTTATCCCACGTTACAAGGTTTGCTGTTTTACAATTATTTTCAAGACCAAAATAAGCTTTCCACCCCCATTAATCCTTTTCTCAATGCTATGGTTCCAGTTGAGCTTGTGATGAATATCAATTCCTAGGTACTTGTAAGAATACACTTCCTCCAAGTTATTATTGTCATACATAAAATTAGCATAAGTGTCCTTCTTGGATTTGATAATCATAACTTTTGTTTTGTCAGTGTTAACAGTCATACCCAGTGTACTATTGATACGCCATGGTATTGGTCCATGATATTGTAACAAAATCTATTTGCAAGTTAATCTCAGGGAGGATATCCATGGGTAAGAACCTCGCTGCACAATTTTTTTTTAATGTATATATGTTTAACTCGTATATTAATTCATTGTATAATTATTAATAATACTAATATTTCAAAATAAATTTATAATTTAGTTAATTTTAATTATTTTTGTAATTCTAACAAGTATATCATGAATTTTGATATTTATCATAGGTTGATGTTTATTTTCATTAACCAACCATTTAATTAATATAGCGATGCTAGTTTATATCTACCTCATAAAAACAAAGGGATGGTTGGAAAAAATATTAAATAACTAAATATTCACCTACTAGTTAAATTAAAATATTAGGTAAACATATGATCGGGATTGGATCATTATATTGTTTGTCATCCATCCTGATGCTTTTAGAGTGGAAATACT
This sequence comes from Pinus tabuliformis, assembly GCA_031772625.1. NCBI lineage: Eukaryota > Viridiplantae > Streptophyta > Pinopsida > Pinales > Pinaceae > Pinus > Pinus tabuliformis. The sequence continues at coordinate 586,939,546 of CM062806.1, forward strand.
AGAGGCATAAGCTTAGAGGACCATTTTTATCCATCCTGATGCTTTTAGACTGGAAATACTAGAGGCATAAGCTTAGAGGACCATTTTTATCGGTGTGACTTAAATTGGAAAATTGGGGTCTTAGACCTTTTGAGAGTAGTTTGAGGTATTAAAACACATTTTTTTCAGTTAAAACTTTGCATCTTTAACACCACTCTTTTTTTTTCATTTTCTACACATAGAGACTGTTGGGCAATTTATTGGGCTTAAATTGCTGCATTAAATTATCGACCAGGGAAACTCGTAAGCTTGTGATTGTGCCAGCAATATATATGCAGGAGTAGGCAACTAACTCTATGTCTAGCTAAATTATTTACGATTCAATATAATATGCAAGGGAAGAGGCTCCTAACTAAGGAGGTCGTGGTTGTCCTTCCCTACAGTATCATAGAGAAATCATTGATTACATAAAACTAGAAACTTGAAATGAAGACAAGAGAATGAACTTTAATTGTTGTTCAGATTCAAATAGAGAGAGATACTAACTTAGTCCCTTGATCGTCCCCTCATATACTGATCCAAACTAAACTAAGATTCATTCATAAGCATAAGAAATGAAATAACTTGAAACTTAAAAACAAAAGAATGAATTCAAATTATCATACAAATCAAATGGAGAGAGAGCCTAACTTAGACCCTTGGATATCCTCTCACATGTTGATAAGATTCTAACTTAAAACTCATTCATCAATCACAAACAAATCCTTAAACATCTAAGCAATGAAATGAAACAAGATCTAATATGAAATAAAATGTTTCTCTCATCCTTTTAGAGTGAGCTCAATTCTCTTAAGAACAAGACAAATTATTCCATATACTACATTAAGGAAACTTATATCTAAAACTACATCAATTCCATAAATTCATATCCTACATTAACACAATTTATATCTAAAACTACATAATGGAAATATATGAAAAATGAAGCTTTATTCTATTCCATCATAAGTTGGATACAATGCTTTAAGAGTCCTCCCCTTGGAATGGAGGAGGTGCTCCTATTTATACAAAAACTAAGATAATAACCTCATAAATGTAGACCCACTAATCTCTCTTTAGTTCCATACATTTCTCAACCATCTAGACACATAACCCTATCCTCCATGATCTCCTCCATGAGGTCCATGATCTTCTCCATGAAGCTTATCTTATCAAATTCGAATTTGATCATTCAAGGCCACATAAAGATGCCCTAGAAGCTTCCTTTGTACCTACACATGTCAACAAACTCATTCTAATTGTTAGGTATAAGTATAAGCATATTATTTTCTAAGTTTTAGCCATAAATCCACTTTAAAATGTTAAGAATTAATAAACTTTGGAAAAGCATAGATATAACCCAATGATGAAGTAAATGTAATGATATGGAGGTGGAATGGAGGTGACATGAAGGTAAAATGTGAAGATATTGATGAATAATGGAGTGAAAATAGGGACTATTTTGAGGCCCAACATACCCCCAAACTGAAGGTATTGCATGTCCTCATGCAATTTATTATATTACTTTTTGGTACTTGAGCTTTGTCTTAAACTCTGCATGATATCATTTACTTAACTTTTGCAAAGCGTTATTTTGATGAACTACAACTTGGTTGGTTCTTGTGTTTCAACCATATTTTGTTTGTTGCATTCAATGTATGATCTTTGCATATTTTTATTGCAGAGTATTTTTGTTGGAATGCATCATGGTTGGTTCTTGTGTAACAACCATGATTGTGTTGGCATCCAATTAACTTTTAAATACTTTTGACAAAGCCATTTGTATGCTCATGTAATAGTGAATATATTTTGAAGGTAAGTGGGGTTTAGAATATGATATATGAATGTGGATGTTAAATGAATGTGATAAAGTATGTATGTAAATGTATCCTTCCCCTTAAACGGATGGTTTGAGCAGTTATGTGAAATGAGGAAAGGAAGTGAAGTTTTTCCAAAAATTATTATTCTAACATTTCAAGGAATTTAATGGTTAAAAGTTAGAAAATATCATACCTTAAATTACCCTTCCAAAAATGGATGAGAGTTGTACACGTGTGGCTGCAAAAATTGTTGTTCATAGTCTTCTTTACTTGGTTGTGAAAATGGTGGATGAAATCGAAAGAGTGAATCTTTTATTGTTGTTGCATCTGCTGCTAGATCTGATGTTGGATCTTCTGCTGAATGTTCAGAATCTGCTAAATGTGGCTGAAAATATATAAGGCTTGGAAGGTATACAAAATATAGAAGTTACACTTCCCCCTCAACCTTATTTATTGACTTGTCCTCAAGTGATGACAAACTGATTTGTCCTCAAGTGATGACAAACCGAAAAAACAATGAAAGGAACTCGGCTTCATCTGCTACAAATACAGGTCTTCAAGTCTTCAACGCTCGATGGCACAAATCTTACTATGTGATTAAATGTGTCGATGTCGAACATAGCAAGAAGTTATTGACTTAGTGGCCGTTAATGAATGCCCCTAGCCAACACAGGAACTCCCACCATTGATTCCAATGGGAGTCAGGATGCCTAACACATCTTTGTAGGTACGAATAAATTTGTCGTGGTCGAGTCACCTACAAGATCCAACGAACAAGGGATATTAATGTACTCCCATTGTTCATTGGCAAGAGTACTTGCCATTAAGGCATGCAAGCCTCTAGGTGTTTTTACAAAGATAATTAGACTCTAGGACTTTGACTCAAGCAGGGTTTTATTGCAGAAATGAAGGGGAATGGTAATGACAAGGGAAATGACAATGGATGTAAGGATTAATATTCTTGCTGTGAAAAATGGACATGGAAATGGTATGCTTTGTGGATTGACAATTGGTGGAAAATCTTTTGTAAAAAGGGAGTGCAAAGTAATGGTTGTGGACATGGATTTGTCTTTTAGAATTTTTCATGAAATTAGTCGTTTGAAGACCCATTGTGCGCACAATGCAATCTCCTTATGATCACTTGATTATCCTGTAACCTGTAAAAAAACTTGGTACAAAGAAAACATAAGTGTGCTCATGAAGAAATGGCCAGTTTCTTCATGATTCTTAAGCAAAAATTTCATAACAAATAAAACAAATTAAGGACAATCATAGTGTTGAAATTGACTTAATCATGATATTAAATTCAATCCATTCTTCAAAATAACCATGAAAAGTAATACTCCCTGTTTTTGTACTTTTGTGCATGGCAAAAAGTTTGGCATTTGCTGTGTCCTGTGGATTAGTACGTTATAAAAGCATACAACAATATCAAATTGTCAATTCTATGCAAGTTAATCAGCGAATCCACCAAATGTTCTTTTAAATTATGCTTCCAAAAGTTCCATTATTTATTTTCAAACCTGTGTGAATTTTGTGAAAAGTGTTTTTTTTTTTTTTTTGCTCATGATTCTCTCAATTTTCATGCCTCTCAAAGTTTTCATCCTCTTTTTATAATTCTTCTAATTCTCTCAATTTTCATAGTTTGTTTTATGCTAGTACCCTTCACATGCCAATGTTTACTTTTTTTTTTTTTTTTAATCTTTCTAAACAACAATTGTTATTATTTTTTATATGAAACTTGATAACAAAAAATAATATATTAATATATTAACATAATTAATACAATCATATTAATATAATTAATATATTAATACAATCATATATATACAAATTAAATATTATATAAATCAAAACATATTAATCATAACTAAATATATACAAAAACAAATCACACAATCAAAACAAATCACTCCTTAAAAAAATGATAACTACTAATATACCAATATAAATCAAAAGAAATCAAATCATTAAATGAAAATCTATATATATAAAACAAATATAAATATAAATAAATATAATATAATAAATACAAAACAAATTTAAACTAAAAATGGAAAAAGAAATCCAAACAAAACGTGAATATTGGCAGGTGAAGGAATATGGAGGTTTTGTTTTTCGTTGATGTACCTATGGATGAAAGTGCAATTACAACAACGCATTACTGCTCCCGCTATTCTTTGAGGGCAATGCAGTCCCCGAAGAACGACTTCTGGTAGAATTAGTAATGCGAGACTGGCAGGCTACAAAGTGCTGAGCAGCAGCAGCGGCCATTTTATATGCGGTCTCTCCAAAAAGAAGATACTACAATCCTACGCCTTGCACTCGACGGTGCACATAACAGACTTTCTTTTAACAGTAGGATCCATCATGAAACACATGGATTCATGAATTGCCTTGCTATTGTTTATATAATGATCTCAATCCAAGTTCAGCATATAAGGAGCATTTGTAAGAACAGCCGAGACTCGAACCTACGAATTCATTGCGCCTGCTTTCTTATGATGATTGAATCCAGGTCTCTTTTCTCTAGAAACATAGACCAAGCGAGGTAGGCGAACTGTTTGGAAAAATGGCACAACCTCTTCAAGCCACTGAGCACCCTTTGCATCTCCCTCAAGGTTAGCCACGGGATCCCCAAGTTCCTTTCGCCACACATAAGGCAGCCCTGTTTTGATCCCCATACCTAAGGTGATCACATATTTCTTCCAGAGTACTGTGCCGGGACAACGCAGTTTTGCCAGATCCAAAACTACCGAGCCCAGAGAACATTGCAAGACCAATGATTTCTCTATCGAATGCAATGTTAATGCCACTCATAGGAAACAAGGCCCCATTGGGAACAGTCATGGCTGCCTCAACATATTGAGTGTTCCTTTCTTCCGGCTTCCAGATCTGTGTGGGCGCATCATAATCGGGAAAATTTAACCACAACCCACATGAAAGTCTTCAATATGCGCCGAGCTTTGTCATATTCATTTAACTCAATTAACATCTTTTTCAGCCGACGAGCAAGACCAGATATATCTTCAGTGCTGGCACTTAGTGCTTGCTTTTTCTCAAGCTCTTTTCCAAGAGTTACTATGTATTCAACCAGAGGAAGCAATTTGCAGCTAAGTTCCCCACAGTAATTGGGACCAGTCCAAACACCCAATAATGCTGCAACAACCCTTTCAGTCCTTGTAATTGCATCATGAATATTCTGCACAATGTTCCTTAGATGGGGAAGCACTTTCCCACATAAAAGTTCATCCAGGGCAAGCTGCTCCAAAACTGGCATTGCCAAGATCCCTTTCCATAAACCAATGTTCTTTAGCAGTCGAACAGACATACCAAATTTATATGCAGCAATCCGTGCTGCCTGAGATACAGCGTTCATTACAGGAATGCTCCAATTTGGCACCTGTAGTTCTGCAACTGCTTCAGCCAAGCGCATACGAACTGCTGCCAACAATTCTTGCAGCGCCTCATTTGACAGAGGAATGTAGGTCAGAATTACTTGTACTGCAGAAACTGCATTTTTGGTCCCTTTTGTACTCAACCTATCCCAGCAATGTGCAACTTCATGATGCAAAATTGGTAATGCAACCTTCTCCACAAGTCCTGGAACAAGGTCTGCATCAGCATCGTCTGGTTCAAAATCGCTGGCATTTTCTGGCATACCATAATAAAAAAGCAGAGTATGCCATTGCATATTATTCAAATCATCTTCGTATAGTGGATCCCACTTTAGGAGTTCCAACCGTACATATGGGGAGAAAATTGCGGGTGCACTCAAAGACATATAAGCATCACGATAAGTTGAGGAGAAGAGCTTCTTCCATCCCTCATATGGGGAGAAAATTGCGGGTGCACTCAAAGACATATAAGCATCACGATAAGTTGAGGAGAAGAGCTTTTTCCATCCCTCAAATGTTGATTTTATTTATTGCTTTAGATTTTATTTTGTTAAACAACAATTTAAAAAAAAAAACATTTTTTTTTAATTTGTTATTTAAGTTGAGATGTTTTTTTTTTTTAAAGTGGTAAAATCAACCATTTTTTTATTAAAACCTAATAAAGAAATATTCTAACATTAAACAATAACTAAAATGAAGTTAGTTTTTTTTTTTTTTTAATAAAAAAACAAAAGAAATGGTTAATTTTTTCAATAATAATATGTATATATGTGATACATATATTATTATTATTTGCGGAATTTTTTTTTCTAAAATTAAAAAACTAAATTTCATCTAAAAATTTAAAGATGTTTTTTTTTTTTATTCACAAAATTCTTTATTGTCTTTTTGCAAATTAGTTTTCCCAGCGAGAGTATTTTTATTTGAACAAAATCAATAGATTTTCTAGTCTTCCTGATCGCACAAAGCGCACGAAGAGAGCATACTAATCGCTTGATTTTTTTTTTATTTATGCAGGGGGGTTGTTCTTGAAAAGACGAAATTTAAAACTAGCTAAACACTAAACCATCAGAAAACTCAAACTTAAACTTCTTTGTGAAGATCTTGCTGTCACCAGGTTTCACAAATTATTTTGTCTAAAGAAAAATACTAGAACTGAATTAAATTTCTAATGCCTAATCCCTTAGCACTATCCCCGACAACGGCGCCAAAATGTTGGGCAATTTATTGGGCTTAAATTGCTACATTAAATTATCGACCAGGGAAACTCGTAAGCTTGTGATGGTGCCAGCAATATATATGCAGGAGTAGGCAACTAACTCTATGTCTAGCTAAATTATTTACGATTCAATATAATATGCAAGGGAAGAGGCTCCTAACTAAGGAGGTCCTGGTTGTCCTTCCCTACAGTATCATAGAGAAATCATTGATTACATAAAACTAGAAACTTGAAATGAAGACAAGAGAATGAAATTTAATTGTTGTTTAGATTCAAATAGAGAGAGAGACTAACTTAGTCCCTTGATCGTCCCCTCATATACTGATCCAAACTAAACTAAGATTCATTCATAAGCATAAGAAATGAAATAACTTAAAACTTAAAAACAAAAGAATGAATTCCAATTATCATACAAATAAAATGGAGAGAGAGCCTAACTTAGACCCTTGGATATCCTCTCACATGCTGATAAGATTCTAACTTAAAACTCATTCATCAATCACAAACAAATCCTTAAACATCTAAGCAATGAAATGAAACAAGATCTAATATGAAATAAAATGTTTCTCTCATCCTTTTAGAGTGAGCTCAATTCTCTTAAGAACAAGACAAATTATTCCATATACTACATTAAGGAAACTTATATCTAAAACTACATCAATTCCATAAATTCATATCCTACATTAACACAATTTATATCTAAAACTACATAATGGAAATATATGAAAAATGAAGCTTTATTCTATTCCATCATAAGTTGGATACAATGCTCTAAGAGTCCTCCCCTTGGAATGGAGGAGGTGCTCCTATTTATACAAAAACTAAGATAATAACCTCATAAATGTAGACCCACTAATCTCTCTTTAGTTCCATACATTTCTCAACCATCTAGACACATAACCCTATCCTCCATGATCTCCTCCATGAGGTCCATGATCTTCTCCATGAAACTTATCTTATCAAATTCGAATTTGATCATTCAAGGCCACATAAAGATGCCCTGGAAGCTTCCTTTGTACCTACACATGTCAACAAACTCATTCTAATTGTTAGGTATAAGTATAAGCATATTATTTTCTAAGTTTTAGCCATAAATCCACTTTAAAATGTTAAGAATTAATAAACTTTGGAAAAGCATAGATATAACCCAATGATGAAGTAAATGTAATGATATGGAGGTGGTATGGAGGTGACATGAAGGTAAAATGTGAAGATATTGATGAATAATGGAGTGAAAATAGGGACTATTTTGAGGCCCGACAGAGACCTTTCCAACAATGTAAGAATTGCCTCAATTAGAGTCTGTATTCAAAAGTTATGTCACTCGGAAGTTGACCTTCGTGTTTTGATCGCTATAATTTGAGAGGGCAGGACATCAGTCCTTATTACTCATGGAAAATGGGTTAGCCATGTGATCATGATGAAAAAGACTCTATAGTAATCAATATTGTAACTCTAGTTAAGATTTGAAGAAGTCAAACCAAACCACTAGTAGGATATCAGGTTGTGTAATAATTAGGCAATTAGGAGGAAAAACAATTGTTTTTTTAGTGTGTTTTGTTCCATCGACAAGTAGAGTTGAGACGGATAGGGAGAAAGCATATGGAAAGGATTTGTGCACGATAGTAGCCCATGGTCCACAAGCCTTACTTCTTTGTACTTGTAGTCATTTCCTATTTACAAAAAGAGAGGTGAGAAACCTAACCTTCCAATTGAGTTTTCTCTCGAAAGAGTTTTCTCAAATATATCTTATGCCAAATTTGGTTTGTGAGATTTTATTTTGTTGTGCCATGTTTTATGCATAGTCATAATTTGTATGCATACACAATAAACACAACTAACATATCCAAAAATCTAAGGAGAAATCAACACTTAATGTAGATTTCATATTTTCTAATATATTTGAGTAGAGCTGATGTGACGAATAGCCCAGTGGAATAGCCACAATAATTTATGGAACAATATATTTTATTTATTATATTAAAAAAATATTTTCTTTATATCATTTTATTAGTGGAGAGAATTTGAGCCTTTTTCTATAGTGGTCACTGAAAAACAACCGCTGAATTCGAAAAAAAAAAAACAAACAAACAAAAACAAAAAACATACTAAAATACATTTTTTTGAAAAATCATAATTACAATAAATTCTCCCATTAAACAATTAACCACAAAACAAATAAATACATTTCAAAATAGTTGCTATATATATATATATATATATATATATATATATATATTGTAAAACTTTTGAGTATCATGTAAAATATTTGATCATACTTAACTAATGTGAATTCAAAAACACATGGATTGCTATATAGCATATTGAAGACAAGTATAATAACCTATAATTTTTTCATCTTCAATTTGATAAATATTTCCTCTTCAATTTGATAAATATTTTCTCTTCAAGTTTCCCTTCATTCCCTTTGCAAAAGTCTATTCATCATTCTATTCATTCTCTACATTTCTCAAAGATGAATATGAATGTAGATGAATACCAAAAAATGTACATTGTGATTTCAAACCTCTTTCCTCACTTGCTATGGGAAAAGAGAACCCAACTCTGGTCAACTCTTCTGATCCCTAATGGTGATGGGTTGTCTTATGATTTTAGGATTTTTTTTTTGTTGGTTTCACTGGTCATGTTGGCTATGCTTACTTAGTTTGTACTAGCAACTTGCTATATGTTTTGGTTGTTTCCTTCAAGGCAACAAATTTGGTAGGAGTGAGGCTAGAAGAATTTTGAGGAACTACATGCAACGATGTAATATTTTTGATTTAATAAATTCCCTATTGAATTCTAGAGATTGAAAAATATGTTGAACATCCTCCAAAACATAGAACATATAAGCTATGGCATTAACAATCTAAACATAAAAAAATTGTTTGATTATGTTAAGGCCTTCATACCCTGCAAGAAGATAACATCATATAATTGCAAGGATATAGTGACTTTCATAATTTAAAATAAAAATAAAATTAATATTATAAAATTTGAAAAAATGACTTTGAAAAAGAATAATATGTTGTTGTTGTTGTTGTTATTATTATTATTATTGAAATTCAATCAATACTCAACACATGCACAAATATTTATATTATATTTTACATAAAACAAAAATAACATATCACCAAATTTTGCATAGTATACACAAATTATATAAATAAAAATTATATATTTTAAAATATATATTTTTTTATCTTTTGATATCATATTTAAATTTATTGTAAAAAGACTTTGAATCATCCCTCCAAATTAACATATTTCTATTTTTCCATATTTACATTATCACTAACACATCATGAAAGACCATTAAATTACACTTAGCTTCAACCCAAATCATGACTTGATATATATTATTATTAATCTTAATCTTAAAATTATATCTATATAAATTATTCCATATATAATGTTTATATTATAATTTAAAATCTTTTATACAATCTAAACCTCCAGAAACCCACAACTATAAATTAAAAGTAATATATTTTATATTTAATTTACAATTCGGAAAAAACTAAAATAAAAAATCTTATACCTAATCCCTAAAATATGGCACATATTCAAAAAAAAAAATTATTCACATATGAAACATAACCCTATTCCTTAGAATCCTATTTGAAACATTTCATATTTAAACTCATGGAGCAAGACAATAATCTATTGCTTTTATTTACCAGCCATTGATTTGAATTTTGACCATATAGCAACCATCAATATTGTGCGTATTCTTTGAGCCAAACATATCATATGGAAATGAATCCACATGATTGAAATACCCATTGGTTTTGAACCCCAATATCATGGATTAAGGGTTTAATCTCTTAAGTCTTAAGTTTGTTTTAACTCCAAAGCATAGATGGGACCATACTCTTTAAGTCTTAAGTTTGTTATTACGGATTTTGAATTTCAATATTATTGATTGAAGGATAATTTTTTTAGATTTTAATTCTAAATTATGGATTGGGTTATGGGTAGATTAATTAATAGTTGAAATGATTTTTTTATTGGAATCTAATAATGTATTTTTTTAGTAAGATTGTGATTTCTTATTGTTTAAAATGTATAATGTATAAATAAATTCAATACCCTAAAAAATCTTGAGACACCATTTATATTTCAAATATCTTAAGTTTTAACTTTAAATTATGGATTAGACTATGGGGTACTTTAACTATTTGATTTCTTAGTGTTTAAAATGCACAATGTATAGATGGATTCAACACCTTAAAAAATTTGGAGACGCCATTTATATTCCAAATTTCTTAGGTTTTAACCCTAAATTATAGATTAGACTATGACTTACTTTGACTCTTTGATTTCTTATTGTTTAAAATGCACAATGTATAGATGGATTCAATACCCTAAAAAACCTTGAAATGTCATTTATATTCCAAATTTCTTAGATTTTAACCCTAAATTATGGATTAGACTATGGCATACTTTAATTATTTGATGAAATGACTTTTTGACTAGAATGGATAATACATTTTTTAGTAAAATTGTGATTTTTAATTGTTTAAAATGCTTTTTTTAATGCATAAATGGATTCCACACCTTCAAAAAACCCTCACACACTATCAAGTTAAATTTATGATTTTAAAATTTTCTATTGAAATTTGAAAAAATAGTTTAGAAAATGTTATTTCGTCCATTAATTAAACTACCCATTAAAATATACCTACCTTAAAGTATACCCAACTACACATTGAAGTATACCTATGTTAGAGTACACCCAACTAATCAGGGAAGTCCTTACCAAACTCATGAGAGAAGTCAAGTGAAGTCCTTACCAAACTCATGAGAGAAGTCAAGTGAAGTCCTTACCAAACTCATGAGAGAAGTCAAGTCCTTACGCGTTAGAGTATACCCCACTCATCAAAGAAATCTTTGTTTATGACATTTGAGCCTCAATTGGTAAGTGTTTAGGACTGATTAAAAACTGACCTCTTGGGTTTTAGCCCTAAATCATGAATTGAACCATACACATAATTTCACTATTAAAAAAACAAACATGTGAACATTTTCAATAGATTAAAAATAAAAATAAAATTATTTAAATGAATAATTATACTTATTAAAATAGCTGACATTTATTTAAGCCCATATCTATGGCAAAAAATATTTCCAATTTTTAGCGCCCTAAACTTGAAGTCTTTGATAAATCCATATTAATACAGGATAGTATTTTCAAAATGTGAGATGTGGCCGTGAGAACATCACGTTCTTTGTGGTGTGGGTGAGGCAAATTGGGATTTAACTTTGGCATTGTACTCTGATCTAGTAGCCATGACCAACAGGAAGAGAATATCTAGGAATGAAAGCGAGGAGTGGCAGCCGCAGGAATTCCAATCTTGTAGTAGGGACAGTTTGAGAGTGCAAATGCCTGCTCACTGTATTAAACAGCTGGATGAAATTAAAAATGAGTTGAAATTGAGATCTCATGGGCGTGCAGTGAATTGGTTGTTACCAGAGAATATGGAGGGTTTGGTAGAGCTGACAGAGGTGATGGGCTATAGCATGGGTGGACAAACCATTGATTGGTTATTATCAATGGGAATGGGAACCGAACGCATATTAAATTTCAAGCAAGTACTGGACTCGCAGAACGGTGGAGCAGGACAGGCAGTAAATTTGTCACTGCCAAGCGAAACCAGGCCTCTAGTAGAGCTTACCAGAGAGTTAGGGTTTAACAGAGGTGGAGAGACCGTGTATTGGCTGTTAGAAATGGCAACTGATCCTCTGTTAAAGCTCATCAGTTCGTTGGGCTTCAAAAGCGGTGCAAAAACTATAGACTGGTTATTGAATAAAGCACAGCCCAGCATTACTGCAGCAAAAATGAATGGATTCAATCTCCATAAGCCTCGCAGGTTATCATCTGCCATGAACACCCCCCGCCCCCCCCCAACAGTTTCCACCCAGACAATTGGAGACACCAGGAAAGAAAACCCAATTTCACAATTTTAATGCAGAACGCCATCACCAATTCCAAAGCACTGGCCAACTGTTCGTAGAAAGCCAGCAACAAATTCGATTTCACAGTGATAGTAGTGGTCACCAAGCAGAGTACCAGAGTTTCAACACGAATGGAGGCCTTTCTAATCAGTTCGAGGGCATTAAAAGGAGAGGAATGGAGGCGGGGTATAGCAATCATGCTGGCAACCCATTACAGGGTCAACATCCTAGTTGGCAGCAGGCAAGTCAGGCAAGAACCCACATTGAAATAGCCACAGCTAATCCTGCTCAAGATTTCAGTCAGAACCCTATTAATGGGGTTGATGTGGGAGGCGCACTGGGATTCGAACGTCCAACATACTCGGCAGGGATGCCCCTTGAGATACATACGCAGAATAAATTTCCTGATCCAAAATCTCCTCTGGATTATTATTTTTACAACCAGAACCAGTTTGAAAATGTTCATGCCCAGAACCAAAACCAATTTGTTAATATTCCTGAACAGAACCAGAATCAGAACCAATTTGTCAATATTCATGATCATAACCAGAACCAATTTGTCAATATTCATGATCATAACCAGAACCAATTTATCAACATTCGTGAGCATAACATGAACCAATTTGTCAATATTCATGGCCAGAACGAAGGTGGAATTCAAGCTGAAGGAAATTATGGAGGCTATGCAGTATCATCACTGTCAAATGAAGATCAAGAGATTGCAGGTACTGTCAATGATTGGTTTGCGAATGTCAAAGCTCCGTGAAGAGGCAGGCGTCAGCGCTAGAGATACTGTTGTTTTTCATGTCTAACTTTAAAGATCCCTCAGCCCCGACTGTAATAAATGTCCAGACAGCCATACTCTGCATTGAATTTCCATATTTTTATACTTTTCTCATATTGCAATTTGAATTTACAAACGAATTTCTGTATGCACTATTAAACCCATCTCTAGATAGGTGGGCGTCCATTCTCTTTCAGAATATTTGATCATCTCATATTTGAAGTCTGTATGTCATATTTAAGGTGTGGAGACACATTGTCTTTGATATCTATATGTATCTTAGTAACACTTCGAGGAAGTATGCACGCTGAGGGTGCAGCGAAAAAGATGGATTAAAAATCAGATTGTTTTTGGTTGGTTAATTTTGGTTTTTTATATTTTTGAATTACATATTTTTTTTTTAATTTATTGTAATGTATTTTTTTGTTCAAGGTTTTTCGCTTAAAATGTTTTAAAAATTATTAAAAAATTTAATATAATTTATTTTAATTTTCTAAATATTATAAGCTAATTTCATGTTAAGTATTCAGAGATTTTCCCAACTGACTTAACTTTAGAAAATGCTTCTTCCGGTCACTCCCTTATTAATCTTAGAAAATGCTTCTTCCAACCATAAATTATGATAGCCATCATTTTGTTTTTTTTTTAAATCCCGTTTTAAAATTTACAATTCCATGAGTTTAGTAAATAATTTTTATTGAGATAATTTTGATATGCAGTTTAATAAAATCATAAGAATCTTCTCCGACGACCATGTGCGGATACAATGCCGAATAGCTGAGAATTGAAAATGATTTTTCGGAGAAATTTTGTTCGAAAAATTCGACACGACACCATTTTAAGATCGACTACACGACGCGACCCCGTGGGTTTGACTCCTCATGAGCCGACACGTTCGCTGCACCCTCCGAGTGCGTACTTCCTCGATGTGAGATTGGTGCATCATTTTGATATTTTCATTTTTCCCTTACATGTAGTTAATGTAGTTAATGGTGAACAAATACCATCGAATTTCTAATAATTTTTTTTATAAAAATTACCCGAACCATGAAAACTTCTAAAATTGCTTTCGTCTTCTTATAATCTATCTTCTTTTCCTTTGTTTTTTCCTTTCTCTTTCTTTTTCTTTTTCTTTCTTTTTCTTTTTTTTTTTTTTGGCTTTTTGGAATATTACCAAAAAAAAATTAAGTAAAACAATTTTTTTTATAAATGAATAATTTTTTAAATTTATAAGCAACTTTTTACTGCAATTTTTTCAACACGTCTCAAATGATTGAGATGTTTTATTTTTGTTGAATTTAGTTTTCTGTGATTCATATCAAGTTTATTGAGAAGAGTTTTGGACGAAAATCACATCATAATTCATTTGTGACGTGTTTCAAATCAACAAATGTGATTCATCGTGAAAACAATGTCTAATTGAAATTAAAACATCATCTAAATAAACAAACAAACAAAAAACCTTCCCAGAAAATAATAGTTTTGAAATAAATAGTTAAAAAAAAAAAATCAAACATATTACTTATATATTCATAATTTTGTTGTAATACTATTATATTAATTAAAAAACTAAATAAAATAATAACTTAATATGAATAAAATGCATAATTTAAATTTTCCTTACCCTAATTTTCTTATACTATTATATCAATAATAATAAAAAAATAACTCGAGGTATAATTTAGATTTCCTTACCATATTCCCAACAACTTTCTTTGACACACAATTTTGAAAGTCTATTCTCTATCACCTCCCTCTTACAACAATGAGAATGAAGAAAGGTATTGTTTAAAGCAAAATGCTAAATTTTCATTTACATCAGTTTATTGTGACGAAAGAGCTACATGTTCAACTTGTAAGATCATCTTCTTTGGAATATGTTGATGAAATGTTTATTTAATGAAATTTTGAAAAGAATTGGAATAAAAAAAATATTTTCTTATTATATGATTTTTTTTATATTTGATTTTATCCAAATTTTAAAATATTATTTTTAAGATTTAAATTATTAAGTTAAAAGTTTTGACTGTGATGGAAGTTTATATTTTATTTTTTAAAGTATATGTATGTATATATATATATATATATATATATATATATATATATATATATATATATATATTATTTTATTTGAAATTAGAGTAGGGGAAATATCTAAGTTTTTTTTCACATTTCTTGGATGGCAAATTTGGTAAACGGTCAACTCTAATTACTCTCACTTCAAGAGAATCAAAGAGTGTTGAATATGTGATATGCAACAACTAACAACAATATTAAAGAACTCCATGTGTGGCTCTAGACCAATTGAGATAACCCTTGGAGCTTTATATTAAACATTTTTATACATTAACAAATTTAAGATATATTTAAGTTAATTTAATGAATTTTTTAAAAGTAGTCCTATATAAATAATTATTTATTTTGTATTTAATTTAATTTTATCTCATTTAATATAAAGTTAATTTTTATTTTTTATTTTTTAATGTAACATTATGTTTATTGGTCAAAATTTCTACCTAGCAACAACTCATTACTCTTGATACTACTAACATATATTTATGTTAGATCCCCAAACCTATCAAGGGTCAAGAGGGATCAAATCTCTTAAGATGCACATCTCTTTTAGAGTGCAAAACTTGAAGAAAAGTTTACACATGGATAGATTTGATCCATCTCGATCAAAACCACATCAATCAAATAATAAATATCACACACACACACACATAAAATTTAATGTGCATATTAAAAGTGAAAATATATAGATACACATATTTTAATTTCTTTACATCATTTCTTTATATCTCTCTGCACAAAATTATGTTTTTTTGTTAAATGACTTCATATAAAATCAAATATCATTTTTTGAGTTGAGTTCACTCAAAATCTAACATAAGGGAAGCCAGGGAAACCAATACTATCGATGATGGACAATATGATAGGTTTATCAAAATGCAAGCAACTATAACTACTATGTTCATGACAACTAAATTGAACTAATAAAAGTAAGACATAATTTGGGTAGCTGAACATGTCATCAAGTGTCAAATGGAGTGACTGGGACCGAATCTTGGGCGCTAGTGCCTGCTAGTGCTAGAGGTTTCAGGACACATTGGATAAGACCTTCTACATTATTTATCCAAGTATCCAAAATGGAAATACAAGAACGTTAATGGCATTGAACTCGTTGAATTGCATTCAGGAAGGAGATAATGTCAATGCAATTTTCATGTTTTTTTTTCAAGACCTTGCCCAAGAGTGTTTTCTTTTTCTAGTAGAGGATAATGAAGTTTAGATATTGGCTATGTCTTCCCATGGTATGTCCATGATCGGGAACCTTGGTTACTTCAACTTGAATTTTAGATTTTGAGTATACTTGGCAATCACTGGTGGTCAAGGCTTTAAGTTGGCTGTTGGCTGTTGCATTTTGTGCTTGGGATTGGGATTGTGACTAGCCTTGGAGACCTCTACCACTAGATCCCCCATGATAACACATCCTCTATTGGGGCATGTTATGTCGAGTTAGCTGAAACCAAAGTGAGGACACCCCCAAATAATAGAAAATTTGGGGAGACCACATAACATAGAACAAAGTAAAAGTTGTTGAAATATGTAACTAAGTTCAATCTTCAAAATGACATGTAATCATGATTTTATGTATTTGATGTAAAGAAAAAAAACATTTTTCATTCTTGAGGCATGGATTTCATGCTCAAGGTAAATTTATTTATAGTTCAAGCACTCATTGCGTGCTTCTAGGGCTTGTCATTAAATCTATAGGTCAATTGAGTCATTGTCATGTATCAAAGACCCTTTTGGGCATATTGTATCATGTCAAGAAAACTATTGTAAGTCATAATATGTGTCAAATACCCTCCAAGGCCTTATCAAACAATAAATATCAAGTCAGCCTACATGAAAGAGAAATTTAGCCTCATGAAAGGCTATTCGACCACCTTGTGAAGCCTATATAGAAGAGGACATC
This sequence comes from Pinus tabuliformis, assembly GCA_031772625.1. Classification (NCBI taxonomy): domain Eukaryota; kingdom Viridiplantae; phylum Streptophyta; class Pinopsida; order Pinales; family Pinaceae; genus Pinus; species Pinus tabuliformis. The sequence goes on from CM062806.1 coordinate 586,956,725, forward strand.
GACCTCACTTGAAGCTCATCCAATCAACTCAAAAGAGTTCGATCTAAGTAGATAATAAGATGGAAAAGGAAGCCTAATATCTAACAAAGAAGAAGGAGAAAGTGAAGCTTTTGAATTCTCTTTAGGCTATTATCCTTCCCACATGCAAGAGAATTAGGGCACATATTGTAGCAGCTTGACCAAATTGCAAGACTTGATAAAAGAAATCAAGTTAGGGCATACCTTACAAGTCGAGTTCCATAGAAGAAGGAATCAATTCAAGCGAAGGATAGAGAAGGAAGAAATCACCATATTTTCCCACATGTGCAAGAACTAGGGTTTCTACAAAATAAAATGTTGGGGCCAAAGTTGCAAAAGAAAATGTAGGTGTCAAAGTTGCAAAAGAAATTGTTAGGTTCGAAGTTGTGGAAGAAAATGTTGGGGTTGAAGTTGTTGAAGAAGTTTTTAGGGTCAAAGTTTCTAGAGAAGTTAGAAAGAAAACTCACCAAGGAGGAAGGATTGACTTGGTCTTGGAGGGGTCTTTGTTAAGGTCATAGATCTTAGAATTTTTCATTTGAAGTTATATAAGAAGAGAACAGTTCTTTTGGGTTTTCCTCTCAAGAGGAGAGGTTTTGGCCCTGGTTGAAAACTCACATATTGTGTCTCCTTGTCTCATTGATCTTCATTGTTTGGTAGTTTTTTAATGATAACTAACATTAATAATAATCAAAAGAAAGAAGAAGCTAATCAAGTTAAGGTAAAATTACATCAAAGAAAGAGAAATCACCTAATCTAGCTACCCCTAGATTTCTCAACATGGTATCAGAGCTAAGGTGGTTACAATAAGGAAAGGCAGCTTGAAAAATATCATCCAATTGAAGAAGGATACATAAGGGCCAAGAAAACTGAGCATCAAAAAGGACAATCCATCGCATCACAAGGATCACATCATCATGACTCTTCGAAGAAGAAAAATACCTCAAAAACCCTACCTTTGTTGAAAGGAATCTACATTTGAAGTACCTTGGGAAGCCTCCACATTCTACATTAAAATCCAAGGAAGCAAGAAGAAGTGTTTCCATCATCATGAAAGACATCAAGGTGATCTCCCTCACATTGATGCAAATATCACATCTCAAATATCCTTGAAGAAGATCATTACAAAACAACATCATCAAGAAGGCATCAAATTGAAGATATCATCATCTAGGAGCATCTTCACTTGACAAGTAAGTATCTTTATAGTTATGTATTAATATACTATCAAAATGACTTCATTATGCAAGGAAAGCAACAAATTGGTTGGGTCATCAAATTTCCTTGCGTGGAAGAAGTGGATAGATTTGATCCTCATAGAGTGAATTTATTGAATATGTTAAGGGTTCAATCTCCAAACCATCTCAAGAGCAAGATCAAGCACTATAGAAGTATATGAAATGGTAAATAAGGGCTCAAATAATCCTCATAAAATCAATCAAGGATTCACTCATCCCTTATGTAGCAAAGATGGAGACATCAAAAGAAATCTATGAAAAGTTGGTAGAATTGTTTTTTATAAGCACTGTAGGAGAAGTCATATCATTGAGAACTGAATTATACAAAATGAAGGTATCAAAGGAAGAAGGAATAGCCTCATAACTTATGAAGGTATCACAAATAAGAGATCAACTACAATATCTAGGAGAAATAATGTCTAATAAAGAAATGGCCACCGTTGTGCTCAATGCACTACCTGATGAATGGGGCAATTTTGTATCAAGTATCTATGGAAAGAAGGAAGTCGCTTCATTCAATGAACTTTTTTCGTTATGTAATTTTGAAGAAACTAGGTTGAAGAAAAATAGAGATGTTGGATCAAATGAAAAACTTCAAGCATATGCTACCATGGCCAGGAGAAAAGGAAAGTTTGGTCCTCAAAAAAAGAAGAAGATCAATATGTCAAAGATACAATGTTATGAGTGTAATGAATATCGTCACTACAAAAGGAATTATCTCAAACTCAAGAAGGACAACAATGAGAGAAAGGAAACAAATGAAGACCATGTTATTGAAGAAGTGGAAGAATCATAAAAGAAGAAATCAAAGAAGAAGGAAGTGAAAGATCCATACTATGACTGAGATAATTTCCTTCAGTTATATAGGAAGCATCACAAGTATGATAGGATGCATTATAATAAGATTGAGATGACATCATCATAGAAGCATGGAAGGATAGATGAAGTATAAATTCTACATGGTTATAACAATCATCATGATATAAATGGCATCTCCATTGAAAGCATATAAGGACAACCAAGTAGAAGTATATATGGTTGGAGGAAAGTCATCTAGCAAGATAAAAGATAAAGAAAGGTCATCATACATCATCATTATTAGAAAGGAGCATTTTCAGAATGAGGATCATCGAGATCCTCCACTAGAATATTTATAAGAAGGTTCACCTCTACTTGGAAGAAGCAAGTGTCTTGTTAATAGTCTACATTCCACCTTGTATGGGATCCATTGTTTATAAGGATGATGGTATGGTGACAAAGGAGTGCAGCATGTCAAGTTGGTTGAAGTACTTTCATCTTCAAGCAAGGAAAGGAAGCTACTAGAAGGAAGTCTAGATGACCAAAAGGAGGAAGAGGTATGCATATATTTGATAATTAATATTCATGTCATCATATAGTTGTAGATAACATGGTTGAATGCTCTATCTTATGAGCATGTTGAAGAAGAAGGATCTCTTACATTAGAATGAAGAATGAAGGCATGTTGATAATATTCCTTGAACTCTTCTACATATTGATAATATGAAATCAACATAATATGACCTCATATGGAATATGACATGGTTGATATTTATGGTTCCTATGATGAAGGACATATGTATAAAAATTCTGGGGGAAGAAATATGTGGAGAAAAGGAGAATAGTTCGTGAAAGATGCAACTATAGTCACGTAAGATAAGATATGTGATCAACATTTGATAACTAGACGAATTAGCTATGACATCTCCATGGAAGAAGAAGGTATGAAGAAATTGATATGGATATTGCAAAAGAAAAGTTCTCGGTAATGAATGTCTTGGAGATGGGTTCATACATGTGTAGAATGTTGATGCTACATGAAGAAAATGCCATGATGAAAGGCCATCATAAAAAGGTAACTTTGATATGATATTCATTTTTTATTTTTGAAAACATTTGGTTGGGTTGAAACAAGGCTACTGAAAGAGAGTTGTAGATGCCACCTACAACTATTACTCTTGAGATTAGATGGAATATCTTGAAAGAAACATAACTTGGAAGAGGTAGTTGTATGAAGGAAAATCCAGATGTAGACTAGAAGATCACTTTCTGATGAAGAAAAGGATGACATAACTATTAGTTCAACCCTATGGCTCATTGAAGGAAAGTGATGAAGAAGATGGTCGATGCCCTAGGAAGAAGATCTAAAATATGAAGGCTCCATGATGAAGAAGATGAAGTTCATAACATTGAAATGAGAAGACCTACTAGCAGCTAATAGTATCATGATCTCCACCAAAGAGCCGGTAACTAATGTTGGAAATAAGTTCCTAGTTAAGAGGGAGCTTGGGCAAGTTCCTAGGTAACAAGGAACTTGGGTATATTTCTTTTATAGGAATGAATATATCCTCCCTAGTTGGGAGGGAGAGATAGACACATCATTCTTGTCTTCATGTTATGAATAAAGAATGGAGGTTTAGGTAAGCATCTGGTTTCCAATACTCTTTGATGATGTGGTATTTCGTCCAATAGGTAAGAATAGTCAAAGAGGAAATTCCTTGAGGATGTGTTATTCCAAGACAGGAATTGTCCTAGAAGGACATGCCTTGTGAACATCTAGGTGGGGTATGTGCCTTAAGAGATAATAATGATGGTGTATGTCAATCATTGTATCACCAACATTGTGATCTAATATTGTGGAGAGATAGATTTGTTAGTCAAGACCTTGCTAAGTGGCAATGTTGGTTTATATAATGAGATGCAATGATATAAGATGAAGTAATAGCTTATGATATGGCTTACCCATCTGACTCTTCTTATGAGAATTATTTAGTATGAGAATGTCCAAGTACCTTGTACAGATTATGAATACCTCCCCAGTTAAGGGGGAGTGTTGAAATATGTAACTAGGTTTAGTCTTCGTAATGAAATATGTAATCATGATTTTATGTATTTGATGTAAAGAGAAAAATAAATTTATTATTTTCATTCTTGAGGCATAGATTTCATGCTCAAGGTAAATTTATTTATATTCCAAGCACCCATTGAATGCTTCTAGGGATTGTTATTGAGTCTACAAGTCAATTGATTCATGGTCATGTATGGAAGACTCTTTTGGGCATATTGTATCATGTCAAGAAAATTATTATAAGTCATAAAATATGTCAAAGACCCTCCAAGACCTTGTCAAACGAGAGCATCAAGTTGGCCTAAATGAAAGAGAAAGTCAGCCTCTACTACCTTGTCAAGCCTATATATAAGAAGACATTGAACTCACTTGAAGACTATTCAATCAGGTCAAAAGAAGCTTGACTTAAGTAGATAAGAAGAGGAAAAATGAAGCCCAATACCAAACAATGAAGAAGAAGGAGAAAGCAAAATTTTCAAATTGTCTTTAGGCTATTATCCTTCTCACATGCAAGAGAATTAGGGCACCTATTGCAGAAACTAGATTGAATTAGAAGAATTTCTAAAAGAATTCAATTTAGGGCATACTTTACAAGTTGAGTTCCATAGAAGAAGGAACCAATTCAAGCGAAGGAGAGGAAAGGAAGAAATCACCATCTTTTCCCACACATGCAAGAAATAGGTTTTTTGCAGAAGAAACTATTGGGGTCGAAGTTGTAGAAGAAATATTGGGGTCAAAGTTGCAAAAGAAATTGTTGGCTTCAAAGTTACAGAAGAAGTTGTTGGGGTCAAACTCGTTGGAGAAGTTTCTAGGGTCGAAGTTGCTAAAGAATTTGCTGAAGAAGTTGCTGAAAGGAAAACTCATCAAGGAGGAAGGATTGACTTGGTCTTAGAGGGGTCATTGTCAAGGGTAATAAGTCTTTGAATTCTTCATTTGAATTTATATAAGAAGAAAAGAGTTCCTGTGGTTTTTCCTCTCAAGGGGAGAGGTTTTGGCCTTGGATGACAACCTACACTTTTTGTCTCCTTGTCTCATTGATCTTCATTGTTTCATAGTTGTTTGATGATAGAGAACACTAATAACAATCAAGATAAAGAAGAAGCTAATCAAGTTAATGTGAAAATACATCACAAGTAGTTATCAAAGAAAGAGAAATCACCTAATCTAGTTGCCCCTAGATTTCTCAACAAAAGTAAAGCGCAAGAAAACCTGAGTTGCTAGAGGATTCTGGAGCAATTTCTTGTGATATTGAGGAACCGATGAAAGAGAGAAAATGACTCCTAGAAGTGTCCAATGACCACAAATAACCAAGAATGCCAAACCTGGTGCACACAACAACTGCACTCTGAAAATTATATACCAACAACCACCATATATAAGCTAGAAATTGAAAGAGTTAATGAAACTAGAGAGATTGGACATAAAATGAATTAAACAACATTGGATGGCCCATTAGGATTGAACTCGTGTCATAGTGAGGCTGACCTATTTCTATTTTTGCCCTCTCCTACTCAAGTTGTTGTCATAACTATCACCAATGTCCTAGAGGTCATGTAGGAATTTACAGGGTAAGTTCCTCAGACAGAACACCAAAGGACACCGCTCATAACCAGATCACAGATCAATACACCAGTATTTTGATGTGGTTAAAACCCTCAAAGAGGGAAACAGTCCACGGCCTGAGCCAACGCGGCCACTTCAGGCAATTTATTAATAAAAGAATGAAAATTTACATAAGCTTCTCTCATGGATGGATTACCCTACAAATGACCCTCCATACTCTTTAAATAGAGATCATGGACCAATCGGGTGTTAAGCCACGGATCAAGTGTCGGTAATACCGAAGAGAGAATGAACCATCGGATCACTACATATCGTGACCGTCGGATTGTAAGTTACAAAATGTACATAGTAAAGAAACACACTTTACCTAACTCTATACTAGACCAAGTTATACTTAACTATTTCCTATGTGTCGGAATCCGCATCCGTTGGTGATCCAAATCTGAAGCCGGTAGAACTGCATCTCACTGTCATTTCTTAGATCTACTGTTTCTGACTGCTTTCAGGCCGAGAGGACTGCTCTATTGTGTTGGGAGCATCTGTTCCAGTGAGGAACCCCTTTCGTTTCACGCGAAAAGGTTTCCGGTAGCCCTGCTACGTCATTTTTAAGATCTGGAGGTATACAGTGTTTATTTGCAGTTTACAGTTATTTTCTCTCTGTTTATTTCGGTTTCAGTTTATTTAGCCTTTTTTATTACCGGATCTATATCTTTCATTTCTGTGTATGCTCTTTGCCCCGCGACTCTGTGCGATCTGGGCAAATCAGAAACAGAAAAGAAGGATTTTTCTCATGCGTATGCTCTTTTCCGCTTCGCCTTAGTGCAATCTCAGAAAATTAGAAACATAGAGGAAAATATTTAGTTTCCGACTAAAGCTAACTTCGAGCCGTAAGGTTCATTTTTTTTTGTATGTCCGTTTTGAGTTTTGTGTTTTTTGTTTTGTAAGGAAAAAGAGCTTTCTCAAGGCAAGCACGCAACCCAAAGTACCCCCCCCTCTCTCTCTAACTTTTTGTATAGCTCACTTGGTCCAAAGATAATTTATGAGAGTAGAGGTCTTGAGTTCAAGTCTTCTTTTATGGGGGTGGATTTTTCATTTCCTCACATTCCCGCACTTCGTCGGCATCTTCAACAACTTTTCTTCAAAAAGCCATAACTTCTTCATCCAGAAGCCGTTTTCAGAGTCGTTTTTTGAACCAGCCTAATTTTTCGAGATCTTTCTCAAAAATTTTGTATAGCTCACTTGGTCCAAAGCTAATTTATGAGAATAGAGGTCTTGAGTTCAAGTCTCCTTTTTGTGGGGGCGGATTTTTCATTTCCGCACATTCCCGCACTTCGTCGGCATCTTCAACAACTTTTCTTTAAAAAGCCATAACTTCTTCATGCAGAAGTCGTTTTCAGAGCCTTTTTTTTTAACCAGCCTAATTTTTCGAGATCTTTCCATTGGAACACTTAGTTTCAGCATCTATAGCTTCAATTTCTATTAAAATGGAAAGTCCATGCCAAGTTATTCTTGACAGCACCAACTACTTCCAATGGTGATCCTACATTGTGGAATTACTTAGAAGTAAAGGTCTCTACAGAATAGCCTCAGGCCAAGAAACCAAACCGAAAGATGAAGATAAGGCAGCCAAATGGGAAAATAGGCAAGATCAAGCACGAGGGTTAATAGGGATGTCTATTTCTCCAAATCTTAGATTCCATATTGTATAACTTGATACTCCTGATGAAGCATTGAAACACCTTACTAAAGTTTTTGGAATAAAAAATGAACTTAGAGCCCATCAACTTGAAAATGAGATGCTTACATTGGACCCCAATAATTTTTCTTGCATTGAAGATTTTTTGTCCAAGTTCAAGACCCTTAGACTTCTCTTGAAAGGTGTTAAGGTTAAGAAAGAAGATAGTAACCTTATCTATTCCATCCTTACTAAGTTGGGACCAGCCTACTCTGTGTTTGTTTCCACCTTCCATTCTACAAGAGAAGCCTTCATTTCTCAAGGACAAGACTACAAGTCCCCTTCCTTTGATTCTTTTTGTGATTCTTTAATAAGAGAACAAGAAAAACTCTTACACCTTGGTCTTCTTAATCTTGGAAACTCTTCTTAGAAAGCATTAGCTGCCTAGCAGCAACCAAATTCAAAGAATCCTAAGAAGTTGTATCCTAAAAGGAATGGTCCTAAACCAAACAAGGGTCCTAAGCAATTTCAGCCTCAAAATGAAAAATCATTTCAATAAAATGATAAGACAAATAAAAACAAAGGGAAGAAAACTGATAGACATTGCAACTTTTGTAATCGAGATGGCCACTTATAATCCAAATGCTTTAAGAAAATGGAAGCCTTGGAAGCAGCAATGAAGAAGCATAACATCCATTTGGAGCACTCTTCAACTTCAACTTCATCTTCGGGAATGGCACTTTCTGCATGTGGTTGTCAATCATCTCGGTTTGGCTATGCACTAAATGTATCTTCTTCTTCTCATTCCCATTAGTGTCTCATTGATTCTGGAGCTTCTTATCACATGGCCAAAAACAAAGCCATGTTTTCTTCTTTAAATGATTGTAACACCAAAAACATATATGTTGGTGATGATAGATCTCTTAGTGTTGTAGGGACTGGAACTGTTCATATAGACAATGGTCAATTTAATGATGTATTATGTGTTCCAACCTTATCCTGCAACCTTCTATCTGTATATCAGATAACTCATTCAGGTGAAGGTAAAATCGTTGAATTTTCACCTCACGATGTTGTAATTAAGGACCTAAGAGATCCTAGACAGATTTTAGCTACTGGCATTGTTGATGATTCTACAAGGTTGTATAAGTTTCACAATTTTGGGTCATTAAATCTTCCCTCAATATTTGTTGCTCATAACAATGAAGTGAGCAAACTTTGGCATGAGCGATTTGGTCACTTAAACTATCGCTCCCTTCAAAATCTATGTAAAGAAAATATGGTGACAGGTCTTCCAATGGTATCTTGCAGAGATGGTGTTTGTTCCGGATGTGTACTCGGAAAACATCATCGGGATAGTTTTGAAAAACGTGCCTCTTGGCATGCCTCAGCCCCTTTACAGCTTGTGCATAGTGATTTATGTGGTCCACTTCCAGTTGTTTCATTCTCTAGCTACAAGTATTTCTTAACTTTCATTGATGATTTCTCCAGACGCACTTGGATATATTTCTTAAAACTCAAGAGTGAAGTATTTAACATGTTCTTGGCCTTCAAAGCCTTTGTTGAAAAACAATCTGGACATCAAATTCTTAAGCTAAGTTCTGATAATGGCGGAGAATATGTTAACAACAAATTCATCAACTTTTGCACTGAGAATGGAATTCAAATGCAACATACTGTTCCATATACTCCACAACAAAATGGTGTAGCTAAAAGGAAGAATCGCACCTTAAAGGAAATGGCTAATTGTATGCTTCAATCCAAAGGACTTGGTCTTAATTTTTGGGCAGAAGCAATTAACTGTGCAAATTACATAATAAATCACACTCCTACTAAGATTTTAAAGAATATCACTCCAGAAGAAGCATGGAGCTCAATTAAACCAGATGTAAGTCACTTTCGTGTTTTTGGAAGTGAAGCATGGGCCCATATTCTAGATGAGAAACATAAAGCTTTAGAACCTAAGAGTGAAAAATGAATTTTTTTTGGATATTCTGAAGATGTCAAAGGATATAGACTTATTCCACTTAAGTCCAAAAATGTTATCATTAGAAGAGATGTAAAGTTTGCTGAAAATATATCGGCCTACGAGCCTAGTTCGGCGGATGTGCCACCTCTCCCTATCTCTTCTGCTTTTGAAAATATTTCTTCTTCAAATGATGAAAGTGAGGATGACAATCCTCCCCCACCTTCTCAGGATCCTCCTTCAGCTCCTTAGCTTCCAAAATGGGTCCATGCTACTCGAGATGCAGCAGGTGATCTTGCCGGTGATCCTACAGATCAGCGACGTACACGTTCTCAGTTTGATAGAGCCTCTTCTTTACTGGCTCAAGCTCCAGTGAATTATGATCCTGACACCTTTGCAGAAGCTTCAGGCCATCCAGATTGGGAAGCAGCTATGAATGAAGAATATCATTCATTATTGGCAAATGATACATGGGATCTTGTTCCTCTCCCAAAGGGACGAAAACTTGTCAGATGCAAATGGGTTTACAGAACCAAGAATCCAGATGGGAAAGTTGATAAACATAAAGCTCGCCTTGTTGCTAAGGGTTTTTCACAAGTTGAAGGCATTGACTACACTAAAACCTTCTCCCCTATTGCCAAAATGAACTCTATCCGCCTTGTTCTTTCCCTTGCTGCCTCTTTCAAATGGGAAGTCCATCATATGGATGTTAAATCTGCCTTCTTGCATGGGGACTTGCATGAAGAAATCTATATGGAACAACCTATTGGCTTTACACAAACAGACTCCAGCCTTGTATGTCGGCTTAAAAAATCCCTTTATGGTCTCAAGCAAGCTCCTCTGGCTTGGTATGCCAAAATGGATAGCTTTCTTTTAGAATCTGGCTTTTCTAGGTGTCATTCTGACAATATTGTCTACACCAAGAAAGTGGGCAAATCTCTTATCATTCTTGTTCTTTATGTTGATGATTTTATCCTCACTAGTAGTGATCCCAATCTTATCAACCATGTGAAGTCTAGCCTTAAAAAGAAGTTTGAAATGACAGACTTAGGACACTTGCATTATTTTCTTAGTCTTCAAGTCTTGCAATCCAAGGAAGGTATTTCCCTTTCCCAGTCCAAGTATGCCTGTGATATTATACGCCATTTTCACATCGAAGACTGTAAGCCAACCCCTTCTCCCTTTCAATCTGGAGTCAAACTTTCAGTCACTTGTACTTCTCCTAAAGTTGATGCTACCTTATACCGTCAACTTGTAGGAAAACTTTTGTATCTAACCCATACTCGTCCTGACCTTTCCTTTGTTGTTGGCCTTGTTGCTCGGTTTATGCAAAGCACACATGAAAGTCATTGGAAAGCAACTAAAAGAATACTTCGTTATGTTTGAGGTACAGTTCAGTTTGGGATTCATTACAAGCCGAAGCAGCTCCTCTGTTGGTTGGTTTCAGTGATTCTGATTGGGCTGGTGACCCTGATGATCGGAAGTCTACTGCCGGTTATGTGTTCACTTTTCGTTCAGGACCTATTACATGGGCTTGCAAGAAACAAGGTGCCATTTCTCTTTCTTCAGCAGAAGCAAAGTATCGTGGTGTCATAGAAGCTAGTAAGGAAGCCTTGTGGCTTCGTCAGATCCTGCCAGAGTTTGGCTTTCAGCAGCAACATCCGACTATGCTTTGGTGTGATAATCAAAGTGCCATTCAACTATGCAAAGATCCAGTCCAACATCAGCGCAGCAAACACATTGAACTGCACATGCACTTCATCAGAAAGCTCATTCACGACCATGTTCTTGAAGTGCAATATTGTTCAATAGATGATCAAGTTGTAGACATCTTTACAAAGGCTCTCACAGAGGCGAAGTTCACTAAACTTTGATTTATGGTTGGAGTTCAGGAAGTTGTCACTAAGGGGGGATAGGCTCTAGTGCCTCCTTCCTTCTCCTATTGTGTCATATTTGTAAATCCTTCAATCCTATCCCAAGTTGTTCTTAAGGGGGGACGTTAGGATATTCTGACACATAGGAAATAGATAAGTATAACTTGGTCTAGTATAGAGTTAGGTAAAGTGTGTTTCTTTACTATGTACATTTTGTAACTTACAATCTGACGGTCACGATATGTAGTGATCCGACGGTTCATTTTCTCCTCGGTATTACCGACACTTGATCCGTGGCTTAACACCCGATTGGTCCATGATCTCTATTTAAAGAGCATGGAGGGTCATTTGTAGGGTAATCCATCCATGAGAGAATCTTATGTAAATTTCCATTCTTTTATTAATAAATTGCCTGAAGTGGCCGCGTTGGCTCAGGCCGTGGACTGTTTCCCTCTTTGAGGGTTTTAACCACGTAAAAACACTGGTGTATTGATCTGTGATCTGGTTATGAGCAGTGTCCTTTGATGTTCTGTCTGAGGAACTTACCTTGTAAATTCCTACAGGTCACCTTTATTATTGTCGTTGTCTTTTCCTCAAAAATCCTTGGCACCCAGTGGATGCATTGAAGGTTAACATTGCCAAGGTCAAGAACTCCCTAAATAGCCATTTTCATAGTCATTTACATGAGAATAAGCTATCCTCTGAACTAGAGTCAAGCCACAAAGCTTTCTACGTGAAATTGAGTCATGATATTTAGGGTCAAGCCCCACAAATCATGTGTCGTGGGGGAATTGTCCCACTGCAGTGAAGGGATGTCAAAGGCACACCAAATAAACCGAAGCCAAGATCACATGGCCAAGTTCCCTCAGATGGAGAATAGATCACCATATGATTGTGAAGGGAATGAATATATGTTTGCATGGTGAGGGATGGCCATGTCAGCCCCCCATCCACCCCCCTAAAATGTGATGGGTGATGATGGGGTGGTGGGCTCCCCCCCATCTCCATTGTCTCGAGTTCTAACACCCTAATTGGGGAGATATAAAATTTTGTTAATTAGTATGGAAATTGAAATATTTTATCTATCATTAACTGGTGGCTCATCCGCCTCTGGAGGGAAATCTCCTGCCCATATCGTGAGTGAAGCCCCAGCTCCCACTATCCAAGTGGTCCAGGACTCACTCGATGAAGCTTTGAAGTTCTCCGAAAGTGCCCTAATTTGCCGGTTCAATGGTTTTTGGCCGCGGCTGATAGCACTCCACAATTGGATCTCGGAGGTATGGAAGCCTATCATTTTTGATGAAATTAATATCTACCCCTGTGCTAGAGGTTTCTTTATAGTAGATTTTGAAAATCCTGAAAGCAGACAATGTATTCTAGATTCCGGCCCTTGGTTTTGGGAAAAATCAGGCCTATTCATGAAGCCATGGAACCCATCATTCGATCCCTCTACAGCAGTGATAACCTCAGCACCAGTTTGGGTGAGATTGCCAAGCCTACCCTTGCATCTCTGGAATCTCTCCTCGCTAAAAGCCATCGGAAATGCAATTGGGAAATTTTACTGCAGGTGCCCAGAAACAGAGGAATATGCCAGAACCACTTATGCACGCATCTGTGTGGAAATGGATTTCAGCGCCGGATTCCCAGCGGAAATAAACCTAACAAGTAAAGACTATGTGTGGAACCAGAAGCTTGATTATGAAAGTGTCCTCTTCAGATGTCGATCGTGCTTTGAGACGGGGCATCTAGCCAAAAATTGCCCAAAAGCCTCTGAGAAAAATTTTGCTAGAAAAAACCACCACAGATCTACATGGTGGGAAGGAGCACAAAAAGAACACTACACTGTCATCAAAGAAGAATATTCTAGAGAAAACTCTGAGTCACAAGAAATCAAGGAAGAAGGAAACAACTCTCAAAGCAAGCAAGGAGAAAGCCCGCCCCAACAAATCAACAGTTATGAGGATCTGAATACCGCAGAAAATAAATCTTCATTTAACAGCAAAGCAGATCTCCTAAACCAAACTTCTCCGACTATAGATCGCGAAGCTAAGACACCAATGTCCCAAGAACCAGAAGAGATGAAGGAGATGCAAGACAAAGGAAGTTGGAAGACCGTAGAGAAAAGAAAGAAAGCTACAACACCAATCTCGCCAAGAAAGACAAGGAGCCAGACAAGTAAAAATTAAGAAAATTGTAGGTCTGATAGACCAATTTGGTCTCAGTGGACGTTAACCATCATCATCATCATCATCATCAACATTAAATATTATTTTGTATATACTTTCTAAATAACACATATTAAGTAAATAAAATAAATGACACATGTCCTTCCCACTAAATTGTAATATCAATATTATGTTTATATGTCACATGTTAATTCAATATTGAGTAATGAAAAAATTAAAACCTCTCACACTAAAAAAATTTGAAAGTAATTATAAAGAAAATTAGATTTTTTTGACTTTCAATTACTTTATCTCTCTATATATAGTTGTAAAACTAGCATTTGGACCAAAAGGGTGCAAAGACGTGCTGATAGAATTGTAGATGAATGTAGAGTGCCACAGAGATAGCGCTACAAGAAACAAGGATGTGAATGTGGAGGGCGTGAAGAATCGAGATGCGAGGGGTGGACTTACATTTGATTTTTTATTTCAAATGAGGCGAGGGGTGGACGTGGCCTTATTGCAAACCAAGATCTATTAATACACATACAATCCACAATGAGGATTACTAATAATTGCATGCAAACAAAACATTCCTAATAATTAATATTACATAGCTCAAATGAATTTCACAATCGATAAAACATGAAACTCATTATGCAATTAAATGTTCATATTTATTCACTCATGTACATAGGCCATAATTGGGCATCATAGTAAATTCCATAAACATATTAGTGTAGAAGGTATAAATTAATAATGGAGTTCATAACTTTTTTTAAAAATGGAGGACACAACTTAAGTAGTTTTACCAAGGGAAATAAAATAAATTTGATGTTTCTATCTATCTAGCTTCAAACAATATTTGCTCTTACAAGATAATGTACAAATGAGGACTCAACCTAAAAGGTTAACTCAACTAGTTGTCACCAATGAATATGGTACCTTTGTTAGTATAATGCCAATAGGTACCTGATTAAAATCCCCCTAGGTTAGGCACGATAATCTACATTGATGGGCTTACTAGGGGTGCCATCCATAAATGCGGGAATCATATTTCAGTTGATCCAAAAGGTTTTCCATGGAAGAAAGGAGAGGAAGAATAAGAGATTAGGAAGATGACATGCTATTCCAAATCATCTTACACCATATTTCTATTGTCATTTAACTCTTTCATCATTATTTGCAACACAAAAAGTATGTGTCCATATTATCAATGTGTTGTAGTGTACAAGGTTACATGACTTGACTTTTCGCACATGTCTGGTGTCGTTCCTATGCCACTGCCCACAATCATTGGATTTGGGTCACAATGTTATTTTTGTGCATAACCATCCCAAGGTGAGGTAATCATTTTATCATTAACACAAATATCATTCTACAACCTGTATTTTAAGTCAATCCCTTGCTCCACTAGGATTGTTAACCCAAACATCAATCCAAATATTAATTCATCTTTTATTTATTTACCAATGTGAATCAACATGGTGGTTGATGTTTCATATTGATATAAATTGATTAGTCTCCTTTCAAAATATGCAACCAAGAACTTGAAATTAGTTGATGAATATCAATGTCATGTTACTTGGACTAAAACGTTTGTGTGGAAGGTTAAGTGACATCAATCACTAACCTAAAAAAAATTGTGTTTTGATGTTTTGATGTTTTAATGTTCCAATACATTAACAATTGGAATGTAATACATAGTTTAATAACTTAAATATGTGTGTGAAAAGAAATGGATAAACATGAACACCTGTAGTAATAATGGCAGACTTAATAGCTGTAGGGCTCCAATGAGGATATGCTCCCTTTAATAAAGCTGCAACACCAGCAACAAGTGGGCATGACATAGATGTGCAGAAAGTACATTGAAAGGTATGCCAATGATCAAATGAACGGTCATTCGTTGATGCTGCCAGAATGTTCAACCCTGGAGCTGTAATATTAGGCTACATTGGAGAAACAATTCAGAACTTCATGTGTGAAAAAGTGCAATGTCATACAATGAGTTACCATCATGTAAACACAAAAAATTGGGCAGTGGAATATGACCTTGAGAATGTCCGGAGTAAGACTATTTGGACCCTGAGAGGAAAATGTTGTTATCACCGGAGCTGGATTTGCATGTAATTTAGTTCTTGCAGGAGAAATGTAAGCAACAGGAGACCTGAATGAGCAAAATTTATGGAAAATTAGGATGTTCCGTGTAAGGAACTTAGTTGACTACAATCATTTTCAATGTATGGCTAATATAAGTAAATTGTTGTCTTGAAAACCTACGTTGTAGAATTGATGTAATCAAATACGTATGCCCCATCAATTGCATTCAACTGTATAGCTGGAAGAACATGAGAATCTGCAATAACATCGTTGGCATTTACGGGGTCATTGCAAAGGTTCATGCCTAATCCTCATGCCATACGAACTTCTTCAACCTTCTCAATTATTGCATTGATACCACGAAGGCAGGAAACAATCTTTCCTTTAACTTTGCGAGGATCTAGAGATCCCAGGAAGCAATGTTTTCTGCAACATTATTACATAAAATCTGTTAAAATTCATCAGAGTTTCATTCCTTGAACTAACACTAATCCAAATTTCTCCTTTGGAAAGAATATGCCATATTGATAAGTTTGACATTTTGTTAGTATGAAACTCATTAAAATTGGTATTATGTAGCATACCCGATAATTCTATTTTGATTTGGAGCTGTAATGTCAGTTGATGATACCAAAGGGTACAATTTTTTCTTTGGTAACTGGTACTTGGATATGCTTTGTCCCTGACATCAAACAAAAATATACACAAATATACAGAGGCATAAAATGAGTTTTCTAGAATAATGCAAGGGATCAGATTTGACTTCAATGCCCTTCAGAGGCCTTCTAATGGTTCAACAAAAAATCCCTTAAACTTGAAAAACTATATACATGGATTTTTCAATTTGATAGGAGGACGGAAGGAAAAGTTCAATAAGAACAATTTCCCCTGAAATTTCATTAAAGAAAATTACCATCATAGCACTTGAAGTACTCTAATATCAATGCATGTGTTTCGGACATTAAAAAATACACAATCGTCTTAAAATGACTTGCATTGTGAACAGAACGAAAAGGGTAATAAGCCTACCGGCCTATTTTAGTTTCTACATGTTCTAGGGGTAAATTTCGTCCTTGGTGGTTATGGGAAATATTTTGTATATGGATATCATATGAAGAGTTAAATGTGCTTTCAGATTTACTTGAAAACAGAAATGAAAATAAGTTATACTCACTATATATGTTTTGCTGTTTCCAAGAAGAGCGCTTGAAGATAATTGTCTATTAATGTTGCTTGCTCCCACAGTTATGATCCATGGAGCCACATTTGTAACTGTCCCCGGAGTTGAACCATCATTTCAAGTGGAACAAACAACTACCTTTCCTCTGTGGACTCCATGGAATGCTCCCATTGCAATTTCATCTTCAAAATAATTAGATAGAGGAGGGCCAGATCCAGTGGAAAGAGAGAACACATCAACTCCATCATGTACCTTTTCATCAAATGCTGCAAGAGTATCTGCATCATAGCGCATCATAGCATGATCCATTTGGAGCGGAAGGCCAACAAAATTTGTAAGTTGCAACTCTAGCATGAGGAGCTCCTCCTTTTGTAAGCCCTTATGCATATCCAGTTATATTTTCATTTTTCACAAAATTCCCACTTGTTGTAGACAAAGTATGAGTACCATGTGCATCTTTATCTTGTGGAGAAAGAAATTCACCTGTTCCATAGATATTTAAAGGCCCATTTGTAGCCTCATATCCTTTGATGAAGTATCTGGCACCAATCAATTTCCCACTGCAAACAAAACATGGAATATTGAAACTTTGACCCTATGAAGCAAGGTTTAGGATAACTAATTTCTAATTAAATTCCAATAGAATGTGAAACATTGGTTCTATGACTACATGTAATAAAGGTCCTCATTTCATAGGTAGGTATATCCTACAATGGAATTGGGTTCTAACAACCAACAACAACCTAATAAGCAAAGAGAGACAAAGGATTGATTTTCTCCTTAGCGATACAACGGAATAATAAGAAACATTGACCACATTAGTTTGTAAGAATATAGGAAGACCAAACAAGAATACATCAGAGTATGTGAAAGAAGCAATGTTGTATTGTTTTTGTCTTCAGTAGAATACAAAAATAAGTATCACAAACACAAAGACAAGATTCACCACTCATAAATCAAATGTAGTTAAAGTAAGACCACACCCACCCCTAGCCTCCTCATTTTAAATCAAATCAAATCAAATTCACCACTTAGTTAAAGTAAGGCAAAGCACACCTTGGCTACTTTGGAATCCTCGTTCTTACTTTGATTAACCTTCTGAAAAATACAAGAAAACGATGTAATTCTTATTCAATGAATAAGAACACTCACAGGCAAAATATGACATTTTCTTCAGAGCCCTTTGTTTGCTAACCTATAGCGCCCATGATTGTATGGGAAGAGAAGGGTGCAAAATAATAGTAAACAGAGCCTCAACCAGAAACATGGATGAATATGATAGTGCTAGGCATTTCCCTTATGCATCTGACCCTCCCATGTTTGCTCCTTCACAAGACCTCTGGGGAAACAATTATGCTGCATCTAGATGTAACAGATAAGGCTTACTGCTTCATAATGACCTTCCTTTAGATATGTAATTTCAAACTCCCCCTTTTTTTGTTATGAGAAATATGGAAACAAATTGGATGATATTGTAATGCATGAATGAATGAACGATACAGATTGCGTTATAACTACAGAGCAATTCCCTTCTCAATAAATCTGAAATATGCGGAGATGTACTTACCTAATTTCACAGTCAGTCCTATTCCCTCAGTAGACCACCACCTCAGCGATCCCATTCAACAATCTGGCTAACGGGGAACTTTCTGTGTGTTATCGGTTATCCACAAAATAGCAAAAGGGCATACAGAGCGAAGGAGGTATCTACTATAAAATTTATGAACCAGATGGATTTTACCTATAATCCATTGCACTATAACCACCAGTTGATCCCACATAGGTGGGAAAGCAGATCAAAAACATCAGATTCCCTAATGGAAGAGTCATAGGGAGCAAGAGAAGCATCTGTCGCGGTTACATGGGTATTATTGTGGATTGGTGGGGAATGGATGAAATATTCGTTCTTCTCATTATTTATTTTCTGCTCTGATTGCTTATATTCCTCTGGGAGGCTTTGTTCAAAGTTCGTGGATCTGAAACTCATATCCGCAATAACAGGGATCCCCAAAGTTAGATTGGGAAGACTTACGGTGGCCATTATGGGAGTTGCAGCCACACATAGAGGCGGAAACAAAAAATACAAAGGAGTAATGGACACAAGGTATAGGCCTAGGGAAGGAGGAGCAAGTATGGCCTAGTCTTGTGAATAGAATTGGGGTATTTTCTCTCTATTCAGGCCACATAGTTTTCTGTGCAATTGTAGTGGACAGATTCATCTGTCACGGAGGGCCAAGAGGTCTAGTAAGTGACCAAGCACAGAATTGACGAGTTCAGCCCCTTAATGTAATGGCCCTTGGCGCGGTCTCTACCAGGTCCAGACTGAACTCTTTCACGACGACATCCAGCGCATAATCGATGAGTTCAACCCCTTCAGTGTAATAGCCCTTGGCACAGCTGTTACCAGGTCCTTAATCGTAGAAAACAAAGTTGTTAGGCCTGAATATCTGACCATAAGGGGCTGACATCACACTCTCCATGATTTTGGGCTCAAGGTCCATGAAAAAAGCCCCGGAACAAACCTCAACCAAATCACCCTACAAGAATGCCATCACCACGACCTTGCAAGATTACTAGGCACATTCCATCAAACGAATAGTGTGAGAACTATGCACCTTCTCATGGACACTTTATGTTCTTAAACTTCCTTCTCTAGATGTCACACTCGTTCAAACTAGAGCATGGAGCAATGGGACTAATTTCAGAGGGGCCATTCCGTTTTCCAGAAGGTCGCGTCGCAACCGTCATTTCAAGAAGGAAATGGGAAATAGTCTGGATGGAAGATTTTAAATTCGCTGGAAGCATAAATAGATGGAAAATTTTAATTAGTTGGAAGGGAGAAAATAAAACTTTCCCATTGGCTACGGTGAATAGTGTTTTCCCACCCCAAGCCAACAAAGAGAATGTCTATCGACGTAATTAAAGTGGAACTTGAAGTATTTTATTTATGGGGGACAATAAATTTTTTTGTTAATATTAATTTTAAATACAATATTATGGGACAATATATTCCCCATACTAGATTGTAGAGCGCAAATTAAAATTAATAATTAAAATAAAATTGAGGTAAAATAGTCAATTTACATTGGTAGTTTTTGAGCTCCAGGTTTTGGCAAACTATAGTTTTGGTAATAGTATTCTTATGTAAGAATAAATATATAGATAGCCAACATAGATCCATCTTAATTTCAAAGCTACCAAGCACCAAAAGGATCAAATTTATTGAAGTGCAAGTATATTTTAAAGTGAAAAGAGATTTGATCCCTTGATAGATTCAAAGTTAAAGATGGATCTAAACTGATATTTAGCATCATAAAATAAAAAAAAATAAAAAAAAATAAAAAACAACTTGTAATATTTTTTGGAGAACGAATACTTATAAACCAACAAAGGTTATTAATAACAAAAAAAATTATAAACTAATTAATGTTACAGGGTCCACCTATCTATATGTAACACTGACCCTTTGTCATTTTTCAACTTTAACCCTAATATGTGAAAGACTTTAAGGGATGCCTATATTAATACAACCTAAAATCATTTGAAAATCCAAGTGTGTTTATTATAGAGTCAATTAAAGTGATCTGTGAATTGTTATGTAATCTATGGCCTGAAAAAAAGGAGAAAAAAACCCAGATACAACCTCTAGATCAATGAATGAATACCAGGAAAAGCTGGCAGAAGAGGAGAACTATTGTACTAGGGACTGTTTGAGAGTGAAAATACCTGATAAATGCTTACAACAGGTTTAACTCATAATGTCATTAACGGGGTTGGTGTGGGATCTGCTAGAGTATTTCAAGGTTTGTTTGATGTACTTGGTAGATATGCCCCTTGACGTACATGCGAAAAACAAGAGTGTTATCATGGGAATGGTTTCCAACATAATTAAACAAGACAAATTCCATATTCAAAAGCTCTTATGGATTATTATTTTTTCAAGGGTTTTTCACCCTTGAACATTTTGAGATTATGCATAACCAAAGCCAAATTCAAGTTAAAATAATCATGACTAGCAGGAATCAATTTGTTAATACCAATAAAGAAAAATGGAAGCAATTTGTTAATACCAATAAAGAAAAATGGAAGCAATTTATGAAAGTTTTAGAGGTAAAATCTTTCCATTTATTTTATAACATTTGAAAATTAAGTATATTTGTAATTAAAAAATTTATTTTATACGTGTTGTATGGTAATTATGTTTTGGAAGTGTGTTTGTTTTGGAACAAGGTTTTTATAATTTTAGTTTAGTTATAAATAATTATTAGATAGATGGTAATATTTAACCGAGTTGTTTTTAATGCGATTTTTTGGAAGTTTTTTCAGTGGATTTTTCCACTCTAATTTCTCTAAAATCTAGCTAGAATTCATTGAAATTTGATGGGTAACTCCTGCACAATAGAAGTTCCCTAGAGGTTTTTCAGGGTTTTGAATCCATATATACACTCAAAAAGCTAGTTTAAATAATACAAATCAAGATTTCACCGCAATTTTTTCCGCAACTCCAAAAAGTCGCACTAAAAACAACTCCTTATTTAACCACTATGATATATTTTAAAATATTTTTATTAATAATCACAAATAAAGTTTGAGAAAATGTTATGTCCTTTTTATTCTTTTAATTACATTGATTAATTAAAAAAAATCTCATATGAAATGAGTTATGTTTTTTGTGCATGTGCCAATGATAAGTCATGGTATTGATCCATGATATTGTAACAAAATCTATTTACAAGTTAATTTAGGGGTGGATATCCATGGGCAAGAATCTTGTTACACAATTTTTTAATGCATATATGTTTAACTCATATTAATTCTTTTTATAATTTATAATAATACTAATATTTCAAAATAAACTTATAATTTAGTTAATTTTAATGATTTTTGTAATTATAGAAAATATATCATGAAATAAGTGTTTTGATATTTATCATAGATTGATGTTTATTTTCATTTACCAACCATTTAATTTATAAGCTATGCTATTTTATATCTACCTCATAAAAACAAAGGGATGGCTAGAAAAACATTAAATAACTAAATATTCACTTACTAGTGAACTTAAAATATTAGGTAAATATATGATCTAGATTGGATCATTATATTGTTTTTCATCCATCCTCATGCTTTTAGAGTGGAAATAGTGGAAGAATAAGCTTAGAGGACCATTTTTTACCGATGTGACTTAAATTGGAAAATTGGGGTCTAAAACCTTTTGAGAGTAGCTTGAGTTATTAAAAAACATATTTTTGGGGGTAAAACTTTGCATCTTTAGCACCACTCTTTTTTTCATGTTCTACACATAGATACCTTTCCATCCATGTAAGAATTGACTCAATTAGAGTATGTATTCAAAATTTATGCCACACAAAAGTTGACCTTCGTGTTTTGATCGCCATAATTCGAGAGGACGAGACATCAATCCTTATTACTCATGGAAAATGGGTTAGCCATGTGATAATGATGAAGAAGACTCTAGAATAGTCAATATTGTAACTCTAGTTAAGAGTTGAAGGAGTCAAACCAAACCACTAGTAGGATAGTTGTGTAATAACTAGGCAATAAGGAGGAAAAATAATTCTTTTTTTAGTGTATTTTGTTCCATAGGCAAGTAGAGTAGTTGAGAGGGATAGGGAGAGAGCACATAGAAAGGAGTTTTGCACTATAGTAGCCCATGGGCCACAAGCCTTACTTATTTGTACTTGTAGTCATTTCCTATTTAGAAAGGGAGGAGAGCAACCTAACCTTCCAATTGAGTTCTCTCAAAAGAGTTTTCTCAAAAGAGTTTTCTCGGATATATCTTGTGCCAATTTTGGTTTGTGAGATTTTATTTTGTTATGCTCTATTTTCTGCATAGTTATAATTTATACGCATACACAATAAACAATCACTGAAATATCCAAAAATCTAAAGAGAATTAAACACTTAATGTAGATTTCATATTTTCTAATATATTTGAGTAGATCCGTTATAAAAAATAGTCCAATGGAATAACCACAATAATTTATCGAACAATATATTTTATATTTTATTTATTATTTTTTATATTTTATTTTTTATTTTTTTATTATATTAATTTTTTTATATCATTTTATTAGTGGAGGGAATTTGAGCCTTTTTATATATTGGCCACTAAAAAACTACCCTTGAATTGGAAATAATAAAAAAAAAAATAAAATACATTATTTTTTTTTTTTGAAAAAACATCATTTCAATAAATCTTCCAATTAAACAACTAACTACAAAACAAATAAATAGATTTCAAAATAATAATAATAAACAAAAAAAAATTACTACTGTAAATTTTTTGAGTATCATGTAAAATATTTGATCATACACAAACTAATGCGAATTCAAAAACACATGGATTGCTATATAGCATACTGAAGACAAGTATGATAACCTATAATTTTTTCATTTTCAATTTGATAAATATTTTAGCATCAAGAACCTCACGAATATTGTACAATATTTTCATTTTCAATTTTATAAATATTTTAGCTTCAATGACCTCACAAAATTCCAACCAACATGACCAAAAAATCATGGATATTTTCACTTTGCATTCACCATGAGAAATATGTTTTCCTCATTCATGATTTCTCTAAGCTCATTAGACAACCTATAATGTTCCTCTACTTCCATCCATGGATCTTCCTTCATGCGAATATTTGTTTCATTTTTGGCTTTCTATAATACCTAATCTCTAATTATTGGGAAAGACTTTACCAAAGCCTTCCATACTATAGAGCCTACCACAAATTTGTTTTGAACATAAAACCATTCAAGCATGGATAGATTTTGTAAGTATTTTGATTTCATAACTTAGCCCCATGGAGCCTCATCTATGATAATCACCATAATCTTTTTGTTATGAGTTTCATTCCAAAATGAAAAATATTCTTTAAACCCCACCCTCCCAAGTACTTTGGGGAGGCAATATTGTCCCATTTTCCCAATATGATAAATGGAAGATTAACTCCTTGATCCGCCTCCAAATAGATATTTGAATGGATGTGATAGACATCTAATACCTAAGGATGCTCTCTAACACTAACTTCATCAGGATGAACCTGCCCATCCTTGACTGAAAATGATTAACTCAGTGAGAAGTGGGTGCTTCCTATTTTTTAATGAGCCAAGACCAATTCATCAAATGTGTAACTCCTCTTAGTGATCTTCCATTCATAATATGAAAAGGTATCCTTCCTATAAATCTACCAATTCAATTGTTATATGAAAATTCAATTTGTAATAACATTAAATCCCATTGTCTTGGTTTATCTCCCATATGACATCTTAGTAAATGTCTAAGGCTCTTTTTCACTACTTCTATTATTCCATTAGTATATAGCTATATCTAGAAATAAAATACAATTTTGTATCTATATTTTTCCATAAATTTCTCTAGAAATGATTGACAAATTTGTTGTCCCTATCTAAGGTTATGCCTATTGGAAAACCATGTAAATGGATAATTTTCTTAGAGAATAAAATAGTTATTCTCATGCCATCATTGGTCCTCTTACAAGGAATGAAATGTGGCATTTTTTATAATCTATCAATAACAACAAAATTAGAGCAATTAGCTCATTGGAGTCTAAGTTGTCCCAATTCATAAAAAGTCCATTTAGATGCTCTCCCAAGGTGCTTTTCATAGGGAAATGGGTATACAAACCAATATTATGACTTCTTCCTTTATCATGTTGATAAATCTTACAACTTTTAACCATTTTCTTAATGTTTTCTTCACAATAGTGGGCCAATGATATTTCTTTTCAATCAATGGTTGGATTTTATCAATGCCAAATTGTCCACCCAAGCCACCATTATGTATCTCTTTGATGATATTATCCCTCATCAAACCTCTGGGAATACACAATTATTAATTTTGAAATACAAGTACCTCCCAGATAAAATAATCTAAGAAATGAGTTAGATCTCCAATCCATTGTTCTTTACTATATTTCCAAGATTCAACAAATTGTGGGTCTATTTCATACAAACTCTTCATTGATGTCCATCCTTACTATCTCAATTGTCATAGTGGTCAACAATGGTGTCCTTCTATTTAATGCATCATAAATTTTTTTCCATCTTCTAGACCTATGTTTCAACATAATTGTATCTCTATGATAAGTATGGGGAAATTTTCCCGGATGTCTTTGGTTTTTATGAGTTATGGAGATTGGTTGTGTTACATGTATATATTTTGAAATTGATACCTAATATGTGCAGCATGAGGGAACGTTAAGAGAATTTGTCTCAATGGGTGGAGGCACAACCTCTAAGAGAAGGATTGGATGGGGTGTACTAGATTTAGTTTTAAGATTATAAATCATAAAATGCTTTTATAATTTCTCTTCAAGTTTCCCTTCATTCCCTTTGCAAAAGTCTATTCATCATTCTATTCATTCTCTACATTTTTCAAAGATGAATATGAATGTAGATTATTTATTTTTATTTTTTGTGGCTTGAAGTGTTCTCAAGTCTTTTTATGATTCTTATTGCATAGATCCTAATTCAATTATATAAAATTAGATATTTGAAGGTTCTCATGTTGCTAGAAACAACATGCCCAAATGGAGTCATCAAATGTTGACCTATTTTGTAGTCAATATGACTATGATTGTAGAGTCTTGTGAAAAAACTTGCACAAAATCCACAAGTTTGTCACTTATAAATTTTCACCGCTATTCAATGTAACCATTGTTTAAGCATCTCACTAATAATATCCTAGATAGGCTACTAATGGCCCCATGATGATGTTGCAATGGATGTTTTGGTGGCACACTCATTTTTATTTCAATCTCTTTAATTTTCACATGGATTATGCTTATGATTATTTCATGATGATATGGATGTATCTTGCTTGGTTTTTTTTATAATTATATACAAATGCATTTTCATTTTGACAATATATAAATTTCTCAAATGAACTTGTTTTTGGTTGTATGAATAATGGTTATAAGTTATGGTTGTAGTTGATGATGATTGTGTTGGTTATATTGTGATTGGTTTCCTTTGCCTCTAATTACAACTTGACATGGTACTTGAAAAATAAAAGTATGGCATTGTTAGTGAATGAATTGGTGTGTGTGGAAGTGATTGATTCTAGAACAATTGGTGAACAAAAGTAAAACTATGGTTTAAATCTCCTAGACTTGTTCTATTGAGCATACATGTAAATACGTCTTGGAATTATGCCAAAGGAAATCCATGTATATGATGGTACACAATTGGAAAGCTAGTGCAAATATTATAAATTTGTTCATAGATAAAACTATAGTCTTGACCCCATACAACACTTAGTATTATTGTAATGCATTCTAGTTGATTTTGGCATATACATTGACTAGATGATTACAAGCATGTCATCAAGATTTGATTTGGATGCACGAGGAAAAAAACATGGTATAACCATGGCAACTTATCATTAAGGTATTTTTCATTAAACTTGGAAGTAAAAATACCATGTATTACATGGTGCATTAGATAATTTCCATCCTTGATTTGGACCAAATGATTGACATGTGAGATCGTTATTTCAAAGGGTGTCAACATTAATCCTATTACTTCCAAAATTGTATGTACATGGTAAAATCCCTAATCCACAATGTGTAATATGAGTGAACATTTAGGAAGGTCATCCACTATCACCTTAGAAGCTTTTCCTCTCACTTTAGGCCAACTCTCCTTCGACTCAAAGCTGGTATCCCTAATGAGATTACTAAGACAAATCAATGAAAACTAAGGTGCTATCAAATATAGCCTTAGAAAAATGAGTCTTAGGATTTTTGGATTAGGTGATGGAAGGATACAAAGATTCATGCCATTATTTAACTAGGGAAATGATGTTATCATTATTGCACCTTAAAAATTATAAGAAACCAAAAATTGTAGTTCTATTCAAGGGGGAAACCTCATTTTACTATGAATACAATCTACACAACTATATATATATATATATATATATATATATATATATATAGATATCTATATGTACATATGTACATATGTACATATGTACATATATACATATATATGTATATATGTATATATGTACATATATACATATATATGTATATATGTATATATGTACATATGTACATATATATATATATATATATAGAGAGAGAGAGAGAGAGAGAGAGAGAGAGAGAGAGAGAGAGAGAGGAAACAAGGGCTAAAATTATAATAAATAGGACTATGTGGGTTCTAGCTTGATAATAATATAATAATGGAAATGTAATAAATTCATATCTAGAGCTTAATAAGGGGTTTTAGGGTCAACATGGGCCTTATATAGGGCTTAGTATGCCCCTCTTCTCCGCTTCAAACAAGTATTGTCCTCAACACTTGACTAACTGCTAGCGATTTTGCAAGAATACATCATCTTCCCATGCCATCTCTTCCACTGGTAGGTTCTTTTGTTTAATGACTTACTTCACAATTGTTGGGTTACTTGGTTTTTGAATCCTTGTTTCAACAATTATTTATACTTCTAGTATTATTTCCCTTCTTCATTTATCTCTAGTACACTTCCCGACTATAAATTGATAGCATGGTCATGACCTTGATTATGTGGAAGACCCTTAGGAATGAATACAAATATCTTGGGATGATTGTTAGAAGCTTTATGGATATCCATTGACATAGATGATATTGACATTTGAAAATTTAGTGAACATAATGTTGCCATTACACCCTGGTGCTCCTTTTTTAGTAAGGGTTACCCTTAGATACCTCTAATTTTCCTTTCCTTTTGAGGTAAATATTATGAAGAGATCGTGAAAATTAAAGGTCATTTTTCCTAATGATTATAACCATTGGACCCCTAACGCAACATCATCACCACCCATTTGTCTATAAATCATGGGACTATCACACAAATACTCCCTCATAATGAGATTATTATTATGGCATTCCATAAACAATTTAGAGTGCCTCCATCTACAATCATTACTTGAAACTTTCGTGCTAGATATCTTAAACAATTGAGAATTTTTGCTAATTGTAATTGATGAAGTTATGGGTACTGCCTGAATCAATCAACATTGTTACATTTTTGTTTTGATATATTCTTCTACCTTGAGGGTTGTGGAGTATTGATGCCAGTCAATGCATGATATGATATCATTGGAGTAGTCTCTTCTAGCTCTAGATCTTCTGATGGTTATAATTCTTGATCTTCTTTCTCTTCAGAATATTTGTAGAATAATTTCTTGCATTATCATTCATTCAAAAAAAAGTGAAAAACATTTTCATGTAGGTGCATTTGAATAGAATTCCATTTTACTTTGGTGAGTGCATTGAAAAGGAAAGTGAAAGATTCTTGTAGCTACATGTTAACAAATTGAATATCATTTTGCTTTTGTTGGGTTTATTGAAATAGTGAAAGTGAAAGATAGGAAGAATTTGTTTGTTGCATACTTGATTGTTACATCAGTGTGTGAATCTCTTCCCTATGTTAGATAGCTTTCGTCAAATCGAAAGGAATAATTTCTCATGCTATATGAATTATAAGTGTTAAACTTAATTGAAGATCAACTTAAAATTTACTTCAATTAACCTAAGGAGCATTTTTCATTAACGAATAACATTTAAACTTCTAGGCGAGAGACGTGTTCCAGCGTCATTAAACGTAGGAGTTGTCATTATTTTCCAGCGTTGTATCCCGGGGTGAAATCCCATTCCATGTACGAAAGTGTATAGGACCGTTCTCCAGTACTTTCGGGTATATCGAACGTGCTCCACACATGATAAGTATAAAGGAACGCTCTCATCGAACGTTTAAATATTAGACAACACTACTACAAACTGCATTCCCACATATCGTCGTGTATATATTGGGAGCCCCCTAGAGGTTGTTATCTAGCCACAAGTAACCAAGTATGTTGCGTTGAATACTATAATACACCAAACATAGCATTCAAGGATATTGGTTGATGTATGTTAAGTCTTTGGTTCCGCCAAGGTGTATATAGCAGTTCATGGTGACTTGGTAAACCCTCATGCCTAGTTTTACCCCTTTTTGATTTATTTCTTTTTTTATCATAAAATCATTTGACCAATTACCCGTGAAATGAAAACCTCCTTTTGTCCTCAACATTAATGATTAATTGTAAGATTAGTTTTAATCCCAAAGCATTCACCAACACACATTTATGATTCATTTTCTGAAAAGACATCATGGAAGAACCACCAAGAATCCCAAACGAGACTCTGGATATCTATGGAAATATTAATGCACCTAATTCACCTAGAGTTGTAAGTTCTGATAACGTTGAGCCTGAATCCCTTGAAAACCAAGGAGTTGAACTTGGTATTGTCCCAAGCATCCAACCCCTTTCTTCTCGACCACCTCTAGAGTTGGTAGGCTCATCTCAGGACTCTCCTCTGGCTAGTCTTCAATCTATTTAGGATTACGTGGTTTTTCCTCCTAATCCACTCTTTGAATTAGATTCTTCTGTGTATTTATCATCTCCAAATTCATATAGTCTGTTTGATACTCGCAATGTACCTCTGATTCCTTCTCCTAGACTAACTCAGGTTCCCAACCAAGATTTATTCCCAATCATGGAAACAGAAGGTGATAACCCACATGTAGGGTCAACACCCCAAGGTATTCCAACGGAAACTTCGAGAACTCACATTCCTAGTACAGAGGTTGATCCTTTGTCATTGCTTCCTCCCAAAGGCTTTTCTTATGTTTATTATCCCTATATGACTACAGGGCCAAGTACACCTCCTCCTTATAGTAGTATGCCCTTGGTTCCGTTGGGTTATAACTCTCTGAGCGACACAATGATTTTGGCACAAGTTCATTGTTTCAAAATCCCATTTATTCCTCTGGTGTCACACCTACTACTAGCTCGTTTGTCCCAAACATGTCGGTAACTACACAGACCCCTTCCCAACCTACAATGTTGATAAGTGAAACTCATGTTCCCCTTAATCTTTCTACTCCTCCTATTGTAGCCATAGTAACTACGGTTCCTAATGTGAGTGAACAACATACAAATCCATCTGCCCCAATGTCTAGGGGGCAATATTCTCTGCCCTACACATCTGTTTTTCTGGTGGAAGCTACACACACCCTCTGGGTGCAATTCAACCTATTGGTGTTCTTTCTAACCTAGGTGGAACATAAATTCCATCTGTATCAAGAAACGTTGGAGGGACACCTTTACAAGGTCATCAAGTTCCTTTGACTCAACTTTCCTACCAACAACCTTATACTCCTACAAGCTTACAACAGCTCCAAAATCTGTATCAGTGGGCATGTCTTCAAATGCAGTATGGTGCTCAAATGCAATATGATTATGGGATTGTTAATCCTCCTCTGTGGCCACAAATTCCTATTCAGCCGTAGCAGGGACCCTACCTGCATCCATAGCCGGAAGTGTCTTACCCGCAGCCACAATCGCAGGTTTCCTATTCACAGCCACAATCGTAGGTGTCTTACCCACAACCATAGCTACAGGTTTCTTACCAATCCCAATAGGGATCTTATCAACAACCATGGAAACAAACTCCTATTCAACCCCAACAAGGACCTTACTTATAGTCGCAGCAACGAATTCCTTACCAAACCCAATAAGGATCTTACCAACAACCGTTGCCACAGTCATAACAGATGCAATAAGGACCTTACAAACAACAATATGGTCAATTTGCTTTGCAAAATCCATACATCCAATATGGTCACTAGACTCAGTATGGTCAGCCTCTTTATGGTAAAACTCCATATGGTCAAAATCCTTATGGTCAAACACCTTATGGACAAAATCCACCATAATGGGGGGCTGGCCCAAACTCAGCAAGGCTGGAATACTCAGCTTGGCACATGTTAGAGACCCTATACTCCATACAACCCACAACTGCCATTTTTGGCAACTTTGGAATTGTTGGATGTGTCGAGGCTTAAAAATGACCCAATACTTCACTCACCATATTGGCCTCCGGTACCAACCAAAATTCCTAGTGATTGCCCCAAATTCAAAGGTAAATTTGGAGAAGACCCTCAAGCACACGTAATGACTTACCATTTACGGTGTTCATTTAACTCTTAGGTCAATGATTCTATCTGATTACATCTTTTCCAATGCACTTTAATGGGTGTTGCTGCCAAATATGGTATTATCAACTCCTTACCCATTCAGTTGGAGGGAAAGAGAGTCAATTTTGAAGTCGAGGTTGTTGACTCCAATCTCAATTACAACCTTTTACTTGGTCGGAGTTGGACTCATGCAATATTTTATGTGGTCTCATCTCTCTTCCATGTACTTTGTTTTCCCCACCAAGGGAAAATTGTCATTGTTGATCAATTAGCTTTATTTTCCTTTGATTCTACAACAGGTAATGTGCCTTACATTGGAAAAACCAACATCCCTTACGAAAGTGTTAGTGGAGTCCTTTTCAAGGACCCTATCTTAACGAGAACTTTTTTCCTTCCTCCTCCATCCAACATTGTCTCAATTAACATGATCTCCTCTCATTATGAGCCATGGATCATTCCTTGTCCTAACCAGATCAATGATTTTGGAGGGAAATGCCATGTCGCTTAGCCCAGTTGAGCAAGATTATCAAATTATTCTTTTGGCTTCTGTGGCTGCATCTAAAACTCATGATCGATTGATATTTTCCCTAGAATCATATCTACAAACCCCTTGGCTTGGTTCTTTTGATTCCAAAGATCCTTTGCACGAGACATTCTTGACTGATGAAATCATTGTTGAATTCATGTCTCTAGAAGAATCCCCTTGGAATGATATTCATCATCATTCCTCTTTTCTTCCTAGCCCTGGGTCAAATCCTACTTGTCTAGGTACTTTACTTTCTCCTGCAATGACTACTCTGTTTCAAACACTTATCTTGGTTCATGAAGTGTTGTCTGAAGGTAATTTAGGGAACATTTTGGCAACCATGCCCTTGACTGAATGGTTCACTAAATCATTCATCCCTCCTATTGTTAAAGATATAGCCATGGGTGGTTGTGTGACTAAAGAACAAGCTATCACCCATGCCCAGTATTTGGATTTGGTTTATTCACAATCTGGCACAATATATGAACTCTTACCTAGTGCCCAATGACCTTTGACTGGCCCTACCTCTTCTAAACCCACAGATTCTCCACCTATCGAAGGCATCATTGTATTTGTGGCTCAACAGTCTAGTAGTACTCTAGATACCTCTTCAAAACCTATATCTACTATGACCGTTGCAAATTCCAAAATTGTTGATACTCCTACGAATTCTGGTAAAGCCTTAGAGTTAAATGTTGTTCAGTCTGCCACAGTAGATAAATCCTCGAAAGACAATAATTAGGGTAAAGTCAAAACTAAACAAGATACCCCTAAACAGGATTCCCAAAATCAGTAATTTGATGACACACCCAAACAAAAGCATAAGTATCCTTACCTTATCTGTGATGAATTTCATTACACTAAGGATTGTCCCAACGTGCCGAAGTAAGTCATCTTATGAAAGGCACTAAAGGGATGCCAGTTGTGCTGAAGGAACCTTTCCTGTCTCAGAAGACATAAATGGTAGACCAACCCCATGCTCAAGCCTCTAGAAGCTCTCAAGTGTCTATGAGTGGCTCAAAATAGATTTTTGTAGCCATGAGTTCAAAATATTATCCACCTCCTGAGAAACCTATCGTGGAGAAAGATACCATTGATGTACCGTCTTCCTCCACTCCATCCAATTCTAGTCCTCTCCACATCGAGAAACCTAGCGTTGATTCCACATCCGACCACCCCCTAAAGGTGCTCTTTGAAATTGTCCTATAATCTGAATGCACAAACTGCCCAACACTACAACATTGTAGAATATTTAGCTTAAGCACCCTCAGCAATGTCGCCTTTGGAAGTCCTTTAGACATGTCAGTCACAAAGGAAGGCTTTTTTATCCGCTATTGGAGGAATTTATCCCACAAATTCTAGTATGATTACTTTTGATGTCGAAAACCATGTACCTCACCTACCACCGCAACTTGCTTTCCTTATACAAGTTGTTGCTATGGGCAAGACTATCCACCGGACTGTCATTGATGAAGGAGCATCCACATGCATCATGTCCATCTCATGTTAGAAAGTCATTGGCTCCCCTCCTCTCAACCATTCTCAAAACTCTTTAGAAGCTTTCAACGATCGAGGTTTCCGCACATATGGTATTATCAACTCCTTACCCATTCAGTTGGAGGGAAACAGAGTCAATTTCGAAGTCGAGGTTGTTGACTCCAATCTCAATTACAACCTTTTACTTGGTCGGAGTTGGACTCATGCAATATTTTATGTGGTCTCATCTATCTTTCGTGTACTTTGTTTTCCCCACCAAGGGAAAATTGTCATTGTTGATCAATTGGCTTTATTTTCCTTTGATTCTGCAATAGGTAATGTGCCTTACATTGGAAAAACCAACATCCCTTACAAAATTTTTAGTGGAGTCCTTTTCAAGGATCCTATCTTAAAGAGAACTTTTTTCCTTCCTCTTCCATCCAACGTTATCTCAATTAACATCATCTCCTCTCATTATGACCCATGGATCATTCCTCGTCCTGACCAAATCAATGATTTTTGCGATGCCATGTCGCTTAGCCTAGTTGAGCAAGATTATCAAATTATTCTTTTGGCTTCTGCGGCTACATCTAAAACTCATGATCGCTTGATATTTTCCCTAGAATCGTATTGACAAACTCCCTGCTTGGTTCTTTTGATTCCAAAGATCCTTTGAACGAGACATTCTTGACTGATGAAATCATTGTTGAATTCATGTCTCTAGAAGAATCCCCTTGGAATGATATTCATCATCATTCCTCTTTTCTTCCTAGCCTTGGGTCAATTCTTACTTGTCTAGGTACTTTACTTTCTCCTCCAATGACTACTCTGTTTCAAACACTTATCTTGGTTCATGAAGTGTTGTCTGAAGGTAATTTAGGATAGATTTTGGCAACCATGCCCTTGACTGAATGGTTCACTAAATCATTCATCCCTCCTATTGCTAAAGATATAGCCATGGGTGGTTGTGTGACTAAAGAACAAGCTATCGCCCATGCCCAGTATTTGGATTTGGTTTATTCACAATCTGGCACATTATATGAACTCTTACCTAGTGCCCAAAGACCTTTGGCTGGCCCTACCTCTTCTAAACCCACAGATTCTCCACCTATCGAAGGCATCATTGTATTTGTGCCTCAGTAGTCTAGTAGTACTCTAGATACCTCTTCAAAACCTAAATCTACTATGACCGCTGCAAATTCCAAAATTGTTGATACTCCTAAGAATCCTGGTAAAGCCTTAGAGTTAAATGTTGTTCAATCTGCCACAGTAGATAAATCCTCGAAAGACAATAAGAAGGGTAAAGTCAAAACTAAACAAGATACCCCTAAACAGGATTCCCAAAATCAGTAATTTGATGACATACCCAAACAAAAGCATAAGTATCCTTGCTTATCTGTGATGAATTTCATTACACTAAGGATTGTCCCCAACGTGCCGACGTAAGTCATCTTATGAAAGGCACTAAAGGGATGCCAGTTGTGCTAAAGGAACCTTTCTCATCTCAGAAGACATAATTGGTAGACCAACCCCATGCTCAAGCCTCTAGAAGCTCTCAAGTGTCTATGAGTGGCTCAAAATAGATTTTTGTAGCCATGAATTCAAAATATTATCCACCTCCTGAGAAACCTATCGTGGAGAAAGATACCGTTGATGTACCCTCTTCCTCCACTCCATCCAATTCTAGTCCTCTCCACATCGAGAAACCTAGCGTTGATTCCACATCCGACCACCCCCTAAAGGTGTTCTTTGAAATTGTCCTATAATCTGAATGCACAAACTGCCCAACACTACAACATTGTAGAATATTTAGCTTAATCACCCTCAGCAATGTCACCTTTGGAAGTCCTTTAGACATTTTTGTCACAAAGGAAGGCTCTTTTATCCGCTATTGGAGGAATTTATACCACAAATTCTAGTATGATTACTTTTGATCTCGAAAACCATGTACCTCACCTACCACTACGACTTGCTTTCTTTATACAAGTTGTTGCTATGGGCAAGACTATCCACCGGACTGTCGTTGATGAAGGAGCATCCACATGCATCATGTCCATCTCATGTTGGAAAGTCATTGGTTCCCCTCCTCTCAACCATTCTCAAAACACTTTAGAAGCTTTCAATGATCGAGGTTTCCGCCCATATGGTATTATCAACTCCTTACCCATTTAGTTGGAGGGAAAGAGATTCAATTTCGAAGTCGAGGTTGTTGACTCCAATCTCAATTACAACCTTTTACTTGGTCGGAGTTGGACTCATGCAATATTTTATGTGGTCTCATCTCTCTTTCGTGTACTTTGTTTTCCCCACCAAGGGAAAATTTTCATTGTTGATCAATTGGCTTTATTTTCCTTTGATTCTGCAACAAGTAATGTGCCTTACGTTGGAAAAACCAACATCCCTTACGAAAGTGTTAGTGGAGTCCTTTTCAAGGACCCTATCTTAACGAGAACTTTTTGCCTTCCTCCTCCATCCAACGTAGTCTCAATTAATATGATCTCCTCTCATTATGACCCATGGATCATTCCTCATCCTAACCAGATCAATGATTTTTGCGATGCCATGTCGCTTAGCCTAGTTGAGCAAGATTATCAAATTATTCTTTTGGCTTCTGTGGTTGCATCTAAAACTCATGATCGATTGATATTTTCCCTAGAATCATATCTACAAACCCCTTGCTTGGTTCTTTTGATTCCAAAGATCCTTTGAACGAGACATTCTTGACTGATGAAATCATTATTGAATTCATGTCTCTAGAAGAATCCCCTTGGAATGATATTCATCATCATTCCTCTTTTCTTCCTAGCCCTGGGTCAATTCCTACTTGTCTAGGTACTTTACTTTCTCCTGCAATGACTACTCCGTTTCAAACACTTATCTTGGTTCAAGAAGTGTTGTCTGAAGGTAATTTAGGGTACATTTTGGAAACCATGCCCTTGACTGAATGGTTCACTAAATCATTCATCCCTCCTATTGCTAAAGATATAGCCATGGGTGGTTGTGTGACTAAAGAACAAGCTATCGCCCATGCCCTGTATTTGGAATTGGTTTATTCACAATCTGGCACAATATATGAACTCTTACCTAGTGCCCAACGACCTTTGACTGGCCCTACCTCTTCTAAACCCACAGGTTCTCCACCTATCGAATGCATCATTGTATTTGTGGCTCAGCAATCTAGTAGTACTCCAGATACCTCTTCAAAACCTAAATCTACTATGACCGCTGCAAATTCCAAAATTGTTGATACTGTTAGAAAATTATATATTACGGAGCAATGGAACACATAAAATATTGCAGAAATATAAACACAGAAAACGCACAAAACAAGAGAGACACAGATATACGTGGTTCACCCAGTTTGGGCTACGTCCACCCCGAACAGCCAGTTCTTCCTTTCTATTATCCAGCAAAATGAAGAGACACAACCTACAACAAATCCGCTGTAATATCCTCTGTTTTCTCTCACAGTCTCACCTCTCTGTTTCTCGCTCACAGAATACACATCTATCTCACAGCCTCAAATACAATACCCTCATACAAAGAGAGGGGTTGCCTTCTAGGGCAAAAAACCCTAAACTAAACATAAGTTCTACCGTCAGATCATCCGCCTAATGAACGGCCCAGATTGACTAGAAATTACTATACTTTTACAAGGCAATTTTACAGCTGTTTTTAGCTTCGGGGGCGCTGCCCCCGAAACTCCCCGCCAGGGGGGGGCTCCCAAAGGTCGCAGCCGCCCCCCCCCCTGGACCCCCCCTGCAGCGAATATTTTACGGGCGGCTTTGCCGCCCCCATTTCGAACTGGGGTCCTATGTGGCGATACCTTTGAGTATAGAAGATAATCAGGCTCCACACCCAACAGATACTCCTAAGAATCATGGTAAAGCCTTAGAGTTAAATGTTGTTCAGTCTACCACAGTAGATAAATCCTCAAGAGACAATAAGAAGGGTAAGGTCAAAACTAAACAGGATTCCCAAAATCAACAATTTGATGACACACCCAAACAAAAGCATAAGTATCCTTGCCTTATCTGTGATGAAGTTCATTACACTAAGGATTGTCCCCAACGTGCCGAAGTAAGTCATCTTATGAAAGGCACTAAAGGGATGCCAGTTGTGCTGAAGGAACCTTTCCCATCTCAGAAGACATAATTGGTAGACCAACCCCATGCTCAAGCCTCTAGAATCTCTCAAGTGTCTATGAGTGGCTCAGAATAGATTTTTGTAGCCATGAGTTCAAAATATTATCCACCTCCTAAGAAACCTATCATGGAGAAAGATGTCGCTGATGTACCCTCTTCCTCCACTCCATCCAATTCTGTTCCTCTCCACATCGAGAAACCTAGCATTGGTTCCATCATCCGACCACCCCCTAAAGGTGTTCTTTGAAAATTGTCCTATAATCTGAATGCATAATCTGCCCAAGACTACAACATTGTAGAATATTTAGCTTAAGCACCCTTAGCAATGTCACCTTTGGAATTCCTTCAAACATGTCTGTCACAAAGGAAGGCTTTGTTATCCGCTATTGGAGGAATTTATCCCACAAATTCTAGTATGGTTACTTTTGATCTCGAAAACCATGTACCTCACCTACTACTGCAACTTGTTTTCCTTATACAAGTTGTTGCTTTGGGCAAGACTATCCACCGGATTGTCGTTGATGAAGGAGCATCCACATGCATCATGTCCATCTCATGTTGGAAAGTCATTGGTTTCCCTCCTCTCAACCATTCTCAAAACACTTTAGAAGCTTTCAATGATCGAGGTTTCCACCCATATGGTATTATCAACTCCTTACCCATTCAGTTGGAGGGAAAGAGAGTCAATTTCGAAGTCGAGGTTTTTGACTCCAATCTCAATTACAACCTTTTACTTGGTCGGAGTTGGACTCATGCAATATTTTGTGTGGTCTCATCTCTCTTCCATGTACTTTGTTTTCTCCACCAAGGGAAAATTTTCATTGTTGATCAATTGGCTTTATTTTCCTTTGATTTTGCAATAGGTAATGTTCCTTACATTGGAAAAACCAACATCCCTTACGAAAGTGTTAGTGGAGTCCTTTTCAAGGACCCTATCTTAACGAGAACTTTTTGCCTTCCTCCTCCATCCAAAGTTGTCTCAATTAACATGATCTCCTCTTATTATGACCCATGGATCATTCCTCATCCTGGCCAGATCAATTATTTTGGCGATGCCATGTCACTTAGCCCAGTTGAGCAAGATTATCAAATTATTCTTTTGGCTTCTGTGGCTGCATCTAAAACTCATGATCGATTGATATTTTCCCTAGAATCGTATCTACAAACCCCTTGGCTTGGTTCTTTTGATTCTAAAGATCCTTTGAACGAGGCATTCTTGACTGATGAAATCATTGTTGAATTCATGTCTCTAGAAGAATCCCCTTGGAATGATATTCATCATCATTCCTCTTTTCTTCCTAGCCCTGGGTCAATTCCTAATTGTCATGGTACTTTACTTTCTCCTGCAATGACTACTCTGTTTCAAACACTTATCTTGGTTAAGTGTTGTCTGAAGGTAATTTGGGGAACATTTTGGAAACCATGCCCTTGACTGAATGGTTCACTAAATCATTCATCCCACCTATTGCTAAAGATATAGCCATGGGTGGTTGTGTGACTAAAGAACAAGCTATCGCCCATGCCCATTATTTGGATTTTGTCTATTCACAATCTGGCACATGATATGAACTCTTACCTGGTGCCCAGCGACCTTTGACTGGCCCTACCTCTTCTAAACCCACAGATTCTCCACCTATCGAAGGCATCATTGCATTTGTGGCTCAGCGGTCTAGTAGTACTCTGGATACCTTTTCAAAACCTAAATCTACTATGACCACTACAATTTCCAAAATTGTTGATACTCCTAAGAATCATGGTAAAGCCTTAGAGTTAAATGTTGTTCAGTCTGCCACAGTAGATAAATCCTCGAAAGACAATAAGAAGGGTAAAGTCAAAACTAAACAAGATACCCCTAAACAGGATTCCCAAAGTCAGTAATTTGATGACACACCCAAACAAAAGCATAAGTATCCTTGCCTTATCTGTGATGAAGTTCATTACACTAAGGATTTTCCCCAATGTGCCAAAGTAATTCATCTTATGAAAGGCGCTAAAGGGATGCCAGTTGTGCTAAAGGAACCTTTCCTGTCTCAGAAGACATAATTGGTAGACCAACCGCATGCTCAAGCCTCTAGAAGCTCTCAAGTGCCTATGAGTGGCTCAGAATAGATTTTTGTAGCCATGAGTTCAAAATATTATCCACCTCTTGAGAAACCTATCATGGAGAAAGATACCGCTAATGTACCCTCTTCCTCCACTCCATCCAATTCTGGTCCTCTCCACATCGAGAAACCTAGCGTTGATTCCATCATCTGACCACCCCCTAAAGGTGTTCTTTGAAAATTGTCCTATAATTTGAATGCACAAACTGCCCAACACTACAACATTGTAGAATATTTAGCTTAAGCACCCTCAGCAACGTCACCTTTGGAAGTCCTTCAGGCATGTCTGTCACAAAGGAAGGCTTTGTTATCCACTATTGGAGGAATTTATCCCTCAGATTCTAGTATGATTACTTTTGATCTCAAAAACCATGTACCTCACCTACCACAGCAACTTGCTTTCCTTATACAAGTTGTTGCTATGGGCAAGACTATCCATCGGACTGTCGTTGATGAAGGAGCATCCACATGCATCATGTCCATCTCATGTTGGAAAGTCATTGGTTCCTCTCCTCTCAACCATTCTCAAAACACTTTAGAAGCTTTCAATGATCGAGGTTTCCGCCCATATGGTATTATCAACTCCTTACCCATTAAGTTGGAGTTAAAGAGATTCAATTTCGAAGTCGAGGTTGTTGACTCCAATCTCAATTACAACCTTTTACTTGGTTGGAGTTGGACTTATGCAATATTTTGTGTAGTCTCATCTCTCTTCCATGTACTTTGTTTTCCCCATCAA
This sequence comes from Pinus tabuliformis, assembly GCA_031772625.1. Taxonomy (NCBI): domain Eukaryota; kingdom Viridiplantae; phylum Streptophyta; class Pinopsida; order Pinales; family Pinaceae; genus Pinus; species Pinus tabuliformis. The sequence continues at coordinate 586,996,420 of CM062806.1, forward strand.
GGGAAAATTTTCATTGTTGATCAATTGGCTTTATTTTCCTTTGATTATGCAACAGGTAATGCGCCTTACATTGGAAAAACCAACATCCCTTACGAAAGTGTTAATGGAGTCCTCCATCCAACGTTGTCTCAATTAACATGATCTCCTCTCATTATGACCCATGGATCATTCCTCATCCTAACCAGATCAATGATTTTGGTGATGCCATGTTGCTTAGCCCAGTTGAGCAAGATTAACAAATTATTCTTTTGGCTTCTGCAGCTACATCTAAAACTCATAATCAATTGATATTTTCCCTAGAATCGTATCTACAAACCCCTTGGCTTGGTTCTTTTGATTCGAAAGATCCTTTGAACGAGACATTCTTGACTGATGAAATTATTGTTGAATTCATGTCTCTAGAAGAATCCCCTTGGAATGATATTCATCATCATTCCTCTTTTCTTCCTAGCCCTGGGTCAATTCCTACTTGTCTAGGTACTTTACTTTCTCCTGCAATGACTACTCTGTTTCAAACACTTATCTTGATTCCTTAAGTGTTGTCTGAAGGTAATTTAGGGAACATTTAGTTAACCTTGCCCATTGACATCTCGGTTATACCCGACATTATCGAAAACTTTCACTTGGGGGCATATTTTTCTCACGATAAGATTAAGAATTTTGCATCCCTCTTCATGAGACGTTTTCACCGGGTTCTTATCATTCAACCATTTTTGAAATGGGGCATTGATTTTTTGACTTATAACCCTCACTCACTCAAAGGGCATGAGGGCATTGTCATTGTTGTGTATCATTCCACTAATTGGCCGAGTCGATGCTTACATATCATGCCAATGGTGAAACTATGGTTTTATTCTCTTTTGATCAATTATGCAAGTCTTGAAATGGGCTCCATCTGAGAAATATTATGCTTAAATTTTTCATAGATACCTTATACATTAGTGTGTATTTCATTAGTGTGGTGTATTTTGGTGTGAATGTTTGCATTTTTGCGAACATGTTTTCCCTTATTATCGCGTGTTCCACTTGGTTTTCAGATGTCGATGAACCTTCTTCCCCATATGGGTTTCACTAATGACGCTTGCCATAGTACATAGAATCTCTCTTCCCGTTGCATGGGCACTTTATGCTCCCAATGGTGAGTTACTGAGTTTACAGGGCATATGTCTAGGTCGTATAACTAACAATATTGTCGAATATAGTGCAGTTGTCAAACTATTGTCTGAAGTTTTTTCTATTGGTATTAGGGCGTTAGTTGTTAAACTTAACTCACAACTCATTGTATTACAGTTAAACAGGGATTATTCCGTTAGAAACCTTAATATTTTAAGGATGTATTTCTGTGTTCATATCTTGGAAAGAAATTTTGATTACACTACTTATCAACATCTTCCAAGACATCTAAACGCATTAATAGATACAATGGAAAATCATGTATTAGATAGACATCTGTGACATATGTAAAAAGAAAACCATCGCATAGTAGGAATAGTAGATATAACAGGTAAACCATGCATATATATATATATATATATATATATATATATATATATATATATATCTAGAGAGAGAGAGAGAGAGAGAGTTTTCAAAATGCCTGTTACATCAAAATATCAAAATTTGTGTTCTGAGACATATGGCTTCTCGAGCTCACATAAGTGCGGAAAATGAAAACTAGAGATGGATATTTGTCAACATGGTGCTCATGGTAGCACGAAACAGCTCTGATAACTCGGTTCAACAACCGACGCAATATGGATGACACTCCTACAGTATGCCTCTGATACCACAGTGGCACCTCATCAATAGACACATCTTCTAGAATGCCTCTTGTTAAGACTTCCAGGTTGCATTCCACCTCCACTATTGGGTCAGCTCCCTCCTCATAGGGTGTATCCTCGATATGTCATGCCACCCTCCTAGCTATTGGATAAACCCCTGGAGGTATCTCTGGTCCAACATCTGCAAAAATCATAAATCTGAAATTTCAGTTCATATAAAACAAAAACATCAAAAACTTGAAAAACCTAAAAAATAGTTTTGTACTTGTATCATTCCACTGTGTGCCAAGTGGAAGTGGAAGGTCAGGATCTCCCCGGAAGTTTGTACTGGCATAAGCCCAATCATCTACCATGATAAGTTGTTTTCATAGCCATCCAAAGAATGTTGGGGGAAACGATATATGTTGACCACCTCCATGGTGAGGCATCAACTCACACCACCTCAATAGTCATGGATCCCTAGGCCCTAGAGCCTCCACCTCTATCCATTGATACCTAAATAATGGTACACGTTCTAGGAAGAACGTCACCAAGATATATCCATAACCAAATTGTTTCAATTTTCCTGTTTTGCATTTTGCGAGTTGGTCTTTCATGTTGACCAACAACCCTTCACACCAATTAAATATTATGGGACTAAGACAATCTATGGCATACTGGAAGTGAGACTTAGTCACTTCATGTAGGTCCTGAGCTCTAGTTATTTGAGCCATGGTATGAATAATTGTTCTCAACAGGATACTTGTGAAAGTTTTTATGTCTATTTTCCCACTCTTTATTTTTCGAGAGCATGGGAAATGTCTCACTATCAGTATATATGTACTTTCTCCCCCAGTACAAGAATGAGACATCGGAATTTGTTATCCTCTTCTAGAAAAGCCTATAATGAAATAGATGTCTGCGATATCTATCTCAAGTTCTTGGTCTCCAATAATAAACAGTTGGCGGTCTACATCACACCACCCAACCAAATGCTGCAGTAATTCAATCTAGGTCATAATCCTATGAATACAGAAGAATTTTAGTAGTCCACAATCTCGAAGAGCCCTTATGCAATTTGCAACTTGGGATGCCTGATGATATTTTGCTCTGTGCCCTCTTTCCTTCCATTCAATCACCATTTTTCTATGAATAACCTATGGAACATCCATAAACAAATATTTTATTAGCTTCTAGGTAAGAAAATTTCAAAAACAATCATTAATATTGGAGGATTTCTGAAAAATTTTATGTCTCGGCACCAACGCGTCTATTTCCCAATTTTTTTCGCATTTCCAATGCAATGCCACAATTGAGATCAGGGTGAGCAGCATAGGTCTGATGGGTAAAATCCGTGTTGATCACCCTTGACATAAAAAAATTTCCAACCCTCCTTACCATCTACTCTATGGATGAAAACACTTAAAAACACAACCAAAATGCAAAGGAAGGATAGATCTCTTACCTGCACTAAACGGATCGTCGAATGTTGTCTTGGATTGGTTGCACTCCTCGCCTGAAGATCGGGGAAAATTGGGGTAAAAGTGCTCTCCAAATTACCAAATGTCAAATGGTAAATATGTTTTTACTTTTTAAGTTTTTAAAAGTTTTTTGAAATATCTTTACCGTTTAGGGTACATTTTTTCTTATATTTTAATATTTTTTCTCGAAACGAGTTATGTGTGTTCACTTGTGCAACAACAGGTCATGGATAAATGGTGACAATGATTAATTTTGACTGAACTAACGAGTTTTATTTTACGACTTTTTTGAACTCGTCAAAAATAAACGAAAAACGAACCCCCTAGAGTCATCTTTTAGCTCTTTTCTGACACTCGAAATATGAAAATACTCTTGAGTACTTGTCATTTCAAACTCATTAAAGTAAATGAAATGACATCTGCTCAGTATAATTTTAAACATTTTCTGGACTGAGATAGACTATTGTACTAAAAAGGAATAGCTTGATCACACGTGGCTAAGAGGTTCTCTTGAATATATTTTTCTACCTTTTTGGATTCGAGATACTATCTACAAAAAGGGACCTTTGGCATTTCCTTTTTGCCTCTTTTTCAAAATATCTAAACATGAAAAGGATTTTGATTTATCCCTCCGTCAGACTCGTAAAACTTAAACGACACAGGACTTGCCATCATGACGAGACCGAGTTACTCCTTCCTAGGGCTTGTTAAACTTACTAGGATGGATTCATCCGAAGGATGAAATTATATGACAAGCATATGCTATCCCCTTCAAGATTGTGTCAAAAATAATGAGGTACTCCTTAGAAATAGTGGGGAAAAATGAAAGTGAACATGTCATGTATTTTGTTTTAAGGCAACATGCCACTCTTGAACATGACACTTATCTATCACTCTTGTTAGTTTTGGGTTATCCTCACTTCCTCACTTGTCTTTGGATTCGCGAATATGTTCAAGAGAAGTCACATCTGCATTTTACCTCTTATACATTGTCTGACCTTTCTGAAACATTCCTGAATCACTCTTACTTATGTTGTTCCATATTTTGTTTTGTGTCGATGATGTGGGAAACATTATGACCCTCCTTCGATGGATCACTTCCTATCGACTTCAACTCATTATCCAAGAAGATGATCTAGAAACTCCCTTTCAGTACCTTGAGGCTTGCATGCCTCAATGGAAAGTTCTTCACATTCAATGATAGGTTCACAACATTAGCCTTCGATCGGATGATTCTACAGGTGTTCAACTTTAGCTTCCTTATTCACACTCATGGATTGTGTTGTTTTACTTTGAAATCCATTGTCATTATTGGTGGTTTCTCTCGTGTTTGTTAGCGGTTTACATCATTGGCTGATAATTAGGTGGTTTTCTATCATGTTCGACCCCGACACGTCTATTCACTTGGTAAAATTCGTACATTTGATTGGATTGTGACAGAGATAAAGACCCTGGGTTTCGTCTAATAAATCCAGGATGCGTAGAGTGATTAGTTGTTCATGATTGTACACATGTTTCCTTCTATACGGATGGCTACAACCATACCGTGGTTCCATACATATGATCCTTTCTATTCGAATGGTTGTGCCCCTGCCATGGATCCATATACGTGATCCCTTCTATTCGGATGGTTACATCCATGTCGTGGATTCATGTATTGTTAGATGCCTATTCAGAGATGTATTATTAGGAATATTTAAATCAAAGATGTCAGATATATATTGTATCATGCTTGATTTGCAAGTCTCCTGGCAGTGTTTCTCCAGGTCCTTGCCTTGACTTGTAAAGCATTTCACCCATCACTCATGTTCTTCCTTCATGCTTTACGGGGAATCTGTTATAAATTATTTTGTCGCACTTCCCATCTTGTATCTTGAAGTGTCAAAATGAAAAAAGTTGTTAGTGTACTCACCATGAAACACATACAAAAACATCCCTGAAGAAGAGAAGAAAATTTTCCCTAAGAAAATTTTGAAGAGGCTTGCTTAAAACCCTAGTTTTCAATATCATTGTGTTTTGCACTACTGTTGGCCCGTGTTGATGGCTTGTTGCAGCATATTGACCTAGTGATGCCAGCGCGTCTTTTGATAGGAAAACCCATGTTGAACCTCTTTGAGCAGATTTTCCTAAAGTGGAGGAGAAGCTTCTCTTACTAGAAGCCTTGAAAACGGTGAGTTGGATATTTTTTAATAAGGATATTGTCAAGTTCTCCCATTTTGATTCCTTGATCCTACCTTTTGAGATCTTCCCCTTAATATGGGACCTTCTTCCCCTTTTGTGGATCCCTAACTCCCTCTCCTTTCCTATAAATGAAATCCCTTCTATCCCCAACTGGTTGGTCATTTCTTGGTTGCATTCCTATGTTGAAACTATGCCTAAATGTTGGCCATCTTACTAAGGAGAAGGACTGCATGAAGGTCTTGGATTGGACTTGGAAATCCACCATAAAGGAGGCTTACAACATCAAGGCACATATGGTTGTATGCTTCCCTTATTTTTATTAATAAATACATCAGGTGTTTACTTTCCATAAGTGTATAAATCATTATTCATTTAGCATGACATTGCTTGATCTGTCATGTAGTTTATGTTAGAATGAATTATGCTATGTATGCTTTTGTCTCTTTTGTTTGATCTTCCTTACAGGTACCCATCCACAACAGTGTAAAGAGGAATGAACTTGGAAGTGAGAAGATCGAGGACGACATCGACGAGCGCTTAGTATCAGAGTGAGGTAGGTCATATGTCTTACTTTGTATTTTCCGACATGAAATAGGAAAGTCTGCACATGTTTGTCTAGTTTGTTGCTAGATCCTCTCATAGGACTAGAGATATCGCTTTTGTCCGCAGAAGGGATTTTCTTCACAACAGAGAAATAATAAAATCAAAGGTCATGAGGACTTTGAAAAGGACCTAGAGAATTTGAAGAGTCACGGGACATTTAAAATTCATAAGAAGGTGAAAGGTTGCCCCCATTTCTATAAATGTTCTTTCATGCCTCATTATAGGGGACTTTTGGCACTTGATCTAGGATAGTAACTGGATAGTTTTTTTTTTTCACTTGGGGAACTAAAATCATTTTGCTCTTGGTAGCTAATAGGCTAAGTGATTATGAGGTTAGGGTTTTTGCTTTAAAGATGATATGAATTGCTCTCATTCCACTATTGGATTTTGAGAAGCTTGCAGTGCATGTGCTTGGATTTATTATCATTTAATGAGAAGATTTTCACTTCATGCATTGATTCTTGTGAATATTAATGGAATTTGTAATGGTTATCCAAATATTTTGTTGTTTATGCATGTGTGCTTACGTATTGTTTACATGTTAATGAACTAATTTGTTGCATGCAGCTTGTATGTTTACTTAGAATCCTTGCTTTTTAACTCCATGCAAATACTAGTAATTAATTGTGAACTAATTTGTAGTTGGTTTCTATCACTTTCTTCTTATGTATGTCTTAGTTAGTCTTAATTATCTTATTCTTTCTTAAGACATGATCCTTCTCATTGTTTTGTTGTTAGTTTCTTATATTGTTGTAAGCTATCAATTGAGGGTTCATTGCGTCCTCATTTTTTAGGCATTTCACATTTGGTCTCACATTTATTTCTTTCCATTTGAAAAACAAGAGTAACACACACACATGGTGGCAAACAGGCCCACAAACCAGATGGGGCTCCTATCCCAAATTGTGTGAATTCTAATTGGGAATTTTCACTGGGGAGACCCCCTAACTGTTGGTCATTCATCTTGGCCTGTTAACATGACCATAGGTGCAGGCCATATCAAACCATGTTCGGTAGATTTTGGAGAAAATCAATTCAATTATACAAGTGAAAAGGGGAAGAGAAGTATACAAAGCTTCTTCAATTGGTATTTATTTTTCACTCACCATAGAGATGATGGTGGCACTCACGATTATAGTATAAATTCAAGATGATGTAAGCTGGAGTTGGGGTTTGTGTATCCCCACTAGTTTGATGTTTTTTCTATCATGAGCTTCCTTCTAGGGGAAATATCTACATTTTCGTTACACCAGAGGGAATTTCATTCACTAGCTTTGCACAAGTTCTAGCTGTTGCACAAAACACATACTATATTTTGATGTATTCTCAGGAATCAGAGTACTATGATCCTCCACGGCAGGGAGTTCTCAAATCAAGGGTGGACCTTACATACCAATTCATGTAATATTATTATTGATTTACTACTATATGTGATCTATTCCTCATTGTTACTAAAATGCTAATATATATTTTTCACAAGTAGTGAACTTCTTGAATCTTCATTGAATTTCTCAGAATATAGTAGAACATTAATATCTATTATGCAAGATGTATAGTTTAGTTGATGGATGTTTGGTAATTAATTTTCAGGTTTATGAAAAAGGCTTCTTAAAAATCCAAGAAGATTTTAAGGAAGACAAATCCATGGCCAATCCATGGAGATTGTGTAGTATTCAACAAGTGGAAGAGCTAAGATCGGTGATAAGAATAGTGCCCATATTGTCAAGCACCATTAGCCTTTTTGTGTGTATGGCATAGATAAACGCATTTTTTGTTCCGTAGGCCCTCGCTTTTACACAGAGTTGGTTTCAAATTGTCCCTCATTATCTTATCGGTGACCTTCGTCACATATATAGAAATGAAGTGACAGACCGTGGCATGAAGCTGTGATTTCATAGAGAAACTGGAGGACGTGATTTTGATGTTTTCATTATGGCTTGTCCCTTAGTATTATGTGGTCAGTGCGGTAGAGGAATTCAGTGAAATTAGACAAATCAAATTTATGTATAGTGAATTCCTTGACAAGTTTCACATGTGCATTTTTCTTCTTATCCCTGGGTCTATGAAATTATCTCAACAACTTCATCTCCATTTATTAGGGAGATAACAACAATAATATTTTTTCTCTATATTTGGTAAATGTTGTGTAAATTATAATGAAATTGTGTCCATTTAATAGGGAGATTTCACCGGAGGAACGTACTACCTTTCAATCAAGGTCATGTGGTTGCTTAAGGAGAAAAATGTTTACAATCAACACTCTAATGAAAAATAATGTAACATGTGCAGATCAAAGCATTTTTATTCTTGACAGTGGATCATCCTTTTTATATGTTTAAACCTCAAGTAGTAAGGAATGATCCTTGATATTATGGAAAACCAAGTACATGGTGATGATACCTTTAGCTAATTTTACTTGTATGGTCCTTTGCACCAAATTGAAGTGGTAAAATGTAGAGTAGCATTTCAAGTGCATTGTACGAGATTCAAATGATATTAAACACATGTTTTAGGGGAAATATGGCAAGATGGATATTTTTGTATTCCCTTAGTATCACCAACACTATATTATGCAACACCAAGAATTTCTATTAATGTGGGTTAGGAGGTTATTGATATTATTGTTTATAAGTATGCTTTGGGGTTATTTAAATTTTGTCTATAGGTTTGCTTTGGGGTCAAGGTCTATTTAGCTGTATTTAATATTCAATATTATATAATGTACATAGTTGCAAATAAATTAACATGTTGTCTCCCCCCGATCGGGGTGTCCATAAGGTAAGAGGAAGAATTATACCACACTCCCTCCTCTTGATAAATGAGAAGGTTTTACCAAATTTGAGGAGTTGGCCAACTTTGGGCACGAGCGACCAGCTTGAATGGTAAGGAACACAAGATGGTGAAATTATGGGTTTGAATTTCCTATGTAAATAGAGCAAGCCACACATAGAGTGCTCTAAGCATCAAACTTGGAGATTGCCATTTTTCAATACCCCAGTCGAAGATCTTTAGCACTGTTGCAGAGAAGGAAACAATTATCGCTTGCAAGGACTCAACATTATACCTTGGGATTTTTTCTCAATTGGGAGAGGACTGAGTCTAACAAAGGTCTCATGCGTATTCATTACTATGCCACAAACCATCAAATTGGGTATGTTGTTTATCTTTCCTATATTCTCAGGTTCTTTGTTTTAACTAATTTACCCCCAAGGAATTCGACTATCATTTATTTAATCCCTTTAGTCATTTGGCTTTGGCACATAGCATGGCCACTGGGTGTGAAAGCCCTGGGAGCATGCATCAGGGAAAATCATTTTGGGTTTTTATCCTTCAGGAAACCTCGAAGTTTAAAGAGTAACATGTTGCATGGATTTTAGTTCTCATATATAATTGATTTGTCTAGCCCCTCACAAAGACTTGAAATTTAATCTCGGGTTCTTTTAGTAACCATCCATCTGCTCTTTTTTTGTTTTAATCTCAGTATTGATTTGTTGGGTAACATTGGTTTTATTGTAGTGAAGTAGGGCACAATTCCTATCAACACCATCCACTTTGGAATGCCTGGGGTTGTTGGTTAGGTATGAATTTCCATACTTATCACTCATCCTTGCATTATTACATCTCTTCACAAGTTTAGCAAGCGAAATTATCTTCTCGGTTTAAGTACCCTTCAGCTCGACAATGCAACTGTTATCGCTCAAAGGCCCTCCTGCAAACCTTACACAAAGGGAATCAACAATCGTTTTATGAATCGCTCCCTTAAACATCTTATGAGTCGACAAGCCATCGGCATTGCAAAGTAACCATTAAAGAGGGGCATGTCTATCAACCTACTCAAGACACAATGACAAGAATTAATACATGTAGTCAGAGTCGAGCCACTACCACTCGAGGTGCATATGAACACGAGAGGGGAATAGGTAGGGGTCATGGAGGAACTTGAACACACACATGAGGTCTGGAATATGTGTACCTTGAGTCCTCCGTAGCCATTTCTAGAGAGATAATGTGAGTTATGGAGCAAAAATTAGTGGTTAAATAAGGTCAACCCACAAATGAAGGTTTGATTATAGAATTTGGTCCAATTGCACTTAACTCGGGTCATACACGCAACAGAAGGAGACTATACATGCAAACCTTACAATTGTACTGGTAGATGAAAGTCATTATGCTGAAAATCCTTGATGAAGGGCGAGAAGAGAGAAATTATTCATTGGATCAGTTGGTAGATATCTGTCATGAGCAATGTAATGCCCACATTCAACTGTTCCACATGGATACTAGAGTAGCTAAGATTGAGGTATATATTCATTGCATCTCGCCTACATCTCCACCAGGATCCAACACCAAGGACCCGACACTATTTGACTCCTCAGACTAGAATTTGTGATACATGTTTATGTTGTTCCACCAAGATCCAACACCAAGGACTTGGCACCAATTGACTCCTCAGTAGAATTTGTGATACATGTTTATGTCATTAAGTTTCTTGTTAGTTTCCTGTTTTGTTGAAGTATTAGATATTGTAGTATTTTTTATATTGCTTAAATATTTCAAATTTTGGACTACTTATTCTAAGTTTTTATGGCCAATAGACATGTTTTCCCAATCAAGTAGCTTGAGGCCACCTTAACTAGATTTTCGGAAACTATGTATTATTTTTTAGGAAAGTAATGAGAAAAGTTTCATTGGCTTACAAAAAAAATGAACATGTTATCTCATGCGTGATGTATTATGATAAGGGGGTTTACATGTTTATTTTCCAATGTTACAGCTACCATTGAATGTTGAATGAAATTCTTTTATATTACATATTAGGTATGTTAGAGTGTATTGTCGTTGCAAATACTATGTTTGTTGTAAAAATCCTTATTCCTTATTTCAGGAGTTAGCGATTAAAATATCTTCTACTTATTATTAATAAATCAAGTTTACATGCTAAAATATAAGACAAGTGTACTCCATTTATGGAAATATGGAAGATAATTTTAGAAACCAATATGCATGTACTTTTTTTTATAGTTGTTTACCTTATTTGTTGTTATATTTAATGGTAGAGAGGGAATATTATGAATACATAAATCATTGTAGTATGTTGTTCTTAAAAATATGATGCATTTTAATAAACTTTTTTTTAGATTACACGTGAACTATAAAGAAATACATGTGAACTTTCGTTCACATTAAAATAAATAATATTGATGCATTAGATATTCTCTCAACTATAATTATTGTAAATATCAAGGCCTTAGCCAACGTATGGACATCTCATTGTGTTACAAGATTTATCATTTATTAAGTAAAAAAATCTAACTATATCTATTACAAAGATCAAGACCTTAGCCAAAGTATGCAGAGATCTCATTGTGATACAAAGGTTTCTCTTTTTATTAAGTAAAAAAGGAATTTCACATATCAATTTTATTTTTTGAGAGGGAGACATTCAATCAGTTTAGGTAATGAAGGTGAAGTAAAGCACAGACGAGGGATATTTCATTTTTGGTTTTGATTTAGCGATTAATAATAAGTAAATAATATAAAATGTCAATTAATTTATGCATTTTTATTCTTAAATATCACAGTTCTAGAGATCTTACTCTTTAGATTGATAGAGAGTTCCATCTTTTCGATATTGAGATCATAGAATTCAACTATATTTATCGCAAAGATCAAGAACTTAGCCAAAGTATGAAGAGATCTCATTTTCTTACAAAGATTTCTCCTTTTATTAAGTAAAAAAGGAATTTCACATATTAATGTTTTTTGAAATGGAGACATTCATTAGGTTTAGGTAATGAAGGTGATGTAAAGAATTGATGAGGGATATTTCATTTTGGGTTTTGATTTTAGCGATTAATAAAAAGTAAAAGATAGAAAATATCTATTAATTTTCTGCATTTTTACTCTTAAATATCACACTTCTTCACATCTTGTTCTTTATATTGGTAGAGAGTTCCATCTTTTGGATATTGAGATCGTAGATGTTGGAAAAGTTTAATTTAAGTGTTTTTGCAATGTGACCCTGCAACTTTACAATATGACTTAACAACTTCCATTTTTTTATAAGAATGAGACTAAGGTAAGTTAAAACATCAAAAATATATTCACTTGGTAGAAGTTCTAGATCAATTTGGGAAATGATTTCCAATGCTTGGCATTCCATATAAACTAATTACCTCAACAAGCATAACTTTCTTAAGTTGCTTTCACAAATCATTGAGAGCATATTTAATAGCCAATGTTACAAACTATTAATTATATTAGTTTATGTTAATAAAAAATTTAAATATTCCATTCATAAACTCCATAAAACTATTAAGTTTAACAATACACCAATTTATAAAATGTTATTAGTTAAAATCCAAATCACTATAGTCAAAGGATCTTAACTCGAGTGGTTTGGTGAACAAATCTCCAAAGACATGTTGTAACTAGCTTGTTTGTGGTATTTATGAAATAGTTCTATCAAGTGTAATAGTGGAAACCGATAATAATTCTGGTGAAATTCCCATTCCGATTAAAAAAATCCAAATCACTATAATAAAATAACATTGACATTAAAGTGACATAAAATTGAGATATTTAGAGATGAGTTATCAAATGTTGTCACTTCAATTTTAATTTATATCTTGAGAATCTAAAATACAACGTGTTACATCTATAGGCATTTGTCACAAATAATTGTGTGCCAACTGACTTTTCAATGATAAAGGATACATTTTTAGAGAGGTTCTTTGCCCCACCTCTTTTTGCAAGGACAGGGGCGATATCGTAAGTTGAGACCCAATTGGAGAAATCAAAGGTGCCATGTCTACCAGGATGTGAGTGGTGTCTCTGTTGTGTTGAAACAAAATGGTTTGAAAGAAAGATGAAGGTTCTAACTAGGGCATTGTCATAGATGATTGAAAAAAAAATGGCAATTAAAATTATTTTAGTTTCACTCAAATATGTAAAATTTACTATTTTAATTATTTTAAAGGTATTTATGTTTATATTGTAAAAATGTTTTTTATCAAACTAGTATTTCTATAATATTTCTATATGTGTTAATGTGCAAAAATGGACTCTCTCTCTCTCACTTTGTCTCTCTCCTTGGATTTTTATATTGTGTGCATCCATTTTTATTTTTTTTTGTATGAAGATATTTTTATTTTTTATTGTGTTTATGGTCACATGTTCAAATCCAAAGGGGTAGAGAATATGCACCTCCAACTTTGAGCATGAGTGACTAACTCGAATGGTAAGGAATGCAGGATTGTGCAATTAAGGTTTTTAATCGCCTATGTAAATAGATCATGCCATGCACCAAGTGCTCTAAGCATCAAATAAAGAAGAAACGACCTCTTTCTCCCTTGGAGATTGCAATTTTTCAATACCCTAGTCGGAGATCTTTAACACTCTTGCAGAGAAGGAAACAATTATCGCTCGCATGGACTCAACATTATACCTTGGGAATTTTTCTCAATTGGGAGAAGACTGGGTCTAACATAGGTCTCACTCATCTTCATTACTATGTGGCAGACCATCAAATTGGGTATGTTGTTTCTCTTTCCTATCTTCTCAGGTTCTTGGTTTTAACTAATTTACCCCAGGGAAGTCAATTGTATTTTCTTTAATCCCTTCGGTCATTTGGATTTGGCACATAGCATGGCCACTTGGTGTGAAATCCAAGGGTGTATGCATCAAGGAAAAGAATTTTTGGTTTGTATCCTTCAGGAAACCTCAAAGTTTAAAGAGTGGCATGTTGCTTGGTCTTTGGTTCTCATATATAATTGATCTATCTAACTCCTCATAGATACCTTGGAATTTCATCTGAGGCTCTTTTGGTAACATCCATTTGCTCTTTTTTTGTTTTAATCTCAATATTGATTTGTTGGGTAACATTTGTCTTATTGTAGTGATGTGAGGGCACAATTCCTATCAACACCATCCACTTTGGAATGTATGGGATTGTTAGTTAGGTATGAATTTCCATGCTTATCACTTATCCTCACATTGTTACATCTCTCCACAAGTTTGACAGACAAAATTCTCTTCTTGGTTTATGTACCCTTCATCTCGACAGTGCAACTGTTATCGCTCAAAGGCCTTCCTAGGAACCTTACACAAAGGGAATCAACAATCATTTTATGAATTTCTCCCTCAAACAACTTACAAGCTGACAAGCCATAGGCATTACAAAGCAACCATTAAAGAGGGCCAGGTATATCAACCTGCTCAAGACACAATGGCAAGAATTAATACATGCAATCAAATTCGACCCCCTACCACTTGGGATGCATGCGAGTGTGGGAGGGGAAGAGGTAAGGGTCATGGAGGAACTTCAACGCACACATGAGGTCTGGAATTTGTGTACCTTGATTCCTCCACAACCATTTCTAGAGAGAGAATGTAAGTCCTGGAGCAAACAATAGTGGTCAGAGAAGGTCAACCCACTAATGAAGATTTGATTGTAGAATTTGGTCCAATTTCCCTTAACTTGGGTCATACACGCGGCAAAAGGAGACTATAAATGCAAACCTTACACTTGTACTGATAGATGAAAGTCATTATGCTAAAAATTCTTGATGAAGGGCAGGAAGACATAAATTATTCATTGGATTGGTTGGTAGATCTCCACCATGAGTAGCATAATTCCCACATTCAATTGTTCTATATAGATACTAGACTAGCTAAGATTGAGTTACATATTCCTTGCATCTCTCCTACAACTCCACCAGGGTCCAACACCAAGGACCCTGCACTAGTTGACTCCTCAGACTAGAATTTGTGATACATGTTTATGTTGTTAAGTTTCTGGTTAGTTCCCTGTTTTGTTGAAGTATTATATATTGTAGTACTGTCGATATTTCTTAAATATTTCAAATTTTGGACTACTTATTCTAAGTTTCAGTGGCCAACAGACATGTTTTCCCAATCAAGTAGCTTGAGGCCACCTTAACTACCTTTTCAGAAACTATGTATTATTTTTTAGGAAAGTAATGAGAAAAGTTTCATATGCTTACAAAAAAATGAACATGTTATCTCCTACGCAATGTATTGTGATAAGGGGGTTTACATATTTATTTTCCAATGTTACAACTACCATGAATGTTGAATGAAATTATTTTATATTGCATATTAGGTATGTTATAGTGTATTGTGGTTGCAAATATTATGTTTGTTGTAAAACTCCTCATTCCTTATTTAAGGAGTTAGCAATTAAAATATCTTCTACTTGTTATTAATAAAGCAAGTTTACATGCTAAAATATAAGACAAGTGTGCTCCATTTATGGAAATATGGAAGATAATTTTAGAAACCAATATGCATGTACTTTTTTAGTTGTTTACCTTATTTGTTGTCATCTTTAATGGTAGAGAGGGAATCTTTTGAATACATAAATCATTGTAGTATGTTGTTCTTAAAAATATGATGCATTTTAATAATAAAAAAATTATAGATTATACATGAACTATAAATAAATATATGTGAACTTTCATTTACATTAAAAGAAATAACATTGATGCATTAGATATTCTCTCAACTATATTTATTGCAAATATCAAGGCCTTAGTCAAAGTATGAACATCTCATTGTGTTACAAGATATCTCTTTTATTAAGTAAAAAAATTCAACTATATTTGTTACAAAGATCAAGACCCTAGCCAAAGTATGAAGAGATCTTATTGTGTTACAAAGATTTCTCTTTTTATTAAGTAAAACAAGAATTTCACATATCAATTTTTTTTTTAAAAGGAGACATTCAATCGGTTTAGGTAATGAAGGTGAAGTAAATAATAGAAAATAGTAGAAAATATCTATTAATTGTCTGCATTTTTATTCTTAAATATCACACTTCTAGAGAGCTTACTCTTTAGATTGATAGAGAGTTCCATCTTTTGGATATTAAGATCATAGAAATCAACTATATCTATCGCAAAGATCAAGAACTTAGCCAAAGTATGAAGATATCTCATTTTCTTACAAAGATTTCTCTTTTTATTAAGTAAAAAAGACTTTCACATATTAATGTTTTTTGAAAGGGAGACATTCATTGGGTTTACGTAATGAAGGTGATGTAAAGCATTGTTCATTTTGGGTTTTGATTTTAGCGATTAATAATAAGTCAAAGATAGAAAATAGATATTAATATTTTGCATTTTTGCTCTTAAATATCAAACTTCTTCACATCTTGTTCTTTAGATTGGTAGAGAGTTCCATCTTTTGGATATTGAGATCATAGATGTTGGAAAAGTTTAATTTGAGTGTTTTTGCAATGTGACTCTGCAACTTTACAATATGATTTAACAACTTCCATTTTTTATAAGAATGGGACTAAGGTAAGTTAAAACATTAAAAATATATTAACTGGGTAGAAGTTCTAGATCAATTTGGAAAATTATTTCCAATGCTTGGCATTCCATTTAAACTAATTACCTCAATGAGCATAACTTTCTTAAGTTTCTTACGCAAATCCATGAGAACATATTTAATATCCAATGCTACAAACTCTTCACTATCTTTATTTATGTTAATAAAAAACTTAAATATTCCATTCAAAAAATCCATAAAAACTATTAAATTTATCAATACAACAATTTATAAAATGTTATTAGTTAAAATCCAAATCATTGTAGTCAAAGGATCTTAGCTTGAGTGGTTTGGTGAACAATTCTCCAAAGACATGTTATAACTAGCTTATTTGTGGTATTTATGAAATAGTTGTATCATGTTTAATAGTGGAAACCGACATGAATTCTGGTGAAATTCTCATTCCGATTAAAAAATCTAAATCACTATAATAAAATGTCATTGTCAAAAAAGTGACATAAAATTGAGATATTTAGAGATGAATTATGAAATGTCGGCACTTTAATTTTAATTTATATCTTGAGAATCTAAAACATGGTTTGTTAGATCTATGGGCATTAGTCACAAATAATTGTGTGCCAACCAACTTTTCAATGATAAAGGAGACATTTTTAGAGAGTTTTTTTGCCCCCGCCTCTTTTTGCAAGGATGGGGGCAATATCATAAGTTGAGACCCAATTGGAGAAATCAATGGTGCCATGTCCACCAAGATGTGAGTGGTGTCTCTATTGTGTTGAAACAAAATGGTTTGAAAGAAAGATGAAGGTTCTAACTAGGGCATTGTCATAGATGCAAGGCAAGTGATTGAAAAGAAATTGGCAATTAAAATTATTTTAGTTTCACTCAAATATGTAAAAATTACTATTTTAATTATTTTAAAGGTATTTATGTTTATATTGTAAATTTTTTTTTTTTTTAATCAAAATAGTATATCTATAATATTTCTATATGTGTTTATGTGCAAAATTGGGCTCTCTCTCTCTGGGGATTTTTATATTGTATGTATCCATTTTTTTGTAGTTTGTATGAAGATACTTTTAGTTTTTATTGTGTTTATGGTCACATGTTCAAATCAAAGGGGTAGAATATAAGCACCTCCATAATGTATGTCAAAACATTGGGAGAAAGGAGGTCCTCTCGCAATTAAATAGGTCTCATAAACCAATTTGATGTCTAATTTTACCCTTAGATAATTATTAATATTTAATATATGTATTATTTGTATTTATATTGACACTCATATACAATGATGATAATATTGTCTATATGACAAGTTTTCATGTGACCCCACATTTGTGTTATATATAACAATTAATTATATCACCTATATTAGTCAATCAGTTGCAGAGATACATAAAGAGCATTTATCACATATGCAAATTTCTCTCATCAACACAAATATGAAGGACTTTTAGCAAATAAAAATAAATAAATATACAAATGCTTCTTTAATTAAGTTGTTAGGAAAACACCATAACATATTATTAAATTGTATACACTTCAATGTCTTCTTTTTATATTATTTAGAAATAATTTTGTTTGAATCAATATAATTTTTTTAAGCATGGTAATTTAAGATTTTTGAATTAAAATAAAATATTAAAAATAATAATAATTTTAAATATTATATAAAATAATTTCTATTTTTAATTAAAAGAATTAAATAAAAACTTAAAATAACTTCAAATATAACCCAAAGTAATTATTAAATAAAATGTAATGTAATTTTCCTAAATTCTTCTATAGTTACCAATTTTATTTTTATGAAAAGAAAAATCATTTTTTATTTCAAATTTTACTATATCTTTATTTATAATTTAATCTATAGATATTTTTTGTTATTTTTAATTATATTCATTTATAATAATTTAATTTTAAATAACAATTTAATTAAATTAATCTTTTATTAAAATTTAACAATATTAATGAACTATGCATATTATTTGCTTGATTTTAAAATTATTTTATTTAAACCAAAAAGTTCAATTTCCTTTTGAATATAAAAAACAATTAAATTTCTAAATTATTTAAAATATAACATTATTCTATATAAAATACTTATTTATAAATACTTAACACTTAACATGGGCATATTTATAATAAATAATCATAGAACATAATCTCGAAAGTCTAAAGTTACTCAAAGTCCAAATGAGAAAGTAAATCTAAAGTTACTACGACAAAATTGGAAATTTAAAGCTATTAAAGAGAATATAAATAAAAGATGGAATACCCACTAGTATGAAATAACTATAATATTCATAACTATAATAATAAAATGTAGCCATCAAAAGATTGAATACCTACTCGTATGAAACAATATGACCCATGTTTCGAACAAAAATATGGGATTTAATTTTAAAGTCAACCTTAGTCATATTTAACATTAAGTCATATTTGATTACTAAATTTATGAAGGCATAAATAACTATAATAATATAGTCATCATTAGGGCAAAGAAAATTTAAAAGATTGAATACCTAGTCGTATGAAATAATAGTATGACCAAATAATAATAATATTATTATTATTATTTTAAGGTCAACCTTAAGTCATATTCAATGATTGCTAAATTTATGAAGGCATATATATTTTTATTTTTTAGTTTCGAATCTTTAACTTTTTAGAAGGAAACACATACTCTTAATCATTAGGCCTACTCAAGCTGTATTGACCATTATTATTATTATTATTATTATTATTTAATTTTGATTGCTAAATCTATTAAGGCATATATATTTTACTTTTCTAGTTTTGAACCTGTGACCTCTTAGAAGGAAACACATACTCTTAATCATTAGACATACTCAAGTTGTATTGACCATTATTATTATTGTTATTATTATTTAATTTTGATTGCTAAATCTATTAAGGCATATATACTTTACTTTTCTAGTTTTGAACCTGTGACCTCTTAGAAGGAAACACATACTCTTAATCATTAGACATACTCAAGTTGTATTGACCATTATTATTATTATTATTATTGTTTAATTTTAAGGTCAACGTTAAGTCATATTTCTTTTCGAGTTTTGAACATGTGATCTCTTAGAAGGAAACACATACTATTAATTGAAGTGTTTAATCCCACTCATAGTCATCAACCAAAAGCATACATAAAGGTCAATATCTCTTGGAGAGCCAATATTCTTATTGCTCAATTAAGGATTAATTATCATCAACTCCGTTGTGAAACAGGGCAGTGGAAAAGGCCAAAAGAAGCGTGGGAGGAAAGAGTATGCATTTTTTGTTCTTCCCAAAAAGTGGAAACAGAAAAACATTTCATTTTAGAATGTGAGGCCTTCAAAGACAACAGGGAAAGTTATGCAGATATGCTGGCAGTTAGCTCTTGGGATAATCTATTTAGCCAGAATGTGAGGCCTTCAAAGACAACAAGGAAAGTTATGCAGATATGCTGGCAGTTAGCTCTTGGGATAATCTATTTAGCCAGGGGTTAGTCAAGAAGTTGGGAGCATTTATTGTGAAGCTTCACAAAAAAGGGTTGAATATATCAAGTAGATGAAGAAGCAATCTATCCCATAAGCTATCTTTAGCTTCGTGGACTAATAATTTCTTTCTTTCTTTCTTCTTTCTTAGGCCTAGAAGGAAACACACTCTTAACCATTAAACCTACTCAAACTCTATTGACCATTAATATTGAAATATGTTAACTAAACCCCATCCATACTATAATCAAAACTTAACCTAACATCTAAAAATATACTTTATAAATTTATTTTATAAATGAAAAGTAATTATAATTTTTAAATTATATTAATAATATAATTAAAGGTGTTTAAATAATCATTTTTATTTTTAATAATTTTTTATTCATAGCACTATTATTTTTTATTAATATTTTTTTTTTCATTTTTCATTTATGTTTTTAATGTTTTCATTGTGGGCGCATTTGCGCCCAAGCCTTCCCGTCTGTAAATGAATCCGATGCATCTCAGAAAACGCCACGCCATGAATTTGAGATCGGCTCGACAACCACGTCAGGGACGGCTCCCTGCTGCTGTCGGCGCATTGCGCAGACTCATTCCCACAACCCTCGAAAGTTGTGGCCATGGCGAAGAGCCCCTGGATGCGAGGAAAATCCATTGCCTTCGTTGGAGCTGCAACACCAGCCGGGTCTACTGATCAGCCCCGCGGGCCGTCTCTCTTAGTCCCACGACTACTCGCTTAATGGCGCCCATGAGCGTCAAGTCCAGAAACTCCCGGTTGCTGACAGCTGTGGCCGCTGCGTCGGTCAGATTGGTCGAATTCAGGGAAGCTCGAACTGTTAATTATAAGTGGGTTTTTTTTGGTAATAAGCTCTGTGAGGATAAGTTCTCTGGCAGATATCAGCAGATAATAATTTTTCAAGAACTTATCCACTGATAAGTTATTGGGATAATTTATTGGTTGATAATTTATACTATGATATCTTATTAGTTGATAAGTTACCTCTGATAAATTATATTGAGATAAGTTCTATATAATAACTTATTAGTGGATAAGTTATAAGAAATAAGTTATCAACTGATAAGTTTGTTTATATAATTTACCAGAGGTAGCTTATTCAAAGAGTACTTATCAATTTTTAGCTTATTAAAAGATAACTTATAAGAAGCAACTTATCAACAGATAACTTATTGGTACCCAACCTATCGACAGATAACTTATTGGTACACAACCTATCGACAGATAACTTATGACATAATACTTATAAACTGATAACCTATCAGACTAACTTATTGATGATAATTTCCGATAAAACTTATCAGACTAACTTATTGATGATAATTTATTCATATAACTTATCCAATGATAATTTATCAGTATCACTTATCAACTAATAAGTCTTATGGATAATTTACCAGAAGGACTTATTCGATAATAATTTATCAGATATAATTTATTAACTGATAAGTTTGTATGATAACTTAGCAGATAACTTATTAACCAAGGTTATCGTACAATAACCTATCTATCTATAAGTTATCATTAGATAAGTCGTCTGCAAGTAAGCTATCATTAGATAAGTCGTCTGCAAGTAAGCTATCATTAGATAAGTTCTCTCTTGATAACTTCTCTGCTGATAGCTTATTTGCATTGACGGATTGATGGTGAAGATTGTGGTGTTGACGAATTCCTTTCAGCAGAGGCAATGGGAGCGGATCGCACTGAGCGGAATTATGAACAATTTTCTTCACAGGAACTGTTTTAATATTTTGAGGTCATGGGAGCAAATCCCACTCAGTGGGAATTCTGAACAATTTTCTTCTTGGGCACTGATTTAATATTCTTCTTATTCGTCAATGTCACTGAGATTTTAACATTGTAATGGGGCAGGCACCATTAAAACACATAACGAGCACCATTACTACTCAAGGATTCAACTGTGTGCGGTCTGCGTTCATAGTCACTAACCCCGCTAATTGAAACCCCTGAATTCGTTGAATTTGAGATTATGGCTGATATATATATATATATATATATATATATATATATATATATATATATATATATATATATATATGGTTATAGCTTATTCGCATGCACTGATCAATGGTGAATATTGTGGTGTTGGCGAATTCGTTTCAGCAGAGGTAATGGGAGGCGGAACGCACTCAGCAGAAATTCTGGACAATTTCCGCATAATCATCTTGCGTTATCACTTCGTCATATTCATCGTGGGGAATTTCAGTGTAGGCTTCGCTCTGGGTCGAAGGATTTCTCTGTTCCAAAGGAGCTGGCTACCATTTCACCAAGGGCTTTCAGAAATTGGGCAAGGAATTTCACTATAGGCTTCGCTCTAGGTTGAAGGATTTTTCTGTTCCAAAGGGGCTAGCTACCATTTCACCAAGAGCTTTCAAAAATTGAGCAATACCACCACCATGACTCATGCAATGGTTAGAGCGCAAACCCAATACGTAACCTCCACATCTTAGACGCGCTCCCTGGAAATTTAAGATTAAACTTTCACTTAAAGAATTCCTTCATTGATTTCACCTACAATCCCTAGAGATCTTTTTGATCCAATTTAAGATTAAACCTTCACTTAAACACTCTTCATTGATCCCACCTACAATCCCTATTTGATCCAATTTAAAATTAAACCTCCACTTTTTAATGGAGATTTTTGGTCCCACTAAAACTTTTTTTTCTAAAAAGGATGAGGAATTTTTTCCCGTGCCTCCTTTGATAAATAGGATTTCTTCTTTGTTAGAACTTCATCATCTAATAATTCAACAAATCTTGTTATTGCCTACGATTTTCATCTAGCTTCCTTTGCAATATAATTTCATGATCAAACCCAATCTACATGATGATAAGCCCATATTCTAGCCACCATTGGTGTTGCCCCACTCAAGTATCCCTTAACTATGTATTCTAGCCACCATTGGCATTGCCCCAATCAAGTATCCCTTAACTATGTATTCTAGCCATCATTGGTGTTACCCCATTCAAGTATCCCTTAACTATGTATTCTAGCCACCATTGGTGTTGCCCCACTCAAGTATCCATTTTGGGATTACCCCACTCAAATATCCCTCGACTCCATATTCTAGCCACCATTCACGTTGCCCCACTCAAGTGTCCCTTTTGGGATAGGAGGTTGTGAATCCTTATAAGCTAAGAAGGGGAAGCTCTCCAATTTAGCTTGATGAGGACATAGACAATTAGACATCGCTTGCCATCAACATAAAAATTTTAAGTTCAAGTTTGCAAATAATAGATCAAAATTGCAATTAAGGACAAGCATAAATGATATTAACTCTAGATAGAAAAGCTCATGACATTGACTCTAGGTAGAAAAGCTCATTATATGTTTATTCTCGGAAAATGAAAGCTTAAATGACATTAACTTCAGATAGGTGAGCTTATTATATGTTTATTCTCAGAAAATGAAAAAAATTATTACTCAATAAACCATGAATTATAAATTATGTTTAAATGTCCCATGAAACTTAACCATTAATTCAACATACATAATGGGATGTTAATGGAACATGTCTCTGGTGGCAAAACAACTCTTTGAGAATAGATCTTCAATGTCTGGTGGCAAAACAACTCTTTGAGAATAGATATTCAATTATGTTTACAGTGACAATCATAGATTATTCATTTACCATCTTCAAAAACTATCCAATCATGAGAGGTCACGTATACCAATAGAGCTAGTGTACCTCTATTAAGGTAGAGCAATTGTAACATTAAATATTGAACAGGGCATTTTATTTGAACCACATGAAACATTGATTCAACATGCATTTTTAGAATTTTTAGAATGTGAAATTACATACAAGAGACAATGTTCATTATGATGATCAAAATTGTTTTCTAAAATGCATACATACCACTATATCTCTAATATCATATATTAATGATGTGTGTTAATGATGTATGTAAATACAATAGTGATCAACAAAAGGCTTAATATTTCTAAGCACTCCAGAATTCATGTGCATGTCCATGTCATGTAAATAACGATCAACAAAGGCTTAATAGACATTAATATCAAAACACTCATTATCAAAGGCTTAATAGACACCAATAAACACGCATTATCAAAACAAGGATTTGAACTACAAAGTAAACACTTATTATTTGTGTGCTTCATCACAGATTGTAACATCGAAATAGTAAATATCAAAACATTTTTTAAACAGTGATGTAACAAGGGTCAATAGTAACCACAAAGTAGTGATGTAATAACAATAAATCGTGATCAATATTTCGACAATATCACAAGTTTTTTATTATTATTATCATTGACCAAGGGTAAATAGTAACAATAACAGCCAAATAGTGAATATCAACACACTTTTTAAGTAGGAGCAATGATGTAACAAGGGTCAATAGTAACCACAAAGTAGTGATGTAATAACAGTTAATAGTGATCAATATTTCAACAATATCACAAGATTTTATTATTATTATCATTGACCAAGGGTAAATAGTTACAACCATAAATATTTCAACAATATCACAAGTTTATTATTATTATTATTATCATTGACCACTACACTATATCTATTAGTTCAATGGACTCTCCCTCTTCCCTCATGATTAGTTCATTCATTACACAAAGGAATCCCATGGACAAAAACAAAATATCATGTAAATCCTAATAGATTGTACCCTCAATCCTAGCAACGGTCTTTATACTATTCTCTCTTAGATTAGAGGGGAGTGCATAAAAGGGTAAATAGTAACAATGGTAATGAGGTAACATCGGAAAATAATGATCAATATTTCAACAATATCACAAGTTTATTATTATTATTGACAAATTGTAAGGAAATAGTACTGATTTATGTCCACTCGACCAACTGTCCATAGTGCTAATAATAATGCCATCCAATATGTCAAAGTATTTTCTAAATCATGAAATCTAGTGATGTGAAATTCAACTCTACAATGCTCATAAACACAATTAAAAAAGACCAGCGTGTCTACAATGCTCATAAACGCAATGAAAAAACCAACATTCAAAATGCATCTGCAATCATATATTCAAAAGAAACATTATAACCAACAGTCTACAATGCTCATTTCGACGGAAACGGTGTCTAGGGCTCTGCTAGGGTTCTGCTAGGGCTCTGGACGTTCCTTCGACAACGCCGACAGCGCCCCAGTCAAGCTCATCTCTGAAGAAAAAAGAACGCTGCAGCGACTCAGATCTGTAGCGCACCAGGGCCTCTCAATGGCGCAGCCGCAGGGGGGGCGTCAGGGCCCTCCCCGTCGCAGCAAGATCCAGCGCAAAGTGTCGTCTTCGGGTCAGTGGACGGAGAGATCCTGAACGGGGGAAAAATACCCCAGAGCGGCAACAAAGGAATTGGAAATCATAAGGATGAAGACAGTAATCCCCAGGAGGGTACTGAACAGCCTGAAGAAGGTCTGAAGGTCACTTCATCAACCTGCAGACCAGTTGCCAAGGAAAGACCGAGAATCGAGCTGCCAGGAGACATAATAGACAGAAGAATCGAGTTCATGCGAGATCATGCCCTCATCGGGAAGTTCATAGGGTTCTGGCCTACTGAGAAAGCCCTAAAGGGATGGATAGCGGCGAAATGGAAACCAAAGGGGGATGTCACGCTACAGCTTGGCCCGAAAGGTTTCTTCACAGCAATATTCTATTGCCTGGAGGACAAACACAGAATATTAGTGGGAGGGCCATACTTTTTCAACTCGGCCGGACTGTATCTGAGGGACTGGATCCCCAAATTCAACCCAGACAAGGAAGATCTTACCTGGGCGCCTGTCTGGATTCGGTTATACTCTCTCCCGGATGAATATTGGGAGGAGGAAGCTCTTAAAAGGATAGGAAATGGGGTGGGAGAATATATCAGAGCTGCGGAAGAAACCAAGTCTCGTAAGTACATCTCCTATGCCCGAATTTGTGTTTTTATTCGCCTCAATGAAGCTCTTCCAGAATCGGTCACTCTTGCGCATTGGGATGAGGAATGGATCCAGCCTCTCGATTATGAGCATGTTCCTTTTCGGTGCCGAAAATGCCACACCCTTGGTCATCTCTTCAGGGATTGTCCTCAAAACATCCAAAATAGCTTTCCCGACTCTTCTGATTCACCTGCCCAGGATGGCTTCACCAAAGTCACCAGCAGGAAGCGTTCTCACAAAAAACCCCAACATGGGTTCAAACCCCAGCCCTCCAAGTCTCATGGCCCAGTAACCAAGAACAGCTTTGACATTCTTGGCCAGGCCTCTGAAAATCCTCCTCACATCGCTGAAGCCAATCTTGATCAACCGTCCTCCTCGTCGCCTTCCCCTCCATTGCATCCCCCTCCCAAATCTCCCTCACCTGTTTTCTCCCCCTCTATTCTCAAAAGGGACCAGGAAGGAACTCCAGAGATCATCAAAGAAATGGAAGTTGACGGAAAATCGGAACGTCCCCAGGACTCAGAGATCAGCACTGAAGAAACCGATCAAGTGCAAATCATGGATGTAGAGCCCGAGAGTATCGATCTGCACGGCTTAGACATCCTAGAGCTGGAACTAGCTTGTAAAAAAAAAGCATACGATGCAATACCAGAACTCCAACTCAACAAGCTCGAAATGGTCATTTCTCGAGCTTATTACCAAAGCCAACTTGGCATACAATCAGGCAGCCAATGGGACGGAAGTCCGCGCACAAAAGACACAAAGAAAAGAGGCAGAAAGACAGATCTGCAAAGGACAATAGAGATCGGGAAAATCCTGGTGGATTCAGGCAGATACGCACAGTTAACAAAGTACTACAAACCCTCTATCAACGGTTAATGATGAAACTGGTATCATGGAATATAAGAGGACTTAACAGTCCCGGAAAACTCAGGATGTTAAAACATATGATCAAAAAGGAAAAGCCACAAATGTGCTTTCTCCAAGAAACTAAGTGTAACAGTACTATGCTAGGTAGCATTCTTTCAAAAGCCTAGCCTGGTTCTAGATCGGTAGCAGTAGACGCCTCCGGAGCCTCGGGGGGACTGGCAATAGCATGGAATACCCAGTCGGTATCCCTTTCGGATTTTCATGCGGCGCACCACCTCATTCAGGCGACCTTTCATATCTTGGGCACCAATATTTATGGTAATCTCTCAAATGTTTACTTCCCACAAGACACTGGAAGTAAGATAGCGCTTCTAGACACAATTGAAGCTCTTAGCAACAGCAGAAGGTACCCACTCTGGATAGTTGCCGGGGATTTCAACATGATAACTAAAACTGAAGAAAAGCTGGGGGGCAGACGAGAATGGAGCATGAAGACAACCACTTCAAGGACTTCATCCAAGCAACCTCTCTCATAGACATGCCGTTTTGTAATGGCACCTTTACTTGGAGCAATCGCAGGTCGGGCAAACACCAGATCGCCTCAAAACTGGATCGATTCCTCCTCTCTGACAATGCAGTCCACTTAGGAGGGGACATCACAGCAGCCATTCTTGCTCACTCGGGATCGGACCACTGGCCAATAGCACTGCAATGGCAAAGGCCAGGTAACTCAATCAAACGACCATTCCGATTCGAAGGTTTTTGGCTCACGCATCCTACTTTCACGGATTTTGTGAAGACTACGTGGGCATCATTCACTCCCCCAGAAGGATCAAATATGTATCAATTCCAACAAAAATTAAGATTTCTCAAAGATCACTTGAAAAGGTGGAACAGGGAAACCTTTGGAAACATCTTTAAAGAGCAGCAAAAGCTCACCCAGGACCTGGAGACTCTTCACCAAAGAGTCATTGTGGCAGGACACTCGGAGGCCACCTTGGAGCAGGAACGCCTCATCCATAGCCAACTGGAGAACAGAAGGAAGCAGGAAGAAATCTACTGGAAACAAAAGTCAAGGATCAGATGGCTGAAGGAGGGTGAGCGTAATACAAAATTCTTCCATCGAACTACTGTTCAGAGAAGAATGCACAATCACATTCCCTTCATCCAAAAACAGTCAGGGGCAAAAGTAGAGACCCATGAGGAGATTGAAGAGGAACTCCTCAACCACTTCAAACAGATCCATCAAGAACAAAGAGAAGATCGGCGACAGGCCATACGCAAAATCACGAGCAACATTCCAAAAATCATTACGGAGGAACAAAACGAACTCTTAATGCGCCCCATTCTTCCTCAGGAAGTGGACGAAGCAATGAAGCAGCTCAAAGAAGGCAAGGCCCCGGGGCCAGATGGTTTTTCTACCACCTTCTTTCACTCCTTCTGGGACATGCTAAAGGAGGAGGTCTGGCAGATAGTCGAAGAATCCAGGGCAACGCGCTGGCTCTTGCCCTCTCTCAACGCTACCTTCATAACTCTCATCCCCAAAGAGGAGGACGCCATCACCCCTGACAAGTTCAGGCCCATTGCGTTATGCAATGTCATCTACAAAGTAATATCAAAAGTTATAGCAAACCGTCTCAAACCTCTGCTACCTGGGCTCATCTCCCCGGAACAGTCAGGGTACGTGGAAGGGAGGCACATAATGGATGGCATCCTGCTCTCTCACGAAATTATTCATTCCCTCAAGCACTCAAAGCAATCAGGTATGCTTCTCAAACTAGACCTCTCCAAGGCTTTTGACAAACTAAGCTGGAATTACATTCATAACATGCTTTTAGCTTTTGGTTTCTGCTCTCCTTGGATCCGATGGATCATGAACCTGATTTCTTCCACTCATTTCTCTATTCTCGTCAATGGCATCCCCTCCCGTCCCTTTAATCCTTCTAGAGGTATCCGTCAAGGGGATCCCCTCTCCCCCTTTCTCTTCGTCCTTATGGCTGAAGGGCTAGGGAGGCACATCAAGCAAGCTCTCCTTTCTCATCAGATCAATGGCATCTCCGTGCATAATTCCCCTGCCACCTCTCACCAACAGTTCGTCGACGACACGATGCTTTTTGGGTATCCCTCTGCCCGTGAAGCCCACCGTCTAAAATCCCTCCTTCAAGACTTCTCGGAGGCCTCAGGCATGCACATCAATTGCTCTAAGTCCCAAATCTTCTTCTTCCATACTCCGCCCTCTGTCAAAGCTGTTGTTTCTCGCATCCTGGGGTTCCCCGCGGCCTCCTTGCCCTCTAAATACCTTGGTGCTCCCCTTTCGGCTTCAGCCCTCAAGCAACCCGCTTGGCGTTCCCTGCTTGAGAAATTAGAAAATCGTCTCAATCTCTGGACTTACAGATCTCTTAATTTAGCCAGCCGAATCGTCCTCATCAAATCGGTTTTGCAGGCTATGCCTCTGTACTTGTTTTCCATCCTCGCAGTGCCTAAATGGGTTTTAAAAAGTATAAGAAACCTACAGCGCAATTTTCTGTGGAGCAGCGCAGCTACCAATCGCAAATGGGCCCTGGTGAAGTGGACCAATGTCTGCATGCCCAAAGAAAAGGGAGGCATTGGATTAAGGGATCCTGAACACAGCAATTCCATTAGGAACGCCAAGATCTGGTGGCAATGGATCACTAGCCCAAATAAGCCTTGGGGAAAAATATGGACGGCCAAGTATGCCGGTAGTCGACCTCAAGAAGAACTCATCCGTTTCATCCCCACTGAAAAAGGATCCACAATATGGAATGCGGCCAAGCAACATCACCAGCTAATTCAGAAGCACAGCTTCTGGGAGATAAGGAACGGATGCACGGCAAGATTTTGGACTGATGCCTGGAACCAACGGCCTAAACTCCAAGATATTCTTCACCCGGCGCTAATACCTGACGGCCTGGACCAGCAGCAGGAAACAGTTCACCAATTCTGGTCTTCAGAGATGGAGCATAGCTTTAGGAAATGGAAGAGGAGCGACCTAATTCTCCACAATGCAGACACTCAGCAGCAAGAAGAGCTCACGATCGAACTCAAGAAAAGAAGCATCAGGCAGGATAATGGCGGGGATATTCTCAGATGGGGATACCTACCCAAGGGGTCTTACACTACTACAGAAGCATACAGGTTGTTATGCAGCTTCCCTTCTCCCCCAGACCCTGTGTGGAGCAAAATATGGAAGCTAGGACCATGGCCAAAAATCACCTACTTTCTTTGGCTGGTGAGTCATAAAAAAATACTCACCTGGGACAAGCTCAGAAAACGGAACTTTCACGGCCCCTCTATCTGTCTTAATTGCTCTCAAAATGAAGAAACTCTCCATCATCTTCTAGATACCTGCCCTCTAGCCAATCAATTATGGGACAAGGTCAGTTTCAGATGTCAAAAAAGTTGCAGGGGAGAAGGGGATATCATCAACTCCTTAAGACTCTGGCCAATGCAGCCCTACAACAGCAAGATCCTTAACCATATCTGGAGTATTATTCCGGGGATCGTCCTCTGGAATATATGGAAGGAATGTAATCAGCGCATTTTCAAAGACAAGAAATCTCCTTTAGAGGAAACCTGGAACAGGATTCATAAGAACATTCAAGAGACAATGGCGCTTCAGGTAGGGACTAAGGATGACCTCCCCTCCTCTGATAATGAGCACAACATTCTAAATAATTGGCAGCTGCAGCTACCCCTTGACTCTTTCAATAGCAGTGCTCCTAATAACCATAGCAAGAACTACTGTCAATGGGAAGCCCCTCCCAAAAATTCATACAAGCTAAATTTCGATGGGGCTTCCAAAGGAAATCTGGGCGCAGCAGGATATGGGGGCATAATAAGGGACTCTGAGGGCAAACCCACACGGATTTATTTTGGGAACATAGGGTGGGACACTAACAACTCAGCTGAGTTGGAAGGTCTATGGCAAGGCATGGTGCTAGCAGGGAATCTCAACCTACAACCCCTAATTGTAGAAGGGGACTCCCAAATTCTTATCAATATAGCCACCCGTCTTCAGAATGGCTCGAACGCAAGGAAAGTCGCTCCCAGTTGGAGGCTTGAAGCAAGGTTGAACAACTTAGCACAGAAGCTCAGCAATTTTAGTGCCATCTCCTTCACACACACTAAACGGGAGGGCAACAAAATTGCGGATCTCCTTGCTAACATCGGGACAAAGTCTGATCACTCTCTCTTATCGAGAGACATAAACATCATTTCTAACAGGCAGCAGCTCCAGGAATGCCAAAGCCTGATCCTTGCAGAGGCTATCACCCCGGATGCGGGTGTCATCGAGATAAACAATGGCGTGCCACATGCTGGGCATGGGCTGCCACGTGATAGAGCTTGGGCCTTTAATGCCTCAAGCCGCCGAAACTTCATAACCGGAGAGGCTTCAGGGCATCCTTAATGGAGCCGATGGAGGGGATGGCAAACCTGCAAGGGGCATTCAATGCAGGTCATTTCAATGGTAATGTTAAGCGGCTTAAGTATGAGGATTGGATGGGGAAGGGAGCTCATCGCGTTGAGAGGAATTCACAGAGTGTTGAGCGCCTATGCCGCGAGCTGGTGGTTGAGAGTTGGGCCGAGGTTCGCTTCATACCTGCGTTTCCTGGACTGTGTATACGTTTATTTAACTACTGCTCTATCCCGAATTGGGGATCGCAAGCTGTGGGGAAGGCTCGGAACCACTGCCGGACCACCTCTGCTCGGGAACGGATTAAGGTGCTGGTGGTTATCATGGTGCGTGAAAGGATGCCTTGTCGTAGAGGCCCCGGGCGCGGAGAATCCTCTCGTCCCCCAGCAGCGGACGTTCATCATCATTGTTGTTGTTGTTACTGTTATAGAAGAATGGGTGCCACCCCTATCCCGGCCTGTCAAGTTATGGAAGTTGGTAGCTCTAGTGGAGGGGAGCCCAAGCTCCCAGCATTTGGCTCAGTCATCTTCACACTGGGTAGCTCCGGGGATAATCCAGGTATTAATGCACATATCTCTGTGCTTTTCACCAAAATCCCAGAGGAGAACGAAGAAGAATCGTCTCTGGTCCTGGCTGAGGATAGCACTGCGCGCGGTAAGGGGAAGCTCCCAATGGGGGAGCCGTCAATTGCAGCGGAAAGCTCAGCGAGCGGTAAAGGGAAGCTCCCAGTGGAGGAGCCGGCAAGTGCGGAGGGCAATTCGGGGAGAGAGCATTCTCAACCCCCCTCCCATCTTCGAGCTCCCGAGCAGCCAGAACCTGCGCAAAATCCTATGGCTATGGAAGAAGAGCCAGAGGAATAGCTCTCAGCGGCGCTCTTTTGCTTCTGCCTTCTTCTCTCAGGGCGGGTTCTGGGGTATGGACAATTTCAATTTTCTGTTCTACATGGTGGTCTGTGTTCTTCTTGTTGCTAAGTCTTGCATGCGGTCTCCACCGTCGCAGTGGGGACGGAGTCTTCTGTTGGGCACAAGTCTTATTATGTTGCCCGGTTTTTATATGTTTATGGTTATGCTTTCAGTTTCTATAGTTTGTCTGGGTTACATGTCTTTTTGGAAGTGCCCCTGCGTGGGTCATTATGGTGCTATTCTGGAAACTCTTAGCGTCTTGAATTTTGATCTTTCTGAAACTATCGCCCTGCGAGGCAAAAATACAAGTCTGATAATGCCACCCATGGTGCCACAGTTGGCCCTGGGCAGCCAGCTTCTTTGGATGTAAAGTTTTCTGTACATATTAATATAAAAGTAGTTAGTATTGCCGAGAAAAAAAAAAAACAATCTACAATGCTCAAAAATACCATGAAGAAGCCAACTTTCACAGTGAATTTGCCGTCATATATTCAAAGTGAATTACAACCAACTGCATCTGCAATCATACATTCAAAGTAAACATTATAACCAACAGTCTACAATGCTCAAAAATACCATGAAGAAGCCAACTTTCACAGTGAATTTGCCATCATATATTCAAAGTGAATTACAAACAACAAGGACAGTGAATTATAACAAACAATCTACAATACTCAAAAATACCATGAAAAAGTCTACAATGCTCAAAAATACCACGAAGAAGCCAACCTTCAAGATGCATTTTCCATTCAAAGTGAATTACAACCAACAAGGGCAGTAAATTATAACCAACAATCTACAATACTCAAAAATACCATGAAGAAGTTTACAATGCTTATTCAAAGTGAAGTATTATAGTACTGAATTATGTCATGTTAAGCTGCTCGACCAACTGTCCATAGTGCTAATAATAATGCCATCCAATATGTCAAAGTATTTTCTAAATCATGAAATCCAGTGATGTGAAATTCAACTCTCTACAATACTCATAAACACCATAAAAAAACCATGTCTACAATGCTCATAAACACGATGAAAAAATCAACATTCAAAATGGATCTGCAATCATATATTCAAATAAACATTATAACCAACTGTCTACAATGCTCAAAAATACCATGAAGAAGCCAACCTTCACGGTGATTTTTTGTCAGGCCAGGTAGTAACTCCAATAGGCAGTAAAACTGATTCGTGTTATTCCATAGATAGGTTATTGTTATATACAATAGGGAGTGACTGTTCAGTTCATCTCCCGATGACTGTTCACATTCCTAATTTAATTATTTACATAAAATTCACCCAGTCATGAAGATTAGGTGTCAACATTCCCGCCCTTAATCTGAAGGGATGTTGGTGAGTCCAAGCATCATTCTGAATCGTTCAAGCTTTTCCCTTCCAAATGCTTTGGTGAAAATGTCTGCAATTTACTCATTTGTGGAACAATGATGGAGATGAATTGTTTTGGCCTCAACATAATGTCGAATGAGATGATATTTAGTATTTGTGTGCTTCATTCGATCATGGAACTTTGGGTTCTTGGCCAACTTTATTGTAGAGGTATTGTCAATCATGAGTGGGGTTGATTGTACTTGTTTTACCCGCAAATCTTCAAGAATTTTCCTGAGCCACACAATTTCTTTCGTTGCTTCAGCTGCTGCCACATATTCTACTTCTGTTGTGGAATCCGTTGGAATTGATTGTTTGCGTGATCTCCAGGAGACAGCTCCTAATCCAAGACTCATAGCATATCCTAAAGTAGATACCCCAGTTTCTTTGTCTCCATCGAAGTCTGAATCAGAGTATCCAATCAAGCTGAAGTCGTCCACCTGTGTATACTTGATCCCAAGGTCTTGAGTTCCCTTCAAGTACCTTAGAACTCTTTTTGCAGCAGACCAATGTCCCTCACAAGGCTTTTGCATAAACCTGGAGAGGATTCCAACAACAAATGAGATGTCTGGTCTGGTAGTAGTGAGGTAGATGAGACTTCCTACAAGCTGTCTATACTTTGTTGCATCCTCAAATTCGTTTCTTTCAATAGATGTGAGCTTTATGTTTTGTTCCATTGGAGTAGTAAGAGGATTGCACTCTGTCATGCCAAATCTATTTAACAAATCTCCAATGTATTTCTTTTGAGAAAGAAATATGGACTTTGGATGTTGGGTTACTTCAATGCCAAGATAGTAATGAACATAACCCAAATCAGTCATTTCAAAACTTTTCCCCAATTCCTTCTTTATGGATGCAATGTAGCTTTCATTGTTCCCTGTCATTAAAAGATCATCTACATATACCACAAGATATACAACTGTTTTGCCAACTTTCTTGACAAATAAAGTTGCATCACCAAGATCAAAATGATTGAAGTTGAGTTTCAGAAGATGCTCAGTTAGTTTTTCATACCAGGCTTGCGGTGCTTGTTTGAGGCCATACAAGGACTTCATGAGTTTGCATACTTTATGTTCATGTCCTTTCACAGCAAATCCTTCAGGTTGGAACATAAAAACATTCTCTTTTAGATCTCCATTCAAGAAGGCAGTTTTTACATCCATTTGATGGACTTTCCAACCGTTCTGAGCTGCTAGTGCAAAGAGTGTCTGGATGGTGGCCCATTTTGCTGTGGGGGCAAAAGTTTCCTCATAATCGACCCCTTCCATCTGTGCAAAACCTTTTGCCACAAGCCTAGCTTTGTGCTTGTCAAGTGAGCCGTCAGCTTTGTACTTGTTCTTGTAGACCCACTTGCAGCCAATTGGTTTGGTTCCAAATGGAGGATCAACCAACTTCCAAGTGTCGTTCTTTATGAGGGCATCATACTCCTTTTGCATCACTTCTTTCCATTCATGAGAAGCAACTTCTTTAAAGGAAGTTGGTTCAAAATCTGTAGACGAGTTCAATTCACAATCATAAGAAACATCGATATCAACAAGTGAATTAGAGTCATCTACATCACCTCCATTTTGTTGGTTTGAATTTCTGGTCCCTGTTTTTCCAATTTCATCAAGATGAACACTTTCAAGTGTCTTTGTTAGCGACTTTGGGGGACCTTTCTGAGATGGTACAGGATGCTCTGTTGATTGAGTTGGGACTGAATCAAGATTGAGTCTCCCAATTCTATCAATTACATCACTTAAAGCATCATCCGTTGTTGGAGTTTCATTCGGGGGAGAGTGTTCTTTAGAAGAAGATTCCACGTGTTGATCTAGAATAGGAATCCCCCCTTCAAGATGTGGAATCTGATTATCAAATTCTTGAAATGATTTTGTTTTTGCAAATCTATCCAAGTGATCAAGTTGCCGCTCAACAACATTGTCAAATTTGGATGATTGAAGAAAAATTACATCTTTAGATACAACAAACTTTTTATTTACTTAATCATAGAGGTGGTATGCTTTAGAGGTGTTTGAATACCCCAGGAAGATACACTTACGACTTCTAGCACCAAGTTTGTTTCTATGTACCTTTGGTATCAAAGCATAACAGGTGGAACCAAAGACCCTAAGATGTTTTACCGAAAGAACATGTCCATACCACAATTCATAAGGAGTCTTGTTTCTTATAGCATTAGATGGACATCTATTCTTTATATATGCAGCACATAGAACAGCATCAGCCCAAAACATTATCTTTACATTTTTGAAGAAAAGCATGGATTGTACCATATTCAAGATTGTTCTATTCATTCTTTCAGCTACACCATTATGTTGAGGATTATAAGGCACGGTTGTTTGATGTTTGATCCCATGTTCGCGAAGATAGTTTTCAAATTCATTTGATGTATATTCTTTTCCATTATCAGTGCGAATAGACTCAATATGAGATTGTGCATCATTTTCAATCCATTTATGAAAATTCTTGAATGTTTGAAAAGCATCAGATTTGTTCTTCAATAAATAAACCCAACACATTCTGGTTAGTCATCAATAAATGTCATGATATATTTATTTCCATTTGCAGAAGGAACAGGCATTGGACCACATAAGTCTGAATGAATGAGTTCAAGCTTCCTATGTGCTCTTGAATGTGAATCATGAAAAGACTGTTTGCTATGCTTTCCTAGAATGCAAGCATCGCATTGCTTAAGTTTCCTAGGAATTGTAGGCAAACCAGCAACACCATTTTTCTTCAATAAGCGGAGATTATCATAGTTTAAATGTCCAAATCTAGCATGTCATAATAAACTTGATGGAAGTGTACCTTCTTCATGATGAGAAATATATGAGAAATGTTGTGCATGAGCAGAGGTTCCTTGCAGTTTGAGAAGCCTTTCTTCTTCTATTCCCCTCATGACAAGTGAGTGATCAGATGCTTTTCTTACCTCAAGCTTGCCATCAAACATATGAATGGAGTGACCTTGCTGGCGGATGTGGACCAAGGACAACAAGTTTCTTTTGAGCTGTGGGAGATATAGAACATGATCCAGAAGAAAGTCTGGAAGACTAGGCAGTTTAAGCCTGATTGTGCCAAGCCCTAATGGCTTGATTTTTGACTGATCTGGAAAGTATACTGCTCCATCAACATTGTCAGTGAAATCTTCAAAAAAATATTTTCTATGAGTCATGTGACAGGTTGCTCTTGAATCAAGCAACCAATCATTTTTCCAAGAAGCAAGTGAAGCATTAAACAAATCTTCATTTACTCCAATGTTACATTGTGCCTCAATATACTGAGTGGATTCAGGTGCTTTACCTTTGTCTGTATCATCAGTTTTACCTTTTTGTTGGTTTCTTTTCTGCTCAATTTTGTCCCATGGTAGCTTGCATGTAGAGGCATCATGTGATCCATTTCTTTTGCAGCAAATGCAATGCAGATCTGCCTTTTCTCCTTGAGAATGTCTGCCCCCCTTCCTCTGAAATATCTTCCTCTTCCTCTTCGTCCACCTCTTCCTCTTGTAGAATCTTGAGTAGGATGCTTTTCTTTATGAGCAAGGCACACAGTCTTTTCAGAAAACTCAGGGGTTGTCTTCTTTTCAAAAGCTTTCTCTCTTTCAGCAAACTTTTTCACAAGAGAGTCAAAGGTTATATCTTTGAGATTTCCATTTGCTTGCAAAGACTCAAGATAATTGGAGTAAATAGGATAAAGTGCCTTGAGAAAAACAATAAGAGGGATATCCAGCTCAACCTTAGTAGATTTGATATCATGCATTATAAGCTTTACTTCAGATGCAAGAGCAAGAGGATCATTATTTTGCAGTTCAAGAGTGAAGAGTTTAATCATGAGTTGGACAACTTCAAGTGCAGAATGTGAGTCATAGAGTTCTTTCAATTTTTGTAGGGCTTCAAAGGCAGTTGAATATGATGAAATATGGCGACTCACCTCTTCATTTACAGATGCTGCGATTAATGCATAAGCTTTGTTGTTCTTATTCCACAACTCATTGAAGATGAGGGTGTGTTTTATCATCCGGGACCATTCAGGATAGTTCTCCTTGCCAGTGAGAACTAGTCCTACCATGGAGATGATTGAATGCATTGTATAAAAAAAAAACTTCCGCTGATAAAAAAATACTTCTGCTGATATACTCAAAAACGCATTCTCAAAATATTTCAAATCCACACATATAAATCCATCATTGTATAAATTCATCTCACATAAACCTCATATAAGTTTCATATAAGTCCATCATATAACTCTCATAAAACTTCACCTTATAAATCTTATATAAATCTCAT
Source organism: Pinus tabuliformis (assembly GCA_031772625.1). Taxonomy (NCBI): domain Eukaryota; kingdom Viridiplantae; phylum Streptophyta; class Pinopsida; order Pinales; family Pinaceae; genus Pinus; species Pinus tabuliformis. Next base: position 587,034,061 of record CM062806.1, read on the forward strand.
AAAACTCCACCTTATAAATCTTATATAAATCTCATAAATCTTCACCTATAAATATCATGGTCATGCGCATTCTTTGAACTGTAATTTACAACGGTCAACCTCGGCAAAGCATTAAACCAAGTTATGGGTGAACCAAGTTATGGAGGCCAGCGCTCAAAACTTATTTGAAATTCGAACTATTCAAAATGTATTGAAACCATTCACCATACCATTTGATCGTATACCATTCAGGCATGTCAAAAATACCATTCGAACTTATTTGAAACAGGCAGCAAGCGTATTTATTTGAAATATTCAAAGTATATGTCAGCAGCATTCAAAACCGCGTTCAAAACTTATGAGAGTTTCGCAGCAGTAATTTAAAAACGCGCAGGCAGCACTTATTTGAAAACAACAGCATCATTCCGCCAACCTTAAACCAGTACAGTGCTACACCGTTGAGCCACAGCGGCAACACTTATTTGAAAACAGCAGCATTTGTTTGAAAGCACCACGAACAAGGGAAGAGACCTGGGCTCATCAACGCTTTCACTACCATTCGATATCATTCGATATATGACAATGTTCATACAATATGACAGGACAGGCAACATTTATTTGAAACAGGCATTCGATACCATATTAAAAACGTAAAGGAAACAATGAAATACCGAAGCCCTTCAAATTGCGTGTACCCCTTCTTTGTATCACAGAGGAATTGAACCAACCGTTAAACATGTATGGGCTCTTGGTACACAAAGGTCTGTCAAACGCAGCAAACGTATTTCAGGCAGCATTTAAAACAGTGGTGATACCGCTTCCGCTCATCACGCTTCCACTGCTGGGCTTATCATGTTTCAACAGTGTTAACGGTGGTATGTCGATTCAACAGCGTTTGTCTGCCTTCCGCTCTGGACAGAGGCGTTCTTCAAAAAAACGCAGACGCATCAAGTAATCATTCACCAAATTAATCCTTCAGAGGACAGAGGCATTGAGGACAGTGCTCAGACCAGCGTACAGCGCACAGTAGCAAAAATGAAGGGAGTTACAACTTATTTTGAGAACTTGGCTCTGATACCATGTCAGGCCAGGTAGTAACTCCAATAGGCAGTAAAACTGATTCGTGTTATTCCATAAGTAGGTTATTGTTATATACAATAGGGAGTGACTGTTCAGTTCATCTCCCGATGACTGTTCACATTCCTAATTTAATTATTTACATAAAATTCACCCAATCATGAAGATTAGGCATCAACAATTTTCAGTCATATATTCATAGCGAATTACAACCAAAAAGGGCAGTAAATTATAACTAGCACAGTAAATTATAACTAGCAGTCTACAATACTCAAAAATACCATGAAGAAGTCTACAATACTCAAAAATACCATGAAGAAGCCAACCTTCAAGATGCATTTGCCGTCATACATTCAGAATGAAGTATTATAATACTAAATTATGTCACGTTAGGTTGGTCGAATGAAGTATTATAATACTAAATTATGTCACGTTAGGTTGCTCGACCAACTGTCCATAGTGCTAATAATAATGTCATCCGATATGTCAAAGTATTTTCAGTAATGTGAAATTCAACTCTCTACGATGCTCATAAACGTCATAAAAAAGCCAGCATCTCTACAACTCTTTACAATGCTCATAAACATTATAAAAAAACCAGCATGTCTACAATGCTCATAAACACTGAAAAAACCAACATTCAAAATGCATCTGCAATCATATATTCAAAATAAACATTATAACCAACGGTCTACCATGCTCAAAAATACCATGAAGAAGCCAGCCTTCACGGTGAATCTGCAATCAAAATTCAAAGTAAACATTATAACCAACAGTCTACAATGCTCAAAAATACCATGAAGAAACCAACCTTCACGGTGAATTTGCCGTTATATATTCAAAATGAATTACAACCCACAATGAAAACACCAACATTCAAAATGCATCTGCAATCATATATTCAAAGTAAACATTATAACCAACAGTCTACAATGCTCAAAAATACCATGAAGAAGCCAACCTTCACGGTGATTTCGCCGTCATATATTCAAAGTGAATTACAACCAACAAGGGCAGTAAACTCAAAATGAACAAAGGCAATAAATTCAAAGTGAATTACAACCAATAAGGGCAGTAAATTATAACCAACAGTCTACAATACTCAAAAACTCATGTTATAAATTATAACCAACAGTCTACAATAGCCTACAATACTACAATAGCCTACAATACTCAAAAATAGTAGACTACTCAAAAATACCATGAAGAAGTCTACACGGCTCAAAAATACCAAAATACCATGAAGAAGCCAACCTTCAAGATGTGTTTTTGCCGTCATATATTCAAAGTGAAGTATTATAGTACTGAATTATGTCATGTTAGGTTGCTCGACCAACTGTCCATAGTGCCAATAATAATGCCATCCAATATAGTATTTTCTAAATCCAGTGATGTGAAATTCAAATCTCTACAATAATCATAAACACCATTAAAAAAAACCAGCGTTCAAAATGCATCTACAATCATATATTCAAAGTAAACATTATAACCAACAGTCTACGGTGCTCAAAAATACCATGAAGAAGCCAACATGAAAAAGCCCACCTTCACGGTGAATTTGCCGTCATATATTCAAAGTGAATTACAACCAACAAGGGCAGTAAATTATAACTAACAGTCTACAATACTCAAAAATACCATGAAAAAGTCTACAATGCTCAAAAATACCATGAAGAAGCTATAACTAACAGTCTACAATACTCAAAAATACCATGAAAAAGTCTACAATGCTCAAAAATACCATGAAGAAGCCAACCTTCAAGATGCATTTGCCGTCATATATTCAAAGTGAAGTATTATAACCAACCAGAGCAGTGATCGTATAACTATATTCATAGCATGATAACAGTGTTCTCAAAGTAGATCCATATGAACTATGCTAATAAACAGTTGTTTGATCCACAAGGAAGTATAACAGTACTCAAAGCACATATACCACGTATTTAGAGTAGATTATCACTATCTACAAATCAGAGATGAGCGCAGCAACGAATGAAATTGGGACAGCAAACTGTTGCAGAAGTGTGACTGCAAGTGAAGCATACAAATAGTTGAATGTTTAACTGGCCATGTATTAAGAGTACTGCCAAAGAGATCATAACTAAGCAGTAACCGAGAGCTGAAGAACCTCAGAACAGTCATGAATCTGGACACAGCCAACAATCAGTTCAGAATATTGGCTGAGAATGATCAATACTGTACGACCCATAAAGGCCACTCCAAGTTGTCATATCCAACGACCTTCTCACCGAAGCAGTTGTTCTGCAATATCGCCCAAGAGCCAACTCCAGAGAACAGGAAGCCACGATACAAATGCTAAAAATACTCGAATATCTTCATCCTGCTTGGCAGAATAAGAAAGCTGGCTATAAAACAACTGTTAACGACTACTCCAATATCTTCATCCTCCTTGGCAGAATAAGACTGGCCATAAAAGACTTGAGATCAAGTCTTGGAAAATAGTACTGAGACTACTCCAATATCTTCATCCTCCTTGGCAGAATAAGGCTGGCCATAAAAGACATTTGAGATCAAGTCTTGGAAAATAGTACTAGATAAAAACTAACATGACATGCTCTGGATTTGCAGTGGAATCTTCAACTGACCTTCGTCTAATTTTAAATCGATAATCACCATGCCTCTTCTGTCATAGTTCAAATCCCATCTTAACTATTGGATGAAAGGCTGAAAGGCTCATGGAATTGATGACATTTGGTGGTCGAAATGCCATTCCCATATGGTAGAAGATAATGACTACTTGTGTGACTTGATGCACTCCCTTTTATCATTCTCTATTGCATCAGATAATGCTGTCTGACTTTCTAAAAGATTCATTTTGAAAATCTTTGCAACTCTTTCAAGGATATAATGAGAAGTGGAATCATCAGATATCCAGAGGGCTCTAAGTCAGGTGTGAGGCACCCACGTCCTATTTTCATTATCCAAAATATTCCTGGTATAAGCCCCAGAGGAGCCAATGGATATGAGCATCGATCTGCACCTCCTACAGGGGATAGATGTGGTGGTGTCGCAGTCTACTGAGCCACCGAAGGGATTCGGGTAGACAATGATATATGATAAAGGGGAAAATCCTATAAACCAGGGTAGACAATGATACATGATATATAAAGGGAGAAAATCCTATAAACCCTTAGCATTATGCAAATACCAGTAAAAAGAAAAATACGCTTCTTCAATTTTCAACTATCTTGGAGAAGCTCTGGCACTCATTTTAGAGTGTCTGCCTTTTTTAGGCTTGATCTCAATACCGCCCTTCAAACAGAGAAAAAGGTGGAGGATTTCTGATTGTTGTAATAAGCAAGGGTTTGTCAGACATCAAGATGCTTTCCCGCGAAGATCAGACGCTGCCGGTCGGAGCGAATCCATTGTTTGGCCTGGATCTTATCTTTTGACATCTGAGTTATGGTCTTAATAAGAGTTTTGACAAAGATGAAACTGGAATATAACTATCAGATATACCTGTAAATCATCACAAGAAAGCAATTTTCTTTTGGTCAAAATTGTTTATTTATCAATATTTTATTAAAAAACAGTACCAAATTCCATAAGAAAATGAGAGAATCCATTATTGGGCCTGGATCTTATCCTTTGACATCTGAGTTATGATCTTAAGAGTTTTGACAAAGATGAAACTGGAATATAACTATCAGATATACCTGTAAATCATCACAAGCAAGCAATTTTCTTTTGGTCAAAATTGTTTATTTATCAACATATTATGAAAAACAGTACCAAATTCCATAAGAAAATGAGCGAATCCATTATTTGGCCTGGATCTTATCTTTTGACATCTGAGTTATGGTCTTAATAAGAGTTTTGACAAAGATGAAACTGGAATATAACTGTCAGATATACCTGTAAATCATCACAAGCAAGCAATTTTCTTTTGGTCAAAATTGTTTATTTATCAACATACTATGAAAAAACAGTACCAAATTCCATAAGAAAATGAGAAACCGTTGCCTCCCAAGGATGAAAAAAGTAATTCATAAACTAAAGGAAAATCTCTCCCAAGCCAAAACTTTAAGCAGTTGCCATAAAATAACTCTTCGCATAAACAATTTTGGAGATCTTCAAGATGCATTTTTGCATCTTCCATCATATATTCAAAGTGAATTATAACCAACAAGGGCAGTGATCATATAACAATATTGATAGCATGATGCCAGTGTTCTCAAAGTAGATCCATATGAACTACGCTAATAAACAGTTGTTTGATCCACAAGTATAACAGTCCTCAAAGCACATATACCATGTATTTAGGGTAGATGATCACCATCTACAAATCAGAGATGAGCGCAGCAAAGAATGAAATTGAATCCTCTAACTGTTCTCAACAATAAACGGAAGTGTGACTGTGCAAGTGAAGCATCCGGTAGTTAAATGTTTAATCATTCAAGTATTTAGGCCATGCATTAAGAGTACTGCCAAAGAGATCATAACTAAGCAGTAACCGAGCGCTGAAGAGCCTCATAACAGTCATGAATCTGGACATCACCAACAGGCAGTTCAGAATTTTGGCAGAGAAGGATCAATACTCGTAAAGGCAGCCCATAAAGGCATCTCGAAGTTGTCATCTCCGACAACCTTATCACCGAAGCAGCTGTTCTGCAATGTCGCCCAAGAACCAACTCCAGAGATACCACTGCTAAAAATGCTCCAATACTCGTAAAGGCAGCCCATAAAGGCATCTCCAAGTTGTCATCTCCGATAACCTTATCACTGAAGCAGCTGTTCTGGAATGTCGCCAAAGAGCCAACTCCAGAGATACCACTGCTAAAAATGCTCCAATATCCTTATCCTGCTTGGCAGAATAAGAAAGCTAGCTATAAAATAAACTGTGAATGACTACAATATCTTCAACATCCTTGGCAGAATAATGTTGGCCATAAAAGACATTTGAGATCAAGTCTTGGCAGAATAAGAAAGCTAGCTATAAAACAACTGCTAATGGCTACTCCAATATCTTCAACATCCTTGGCAGAATAATGTTGGCCATAAAAGACATTTGAGATCAAGTCTTGGAAAATATTACTGAGATAAGCAGCTTCAGAGGCAGCAGATTGTAATTGCCTTCTAGAATAAAAAAAAATAGCTTCAAGTTTGCCATCACCTAACGTGCCCTATACTCCATGAACAAATGAATAGATACAGAACTCCTGAACTCAACGGACAAATGAATAGAAACAGATAATACAGAAGTCCTGAACTCAATGGAAACGAATGGATAGAAACAGATAACGGACCAAAATGAATAGGAATATAAATGCACTTCCTGCGACAAGTACTGGCATGACAATTGAGACCTTCCAGAATAAATAAAAATGGCTTCAATTTTATCATCACCTAATCTGGTCCTAGACTCTCGAACAGATGGATAGATACAGATGTCCTGAATTCAATGGACAAATGAATAGATGCAGATGTCCTGAACTTAATGGACAAATGAACAGAAACAGATAACAAACCAAAATGAATAGGAATATAAATGCACTTCCTGCGACAATTGAGAACCGATTAATTAATTTTTTATTGAATTGTTGTAGATATGGATGATCAAATTTTACATATTTTGTCCAGTAAGGCCTATATTTGATCATATTTGATCAAATTTTATAGACCTATATTTGTTCATTTCTATCTCTAACCAAGGCTTCATGTTCCCATTATTGTTATATAGACCTATATTTGTTCATTGCTATCTCTAACCAAGGCTTCATGTTCCCATTATTGTTACAGACCGTTGAATTTTCAGTCCTCCCTGTCCTCGTTCCGAAACATGCAATAGATCCTCAAGCAGGACTGCAATTAGGAAAGCTCATAAACGAAATAATTTTTTTTATTTTTATAAAAAGGCATTCTATATAACGACAATGAGATACAAGATGATACAGAAACTGACCGTGCTTTGCCACTTGTCATTGACATTTCCCCATTGTTGTGCCCTGCAAAAATATTTGCTAAATTGTGTGTGTTTCATTACCTTTGGATGTATTGTGAATAATCCCCATGCATACAATGGTTTCAGAGATGGTTCATAAGACATTACTTGCACCAAAGGCTCTGGCTCTGCTAATATGGACATAGCTTTTGGGTGCAGCTATTGGATTACCTCAGTTATGGTTAAATATGGGTGAGACTCCTCCCATGGCTTAAAATTCATTGTAAATACTCCACCGGTGAGGAAATTTTCAGTCTCACCAGCAAACAATCTCCCAAGTTATCAAGAGGCATCCATGTCGCATGGATAGATGAGGGGAATAGAGATAGGGCATTACTAACAGACAGAGAGGTCGATGCATTAATGAATAGAGTGTTCATTGCTACACACCTCAGACCAACACCCAAATTAATCAACATCTTTCAAATTAAAGACCAATTAGTTTGATCATAAGCTTTGCCAAGATCTATCTTCAGGAAAAGTGATTGCTGGCTAGTCTCTTGGCCCTCTTGAAAGCTTTCAATGTGGAAAATGCAGTGTTATGAATATATCTCTGCTAAACAAACCCTATTTTCTATTGCCACACTACATACCAGGTAAAAATCGACCAATTAGAAATCCAGAGAGATCCACTTGAAACTTTCTGTTTATAGTGAGCAGCTTTTAATAATTCGATTTCCAGAGAGATCCAATTGAAACTTTCTGTTTATAGTGAGCAGCAGCTAATAATTCAAAATTGGTTGTGTTTAGATTTAATGTCTTTGGAAGTAGAACATAAACAAATATATTAACTCTGCACATTTTCAGGTCCTAAAAATTATTTATTCACCATCTGCTGGTCATCCAAATTTACATTGGTCCTATTCAGTTTGGATGTTTGATTGGTCTAAGATATTGGAGCGTATTCTTTGATCTCTGCCTCCTCTGACTCCTGCCAACTGCCTCTAGGTTCATATTTAAGCTCAAGGGCATCGATGGTGTATTTAAGCTCAAGATAGTACTCTCTCTATTTCTTATGGAGCGTGTTCTTTGATCTCTGCCTCCTCTGACTCCTGACAACTGCCTCTAGGTTCATATTTAAGCTCAAGGGCATCGAGATGGTGTATTTAAGCTCAAGGTAGTAATTTCTATTTCTTATGATTTTCATATTAGTATATCTCTTTTTGGGGTCTGTAAAATAAATTTACAACTGACCCTCATATTTAAGTTCAAGGGCATTGAGATGGTGTATTTAAGCTCAAGGCAGTACTCTCTCTATTTCTTATGATTTCCATATTGGTATATCTCTTTTTGGGGCCTGTAAAATAACTTTACAACTGACCAAGTATAGTGGCATCGCTGAGGTGGTATAATGGTCAAGGTGGTTTTTCAGAGATTAATGAACTGGCCCATCTTTTCAAACACAAGTTGAATGCTAGCATCAAACATGCAATTGATTATGTCAAGCAGTTTCCTCCTCTCCATTGCATTTGTGGTGGGTGGTTTTTACGTATAGCTAATTTGCTCAAATACCCAAATAATTTTTATGTAACTAATTTGCCTAAATACCCAAATATCAAACTGTTGATGCTAGGGGTAACAACTGTCACAAGTGCAAGGGACATATAAATGTAGTCACTCTAAATTAAACCAGCACAATTAAGCAAGGAGAAAGACCATTCACCCTCATGATATAATGGTTATGCATCTTACAATTAAGCAAGGAGAAGGACCATTCACCCTCATGATATAATTACTATGCATATTAACCACAAGAAAAGGATCACAAATAGGTTCTTTCCCCTCTACCAGTATCAATGGCTAAAATTCACATTAATTGTGAGGCGGCAAAATGGAAGAATCATAGCAAGTAAAAATGGAGATAGAGATATAGCAATGGATTCAATCTTCGTATGCATTTGTCACTTTTGTTGCTTGCTTTTTATCTCCTTGTTGTCTAGCTAAAAAACAAAATCTGTTTTAGTTGTTGTTCTAAGGGTATTGCTCAGATATATCAATGTTAATGCCAGGGGTAATGAGCAAATTATAAAGCAGGGAGGCTTGGACAAGTGACCACCAAAAGTTCTCACACATACCATGGGTAGGGGATGGCAAACATGTGTGGGACCTCCACTAGTGGCCACACCTACCATGGGTACAGGTTGGCAAACATGTGTGCGACCTCCACCTCAAACCAACATGATTGTTGACGATTATAGCTCGGACAGTTGCCTCTACATAGGCTGCAAGTCAAGCATGCAGAAGACAGTTAAGAGTCAAGCATGCAGAAGACGGCTCATGCGGAGTAAGTGATTAATATGATTTCTTTCCCAAGTCTAACTTAGGAAAATACATTAATTAATTTACTTGATTAATGTTTGCAATTTATGGAATTAGATCGAATCTCTACCGTAGATCTCAAGTGAGGCTTATGATCTAATCCTAGCCACTCATCAGCACCTAGGAGATTAGGGTTAGGGATTTAGTTTAATGAAATTATTAAATAAGTCTAAGGGAGAGGTGAAAGACACATTACGACCCATGAGGAGTAAGTGATTAATATGATTTCTTTCCCAAGTCTAACTTAGGAAAAGTACATTAATTAATTGACTTGATTAATGTTTGCAATTTATGGAATTAGATCGAATCTCTACCATTGATCTCAAGTAAGGCTTATGATCTAATCCTAGCCACTCATCAGCACCTAGGAGATTAGGGTTAGGGATTTGGTTTAATGAAATTATTAAATAAGTCTAAGGGAGAGGTGAAAGACACATTATTCTTGGAAGATCAATTTTCTAGAAAGTGAAAGACTCAAAATTGAAGAGAAAAAGAAAAGGGTGCAGCAAGGAAATTTCAACAAGAAGAATTCAGGAGCCAAGATCTTGGAGAGAGAGGAGGGCGAATTTTGTGAGGAGGCCATGTTCCAATGGAGGATTGAGCATGACCTAAAAGAGAGAGGTTGATTTCTCTAATGCGTAGAGGACCGTATAGATGGAAAAGAAAAGGTTGAATTGCAAGAGAAAGAGTTGAGTTTTTAAGGGCCAAAAATCGAATTTTCTAGCAGACCGAAATTTCTAGGAGTTGCTATTTCCAATTTTTTAAATGATGTATTTTCTATGTATTCTCTGAGGGTTATTTTCCTTGGTAAAGGAGCGCTAATTTTCATGAGAATTTGTTGGACAAATTGTTGTTATTGTGACTGATTTTCTATTTTAATTCCACTGCAAATTGTGAAGTTAAATACCAATTTTCAACAATTTTAGGTGAAATACTTTTTGGGTATAAAATAAATTGTTAGGAAAATTTAATTAGTTATGGTATAAAAATTAACATGGTATCAAAGTTTTAGACTTTGAGGAGAATGAATATCAATTTGTCAAAAGGGTTACACCAACAAAATAATTTATTTTTCAGCAATTATATTTTATGGGGTTTGAGTATTTGATTTGGAAGTTGTGAGGATGGTTGCAAATGGGTTGAGGTTTGAAGACCTGTTGGAGGGTGCTCACCCCTCCTACTGATGTTGCACAGCACAACTGTATGCCCATAACCAAAAGGATGTGAAGGACAAGAGAATCATCCTGGATAGGGTGAAAGATCATGTGATCCTTCATCTTTATAGGAAGAAATATGCCAGGGAAATGTGGGAGGCTCTGACTAAGTTCTAGTGTGGGAGGCTTTTAGTTACATTAGAGTGATAATTCAAAAAAGAAAATGGTGGTGAAGAAGAATGTGGGAGGCTTTTAGTTACATTAGAGTGATAATTCAAAAAAGAAAATGGTGTTGAAGAAGAATGTGGGAGGCTTTTAGTTACATTAGAGTGATAATTCAAAAATGAAAATGGTGTTGAAGAAGTTGTGGAACACCAAGATGTCCAAGTTAAATATAGTTTCTACATATCTCACCAAGATCACATAGGTCCAAGATGAGTTGGCTAGAAAAATGTGGGAGGCTCTGACTAAGTTCTAATGTGGGAGGCTTTTAGTTACATTAGAGTGATAATTCAAAAAAGAAAATAATGTCCAAGTTAAATATAGTTTCTACATATCTCACCAAGATCACACAGGTCCAAGATGAGTTGGCTAGAGATGGGGAGACAATATCAAATCAGGATTTCATGAGTTATGAGTGGGCTATATATGGGGAGACAATATCAAATCAAGAGTTCATGAGTTGGTCAAGACAACCTTAAATGGATTTTCAAAGCCATGGGTATTCTTTAGCAAAGGGATCATAGCAAGAGAGAAAATATCTAACTAGGAGAGGTTATGGGACTATTTCATTTAGGAGGAGATTCAAGGAGTCTTTCCATGGGAGCTATTCCAAAGATGATCATGAAGGTTATGGGATTATTTCATTTAGGAGGAGATTCAAGGAGTCTTTTCATGGGAGCTAGTCCAAAGATGATCATGAAAACCTTGCTCTTGCTAATCAGGCAAGGGAGGGAAAGGGGAAGAACAACACAAGAGGAAAGAATACCTTAAAAGCAGGAGAAAAGGAGGACATGAACAAAGTGAAATGCTTTGAATGTCACAAATTTGGCCTCTATGCAAGTCGTTATCCAAACATAAAGAATGGCAAAGGGAAGTCACAAGTTGCAACATTAGTAGACTCAAAAGTGAGCAAGTTTTCCAACAAGTTCGAGGAGTTCAAGGTAGTGACATGTCTTTCTAGCACCACTGATAAATATGCATGGTTCATGGACAGTTGAGCATCTCATCATATGACGGGATTGTAGGAGTAATTTTTGGCCTCTATGCAAGTTATTATCCAAACAAAAAGAATGGCAAAGGGAAGTCACAAGTTGCAACATCAATAGACTCAAAAGTGAGCAAGTTTACCAACAAGTTCGAGAAGGAGTTCAAGGCAGTGACGTGTTTTTCTGGCACTACTAATAAATATGCATGGTTCGTGGACAGTGGAGCATCTCATCATATGACGGGATTGTAGGAGTAATTTGGTAGCATGGGAGAGGATGAGAGAGGATCTATAGGATTGATTATTTGAGCAATTGCACCAATTAACTAAAGTTACACATGTGTGAGTGAATACGGATAATTAAGTGATGTTTATGCCTTAATCATCAAACTTAAGGAACTGAAAATGAATAATTAACAACAGCAATCAAAGATGCAAACAATAGCAAACATTGGTGACGGAGTTTGTCCCTCCTGGACTACGTCTTCAGGTCCTCTTTGAATGGGTGACCGTTTTTATTAGGAATGCTTCAAAGAGTTTCTTTACAAAAGATTTCACCAACTGAACTAGGCTCGCAGGCACTGCTGGTTACTATAGAAAGAAAGCCTTCTGTCGCAGCTTTCCAACACATATCTCCGTTCCTGAAAAGGCCCAAGGATGGCCAAGAAACCCTCAAAAGAGCATCTGCATGCAGATATTGAAACTCTGACTCTAAAGTTGAGCTGTCACTCAAAATTGAAGCGCAACTTCCGCCCTGGATATGCTTGTCTCCTTCCTAAAAGGTTTCACCTCTAAAATAGAAAAGACATTGATGGGCTCTGGAATGCCTCTCTTCTTCTCCTTGCCAAGGCTGGAACTTTCTTCTCCCCCTATGCTTATTCACTCGAAGCATTTATAAGGTGGACTAATGCTAAGTTTAGCATGATTTGTTTTACCAAATTAAGTGGTGGCCAAATGAAATGGCTCGGTGATTGATACATAATGTATATAGTTTCAAATCTATATCACTAATTCTTTTATTAGCACATGATGAATTGACTTTAAAACTAACTCCTATAGTTTCATTGGTCATTAGCGTTAACATCAAATGAGGTCTCGACTCTCAACTCTTCAACAACCATAAACATTATGTTATACCTAGCACTTGAATTATTCGCGCAACAATGGTTGGTATATAGTTTTTAACCTCCGCATATTCATTTTACCAAAGTTTCGAAGCATCACCCCGACGGTTACGCCTAAACCTTTGGCACTTGAACCTGTTGCCATGTGATAAAGACTTCCGACGATTAGGCTAACTACGGTCCAGTCTGGTGGTCATCCGTTGCTCGGCTGGCATTCCCCTATGGCTTAGCACATCAGTTGTGCATGGTGCGTTGTCATCTCTCCGTGGCATGGTGGCATACAACCCCTGCAGCATACCTCCTCCGACGGCTCGTTGGCATCCACCTCATGCCATCCGCAACTGCACTCCTCCTCCGACAGCTCGTTGGCAAGCTGACTGGACCATAGGTGTCCCTTGCCATCCATAACTGCCCGTTGACTGAGCAGTAATCCAACTGTGTTGTGCAACCACATTAACTCCAACATCTTGACCTGTGACATGTTTACCTGCTCATTACCTACTCCCGAAGGTTCGATGGCAAGTGTCATGGCGCATACATGTGGCATCAACAAACTTCGTTATTCGTTGAACCTGCATTAAACCCACATACCATAGTCTTTGATATATAGGTTTGTGACATATATTTATATCTGCCATCGGACTTGGTAATATGTATCTCTGTATGAAAATTGTGCAAAATTGTGTAGCAGCACCCTGTTACTAATCTGTTTGAGAAGGGACATGATAGTCCTCCCCTCCCAAATGTTGCTTGCCCTCAAGCAACCTCAAAGCTGGGTGCTCCAAAATATGCTCACCCTCCTAGGTGGCATCCTCATCTAGTAAGTTCTTCCAATGCACCAAACATTGATTGTCCTCAAGCAATGCCTGAAAAAACACCCTCTCTGACTGTGGACCCCCTCTATCACTACAACTTCACCAGGGTCCCAAATGTGCCAATGGATCGTCCCTGATTGTTGTACTATCCTATAGTGAAGGAGTCCCTTGATACTAGGATCCCAAGCCAACCTGATCAATGTGAAGCCCCCCTTGCTCCACTCACTATCCTGCCAGATATGGGCATTAGAACCACTGTGTCTATCACCAATAAGTAGAGTGTCCTGACGATGTAAAACTCTACCCAAATCCTCATGAAGTTGCTCTACCGAATAGTCCACCCCATGCACTCTGGTTGTGGGCCCTTGAAGATACAACTCAATCCCTATGTGAATGAAGCCTCTCCTGCATGAGCTCCTCTTGAAATCCTCTTGCTGGTCATTCTGCAATGTTGATGAAGTCTCCCATGCCCTTAGTGAATCACTGAAACCCGATTCGATGACCCTCCCCTATAGAAACCAACTCACCCCTATGGGTATCTAAACTGCTAAGTACTATGACGTTAGGGTCCCATGGCCAACATAGCAAGAAACTGTCTTGTTGACCCCGCGACACTCCAATCATCACTAACTGTCTAACATACTCATACCAGAGCCTCCTCTCGCATAGGTCTCGGCCACAATCTATGCGATGATCGAGGTTAGGCCCAACCTGCCAAATTGACCCAATAATGTCAGCACCTATCCCTCCATGGTTGGCCCCAATCTTGAACAACAATCTACCTCGCCCTATGGTGACGGCTTCGGTGATTCCCCATGTGTCTGCCTGTGAATGAATCAATTCGCCTGTTATCCTACCCATGCTCACTAAGGAGTGGAGTATCCCACCAATCCACTAGATCCCTGGATCCCATAACCATACTAGAGGTCCACAACCCCCAATCCTCAATGCCTGTCACTGTGATATGCTGCTAGCTGTTGGGACTCCTTCATTCCATGTCTTTGACTCTTGTAGGTATCCATTAGGTAGGCACCGAGCATCAAGAACATGTGTTGCGAATAACCAATTGCTCCACGCTTACCAAATCACACAGCAAGATCTACTATCCCAACTCCTAATGATGTACCCTGGTCTTGTTGGAAGCCTAGGCATCATCCTGCCAACAAGGGCTACTGTTAGCTCTGTTATTTAATTCAACATTTGAGGGTCAAATGCAAGCCTGATCGAGTTGTTCATGCTCAAAGAGGATTCGCATTAGCTATCCTGCTTATTCTCTTTCACTCTGCTTACACTCTCGTAAACCCCGCTACCTCTATTCTACCGCTAAAACCTAGCATAAACTGCTGTTCTTAAAGCCCCAAGCGCTAAGTTTAAGATCCCATATCACCATAACCACGTGACCCCGCGCTTCCGTAACCCTTTGTTGCCTTTTATTCAAAGTCGTCGATCGCATTTGCTGTGCAATCCGACGGCATCTGCTTCCCCCGTTGCCATAACCTAACCACTCGTTAACTCGCGATAAAGTGGTTTCCGTCGCGTCCCGTCCACCACGCGTCGCGCGATAAGTGGAATCGCGCACCTGTGTACGATTACCGCCCAACCTCTGATAGTGGTGCGAGCATTACCGCTTACCAACCATTCGCCCATCCCCGCTCGTTATCTCCCGTGTATCTTTTCCGCCCGATGGCCGTCGGATCTATCCGCTGGAGATTTGATGGCTCATGTTTGTTTGCTCCCGCTTCTTCCCGATGTCTCCCGCCAAGAGATCTCCACTGTTGATCCACTCAATCCCACAGCTGATCTTCCTCCTCCATTCACCCCCATGCAGTTTTCGTGTCCTTGACCTATACCATGCATCCGAAGGACGAAGGTGGCCAGTGTTCGGTACTCTGTGCAGTTACTCCTCAACAACTGCATTCAAGAGCAGGAAGATCGAGAACGAGAAGGACGTGCCTCGAGCAAATCATAGCATTTATCAGTTATGGAGCTTCTTCCATACAACACTCCACCTGTTCAAGAAGGACAATAGAGCATCAAAAAAGATCAATTTCATTCATTAAAGCAAGCAGATTGCTCCAGCGACCCTATCAGGTAGTTAAAGCGATTGGTGGTCAATTATGACCCCTCCACGCATAGAACAGTAGAATATCTTTGTAATCAAACTCTATATATACCGAGAACACAGATGTAATCAAGGTTGATGGTTGTTGTTTTGATGTAAGTTTCAACTATTGGAGACTGTAACTACTTTGATACTTGCAGCGTCTTGTCTTCATTTTCAGCTAATACAAGCTTCTTTTGCTCTTAATTGCTCACTTTCCACTTCTTCTCTGTTCTAGGTTGTCCCTGTTATGCATTTTCATGTGCTCTTAATCTTTAGCAGTAGAAGAGTTGTCATCCTACCGCTATGTTAAAATCTTGTATGTATCAATGAACGTGTTATTCAGGTTTTTATTTACTTTGTGCCAGAGAGTTGTCATCCTGTCTGTGCATTAGGAAATAGATTTGCAGACCTCTTCACTGGTTGCAGTCGGCCATCACATGGTCTTGTGCATATGCTGGTGTGATCAGTATTCTCCATATTCACCTAATCCTTAAACTGTGAGTGATTGGTGGTCTAAAGCCTTGTAGTCTGGGGGTGTTCACGCATGTCTGGAGTTAAGCATAGTAGAAGTGGTTATCTGGCTTGAACAAGCATCATTCCTTCCATTCATCCATTTCCAACATTTAGTTGAGTTTGTAATGTTCCCGAGTATCTCCGAGCTACAACCTAGGAGAGTTTCTTGGGGTGATAACAGCCACCATCCCTCGCACCTCATGCTCACCTATTGTCTCAAGTTGTCGAGATGGAAAAGCACCATACAACTTCCTCTCGGTCACCCCCCAAGAGTGAGCCTAGGGGTGGAACATATGATACCTCAACAATCAACCATGTTATCAACTCGTGCACCTACCAAGTGTCTCAACTGGAGAGTCCCCTCGCAGCCCATGACATGCAGTGTCTCATCCAACTGCCTAGGGTGAGCCTCCCATGCCTTGCTGCCTAAATGGAGAGTGTCAAGGGGCAACAACCAAACACTATGTGACTGTAAGCAACACCAGAGGAGGATGGGTGGGTATGTCCTGAAGGGTATGATCAAGAGTCTGCCAAAGTGCTCAAGAGTAATCCTATGGATGTCCCTGTCTCTGCCTTGGATCTGCTGACTCTCCCCTCTAGGCCCTATCTCCGCTAAACATGGTGTCACTAGATGCTCAACCATGTCCTCATTGATCCTAGGTGAGATGCATCCAATGGTACACCTACTGCCCCTATCCATAAATCTCCTTGGAGGTAACACTCCAAGCGCCCACTGCATTACATCATCTGCCACTGCATACCACCCAGTATCACCGCACTCATCGACATGCCATTGTATATCGCAACCTGTCTCTGTACACCATTGAATACCCCCAGCTATAGCCATACCATCCTGTATTGTCCTATGTCCTGCTTGTGTCACTGCACCTGTCACTCCTGTCACGTCCTCAATGTAGTGTGAGTCCCTCCTCCTACCCCATAGTGTCAACTGGCATGCTGTGGTATAGCACCATGTATCTCCATGCTCCTCTGCAGGCCACTGCTCCTCACTGTACTGCACACCAATGGGTGCTATGGCCCAGAATTGGGTTTGTATGCATCAGGCCACATCCCTCTATATAAAACTAGACGCTACGACCTGAATCTGTGCAGTCTTGTGTACTATTGCCTACTATCATACCACCCTGTAACATATTGTATCCCGCATGTGCCAAAGTGTCTGCCGCTCTAATAGTGACTCCACCATGACACGCGTTATGTCCCCTCATCCATCCTGGTAGATCTGAGCACCCTAACTCCACTCCTGCTAGGGGGGATATCTCTGCTGTGCCGATCCTCTGTGACCCTTGAGTCCCAAACCTCAATAAGAAAACATCGTCTCCATACAATATCCGATCTGGTGACATACCCATGCCACCTCTTCCAACCAGCTCCTGCCAGAGAATGCTAATCATCATGCACCCCCATGTGCAACCAACATGCCAAAACAAGCAGTGGAGTCTTCTCACAAACCACCTGGCCACTAGCATCAACTGGAACTCCCCTAAGGAATGCATGCGCTCAAGCACAGGGTTGACTACCTCATCAATGCCATAACCATCCCGCATGTTTGATATCAGATAGGAAGCCCTGCCTGGATCCCAATGCCAACCTGAGCCTCCATCACCCTCAATGTATGAGAGCTCCCACTGAAATTTACTCCGGACTACGACCATCTCCATGAGTATAGCCCATTCCACTAGGTACCAACTCAGAATCTCTCGCCATCCAACCCCAAGAGAGGGATCGAATGCACAAACTCTAGCACATAGAACAAGCCCCCCATCCTGTGAGTGTTGCACCCTGCGCAACTCATGTCGCCTCAACTCACCATCCTGGTCAACACATAAAATTTGTCGAGGAATCTCTGCATCTCTCTCTCTCTCTGGTGCAAAGGTAGTCTAGCAATGTTGCAAGCCCGATCTATATAAGCCCAGAGAAGGTTGTTATCTGGAAATACTGCAACTCGATTGACGGTCTATGCATCTAACAACTCTAAGTCAGTGGTGGAACCCAAAGAAGACTGCTCGTCCTCCTCTACCATGGGCTCAACATGAGTCACGAACTGCCCCTCCATGACTAGCTCATGCCCCTTTATGTGTTCTCCATGTTGTAGGTGGTTGTCATCCCGCAACTCTATCGTAGATATGGGTGCCTCTATACCTATCGGCTCCTCATCAAGGGTGGTGATGTCTCTCGGCACCTCATCATCCTATCATGCGTTGCTATCACCTGAAAACTCGGTCATGACCCCGGATATCTCAACAACAGATGTCACCTTCTCAATAGTGGACATGTCTGTGTCTCCTAGCACCTCATCAATGGATGGTCCTATGGGTGTATGCTCTACTTTCTCCCCCAAGGTGTCAACTGGTGCTATCAAAGAGGCCTCCAATAATGGTGACTCTTGTGCCACACTGGGTATACCAATGTGATCCTCACACTCCCGCATGTCCTCTGCCTCATGTTCAATCTCCTCCTCATGCCCCTGATGTCTATGACCAAGTGTCCACCAGCAAAATCGTCTCCTTGACTCATCCTCTAACTGTCTCTGGCCTACCTGCTCCTTTTTAGGAGATTTGGTGCCCTGATTTTGTCGGCTTTCCCCACATAGTGTAGATGGTTGTACTCCCACAGATTGTGCACCTTTAGTGTTTATGTTGTAAGGACAAGGATGGATCTGGTCTGGCACCTTCCTCAACTGAGCCAACCTCTCATCGCTCCAACGGATTCCACCACAGAATTCCTACATACTGAATCTCCCTTGAGCCATGGGTAGTGTACCATATAGCTCGTCACTGTGCATACATGCCCAAATCTCCCATGATCTTACTGGTTACCCACAACTGGGCCAAGATCATGCTCTGATACCATTGTAATGATCCTAAATAGAGAATAGGAGTAATAACAACAAATATTCTATGCAGCAAAATACAAAACGAAATGTTAAGCAGACATCAATATAAAAACTGTAAATGGAGAACTTTTGAGCCATTTTATTAATTTTCTGCAAGCCAAATACAATAGATGATGGAATGGTGAACCTGAGCTTGTCTCAATGGACAAGCAGGACCAAGACCAAGTAGGAAAAGGGCTGAGCTGAAGGCTGCCCAACTACTGCACCACTCTACACTACACTGCCCAAAAAATTGCTACTCTACTAAAGTTCGAGTGGCTAGAATGGGTACTAAAACCACCCAGAAAACTATATCCTTTTAACCTCAAACTCCTTGGCCAAAACCCAAAAGGGATTTTAGTTGGTTTTGACTTTGGTTTTTCAACTCCCTTGGAGACTCACCCCAGTTATCGCTGCCAAATTTGACCTGCTAGAAACTAGCTGCAAATCCACCTGCAAACTCCTCCAAAATGTTGGGTTCACCCTTGCTATCCAACTCCTAACTCCCCGAATGAACTCTTGGCCTGAGCAAACTACTCCCCAAGCACCATGAAAGTCCGATGTGTGGCCTTTGCATTGTCTCTCAGCCCAGAAATGTGAATTGCTGGAATGTTGGCTCAGCTGGCTGAAAGCTCCAGTGAAAATGCATGTCCAATGTTGCTACCTCAGCTCCCTCACCTCTCGGCAAGTTGTGTGATCCCTGCTAGTCTCAAACTCCCTCTACGTGAATTCTAACTGCCCAGAAATACGCACTCGCTTCCTCTACGTTGTTGTTGATGTGTGTCACTGCCCCGGAACTCCTGAAAACTCCTATAGAACAGCCTCCCTAGGGCAGGCACAGATGGTCCCCCAAAGTAGAGGTTGAATCTCCCGCGTGAGAGACTCGTGGCTAAACAGCCGGTAGACTCGCTAAACAGCAGAGTGAACAAATGTGTGTTTGTTTGCAAATGTCAAAGATGAAATACAAAATGAGAGTTAATCTCTCTTTATAACTCCTTGGGCCCCCTTAGCCTCATGTGGGCCCCTCCATCCACCCATTCGATTTTCCCTCCACGCATATCGAATGGCTAATTCGAACTCCTATGTGGGTGGCCCCCACATTCCACTAGCAGCTAAATAAAGTCGATTTGGCCCCTAAGTCCCTAAGTCGAAAGTGTGGGGCCCTCTTCCTTAGTCAAAATTGTGCAAAATTGTGTAGCAACACCCTATTACTAATGTGTTTGAGAAGGGACATGATAGGTTTCGAGCGTTCAAAGCTCTCATAGAAAACCGGACTAGGAGGAAGATCAGAGTCCTTAGGTTGGACAATGAGGGTGAGTATACCTCAAATGAGTTCAAGGAATTTTGCAAAGAGGCAAGCATCAAGAAAGAGTTGACAGTTCCTTACAACCTGCAACAAAATGGGGTTTGTTAAGAGGAAGAATAAGGCCATCATCGAGGTTGTTAAAGCCATGATCCATAATCAATATCTTCCCGTGTTCCTATGGGCAAAAGGATGCAATATAGCAATCTATATTCAAAACAAGAGTCCTCACAAGATCTTAGGGGATAAAACTTTTGAGGAGGTGCTAACAAGAGTGAAACCAAAGGTTGGGCATTTTCATATCTTCGAGTGTCTAGTGTATATCCATGTACCATTAGAGAAGAGGACAAAGTTGGAGCCCTCAAGACAAAAGGATATTTTCTATTGGGTACAATGAGACTTCGAAGGCATATAAGGTGTACATTCCATCACAAGGAAAGACAATGTTGAGCAAGAATGTGAGATTTAAGGAGCACAAATCCTTGAGGAAGTCACATGATACCATACCATTAGTGGTATATGATTGGGAGCAAGAGGCTTTAAAGGTTAAGGATGTTGATTTTTGTAACTATGGTCGATCTTCATTGTTGGAAAAAGTAACTAGTTTCGGTCTTCATAATTGTCATTATGTATATCTTAATGTAATGAGCAAAAGAAGAAAGAAAAATATTATTTTCAAGCATGGGTTTCATGCTTTATTTGATTGATCAACTAGGTCAAGCATGCATTTCATGCTCCTAGGGTTTGTCAAAGTCATAAAAATATTTGTCTTGAGTCAAAAGTGTCATTATCATTTATACAAAACCCATTTGGGCAATTTGTAACATGTAAAAGATTATTTTTGTGTCTAGAAAGATAAATTTGACCTCCAAGGCCAAGTCAGCCCTGCCAATGAAAAGTCGGCCGAGGAGAGGCCTATTCGACCTAATGTGAAGGGTATATAACAAAAGAGAGTTCGAATCATTTGAGAACACTTCGAGTTCAAATAATTTGAGAACATTTCGAGTTCAATCTCAAGCAAGAAAAGGGAGACAAGAAGAGCGAAGGGCAAGAAGACAAAAGAAAGTCAAAGAGAAAGAAGAAAAATCTGATTTTTGGCTTGTATTCTCTCACACGTGCGAAAATTAGGATTTTTGTAGCTACTAGGAGGCCAAGAATTGCAGGCCTGAACTGGAGGTCTGAAGTAGAGGGTCAAAATTGAGATTTGGAGCAAATTCAAAGAAGCTTGAATTTTGTTGACTTTGAAGACTTTGACTTGCTTAAGGAAGGATTTCTTGGAGGGTTGACTTGGTGCTTGCAGGAGCTTTTAACTTTGGTCTTTGGGTCTTGGATTTCTCATTTGAATTGATTCTATAAGAAGAGAAGAAGTTCCTTCTAGGTTTTCCCCTTGGGGTTTTGCCCTTGGTTGGAGCCTATATTTTGTGTCCATTGTCTTTTATGATCTTTATGGTTCATGCTCTTGATAATGGTTTGATGAAGAAAATCTAATAAAGAACAATAAGAAAATAACTAAAGTTCACAAGCAATTATTAAGGATAAGGAAAATTGTTTAAATAGTTGACCTACCAGATTCTCCAACATTCATATAAGGAAAATTGTTTAAATAATTGACCTACTAGATTCTCCAACATTCATAATGTATGCTTGAGTCATTATGAATTTGTAAAGCATACTTTTAAATGCTAAAGAAAATTATTTTGTGGCAAGTCCCATTTGAACTTTCAAAAGAAAGAAATTCAAAATTAAAAGTTTTTGGATCCAAATGGTTATGTCAACCTCCTCCTAGTCAAGTCCTCCTCAAATAGTTACAGCGGCTCCAACAAGGGATGCACCCATTCAGCCTAAAGAAAAACTATATAAAGGGCCAATTCGTTCTTCCATCAAGCTAAGAAGGAGCTCACATCTTCTATGGAAATTTCGGATGGTTTGAGACAAGCTTTTTCATATGTTTTGAGGCAACTCTGAGGTAGTTCGTATGGTAGTTCTGAGGTATCTCGTTCATCTTCTCTAAGACAAAAAAGCTCACATTTTTTAGGCAGAAAATCTCGCAACTTTGAGGCAGAGAAGGTCACAATTCTTAAGCAAAGAAACTCGCATCTTTGAGGCATCATTTAGTACAAGTCGGAGGCAGCTAAGAGGAGCAAAGACTAATATTTGAAGCAGTCTAGTAGAGGTGGACCTTGGACGAGGTTTGACCTAGTTATTGACCTAGATGTGTTTCTGTTGAATTGAAGAATTCTCTATTGAAAAGGATTGTTGGGTTTTTCCCCATTGTGGGTTTTCTAAGGGTAAATATCTTGTGTTCGTGTATGGATGTCTCTTTATGATCCTTCTATGTTATTTGTTATATGGTTGATGTCTTATGTGTAATTATTGAATGCTGGAATTAATGAAAAAGAATGAGAACAGAAAAAATCATCAAAATAATTATCATTAATGAAGACCATGTAAAAATCAACAGAGTAGAGGCCAACAACACTAGCAACAGCTACTTAGTCTTCATTTCAAGAGGAGGAGCAAGAAGCACCTTCTAGCTCCATCAAGAGGAGGCTGAAATGGCTAGAGTAGACACTAAAAGATGCTCAAGAGCATGTGGAGGCTCTTAATACTACTTTTAAGGAGAGCAGGCCACTGAGACAGTTTCCTCATTAAATGGCACTCATGAGGGACACCATTGACTATGAGCCTAGCAATTATGACGAGGCAGCAGGCCAACAAGTTTGGAGAGATGCCATGGTAAAAGAGTATGCTTTTATCATGAAGGATGATGTCTAGGAAATTCTATCACGACAAAAGAGGAAATCAATGGTGAATTCAAGATGGATTTTCAAGATCAAACATGCTACAAATGGCAGCATCTAAAAGTACATGGCTAGGTTCATGGCTAGAGGTTTTTCCCAAAAGGACAGAATGGATTACGAGGAGACATTCACTCCAAACGTTGGATACACTTATGTTAGGGCTCTTATGTCTATTGCCTCAAAGATGGGATGGAGGATACATCAGTGGTTTTTTTAGTGTTGGTACATATAACATGTCCTTTACTTCCAACAAACCTCCTAACTCGAATTGGAACTTAACGATTCCAACACCCTTCACTGCATACTTGGCATCAATACCTCACAAACAAGTCAAACCCACTATCCATCAAACTGTTAAATAGCTCCTATGCCTCTTGTCACATGGTATGATGCACCACTATCCAAGTACAAGTCAATCCTTCTGATGGTGTTGGTTGATAAACAAGAGACAAATGACAAGCCCTTCTTAAACTTCAATGCAAACTCATGAACCATTGTTGACACTGATGTTTTTTACAACTTCCCCTTCTTCTTCCTCTTTGAACATTGTGATGCATAGTTCCCATTCCTGTGGCATGCAAATAATTTCACTTTACTCAAAGCCTTCTTCTTTCTAGTTTGTGAAGTAGCCTCTCCACCTATATTTTTCTTCCTCTTTCCTTGCCTTGCTTAACAAGTATGGAAATGGTTCTCATCATCACCCTTTTGTTGGCCTCCTAGAGATTCCTCGTGAATCCCCTCCTGGAAAAAATCATCCCATAATCTTTCCCAATTAGGATGATGCTCTCATGCAAAGATGCCCTTCATGAAAGAAGCCCATAGCTTAGTGAATCCATTCAAGATCGTCCTTACCAATTCATCCCCTGTCATGGTCGCCCCAACTGTTGCCAATTCATCACATACCTATGTGATCTTTGTTGAATAATTAGTCGTGGTATTTGCTCTGGTCATCTTGGTGTTCTTGAGTTTCTCTCTCAACACCATTTTTTTGTTTGTGTTATCCCTCTAATAAAGCGTCATCAGAGCCTCCCACATCTCCCTTGTTGTCTTCTTCTCGGATAGGTGAGGAATCACATGATCCTTCACAATGTCCAAGATAATTCTCCTAACTTTCACATCATTTTAGTTATAGATGGCCAATTTTGTAGCATCTATAGGCATCGAGAGTTTGGAGTTCAACTCCCATATGCCATTCTCCATGAGAATCAATGAAACCGTCACCTTCCGGGGAGTGAAGTTAGATGCACCCTCAACCCTTTGTACACTATGGTTGATATGTGGCTCCCATATGAACTATACAACTACGACTACTCTGTCGACTTCATTGTTGTCACCATTGCTCCAACCCGTCAACTGGTATGGTCTCCCTCTTAGAGGTGACCACCCATCACTGCTCATTGTACTACAATCTAGCACCACACTTATGCAACTCTCCAACCTTGTATGCCCCTTGTATAATATTTGCTTTGTTCTTGGCAGCACCTCTAGGACATCAGTCAATCTATGGTTGACTACTATATTCCTCTACAACACAACTCTCCGGCACCATATGGGCTTTATGATCGCAACTCTCTTTCCAGCTAACAGTTCTATCGTTGACCTTGCTAGATCTGATGTCAGTTGGATTTTTCCTCTTAGCCTGCCAATTGTTGTCTTCGATAGTTGGTTTTCCTTGCCCCATACATCCCTGACACTAACTCAACAATGGCTACATGCTTCTTCGACAACCCTTTGCTTCCTCGCATACATAGCATGTTAGAGTTGGCCTATCTTACAACTTCCAACTACTATTTTGGTTGTCGACTTGATTAATATGCTACATTTGCATCCCATTCGACCTCTACCTCTTCGACTGCCAATTCAACCTCTATGATTAGCACATCCCCATTCAACCTCTATGATTAGCACATCCTCTTAGAGGTGATTACCCATCACTGCTCATTGTACTACAATCTAGCACCACGCTTATGCAACTCTCCAACCTTATATGCCCCTTGTATAATATTTGCGTTGTTCTCGGCAACACCTCTAGGACATCAGTCAATCTATGGTTGACTACTATATTCCTCTACAACACGACTCTCCAGCACCATATGGGCTTTACGATCGCAACTCTCTTTCCAGCTAACAGTTCTTTCGTTGACCTTGCTAGATCTGATGTCAGTTGGATTTTTCCTCTTAGCCCGCCAATTGTTGTCTTCGACAGTTGCTTTTCCTTGCCCCATACATCCCTAACACTAACTCAACGATGGCTACATGCTTCTTCGACAACCCTTCGCTTCCTCGCATACATAGCATGTTAGAGTTGGCCTACCTTACAACTTCCAACTATTATTTTGGTTGTCGACTTGATTAGTATGCTACATTTGCATCCCATTCGACCTCTACCTCTTCGACTGCCAATTCAAACTCTATGATTAGCACATCCCCTATGGTGTCAAATCACACCATTCTCTGCGGTGCCTGATATCTCTGTCAGTAGCTAGGTCATGGTCGCCTTATCAACCACCTTCTTAAAAAAATCTTCACATAATTGTCGAGCCATTGACCCCGCACATTGCAGAAATTATTTTTTCTTATGCATTGAATTCTCAACATGAAAACTAAGAACTATCCCTTCAATGGTCGTTGGCCGAACGTAGACCCTTTCAATCACTAAATGCACCTAGCGCCTAGTGATTCTCAGATCGATTTCTCGAAGTTTTAGCTTTCATGCCTTGTTAATTTCAGAACCCTAAAAATTAGTTCTTAGAAATTTATCATATATCTATTGAATAAAATCACAAATCCATTCTTAGCGTAAACAAAATATATATATATATATATACATATTCAACAGAAGCACAACCAATATCAATCACACATTACGCAAGTTTTTTTCCTGATCAAATCAACCTCTTACTAAGATAATGGTGCACTAAGGAAACTACAAATACAACAATAACCTAAATATGATCCACCTGATCAAACCCTAGATCTGTCCTCAATTTGTCTTGGTTGATTTGGATCTCCCTTGCACCTTCCTCGGACCTGGCACACTTTCTCCACTCAATTATTGAAATCTCCTATCAAGCCTTGTGTTCACTATTGTTGTGTCTCTTCTCCTCTCCTTAGCTCTTCTTTTATAAGCTCGAGTTGTTGATTGAATTCATAACCCTAATCTCCAAAGTGATTGACAATTGAAATTTGATCTCACCTCACTTGAGATTGATCATTAAGATATATCTATTTCCACTATTGCAAAGAACCTTTGCATTTCATTATATTAAAAACACTTTTATCTTATGAAAAAAAATTACTTTAATTACCAAAGTAATTGCTAAGGTCTGAGGATGTATTAGTTGGCTTTTGCATGCCCAAACTTAGGCCTATGAAGAAGTACCTGCCTAAACTACAAATATCAAGCTGGAGTTCACTCTATGTTAGACATCATGGTGCATTCATGAAGGAGATGCTCCACCTTTGTTCCCTCATACTGACTCTACCCAGAGAATTGTTCCTGAACCACTAGAAATCACATAATTTTGGGATAGTCGCATGTCGAACACTATAAGAGAAGTTTTCTTACCATGAGAGATGTGAATCAACTCTGGTATTCTTTTTTTCTAAAGGCATTGAGGCAAATCCTTTTCCATAAAAACATTTCCAACCAAAATTTGATACCACCAATGACAATTATGAATGGGACAATAATCATGGTAGCTTATTAGAAAGGTTAATTATGAATGGGACAATAGTCATGGTAGCTTATTTGAAAGGTTAATTCAAAACTGAACTTGATTAAAAACAAGACTGAAGGGAAAAAAAACAAAACAAGGTTAATAAAGCTAACCTACATGTCTAACCAAATCGACCCTATTTATAGTCATAATTTTAGGGGTTAGACCTAAAGTAATGTTAGCAAAAATAGTATAAAAAGGAGGAACAATTCATTTATAAATCCATTCATGTAGGTTCGATTGAATCAAAGTTGGAAAGGGGCACTAGATTGGTAAATCATTTATATAGGAAAATCAATCTGATGGCATTATTATTCTTCTTGATAGAGGCATTTTTTGTGGTTCCTAGTTCAAATTTTAGTGTTGCTTTGGGTGTCATACTTATTGTTCACAAACTTGCAAGTTGTCTCACCTTCAAACAACAAATGGAAAGGATGAAAGCATGTCCCTAATTACAAACAAAACTCGAGAGAGTTGGTGAAGTAGCCAAGGTAACGCTAATCTACCACCATTTTAGGGTTGTAGACCTATCATTGTGAGTTTGGAATATTTCTCTAGGTCTGAAATTCAACCTTGTTTGTTTTCTAGCATAAAAAATAAATATAAATATATATATATATATATATATATATATATATATATATATATATTGTTCATGCATCACCTCAATGCAAGCTATGGGTCGTTATGGAATTGGAATCTACAAAAATAACATAAAAAAGAAACCATAAGAGGGTTGCAATACCACAAACGTCAAGATCTTGAGATATGTCACAATTGATAATCGAGGAGCAATGTTGTAAAGAACTTTCAAAAATTCTAAAGGTGTTACCCCCAAATCCTACACCATCTCAAATGCAAAAAATTCAAGGCAAGAACAAAGAACTATTGCAAAACAAAAGAAAAATTCAATAAGACATTCCCAAAAAGCAAGTCATTCGCAGTAAAAAGACGCCCACAAGTTTATATTGGCGCTACTTGTATTCATAACTTTAAAAGGTCAACCCTAATCTATTTTGAGGTCTAAGAATAAATGAAAGGTTGAGGGGCATATTTGTGGTAAGCTTATGTTGAGGGCTTTTGGATAGTGGAAGCACCCACAAGCCTATTATAGTCTTAGTGCAAGAGATTATTTCAAAATGGCCTTCCTCTTGATATCAAACATCTAAGGCTGCTAGAGGATGCAACACTAATCCACAATTGTCATCCTGAAATAGTATTATTTATGCTATGGTTAGCCCTACACGCATTAGCACTTGAAAGAAAGGTTAGAGATCTTGTATGAAGAATGTAAAATGTTTCTTATCGTGCTACAATAATAAATATAATCTACATTAGGCTAGACTAGGTGCTTGTAGCATTAATTTAATCTTCTAGTAGTAACCTGCATAATAAGTTTTAGCCTAGGCAATACTTCTTCATAGAAAGAAGAAGATCAACCTATTTGAAGAGATTAAAGGTGTTAAAAAGACAAAAATCTAGCATACCTTACCACATATTTGAAAACCAACAGCTAATTTGGGGCAGATCGGTTCATGGTACAAAGTATATGCACATTGTTTATGATGATTAAAGGTGTCTATTTTTGCATTTGCAGATGGCACATTGTATTTAGTACATAATATTGTTCACTAGAAAAGGATTATTTGCAAATGATCCAAAGCATTCACCTCAAGATTGTCCTTTTGGGGGGTTGAGTGAATTACATATCCAAGCATGTGAAGGAGGGTTGACTTGCACACTTTTCATGGGGTTGAGTTGTCCACATATCTCTTCTCTAATTTTATTAAAAAATATTCTAAAGGGGCACATTAGAAAGTTATTATTTGCAAATGATCCCAAGCATTCACCTGAAGATTGTCAATTTGGGGGGTTGAGTGACTTACATATCCATGCATGTGAAGGACGGTTGACTTGCAGATCTTCTCATGGGGTTAAGTTGTCCACATATCTCTTGTCTAATTTGATTAAAAAACTTTTCTAAAGGTGCACATTTGAGGATGCAAAAATAACAAAAAAAATAGAGACTAGAAAATATTATGAGAAATACTAAATACACATCTAATATTGTGAGAAATATGAAACAGAGATCAAAATATCTTATGAGAAATCTTAACGGAGACTGAAAATCTTATGAGTAATCTTATTCACTAGAAATACTTCTTATGGAAACACCAAAAATCATAAACATTAAATAAGTAAGGAGATAGCAGACCTAGAGTATTTGCAATAAGAAAGATCACGTGGCAGATCATACATGGATTTTGCATCAAAAGAATGCTGACCTCAACCTTTCCCTTTGCCCTCTACTACAATGTCCCTCTCATGAAAATATTTCAGTAGTTTCATCACAAATCCTCCACATTTCTTTACCTACATTGCATTGCATTCAATAATTAAAAAAAAAATGATCAATAAAGTAAGATGGCTCAAATTTAAACAAAAAGACATATGGGGACCCTACATATATACTAGTGCAACATAGGTTTCCTTACCAAAGGAAACATGGGTTTTACACCAAATAGGAACCTTACCAAAGGAAGCATGGGTTTTACACCAAATAGGAACTAACAATGGTAAAAAAACAACAAAACTAACAAAAATAAAACAAGAGAAACAATAGATAGAGACACTGATGTGCAACCTCAAAATGCATTGATGGCCAACCACGGACACCCTACACACCAAAAAAAAATATTCCGAGTAATATTAAATACATACAAAATGTTCTAAGAAATATGAAACAAATATCAAAACATTTTATGAACAATCTTACATAGAGACCAACAATATTATGAGAACATTTCCAAGAAAAATTTGATACCAATGCTTGTTCTATGAATGGGACAATAGGCATGGCAACTTATTTGAAAGGTTAATTCAAGATTGAACTTTGATTAAAAACAAGACTGAAGAAAAAGAAAAGAAAAATGAGTTCAGGAAAGCTAACCTATGTAGGAGAAATATATGTCTAAGCAAATTGCTAACCTATGTAGGAAAAATATATGTCTAAGCAAATCAACCCTATTTATATAGTCATAATTTTAGTCGGTTGGCCCTAAAGTGACGTTAGCAAAAATAATATAAAAGGAGGAAGGGTTCATTTATAGATGTATTCATGTAGGTTTGCCTGGCTCTGAGTTAGAAAGGGCCACTGGATTAGTAAATCATTTATACCAGACAACCTGATGGCATTATTATTCTCCATGATAGAGGCCTTTTCTATCATTCCTAGTTTAAATTTTAGTGTTATTTTGGGTGTCATACTTACCGTGCACAAACTTGCATGTTGTCTCACCTTCAACAGCAAATGGAAAGGATGAAAGCATGTCCCTAATTACAAAGATTTCAAGGGAGTTGGTTTTAGTAGCCAAGGTAATAATTTGGAATTCTTTTCAACACCAATTTGCCACTATTATAGGGTTGTACACCTATCTTTGTGGGTCTAGAATATTTCTCTAGGTCTAAAATTCAGCCTTGTTTTCTAAAAAGATACAAAAGAAATATTTTGTTGATGCATCACCATAGTGCAAGTTTTGGGTCATTATGGGATTGGAATTTACAAAAATAAAAAAAAATAAAAAGGAGAAACCATAAGACAGTTCTGTATAGGTGAGATATGTCACAGTTAAAAGACAAAGAGCAAATGTTGTAAGGAACATTCAAAAATTCTAAAGGTGTTACACCAAATGCGACATCATCTCAAATGCAAAAAAAATTGAGGCAAGAACAAAGAAATATTGCAAAACAAAAGAAAAATTCAACAAGACATTGCCAAAAAGTAATCCATTCCCGGCAAAAAAATGTCCATGAATTTATGTTGGCCCTGTTGGTCAACCCTAATCTATTTTGGGGTGTAAGAATAAATGAAAGGTTATGACTCATAAGGAGCTTATTTGTGGTAAACTTATGTTCAGGGATTTTGGACACTAGAAGCGCCCATGAGCCTATTATAGTCATAGTGCAAGAGATTATTTCAAAATGGACTTCCTCTTGATATCAAACATTTAAGGCTGCTAGAGGATGCAACACTATATAAAGGAATCCATAGTTGTAACGCTCTACAATAATTTTATTTATGTTATAGTTAGCCCATGAATTGCACTATATAAAGGAAACCATAGTCATAACACCCTACAACGGTATTATTTATGCTATAGTTAGCCCTTGAATTGGTCTTCTTATGAGACCAGTTTCAAATCTACTTATTCCAGGTTAACCCTACATGCATTAGCACTTGAAAGGGAGGTTACAGATCTTGTATGGAGGATGTAAAACACTAATAAATCTGATCTAAATTAAGCACCTGCAGCATTACTTTAATCTTCCAATAGGAACAACCATAATAAGTGATAGTCTAGGCAGTACTTCTTCATAGAAAGAAGAAGATCAACCTATTTGAGGAGATTAAAGGTGTTTAAAAGAAAAATGTCTAACCTACCTTACCCACCGATTTGAAAACCAGCAGCTATTTTGGGGGCAAATGGGTTCATGGTACAACGTTTATACACATTATTTAAGCTAATTAAGGGCGCCTATTTTAGCATTTGCATTTGGCACATTGTATTTAGTTACAAAATGATATGGTCCATCATATATTGTATGCTTTTCACTAGAGAAGGATTATTTGTACATGATCCATTGCATTCACTTGAAGAGTGTCCATTTGGGGGGTTGAGTGACTGACATATCCATGCATGTGAAGGAGGGTTGACTTGCACATCGTCTCATGGAGTGAGTTGTCGACATATTTCTTGTCTATTTCGATTGAATAACTCTTGTAGAGGGGCACAATTGAAGATATATATGAGAAATCATAAACCAAAATTAAATGTCTTATGAGTAATATTACGCAAAAGTACATCTTATACATTTCAACAATTTAGTTAGTTATTCTCCATATTACATTACCCATATTACAATGTGCTTAATGATTACATAGATGACAAATAATGCAAGATGCCTTGAATTTAAATACACACAGATGGAACCATTCATATCACCTCAATCTTTGCCTTCACCCACTATGCTTATATAAGCATGGTTGTTATGACCTACTGTAATTTCCCACACAGTGTACCAAGTAGACACATAGATATATTATGACAAATCATAAACCAAAACAAAATGTCTTATGAGTAATATTATGCAAAAGTGCATCTTATGTAATGACCAAAAATCATAATTCCTCGAGAAGGGGGAAGGAAAACCATTGTAATGAAACACGAAGATATTCGTGTCAAAACCAAAAGAAAATGCATTTTTTGAAGGAGAACCATTGTATTGAATGTTA
This sequence comes from Pinus tabuliformis, assembly GCA_031772625.1. Lineage (NCBI taxonomy): Eukaryota > Viridiplantae > Streptophyta > Pinopsida > Pinales > Pinaceae > Pinus > Pinus tabuliformis. Next base: position 587,066,327 of record CM062806.1, read on the forward strand.
GTTTTTGGTAGCATCGGATGTGTTCTAGCCTTGAAACTTGGTGGAGAGGCAAAGGCACATGAGTTCTAAAGAATTCAGAAATTGCTTGGTGAAATTCCACCCGGATTGTATTTTATTAAAATAAATAATATTTTTAATGGTGTTCCTAAGTCTAAACTGAGGGAAATTAAAATATTCATGGGTATTAATCAAAATATGGGTGAGAATGATCTAGAAGGCGGATTGCGATGAAACTAGCTCACAAAAAGATAGAAAAGAAAGATCAACGCCTTAGAATTCAGCCTCTTCGAGGGGGCAACCTCCTTTACATTACACAAATGAACAATTCTTGGATGATACAAATACAAGACCTCCTTTCTATATATAGGAGTCTAAGGGGACATAATATAATCAGAGTCGACATAACAATAATAATGTAAGGGCATAATAATAACAATAGTGGGCTTTTATGGGGCAGAATAATAACAATATGGGAACTACATGGGCACAACAATATAATAAGGAGGTTGTACTAATAATAATAAGGGGTTAAACTAGTAGTATAGGGACCTAACATGCCCCTCTCCTTCAAAAAGTGTTGTCCTCAACGCTTGAGTAGTTTTGGATGTTTTTGTATAAAATTATTGTCCTCCCATGTGGAATCTTCAGCGGGTAAGTTCTTCCATAAGTTCTTCCACTTGATGAGATACTCTGAAATTGATCTATTCCGTAGCTGTCAATTTCTTGGTTCTATTACTGCTTCAGGTTCCAATATGATTTTTCCTTCCTTGTCAAGTTCTGGCAATATTGTTTGAACTGGGATCTTTTGCAACTTTTGAATGAGTTCCCACCCTGCTTCATCATTCTTCCATTCATCCCTTGCTTTGTTTATCGAATTTGGTTGGATAATTATACCAACCTCTAGCATTTCAGCAACCATACGTTCAATTTTACTCCTTTGGGCATATGGATATCTGTAAGGCCTGATGTTTGGAGGAACACTTCATGGAATCAAATGAATAGCATGATCATGATCACGAATAGGTGGGAGGCCTTTGGGAGTCTCAAATACCTTGGAATGATTATCGAAGACTTTTTGGAGATATAGAGAAATAGATGATTTCGATGTGGGAACCTCTAGCGAACATAATTGTGCAATTACGCCTCTTTGTTCTTTCTTTAGAAGCTTTGTCATTCCGTTAGAGATGATTATCTTTCTCGATTTCCTTGTGACACCCCTTAATTCAACTTCATTTCCTTCTTAAGGCAATTTCATGAAAAGTTCTTGAAAATTAAAAGCTATTGTACCTAAGGATTGTAGCCTTTGGACTCCTAGTACAACATCAGCACCACCCATTGAAATGGAAACCATTGGGCTATTCAATACATATTCTCCCATGGATAGCTTGATATTATGGCACTTTCCAGAGCAATTTATGGTTCCTCCATTTGCAAACATTACTTGACACTCTGGTGGATATAGGAAGCAATTCAATTCCTTGGCTATCTTACAATGAATAAAATTATGGGTACTGCCCGAATCAATCAACACTATTACCTTTTTCTTCTTGATATGTCCTTCTATCTTGATGGTTTGAGGAGTGGTAATTCCAGCAAATGCATTACAAGATATTTTTGGATTCATTTCTTCTTTCTCTGGGGTTGGTTCCTAGTGAGTATCCTTTTCTTTTGATGTTTCTTAATACTTTTCTTCCTGATATTTCATTGCTTGAACCTTGTTCTTCTTGATATGTCCTATCCTGAGAGTTTGAGGAGTGGTAATTCTCGCCATTGCAATACAAGATATGGTCGGATTCATTTGTTCTTTCTCTAGGGTTGGTCCCCAGTGTATATCCTCTTCTTTTGACATTTCTTGATCCTTTTCTCATTAGGAGGCCTTTCTTGTAGCAGCTTTGTCCCACCTTCCTTCAAACCTTCCATGTCTTTCTTCAAATCTTCCATGCCTTTCTTCCAATATGCTTTCATACCATTGATATCAGCTTCTATGGCATACATAAAACTATTTATCTTTTGGTTCTCTAGAATATCGTTTACCCTTATATTCAATTTTTGAAAGTCCTCATTGTGCTCTTCCATTGAACCCTTTTGTTTGAGATTTATCAATTGGCTAAAGAAGGTGTTGCTCTTGGTATGCTCATAATGTGCTATCATTTCCTCCATGAAAATTGACCACGTGACAAGTGGTTTATGAGAACAAAGCCCTTTATACCATAAAATTGATCTGGTTCTAAATAATTAGATGCAATACGTACCTTTTGTAACAATGGTACACCATGTAGATCAAAATATTTATCCATCTGTAGTATCCAATTTACCGGATCCTTGCCATCAAACTTCCTCATCTCACTTTTTCTTATTTTAGGAGCTTGATCTTGAAATGACTGTAACTTTGTAATTTCGAATCTTTAAGTTCTGAAATTTCGACTTGTAATAGCCCTCTGAGTCCTCTTTCTAACTCCACAAGTCTAATCGTAATTGAATTCTCGAATAAAGATTTATTCTCAATCTCCCGCGATGACCTAATTATAGACTAGTTCAGTAGAGTGAACTTGTACGATGTTCCACATGTCATTGTTTCAACCTTAGGTTCTTAAAATTATACCCAAACAAAATACAGTCCGTCCTCTTTCTATAACTTCTTACAAAATTTCAATCTGATGCTCAGAGAGAAAGTTATGACGATTTTCCCAAGGTCACCTGTTTAGGATGTAATTCAAGAGTCTGCAAAAACCCTAACTTCCTCGGATCATATATCCGAAAATATAGCGAACCAAGATCTGAAATTCGTACCCGAGGTGCAGACTGATTTCCTCTCAAATGGGTGTTTTTTTTGCTTCTGAAACTTCATAGCGAAAACGTTATAGCGACAATTCCACAATGACCTACTTGGTGAAGTGAGATAAAACTCACTTAGATTTTCCACCAGTGTTTTCTCTGTAAAGGATTGCTAGATGAGCATCCTAGATTTGTATTCAGATATTTCTCCTGCATAATAATAAACCCTCAGAACTGTTGCACCGGTTTTTCCGCATTGGATTTTTCCAGGGACTATTGTGTCCAAAAATAAGTGTCCTATGTAATTTATTCTGTGTTGTTTTCTATTTCATGAGATCAAATATTTAATTAGTGTAGACTGCAAAAGTAATTTGCTTCAATATTCAAAAGAATAATTTGATAAAAGTAATTTAAAAATCAAGTAGGTGAAGTAGATTCAGATTTGCTGCAGTAGGGGTTCCTAGAGTCTAGGAATTTTCACATTGAAACAGGAAGATATCCATGTCAAAACCAAAAGAAAACACATTTTTTCCCTTGTTCTCCTACACATTACCAAGTCTCTCCCATACAAAAACATTTATGTAGTTTTCTCAATACTCCACCACGTTAATGTACCCACATTTGCAAACCACACACTATATAAATAAATCTCAAATAATATAATATGCGTATATTTAAACATGAGTCTTGCAACAAAATATAACTCACCCCCTATCTTTGCTTATACTTTTGATATGGTGCCTCACATCTCTCTCACCCAAAGAAAATAGTAATTTCATCAATGTTTCTTCACCTTCTTCACGTTTCTTAATCTACACTGCATCTACATTTCGATAAATACACATGATATAAGGATGAAGAAACAAATGAGTTAAATAAAAATGGACGTTGAACCATATAATTATGTAGTAACAAACAAGTAAAGTCCCCATACATACCTTCATTGTATGTATGCATAAACAAGCAAATTCCCCATACATACCTCTTTCGCCTTTGCCCGTTAAACTTGTGGACTCTGAATCATCCCTAAATCCACACTATTGAACCGAAAAGAAAATGCGAACCAAAAAAATTTAGATAAAAAAACACACAAGATAAAATATGAAACCATAAATTAGCATGGCCATTCTCACAAAAACAAAGATATAACAGCCACAACATGAAAAATAACAAATAAAACGAGAATAGAAAAAATGTAGCCAACAATACAAAAATGCAAAAATAACAAAAGAATCAAAATAAAAAGACAAATAAGAAATAGACTTTAAAGTGTACATGGCCAACCAACGGCACCCTGCCCTCTGTGTCAGCTATCCTTCTTGTCCCTATCCTGCCCTATGGTCCCTATCCTAATTTCCCTTCTCATTGGCCAGATGAGAGGTACTTCCGATGAGTCCCAGACTGCATGGGTAGGATGTCTCAGCGAGAGAAGGATGAACCACTCATCCTGCCTACATATTGCCATGGGGTATCACAGGGGAAAGCTGAACCACTCACCCTGTACACAGCAAACCACTAGGGGAAGGCTGAACCACTCACCCTATGGTTGCTCATCGCTCCAAGAAGTACCCCAAGCCCCCCAAAGGTCCCAAAGCTCAATGTCTCCACGACTCCAAGTCATTCTTGGAAGGCCAAGAACTTGACCTTCCTCAGGGGCTTTATCAGAATATTGGTGACTTGCTCATCGGTCCCAATGTGATGGAGCCTTATTTCTCCTTGTTGTACCATATCCCGGATAAAGTGGTACCTGATATCTATATGCTTGGAGCAATCATGAAACACGAGATTTTATGATAATCAAATCCCACTCTGGTTGTTACAGAGGATCATGGTGGTATCCAGCAAATGTCCAAACAGTTCACTGAAGAGCTTACTCAACCAGACAACTTCACAGGAGGCCATACTAGTAGTTATGTATTCGGTCTCGGTGGTGCTTAAGGCAACCGATTTTTGCTTCCTACTCATCCAAGATATCGAAGCAGAACCCAAAGAAAAACAACATTCAGAAGTGCTCTTACAATCCACCACACTGCCAACCCAGTCAGCATCAGAATAACCATGCAGCCTCACATTTCTGGCAATGTATCTCAGTCCATAAGTGATTGTGCCCCGAAGATATCTCAGAAGATTCTTGGCAGCAATCCAATGTATATGATGAGGCTCAACCATATATTGGCTCAATGTGTTAACTGCAAAACATATGTCCGGACGAGAGTTCACCAAGAGAATAAGTGCTCCTATGAGTTGACAATACTCAGAAGCATTTACCAATTCAAGTCCAACAGCACTACCACAAAACTTCTTAAATTTAAGTTCCATCAGAGTAGTCACAGGCTTGCAGTCAACCATCCCAAATCTTTCCAAAATCTTCACAATATATTTTCCTTGAGATAGGAAAATTTCAACTGGCTTTTGCCAGACCTCCAACCCTAGGAAGTAGTGCATCGATCTTAGGTCCTTCATCTCAAATTCAAAAGCCAACTCCCTCTTACATTTGTGAATAAGAGGGTTTGCACATGTCAAAAGGAGGTCGTCCACATAAAGCACCAAAAAGAGAGGTTTATCATTTTCAACCTTAAAGTAAATGTTTGGATCGGCTTCACTTTTAGTGAATCTTAGCTTCATCAAATAACTATCGATCCTCTCATACCAAGCCCGGGGTGCTTGCTTCAATCCATAGAGAGCTTTCTTCAACCTGCAAACATGAGATTCCTAGCCATGAACCTCAAACCCCTTGGGTTGTTCCACATAGACTTCCTCTTTGATCAAACCATGCAAGAAGCAATCTTGACATCCATCTGATGTAGGTTCCATCCTTGCAAGGAAGCAAGGGCTATGATAGAGTGGATGGTGGTGTATCAGGCAATAGGTGCAAATATCTCATCGTAATCTACACCTTCCTTTTGAGAGAAGCCGCAAGCAACAAAGTGACCCTTGAACTTTTTTGCACTTCCATCAGCACCATGCTTGATTTTGTAGAGCCACTTAGAGGTGACAACCACTTTGTCCTGGGGTCTAGGGACCACATCGCAAACATCATTCTTCATAATTTACTCTTACTCTTCATTCATAGCATCCTTCCATACTCATTGTTTCACGGCTTCTTCAAATGATGAAGGCTCATTTTGAATGATAGTGCTCATGACAGTCAAGTATCCTTGATACGTGTTCGGCTTCTTGCTTTCATGAAAGGTCCCCCTTGGTGCAATATGTCTCTCGTCATCTTTGAGAGTCTCCCTAAGCCATGAGGGTCTCCTCTTGGAGGGGGAGGGCTCTTGAGGAGGAGGATCGATAGGATCCATAGGTTCATCAACATCTAGCATTGTTTCATCTTCTTTTGCACCCTGTTTTCTAGTGTCAGCTTATTTTTCCTTCATTGGGATAGGAAGGTTGTTGATCTTCCTGAGGGCCATATCTTTGTTGAAGGTGACATCATGACTTATCTCAACTTCCCTTTGACCAGCCACATAAATTCTATATCCCTTAGAATTTTCACTATAGCGCACAAAGATTCCTTTCTTCCCAGATGCACCCAATTGGCTTCTTTTCTCTTTCGGCACATGAAAATATACAAGACTTCCAAAAATTCTAAAACGAGAGACATTGGGTTTCTTACCAGTGAACATTTCTTCGGGAGTCTTGAAGTCCAATGCTTGATGAGGGCATTGGTTTTGAACATACACGACAGTATTTGCAACTTCATCCCATAGAAACTTCAGAAGGCCTTGATCATGAAGCATGGCACGAACTGCTTCTACAATATAGCGATTCTTCCTTTCAGCCACACCATTCTTCTCAGGAGGTATGGCGTTGTAGTCTCCCTCTTAATGCCAACTTCTCTGCAATAATCTTGGAATTCATTGGATTCGTAGTCGGTCCCATTATCAGTCCTCAATATCTTGATTTTCTTCTCAGATTGGTTTTTGATCAAGGCTTTGAAGTGTCAGAACCAGGTGAACACTTCATCTTCTTCAAGAAGTAGATCTAGGTCTTACGAGAATAATCATTCGTAAAGGTTAGATAATATAAGTATCCTCCCAAAGAGTTTACGGGCATCATACCAAATATGTCAGAGTGGATCAATTGCAATATGTTCGTGGTCTAGTTATTACTTGAGGGGAATAGTCCCCTTGTAAGTTTTCCTTCGGCATATCTTGGAAATAAACCTTCATGCTCTACTTTGAATTCGGGCATACCTGTCACCGTTCCTTTTTTCCCTTGCCATTGGACCTGTCGTTCCTTTGATCGTTGTTGTTGAAGTTGCCCCTGGAATGATTGTGATCATCATCATGTGATGTGTCCCTTCTATTTGGACACTCCTTTACATAGTGGCCAAACTTATTGCAAACAAAGCACCTACCCTTCCTTCCTCCCCTAGGTCTAGGCTTTCCATGGAAATGACCTTTAGACCCTGCATTATTTCTCCTTTTGGCACGAGTGGAGAATACAGTGGGGTTGCTTCTAATAAAAGGAATTTCTTGCTCCACCATTCTTGTTTCTTCTTGAATGCATCTCAACATCAATTCTTCAAACCTTGGAATTCGATTATTGATGAGTCCTCCAAGGGTAGTGAGAGTAAGTTCCCTATCAGGAATGACTTCTCTAATCGAAAGTATATCATTCTTGATCTCAGTGATCCTTAAGAAGTAGGATCGAATATCCTCGCCCTTGCCCTTCTTAATATCTTTCAACTTATTCTTGAGAATTAGAATTTGATTAGCATGACTAACCTTGAACATGTTGATCAACCTATCATAGCTCTCCTTGGAGGTCTTGAATTCGGAGATGTAGGCCACCAAACACTTGTCAATGGAATCCTTGATAATCTTCTTTGCTTGGTCTTCGCAACAGCCAGTGCATTTGAAGGAGGCTCAGGGATTTTACCCTGCACATAATCCATCACTTCTTGTTCTTCCAAAGGTCAAATCAAGAGACATCTTCCATCCATGATAGTCAAATTTATCATGGAGCTTGTCTACTCCATAGACGCTACTTGATAGTGACAAATAACCAAAATATCTGGTTGGTGGTCTACTCTGCCTGAAAGTGTTGCTAGGGGCCTGCACATGCTGCTTTGCATCTCAATCTTTGTTCGGCCCATCTAGGCCTCCTCCTGGTACTCAAAGGAATCTGTTGGTTGTGTTCCTGTTGGTGTTGTTGGTCCCTGCTCAGTCTTAGGATCCACTTGCTCCTTCTCCTCTACCACTGTTGGCTCTCGCTCATGAGATCTCTTGAGGGTCCTATCCTCATCAAATCTGACATCCCGACTCAAGATCACCTTTCTATATCCACGAATGTAGACGTTGTAGGCCTTCGAGACCTCATTATAACCAATAAACACGCCCCTCTTAGACAAAGGCTCCAACTTAGTCCTCTTCTCTATAAGAAGATAGACATAAACTAGGCTACCGAATATGGGAAAATGACTCGTATCGGGTTTCACTCTTGTAAACAACACCTCAAGAGTCACATCCTCCAACACCTTATGGACTCTTATTCTACACACACACAATTGTATTGCAGGCCCCCTACCCATAAAAACATAAACAACTCTTGATCATAGATCATTGCCCTTGTTGCCTCCATGATGGCCCTATTTTTCCTCTCAGCAAACCCATTATGTTGGGATTGTAAGGCACTGTGAGCTCCTTCTTGGTTCCTGCTTGCCTATAAGAGTCCAATAACTCATTAGAGGTGTAACTCATTGGAGGTGTACTGGCCCGCATTATCTGATCTCATCACCTTAATCTTTCTTCATATTTGGTTCTCCAAAAGAGCTTTGAACTCCTTAAACCAATTAAAGACCTCATTCTTGGTCTTCTAAAAGTAGATCCAAGTCTTCCTAGAATAATCACATATGAACATCACAAAGTATAAAGATCCTGTGATCAATGTCACAGACATAGGACCACAAATATCAAAATGCACAAGTCTAGAACACCCTTAGACATAGTCTAACTATGAGGATACGCATTCTTGTCTTTCTTTCAAAGCACACACCCTTTACACAATCCATGCCCCTCCACTCGAATCTTTGGAAAACATAACCATCATCTGCACCATCAGAAGAGCTTTGTAGTGTAGGTGTCTCTTCTTCCTATGCCAAATCTCGCCCTTGTTGTCACTCTCATAGATGGGAGCCTTCATCAGTTGTCCTAGCAACAAATAGAGATCTCTCTCCCTCCTACCGATCACTCACTTCTTGCTGAGATCGGTCCCTTTCTGCCCAACAACCACTTCATCTCTTGTAAAGTTGAACTCCAGTCCTTTGTCTTCCATGGTCGAAACTAAAAGGAGATTCTTCTCCAAACCCGATACAAATAGCACTTCGTTCACCTCCATGATGCCACCTAAGTCCATCTGCAACTCAATACTCTATTACTCCCAGTGCCCTCAACTACATACTTTCTCTTGTCATCAAGCTCCACATTTACATCTCTGGGCCCACTAATCATGTTGGTGAAGAAGTCCAGTGCTCCCGTCATATGACGAGATGCTCCACTATCCACGAACCAGACAACTCTTGTGACGATCCCAGAAAGGCAAGATACTAGGAAAAAGTTTTTATTGAACTTCTCCGCCATTTCCTCCATCTACACAATAGTTGTAGTAGCAATCTTACACTTTCCCTTCTTTTTGTTAAGAGACGGACTGGAAAAATGCCCGAACTCATAACAAGCAAAGCATTTAACTTTGCTCATGTCCTTTTCCTTCTTGATCTGTGAAGATGATCCTCCACACTATTTCTGCTTGGCCTTTGCTTTGCCCTTTTTCGCTTGTGCAACAAGAACAACTTCGTCCTTCTCCTCACCGCCCTCTCATTGTCCTCCGGCCAATGAATTTCCCAAATCTCCATCTAGATGAAATTGTCCCATAGTTGGCTCTGTTGTCGCACAGATTGTCTGGGCAGCGCGACAACGCTCAGACCGCGGGCTGTCACTCTGATCCCCGATCTCTCCGTTTAAGCCATCTCCCGAGGCTAAGGGGGGTAGACCCTATGGGATAAAAGAAGACCAACTGTGGACTAGTTGGGTTGGGAGACACAGCAAGGCAACTTAGCCCCTGATTGATTTTAGAAATTATTGTACCAGTGCCTTATGGGGTTAATGATTAAATGCTTATTTATTAAATGTTGCAAAAATATGAACCCTATAAAACACTCATTTATCATCAAATAATCCAAACAATGCAAGATATTCGATAAATGCACAATGCTTTAACAATGCTCCAGCAATTAAACTTCAAAAATCAAATGGCCATAAAATTTAAATGCTGATCAGTTACCACTTTCATATAGCTAACTTTAAATAAACATTTGAGTGCATTTAACTATAGAGAAATGGAACATAGATACCACAAAAGACACCAAAAATGAATTTCCAATTTTTAGTTAAGCTTTTCAAAATTTTAAAATTTTATATAGTTTTATATTTTAAAAAAAAACTAAAGTAAATGAAACATAAAATTATTAAAAAACTAAACTAAACTAAATGAAATTTAAAATTGTTAAAACTAAATTCTAAAATCAAATAAATCTAAAAAAAGATCAAAGCAAAATATGAACCCATTAAAATCTAAAATTTAAAACTTTTTATGGTTTTTTTCATTTTTTTATTTTTTTATGATTTTAAAATTCTAAATTTAAAATTTATAAAAAAAACTAAATTCTAAAAAAACTCAAATCTAAATCAAAATAAAAAAAATTGATCTAGCCTAAAACTAAAACAACATACACATATATCATAATAAAAATATCTATGCTAAACCTATACTAACCAGCATACACACATAAAAAAAAATAAGGTCCAATAACCCTTACTCACGCACAGCAAAACGTCAAATGAAAAGAAAAACATGCTTAGTTGTGTGCAGGCTTGAGGAACGCTTGGACGGAATCAGCGAAGGAAGGAAAAGGTCTAGGCACGGAGGTTTGATGGAGCTGGTAGCTTAATGGAGTGACTACAAAGTGGGAAGAGTAGCGTGAATGAGAAGCAGAAGGAGAAACGGATCTGTAGCGTTTTGGCAGCGACGGAAAGGTGGCACGCAGGTAGCAGCGCGAATAGGGATGAGAGAGCTGCATGGAATGAGTTTGCTGCAAGGATACGTGGAAAGGGGCGTAGCTGCAGCGGTTTTGAATACGCGGTGAAGAGGGAAAGCCTCGTGGTTCAATGGGAAAGCCACAGAGAGGGCCGCAAGTAGCAAGGGATGAAGGATAATGGATGCTGGCAGAAGCGTGATAATGGAACAACGTGAAAGGGAAAAACGCTTGGCAGAGAAATGCATAGAAGGGTTATGGATTTGGCTGCGTATGCATGAGGAGCATGGAAATGAGCAGCATGAATGCTGAGAAGTGTGGAGAGCAGAGCTGCGTGAGGGAGAGAAAAGCTAGCGAGTGGGCAACTACAAGGAAAATTTGCGGATGATAACGTGCAAGCAGAAACCTGTGCGTAGATAAGCTTGACAGAAATAAGGGAGACAGCTGAAAGATGGCAGCAATCCAGGAGCTTCACTCAGCCTCCCTAAAAAAATTTCGAAAAATTTCCCTGGAAATGAAACCCCAGCAAACAGATAGCTTGGACAGACCCTCGACTTTCTTTAGAAAAATTGAAAACTCGTTGAAGATTATCCCTGCAAAATGATGCTGAGGCCAGATCTTACCCTCCAGGGCCTAGATCTGGCTTCAGGACAAGATTATATCTTCAGCTCCAAAACCTGTCACAGCAAAAAATACCCAGAAATAATATATGCAAGGATTAAAACTAAAACCCTACAAATCAATTACAATATTTACAGATTTACGACTCTAAACAACCAGATTTGTCAATAATCCACAAAAATATTTTCAGAATTTTAGATTTACTATGAGATACTTCAGAAAACTTCTCATGCATTCAAAAGATAAACTTAAATGATAAACCCAGGATCAAAACTGGCTGGGCTTTTCAAGAAAATGCTTTTCGGGAGTTGGCTGGTTCAGCCGAGAACTTCCCCAATGCCCATTGATCTTTTCAATCTAGATTTCCTGCACAGCTCACTTCAACTATCAATAAAGAGGGAAAAAAACAGTACTAAAATCCAAATCCAATGGAGATACCTGCCATTATTTTCAGATTTCTAGTACCATTCAAACCTTAGTGAGCAAACAAGATACCTGTGTTCAACATCACTCTTCATCAAGCTATTACCAATGGCTGAAAATAAATTTATGCAGAAAAATGAAACAGCGTACAGCATTTCAGAAGACTAACACCAGCAAGATTTCAACCCCAAAGTCTTTCTTTATGTACAAGAAAAATATTACAAGAGAGCTTTCTTCAGCACAAAACTCACAAATCAAATGATCTCAAATGACCCCTAAAACCCTATTTAAAGGAAAAAATCCCAACGGCTAGTTCGAGTGATCCATGTCAAACTAATCTCGACCGCCGATGAGGATCAAAATCCCTTTCAATCTCATCCCTCGAAATTTTAAATGCATTTTAATATATTAAAAATTAAAATTTTGCATTTATTTTCTCAAAAATTTGACTTATTTTTTTATTTTAATTTTAATAATTTTATTATTATTATATTTTAATTTTTTAATTTTTTTAATTTTTTATTATTATTTATATCTTCTATTATTTATATATTTTTTAATTTTTAATTTTTATTATTTTTATTGGACCCTCGCACTTAGCCTTTGGAAAAAATCATCTAGGACCTAGGACTTACGAGGGGATAAAACATTTTCTAACCCTCAAGACACTTTACATCATGACTTTTACAATTTTACATCTCAAGGGGGAAACCCATTTGACATAGACCGTCATAGACCACCCAGTTCTGCGACACAAATATAATCTAGTAGATCAAGCAATTTGTAATAACCTAACCAAATAGTTAGGATTATTTCCAAATTACTTTTACATAGACTCGAAGCACACTAGGATTCCCCTAAGATTCTAATAACAAAATCCATTCCGGCCTTGGGGTTAGGCTGAAGGAAAACTCTACCGATCATGGATCGATAAGACAAAAACCTTCCGGAACGTAGATTATCACTAGAAAATTAGGTTTGCCTAAGCAATTTACATACATCACTCAAATCTGCTAAGATTATTTACAATTTACACATACAGCCTAGGTTTACAACATAACATGATCGGGTTGATGATGATAGTCGAATGGCACAGACATATCAATCAAGCGCTATCCCTTTTGCGAAAAATGGGGTGTACTGCTCTGGGTAGTTGACACGTAGTGGTCAACATCTGGCTCTACTTGGGGACATGTTGCTGCACTGTAGGAATGTGAGAATCCAGAATTTGTATCCACGCAACACACAACAAAACATAAGTAGTGTCCATCCAAAAAAATCATCATATAACATTAAGCACATGAAAGATATAAGCTCTTCATTTATTATCTATCTAGTAACATGAAAAGTAAGTATAATCCTAAAACAGAAATAAAATGCTGAAATGACAAGGAGTAAGGTTAGAAATACAATACAGAGGATGCCCCATGGCATCAGATATCATCTTTGAAGAACAGCTTGAGCATTTGGCCATTTGCAGGTAAATCAAGTGGTTCGCCATCCAATCTGCTCAAGTGGAATGAGTTTGGTCCAGCAATGTCTCAAATGATGTACTAGCCACAAACTGTCCCAGCCACAAACTGTCGAACTTCTTATGTTTTCCCGGTTTTTCATTCTTGCAATCCCAAAGAAGTACCATATCTCCAACCTGCAAAGATCTAGATTGAGAGGATTTATCAAAGCTTTTCTTAATGTTAGATTGATTTTTACATATAGCATCAAAAGCTCTCCTACAAGCTTCACTTAACTCCACAATTTAATTTATTCTATTTTGAACAACATCTTTATTAGTAGAAAAATGCTGAAGGGGCTGATAAGCTGGCAATTTGAGGTGCACAGGTAAGGTTACATCTAAGCTATAAACTAATTCAAAGGGAGATTTACCAGTAGATTTCTTTTTAGTGATCCTATCTGCCCATAAAGCATACTTGATTTTGCTATCCCATGATCTCTTATTATCTCCTACTATCTTCTTGATAATGGTTATGAGATTCTTGTTACTTGATTCAGCCAGACCATTACCCTGAGGATAGTAATTTGATGAATGAGATAAGACAATGCCATATTTGAAACAGAAAGACAAAAACTCCGAGGAACTAAAAGCTTTGGCATTGTCAGTAGTGATCTTAGCAGGGACACCAAATCTAGTAATGATATTATTGTCAATGAAATCCATAATAACCTTTTGTGGCATTCTTAGCAAGAATGTCTTCAACCCATTTAGTGAAATAATCAGTAGCAGTCAAAATCCATGAGCAGTCAAAATCCATGAGTAGCCATTGCTAGAATTTTCATGGAACTTCCCGATGAAGTCCAGACTCCAATGCTGAAAAGGTGCCTCTACAATGACAGGTTGTAGGGGCAAAGCAGCAAGCTTTTGTTTCCCAATGAACAGCTGACAAGCTTGACAAGTTCTACAAACTTATGCACATCAGAAAAAATTGAAGGCCAATAATAACCAACTCTTAGAATTTTGTGGGCGATAGTTCTAGCAGCATAGTGACCACCACAAAATCCTGAATGAAACTCAGAGATTAATTTCTTGGACTCAATTTCATCAACACACCTAAGTACTATCCCCTCAGGATTTCTCCATCCAAGGCCATCCTTCATAAGGCAATACTTAGTGGCTTTTATTCTAAGAGCCCTTCTCTTATGAGCAACTAAATGGTTAGGACATGTAAGATTCATCAAGTAATAAACAATGTCCTTGTACCACTCATGCTCTCCTAATCTTTGCAACTCAGGTGAAGATAGATCGCTAAGACAAAACAAACCAAGAGTTTTTTCGTTACCTTCGGTCAACATTTGAGCCAAACCTTGGCCTTTGACTAGCTTGGTGGGTCTGATCTCCAAATCATATTCTTGTATTTTAGTAACCCACCTAGTGCGAGTCCCTAAGCAATCGGTTTGAGTTAATATATCTTTAACAGCAGAATGTGGGACGAAAGCAATGATTTTAGAATAACCCACATAAGTTTTGAAATGCTTAAGAGACTTGACCAGGGCATAAGCTTGCTTTTCCATGGTATTGTACTTTAATTCAGAATTTTGAAGCACTCTACTCATGAAAGCAATAGGCTGCTCATGACCATCTTTATTCTTTTGTAACAGGATACCAACAATGGTATCTTCAGAAGCGAAAGAAAAAATCATGAAATCCTTGGAATAATCGAGACTAACTAAGACAGGGGCTCTTGCAATAGCGCATTTGATTTCCTGAAAAGCCTTTTTGTCATCTTCTTGCCAAACAAATTTTACATCTTTCTTTAGAAGACTTTGAATAGGCTTAGCTACTTCTGCGTAATTTGGAATAAACCTTCTAAGAAAATTTGTCTTTCCAAGGAAGGACTGAAGGGATTTAAGATTATGAGGAAGAGGAATCTTTTGGATTGCTTCAATTTTTTCAGGATCAATCTTGATTCCATCTTTAGAAATGATATGGCCAAGTAATTTCCCTTCGGTTACTCCAAAAACAGACTTAGTTGGATTCAAAGAAATCCCGTATTCTCTACATCTATTGAAAACCTGCCTAAGATGATTTATATGACTGATACCATCTTTAGAAAATACAGTAAGATCATCTTGGTAAATTTCAATAAATTTCCCGATTAACCCCTTGAAGGCATAATCCATAGCCCTTTGAAATGTAGCCCCAGTGTTGGTTAATCCAAACGGCATTCTAATGTATTCAAAAGTACCCCATGGTGTGGTGAATGTGGTTTTGTGATGATCTTCCTTTTTAACCCATACCTGATTATACCCAGAAAAACCATCTAGCAATGACATCATTCCAGAACCGGTTACTCTTTGCAACAAAGTCTCCATGTTTGGCAAAGGGTAATTATCTTTCTTGCATGCTAGATTAAGATTTCGAAAATCGACACAAAGCCTTATCGTACCATTCTTTTTCCTAACAATCACCAAATTGGAACACCATGTTGAATGCCTTGTTTGAGCGATAATTCCTGCCGCAAGCATTTTTGAAAGCTCTTTCTGAACCAAAGGGGCTAACTTAGGATTAATTTGCCTAAGCTTTTGGCAAAAGGGTTTAGCATTTTCATCTTTTAAGGGGATAGTATGTTCCATGACATCTTCCCTATAGCCTTCTAATTCATCATAAGAAAATGCTAAAACATCTCGATATTCGCGAAGTAAATTAGTTAACTTTTTTCTTTCCTCCACACTAGTACCTTTACCAATTTTAACAATTTTTGGGTTTGCGGGAGTACCAATGTTTATCTCGAGGTATTCACCTGGGTCCATTTTATTTTCCTCTCTCAACTTCATGGCATCATGATGATCAAAGTGTTGCTCTAAGGCAACCACATTCCTAGGAGTAGGATTTATGATATGCTCATGATCAACAGATCCATCCTCCTCAGAATCTATCCGAAATCCTTCAAACTCGTCCAGACTATCAAGAAAACGAATCACTTGCTTTTCATCATTAAAGATTTGCCAATGCTCAGAGTTATCTGGAACAGACGGTCTAAATATTACTTCCATTTTGATCTTATCCTTAATTAGCTCATCAAATAACTGGAAGGTAGTAGCAGCTACGGCAAGTTCATCCGCCAAACTATTATGCTCTCTTGGGATAGCTTCAAGGTCAAGGGCATCAAAGTCTTCCAAAGTATCCCACATAGCATTTCGATAATTCCTTAATCTTTGATTTTTACATGTAAATTTATTTTTAAGCTGCATGATAATTAAATCAGAATCCCCCTTAATGGCGGGAGCAACCTAGGGTTTGCAGCTGCAACCTGTAACCTCAGCAACAGTTCTGGCAGCACAAAGGGACAGATTAGCTGATCTACTCCACAGAGGTCGAGGACTGACCCGACAAATGGTAAACGAGGGGTCCACTGGGACCCCAACCTTCAAGCAGGTCGTCATGCACAAGCAGAAAACGTTAGAAGGGTTCAAAATCAATGGCTCTGGAGACCGTAAGGATGGCAGTGGCAGCAGAGGAGAAAGGACACAGCCGCTGCAGAAAGAAACAGGAAAAAACCCCTCGATGAAGGGCAAAGTCAATAATGAACAGGAGACAGAGGGTAAAAGACCGGAAGCAGAGCAAAGGAACACAGTACCAATAACAGCCCACAATGAAGGCGGGAAAGAAAATGATAAAGAGCCGCAATCACAAGCGGAAAAGGAGCAAGCAAAAACAGACAACCCCGGCTCAAAACAGCCAACTCAAGGGGCTTGCAAACCTAAGAAAAAGGAAACCCTCCGTGTTGTTTTCTCAGATCCAGATATTCAGGCCTACAGAGACCACATGATGGAGCACGCAGTTATCTGCAAATTTATGGGACTATGGCCAACAGAACGCACTCTCTGCCAATGGATAAAACAGCACTGGAAGCCAAAAGGGGATGTTAAACTCCACCTTGGAGCTAAAGGCTTCTTCACGGTTGTCTTCACAAACCTAGAAGACAAGGATAGAATCTTCGATGGCGGCCCTTACTTCTTTGCCTCCGCTGGACTCTACATGAGGCCATGGAAGGCAAACTTTGTACCTGAACAAGAGACATTCACACAAGTTCCAGTGTGGATCAGGCTATTTTCACTACCCATAGACTATTGGGGACTGGCAATGCTCAAGCAGATTGGAGACCGGCTCGGAACCTTCATCAAGGCATCTGAAGCCACAGTGCAACGAAGATATACCTCCTGTGCGCGCATTTGTGTTGAGATGGACGTCTCGGGGGCCCTGCATGAAGGGCTGTGGCTGGAATTCAGAGATGAAGACTACTATCAGGCCATCGACTACGAACAGATCCCCTTCCGTTGCAGGAAGTGCCATGAGCACGGACACCTAGTCAGAGAATGCCCTCTCAACAAAGCAGGGGATGAACACAAACCGGAACAAGCAACAAAGAATAAAGAGGCTTTCACAAGGCCAAAACTACGACAGAGAGCCAACAGGAAACGAACACACAGAGCAGAGACAGGACATGGCATCATCACTAACAGCTTCAGCATCCTGGAAACGGACACAGACTCAGAAGGCACTAACAGAGACACAAAACGCATTGAAGCACCAGACAACCAGACAGAACATACTATTCAGGATGGGGAGGAAAATACACCCAGAACAGAAGAGCAAATGCAAGAGCACGACGAGGTACATGATGAAGACACTGATATGTTAACCAGCGATGGAGGAAGCGAGGACCTAGAGCTCAATGCAATCCTAGAAAAAGAAGGAGTCAACCTCCCAGCCCTGGAAAAAAGCTGGAAATCCCAAGGGCTAGACAACATACCTGAAGAAGAAATCAGGAAAATCAGTGATCTCTTCATAGAAAGACAAAAAGTGGAAATCGAAAGGCAAAACAGAAGATTAGGCATCGCAAAAGGTACAAGTAAGCAATCAAAACTCATAGCTCTCAACCCTACAGGCCGAAAGCCAAATAAAAGAAGAGGCAGAAGAACCAGCGGAGAGGTATTGCATGACCTAGGGATTCTAATGATTAACTCTGGGAAAATGAAGGCTCTTCATGCCTTCCAGACCTACCAATAAGTCTTTAGTTACCAATGAAGGTCATCTCATGGAATGCAAGAGGGCTAAATAGCCAAGCTAAGCAGAGACTACTCAAGCGAAAGTTCCAACAGGAAAAGCCAGATATCATGTTCATCCAGGAGACCAAATGCGCCACCAACCAAATAGAGATCATCAGCAAGAGACTTGGCAAACCAATCAAATATATAGAGGTAGCCAGTCACGGATGGGAAGGAGGCATAGCTACATTTTGGGACACCCGAGCAATAAACATCATCTCAATGGAGGCTGCACGCTCATTTATTGCCACTGAAGTTCAAATAACAGGTAACTCTGATACCTACCTATGCATTAATGTCTATAGCCCGCAAAAAATAGAGGACAAATTTTCTTTTCTTAACTCTCTTATGAATTTAAAGTTAAGATACCCCACCTCTAAGATCATCATGGGGGGAGACTTTAACATGATAACATCCCTGCTGGAGAAGAAGGGAGGTCTCAGAAAGCTCAACAAAGATTCAGAGCTATTTGTTGATTTTATAGAAGCTGCAAAGCTCGTAGATATCCTCCCCAAAAATGGTTCCTACACATGGAACAATAGAAGAGGAGGAGACAATAGGATTGCCTCCCGGCTAGATCGATTTCTGATCTCGGAAAGCATCCTACTCGGAGGAGCTACTGTGGATTCTGATATCCTCCCCAGTGGAGGATCGGATCACTGGCCCATAGCTTTGGAAGCAGCCATTCTTGGCACCCCCAGAAACAAGCCATTCCGATTTGAAAAGTTTTGGTTAACTCATCCCGACTTCCCAAATCTGCTGAAGGAATGGTGGCACGAACCATTGAATCTAACAGGTACCAAAATGTTCAAGTTCCAAAGCAAGTTAAAACACATCAAGCACAGAATCAAGGAATGGAACACTGAAAAGTTTGGAAACATCTTCCAGGAAAAGAACATTATTGAAGGAAAGTTAAATCAAATTCATACAGAATGGGCTTCCGGGACCTACAAAGAAGACTCAAAAGAACAGGAGAAGGTTCTGATGCAGCAATGGCAACTTCGCTGCCAACAGGAAGAAACCTTGTGGAAACAAAAATCAAGGATCCATTGGCTGAAGGAGGGAGAGCAAAATACAAAATTCTTCCACAGATCAACTATGGACTACAGGGGAGCAAACAAAATCCTTAGACTCAAAAATGAAACAGGGGAAATCCTTCAAAACCACAAGGACATATCAACGCTACTCACCAGGCACTTTCAGCACATAGCTAAGGAAACGCAAGAAGATAGATCCGAGGCCATTGAGGAACTAACTAAAGCAATACCGCGCACCATAACCTCAGAACAAAACTCTGCTCTGCTCAGAAAAGTTTCAATGGAGGAAGTGGAGGAAGCTGTCAAAAGCATGCCAATGGATAAAGCACCGGGACCGGATGGCTTTACAATCAACTTCTACAAAGCTTGCTGGTCAACCATCAAAACAGAGGTTTGGGAAATTGTCGAAGACTCAAGACGCTCAGGCTCTATTCTCAAATCCCTGAACACCACCTTCATAGCGCTTATCCCCAAGGAAGAAGAAGCCAATTCCCCTAACAAGTTTCGGCCTATAGCCCTCTGCAATGTGATCTACAAAATCATCTCTAAAGTCATTGCAAACAGACTCAAACCTGTTCTTCCTAACCTCATTTCAGAAGAACAATCAGGGTATGTGGAAGGCAGGCAGATTCTAGACAATATCCTCTTAGCTCAGGAGATGATCCACACCCTGCAGACAAGGAAACTTCCAGGTATGCTAATGCAACTAGACCTCTCAAAAGCATTCGACAAAGTAAACTGGAATTACTTGGAGGCCATTTTAAAGGCCTTCGGTTTTGACTCGCAATGGATCAAATGGATCCTCGCTCTAATCAAGTCTTCCAACTTTTCCATCCTAGTAAACGGATCCCCCTCTGCTCCTTTCTCCCCATCCCGTGGTATTCGTCAAGGAGACCCTCTCTCCCCTTTCCTCTTTGTAATCCTCATGGAAGGACTCAGTAGGCTCATTCACAAAGCAAGAGAGGAGAGAAAGCTTTCTGGCCTACGACCTTTCCCCTCCATTCCTGCCACTACGCACCAGCAATTTGTTGACGATACAATGTTACATGGCTCCCCTACTGTCAAAGAGGCCACGGCCTTCAAAAGTATCCTCCATCTCTTTAGTAAAGCTTCAGGTATGGAGATAAACCAGGCCAAATCGACCATTTTCTTCTTCAACACTCATCCTGCCATCCAGATTCATCTTTCCAATATCCTGGGGTTTCGAAAAAGCTCTCTCCCTTCTAAGTATCTGGGAGCCCCTCTCACCACCAAGCCTTGGCAAAAAGTTCACTGGGAAAGCATCTTAGCAAAACTGGAGAAAAAATGCAAGCATTGGACTCATAGGGCGCTTAACCTAGCAGGGAGACTGGTCCTAACCAAAGCTGTTTTGCAGGCCATCCCGCAGTATTTGATGTCCATAATGCCAGCCCCTAGCGGCATCATGCAGAAGATTAGAAACATCCAACGTTCCTTTCTATGGAGTGGTAATGCGGAAAAAAGAAAATGGGCACTAGTGGCCTGGAGCAAGCTTTGCACCTCGAAAGCAGTTGGAGGTTTAAACTTAATTGACCCCCATATAGTCAACAAGACATGTGGAGCCAAGTTATGGTGGCGTTGGCTGAAGGAAACCAACCTACCATGGGCCAGACACTGGAAGGAGAAATACACTCCCCACTACAACAATCAGGACCTAATCAGGATACAAGAAACTCCGGAGGGCTCTCCAATATGGAACTTAGCCAGAAGAAACCACAACTTAATCCAGGACCATAGCTTTTGGGAGATCCGCAACGGAGAAACTGCCCTCTTTTGGGAAGATGCATGGCAGCAGCTCCCAAAACTAGAACAACCAGAGCTAGAAGAGTTCAAAACAGATTGCCAGAACAGGGGAAAATTCACAGTCCACCACTACTGGAACCCTAACAGCTGCGACCAGGAATGGAGGGAGTGGGCTGTCCAGGATGAGGGGAACCCAATTGAAGAAAATAACAGCACAAAAAATCTTCTGAAAGTCCTAAATAACCGCACTATCAGGAAAACCACAGAAAACGATATCCTGAGATGGGGTATGAAGGGTAGCGGGAACTTCACCCTCAAAGAAGCCAGAGAGCAACTTGAACTCTCGGAGCAACTGGAAGCGCCTCAGTGGAGCAGCAAGGTTTGGGACGCCACATTTTGGCCTAAAATAAAAACATTCTTATGGCTTCTCATGAACAGAAAAACCCTAACGTGGGAGAACTTGCGCAGAAAAGGTTTCGAAGGCCCCTCCATTTGCCCCATGTGCAAACAGGCAGAAGAAACCATGAATCACCTTTTCAACTCCTGTAACTGGGCCGATCAATTATGGCAAAAAATGGAAACTACATTGAAGCAAACAAACAGAGACAGGGAATCCATACACAATACCATCATGCACTGGCCTACCAATTACTCCAACAACACAAGAATCAACAGCATATGGAAAATTCTACCAGGCTTCATCACTTGGACCCTCTGGAAAGAAAGAAACCGCAGAATTTTTCAGGATGAGCACAGAAGCATGGATTACCTGCACAGCATCTTAATCCAAAACATGCGCCAACTAATCCTCGTGAAATGCAAGGTAGAACCTGACAATCATCCTTCGGCCGAGGACCAACGAATACTGGAAGCCTTCAACCTGCTCAATGCTCCTCAACAGGGCTCTTCTGGTCAACAGCAACACTTCAACACAGAACCAAAGAGCTGGAGGCCACCACCGGAAGGGTTTTTAAAACTAAACTTTGACGGTGCCTCAAGAGGCAACCCCGGCCAAGCAGGGATCGGAGGAGTCATCAGAAATCATGAGGGAAACATACTCTACATCTACAGCAAAGCTCTGGGGGAAGGCACCAATAACGAAATGGAGTTTGCAGCGCTGGAAAAAGGGTTGAGGATCCTCCAAACTATTCAAACAGGCAAGGCAGTAATTGAAGGAGACTCAGAGGTGGCCATTAACGTCGCCAGGAGAATCCAGGGAGGAACGCCGGCTAGCAAGGTAACTAAACATTGGCGACTGTCCAAAGTCACAGATAACATTGCCAAAATGATCGGGGAAATGAAAGGACTCATCTTTCAAGCTGTAAGGCGTAATGCCAATGCAATCGCTGACCACTTGGCTAATCATGGGATTGAACACCCCAACGAAATTTGGGACAGCTGTTGGCAGCAGGTCGACAACCCGCAGTTAAAGAGCAAGTGCATCCAGCTCTCACAATTGGATATGGTGACGACAGTGGCGCCCGTCCGGAGGGTCGAATAGACATTCTCCATAATGGCATGAACAGGCTGACTAGGCGTATAACATTAATTCCAAGCAGCATGCGAAGGACATATAGGATGAGGGCAAGCATGAACGCAGCAGATGACAAAGATTTGGGCAGAGCCATAATCTGGAATGATATGAGCCGCCGAATCATTTCAACGAACAGGGACAGATGGCGCATTTTGGCGCATGCAGGGCGCGGCGACCGTAGGCGGGCTCAATTATCCCAAATCCCAAACAAATTTCCTTCACGTCGCAATAATGTTGAGCAGACGTGCAAGTTGCACAATTTTTTCCGATCACACGCCGGAGACCTCACCAATTTGAATTATAAAATCACTCTCAGTCTCCCATCGAAATTCATTGTTTCGGTAGAAAGCACTCTCGTTTCTCCTCCTTCAGCAATTAACGAGCGAGATTCGGCTAGGCAAGCAAGCAGCACTATGGCTGGGGAGACTAGCCGCAATAAATCTGCCAACAGAGATTTGCAGCAGGCCAAGGAAATGTTCGAGAGGCGAACATCGCAGCGCAACAAACGCAGAATTATTGATTTAGAAGCCGAGGTCAAGGATGAGGAAATCAAACTTTCTGATCAACAAATCGAAAACGAGGTCGACTGGATTCAGGACCCGGGAACTCCCAGCACCAGAGCCACTCAGTTCGTAAGAACTCAGGCAGAAGCATGGCGAATGAAGACCCTCCTTGCCAAAGCCATGGACGTCCAGGGGGAGCAAGCGGACCAGCTGCGTAAACTCAAGAAGTTTGCTGAAACCATTGCGCATGATCATATGGCAGTGGTGGAAAGCAGCGAGTTTAAGCTGAGTGCCATCCAACAGCAGGTCGACACCATAACGAAGAAGCTCGCAGTGCTGATTAAGATCCTGCAGCAATTCATGGGGAAAGACAACAAGCCTGCTGACGAACAGAAGACTGAATCTCCAGGTGACCAGCAGGGTGCCTCTTCCAGGCCAGGGCAAAGCCATATGGCAAAACCCAACCCGACTCTGGAAATGTTTAAACGACTTTGATTCAGCAGTCCTCCCGGCCTCCCCTGCTCTTCTCTTCTCTGCGGGATTTATGTCTTTGTTCCAGGTTCCTTCTGTTTGTGTCTACTGTCTACTAGTGCTTATTGCCGCCCTGCGTGGTGAGCATGTTCTCTTGTCTTGCAGTTTTTTTCAATGTTCTGTCAGTTTAGATACTTCTGTCTTCATGAGGCAAGGCCTTCAGTTAAGCGGCCTGTAATCTGCTTCTGCAGAATTTTTGTACCATATTTTTGTTAATACAAAGCTTACTTACACAAAAAAAAAAAATCAGAATCCCCCTTAATGCTAAGCAACTTAATTCTCAAAGATTTTGCCAATTCAAGACCCAACAATAAAGCCTCATATTCAACGACATTGTTGGTTGCTTCAAATTCTAATCGATAGGCAAACTTAAAATTGTGACCAAGGGGAGATCTAAGCACTATTCCCGCACCTTTACCATGCCTAGACGATGCACCATCAAAATACATGTACCAAACTTTATCATTGAGATCCTTAATCTTATCATTAGGAGGAATTATGAAATTAGACATGATAGCGTAATTCCCAATGTCAGATTGTTCTTTAATTATCTTGTTGTGAGGTCTCTTTGGATCTTCAACATGGAATTTTCTTTCGGGCTCTCTATTAAGTCTTACAAAACCATCACCTCTAGGAGAAGGAATCATAGCATATGACCAATACATTTGGATACTTCCTCCTAGATCAGAGGCCCACTTTCTGGATAAAAGCATACCCCAGGCATCAAGCACATCAACAACAACAATATCCATAACAATCATGATGTCTGGGTAAACTGATAGATGAACTTGTAAATCTTTGATCAAATCATGTACTTTAATCTTCTTAGAATCCATGGCACATATATTATAGTAGGGTCTAGAAACTCTTAAGTTACGCTGTTCCATGACCCTTTTAGTCATGACACAAGCTAATGCACAAGAATCCAACATGCAATTATTAAATTTATATCCATTAACCAACAAGGTGATAAAGAAAGGCGGGTGATCTTTGTTATCCACATCTAAGCGTTGCAAATATATTGGAGCATCGTGATAGTCAACTTCCTGGGTATTTTGTTGAGAAATATTTAATTGAGGACCTTGAATAACTTTTAGTAACTTATCCCTTTGGGAAGGGATTTTGGAAATCTCGAAAACAGGAACCCAAATTTTCACATTGTTAAACCAACTTCCCAAATCGACATCTAATCCAGAGTTTAAACCAGGGTTAAAAGTTTGAGGGGGAATTTGATTCCCGCTCTGATCTTTATCCCTTCCCTGATAGGTTAAACCTTTATCTCTAGCAATTTCCATGATTTGCTCTAGAGAGGGTTTTTCACCATATAACTTAGCGAAAATGTCATCTTCATTTTCAAGGTTATTTATACTAAAAAAGCTAACAAGGGATTCATAAGGTCACAACTATTCTCCTTGACCTCCATCCAATCATCCATAGACAAAGGAAACTTGTTACCCACTACATTTATTGATCACCTGCCCCAAACATTCCATTATCTAAAATTCTTCTAACGATGGGACAAGTAGTCTCTTCATGGAGAGCATCACAAACCGAACAGTAAGGCGAAGCATTATCGACCAAATTAGTAAGCGGATTAGGAGGTCTCTGCTCACTAAATTGACCCTTCTTTTGCCAACTATTGTTTTTGTTATTATTATTTCTAGGTTGGTGATTCCGTGTTTGTGCTCTTTCCATTTGGACCAACCTATTCTGCAAAGTAGCTATCTCCTTATTATGATTAATTTCCATGCTTTCGATCTTTTGGAGCAATTCTGAACAAGCTCACTATCAGGCTCTTGAACCATTTTTCCTTTAAGGTTCTTTTAGATTTATAGCAGCCCTATCGAAACCTGGGATCTCAGACTTCCCAGATGTCGCCTTGTCCTTTTCAAGCTCTATTACTAAGGCTTGGCAATCCCTATAATCATTAAGTTTAGCACGCCTTAATTCATAAGAGGGCTCAGGGCTAAAGGCCTCAATGTAAAAATCTCTAAGAGATTTGTCGATAGGTTTATAATCTTAAGATAACTCTTTAATAATATCATTAAACCTTTTGTTAAATTCTTCAACGGTTTCATTCTCTCTCTTTTTTATTATGCTAATAGCTTTCACGAGGTGTCTTCCTTCTCTCTTATCTCCATACTTTTCCTTAAAGGCATTAATGATCGATTGTAAGGAATTAAATGAATTCCGAGGCTTTTCTGAAAACCAGTCATGAGCATCGCCCTCCAAGGTTAGAATAAAAAGAGTCATTCTAACATCTTCATGATCGAAATCAGTAGACCTTGCGTACTTAGCCATCCATATACTAAAAGCTTTTAGATGTGAATTAGCACTAATCGCGTTATCTCCATGAAAGCTAGGCAACTTATCTATCCCAAGTGTTGGAAGATCATTGGGATAACCTTGAATGTTAGAAAAATCGCAAGGGGCATACATATCCATGATGTCGTGCCCAACTGGGCTAGTAAAAAGCAAGTGGATATCAGAGAGGGCTTCTTGTCCGAGGTTAACAAGAAGTGTACGAGAAGAGAGTTTGTGTAATCATACCCTGAGAGCCCTTTCAGGATCAGGAGCAAGATTGCACAAACTGCTTGGATGTCTTCTAGTATACACTCTTGCAGATGATATATGAAGTGGAGTCGCCACCCGGACAGGAAGTGAAACACAGAAAAGCTCGAAAGGAAAGAGCTAAGGACGAGAGGAAAGAAACGAGACGAATGTCGAAGGAACCAAGGGCAAAAAAAACTCTATCCCTGGCAGCAGCGCCAAAAAATGTTGTCGCACAGATTGTCTGGGCAGCGCAACAACGCTCAAACTGGGGGCTGTCACCCTGATCCCTGATCTCTCCGTTTAAGCCGTCTCCTAAGGCTAAGGGGGGTAGACCCTATGGGATAAAAGAAGACCAATTGTGGACTAGTTGGGTTGGGAGACACAGCAAGGCAACTTAGCACCTGATTGATTTTAAAAATTAATGTACCAGTGCCTTATGGAGTTAATGATTAAATGATTATATATTAAATGCTGCAGAAATATGAACCCTGTAAAACAATCATTTATCATCAAATAACCCAAGCAATGTAAGATATTCGATAAATGCACAATGCTTTAACAATGCTCCAACAATTAAACTTCAAAAATCAAATGGCCATAAAATTTAAATGTTGATCAGTTACCACTTTCATATAGCTAACTTTAAATAAATGTTTGAGTACATTTAACTATAGATAAATGGAACATAGATACCACAAAAGACACCAAAAATGAATTTCCAATTTTCAATTAAGCTTTTCAAAATTTTAAATTTTTATATATTTTTATATTTTTAAACAAAACTAAAGTAAATGAAACTTAAAATAATTAAAAAACTAAACTAAACTAAACTTAAAATTGTTAAAACTAAATTCTAAAATCAAATAAATCTAAAAAAAGATCAAAGCAAAATATGAACCCATTAAAATCTAAAATTTAAGACTTTTTATGATTTTTTAATTTTTAATTTTTTTATGATTTTAAAATTCTAAATTTAAAATTTATAAAAAAACTAAATTCTAAAAAACTCAAATCTAAATCAAAATAAAAGAATTTAATCTAGCCTAAAACTAAAACAACATACGCATATATCATAATAAAAATATCTACACTAAACCTATACTAACCAGTGTACACACATAAAAAAATAAGGTTTGATAACCCTTACTCACGCACAGCAAAACGTCAAATGAAAAGAAAAATGTGCTTAGTTGTGTGCAGGCTTGACGAACACTTGGACGGCGGCAGCAGAGGAAGGAAAAGGTCTATGCACAGAGGTTTGATGGAGCTAGTAGCTGAATGGAGGGGCTGCGAAGTGGGAAGAGCAGCGTGAATGAGGAGCAGAGAAGGAGAAATGGATCTACAGCGTTTTGACAGCGATGGAAAGGTGTAATGCAGGCAGCAGCGTGAACAGGGATGAGATAGTTGCGTGGAATGAGTTTGTTGCAGGGATACGTGGAAAGGGGTGTAGTTGCAGCGGTTTTGAATATGCGTTGAAGAGGGAAAGCCTCGTGATTCAATGGGAAAGCCACAGAGAGGGACGCAAGTAGCAAGGGATGAAGGATATGGAGGATGGACGCTGGTAGAAGCGTGAAAATGGAATAGCATGAAAGGGAAAAATGCTTAGCAGAGAAATGCGTAGAAGGGTTACGGATTTGGCTGCGTATGCGTGAGGAGCAGGGAAATGAGCAGTGTGAATGCTGAGAAGTGTGGAGAGCAGAGTTGCGTGAGGGAGAGAAAAGCCAGCGAGTGGGCAGCTGCAAGAAAAATTTGCGGATGATAACGTGCAAGCAGAAACCTATGTGTAGATAAGCTTGACAGAAATAAGGGAGACAGCTGAAAGACGACAGCAATCCAGGAGCTTCACTCAGCCTCCCTAAAAAAATTTCGAAAAAAAATCTTGTGAAATCCCAGCAAACAGATAGCTTGGACAGGCCCTAGACTTTCTTCAAAAAAATTGAAAACTCGTTGAAGATTATCCCTGCAAAATGATGCTAAGGACAGATCTTACCCTCCAGAGCCTAGATCTGGCTTCAGGACAAGATTATATCTTCAGCTCCAAAACCTGTCACAGCAAGAAATACCCAGAAATAATATATGCAAGGATTAAAACTAAAACCCTACAGATCAATTACAATATTTACATATTTACGACTCTAAACAGCCAAATTTGTCAATAATCCACAGAAATATTTTCACAATTTTAAATTTACTATTAGATACTTCAGAAAACTTCTCATGCATTCAAAAGATAAACTTAAATGATAAACCCAGGATCAAAATTGGCTAGGCTCTTCAAGAAAATGCTTTTCGGGAGTTGGCTGGTTCAGCCGAGAACTTCCCCAAACGCCCGTTGATCTTTACAATCTAGATTTCCTACACAACTCACTTCAACTATCAATAAAGAGGGAAAAAACAATACTAAAATCCAAATCCAATGGAGATACCTGCCATTATTTTCAGAAATTCTATTACCATTCAAACCCTAGTGAGTAAACAAGATACCTGTGTTCAACATCACTCTTCATCAAGCTATTACCAATGGCTGAAAATAAATTTATGCAGAAAAATGAAACAGCTTACAGCATTTCAGAAGACTAACACTAGCAAGATTTCAACCCCAAAGTCTTTCTTTATTGCACAAGAAAAAGATTACAAGAGAGCTTTCTTCAGCACAAAACTCACAGATCGAATGATCTCAAATGACCTTTAACACCCTATTTAAAGGAAAAAATCCCAACGGCTAGTTCGAATAATCCATGTCAAACTAATTTGGATCGTCGATGAGGATCAAAATCCCTTTCAATCTCATCCGTCGAAATTTTAAATGCATTTTAATATATTAAAAATTAAAATTTTACATTTATTTTCTCAAAATTTTGACTTATTTTATTATTTTATTTTATTTTATTTTTTAATTTTAATTTTAATAAAAAAAATTATTATTGTTTTTTAGTTTTTTATTATTATTTATATCTTCTATTATTTATATATTTTTTAATTTTTAATTTTTATTATTTTTATTGGACCCTCGAACTTAGCCTTTGGAAAAAATCATCTAGGACCTAGGACTTATGAGAGCATAAAACATTTTCTAACCCTCAAGACACTTTACATCATGACTTTTACAATTTTACATCTCAAGAGGGAAAACCCATTTGACATAGACCCTCATAAACCACCCAATTCTGCGACACAAATATAATCTAGCAGATCAAGCAATTTGTAATAACCTAACCAAATAGTTAGGATTATTTCCAAATTACTTTTACATAGACTCGAAGCACACAAGGATTCCCCTAAGATTCTAGTGACAATCCATTCCGACTTTGGGGTTAGGTTGAAGGAAA
This sequence comes from Pinus tabuliformis, assembly GCA_031772625.1. NCBI lineage: Eukaryota > Viridiplantae > Streptophyta > Pinopsida > Pinales > Pinaceae > Pinus > Pinus tabuliformis. The sequence goes on from CM062806.1 coordinate 587,095,993, forward strand.
ACTCTGTCGATCATGGATCGATGAGACAAAAAACCTTCTGAAACATAGATTATCACTAGAAAATTAGGTTTGCCTAGGCAATTTACATACATGACTCAGATCTGCTAAGATTATTTACAATTTACACATGCAGACTGGGTTTACAACATAACATGATTGGGCTGATGATGATAGTCGAATGTCACGGACATATCGATCAAGCGCTATCCCTTTTGTGAAAAAGGGGGTGTACTGCTATGGGTAGTTGACACGTAGTGGTCAACAGGCTTCAATTAGGAAGTTATTTGAGTAAGAATCCAGTCCACAAAAGTGGACCACTGCTTCACGCACCACTTCAAAGCGACTTTCATGAGCGCTAAATCATGCATAGTTTCCCCCACAGCTGCAAACTCATCACGAGCTTGTTGGACCCTCGTGAGATTGGAGGTCAAGATTTCAAATCTTCCCATTTTATTTGTTTAGCTTTTCCCACTATACCATTTTTTTGTTCTAGTTGTACACTAATAAAGATTGGTCAAAGCTACTCACATATGTCTAACAGTGTCTTTTCTCCCATAAAACAAAGACAACTCCTAATCATAGATCATTGCCCTCATTGCCTCCATTATGGTCCTATTTTTCTTCTCGGTGAACCCATTACGCTAAGGGTTGTAAGGTGTTGTGAGCTCCTTCTTTATTCCTACTTGCCTACAAAAGTCCAAGAACTCGATGGAAGTGTACTCGCCCGCAATATTTGATCTCATCACCTTAATCTTCCTTCCTATTTGGTTCTCCAAAAAGCCTTGAACTCCTGAAACCAATTAAAGACCTCATCCTTGGTCTTATGGAAGTAGATCCAAGTCTTCCTAGAATAATCATCTATGAACATTACAAAATATAAAGATCTTGTGATTGATGTCACAAACATAGGACCACAAATATCAAAATGCACCAAGTCTAGCACACCCTTAGACCTAGTCTCACTATGAGGATATGCATTCTTGGCTTGCTTGCCAAACACATACCCTTTACACACTCCATCCTGCTCCACCTGAATCTTTGGAAAACCAGTAACCATCCTCTACACCATCAGAAGAACTTCGCAGTGTAGGTGTCCCATCCTCCTATGCCAAATCTCGCCCTGGTTGTCACTCTCATGGATTAGAGCCTTCATTAGTTGTCCTGGAAACAAATAGAGATCTCTCTCCCTCCTACCGATCACTCACTTCTTGCTGAGGTCGGTCCCTTTTGGCCCAACAGCCACTTCATCTCCGATAAAGTTGACCTCCAGTCCTCTGTCTTTCATGGTCGAAACTGAAAGGAGATTCTTCTCCAAACCTAGTACCTATAACACTTTGTTCACCTCCATGATGCCACTTGAGTCCATCTGGAACTCGATACTCCCAGTGCCCTCAACTACATACTTGCCCTTGTCACCAAGCTCCACATTTACATCTTTGGGCCCCTTAGTCATGTTGGTGAAGAAGTCTCGTGATCTCGTCATATGAAGAGATGCTCCACAGTCCATGAACTAGATAGCTCTTGTTACGGTCCCAAAAAGGCAAGATACTAGGGCAAAGTTTTTATCGAACTTCTCCACCATTTCCTACATCTGCAAAATAGTTGTCATAGCAGTCTTACCCTTGCCCTTATTTTTGTTAGGAGTGTTGAATTTCCACAATCTTGGGTCTAGGATAGAATCTTAAAAACTCTGACGCTAGCAAACCAAGAATCTCAACGATACTACATTGCACATTGGAATATAAACAAAAGTAAATCACACATGCACTTAATATGGACAACTTTTTACAATTTTCAACCCAACTTCATTATATTAAACAACATATAATACAACAATCTAGGGCTACCGTACTAGCAATAATGGCCCTCATACATCCACTAGTACAAGATACAACACTAGGGCTTGGTGTCAGTACATCGACGACCAATCCGACCTCAACAAGATACTTTGGTCATCTGGCTAATGAAGTCGACTCTTTCAACTCCCTAGTCGACTCTCAACTCCCTCGGTCATACCCAGTACCTGCCCGATCCTTCGGCTCCTTATCAGCAGCTCCTACCTCTATCAATGCTCCAAGTCCATCTGGCCATTGATCCTCGGCTACCAATCTGCTCACTAGTTGATCATTCGTCCATCAACACATCAATACTCCTATCGAGTTGTTCACAGTTCCACTTATGAACAACTCTCAATCTGCCTATTGTTGCTCCTCAACTACTTAGGGACTTCAGCCTGCTATGGTCTTCCTGCGTTGCTTTGATGAAGACCAACATAGGGCACAGAAGGCTGCCACCTATCACTGCAAGATGTCCATCTCCCAAAATGAACACAGGCTAGGAGGACTACCCATAATCTATTGTAGAAGTCCTCCACACACAAGTCTTGAATTCCACAAACTGCTCCTGGTTGATCAAACCCTTGAGCTCAACAACAACCTCTCTCGCAACTACCTTTGTCAATCAAGGTGTTGCTCACCAGGCTCCAACTTGGACACTAAAACATTGTCCTCCAGCAAACCATAAGTGCCCAATCACGTCCACACTTGGTCCACTCTCACGTTGCCCTCCAACAGTCCACAAGTGGCCAATCCATGTTGTAGCATATGCACCTAGCTAGGGCATCCTTACACCTAGGAGACCCTTTTATTGGCTGCCAACAGACTTCTCCACATCTGCCCTTTGCTCTGCAATAGAGGAGCTATTGCACAAATCTAGGCTCCAATGTATTGTTGCAACATCTGCCCATTGATTAGGGCATCAGACAGTCCATGTCAACCCAATCACTTGGCTGCTATAGTGTTCATCAACATGACATCCATTCACTGTAAGATCTGCTCCTTGTTGGGGTATTCAACACTCCATGTTGACCCCAGCACGTGGCACCCACAAGAAGCTTGTCAACCGATCCAAAACAGGTCACAAACTATGACCCAACACACACAAGATGCACCACAATTCATGCTCCAGCTCACTGTTTGTGGTCTCTTTAACTGCTACAATTCTGGACTGGTTAGGGCACCCAAGCACAGTCCCTAGCAACACTTTATTCTGCCTAAAATTGCCTCTCCTACCTATAGCATACCCTTGGAGAAGTCCCCTCACTTGTTGTTGTTGTTTTGGTCGTGAACAAATCCCAATGTCCCTACGCTGCCCTCCAAACAACTGGTAGGGCTTGCGGCCTACCCACAGGAGCCCTTAGAGGTTGCAACTGCCTCTCACAAGGGTCCTCCACCCATCAAACAACCCTAAAAAAACTCTAGATTTACCTGCCTTTGCTGCAGCCTACAAGATCAATCCCTCGGCCTCCTTAAAAAGTGCCCTAAAAACAGACTTCGGCCTCCTATTCACTTGTTCCGTCTAAGGGAGAGAAATCCAAGATTTTCTTGTGTTTATGTGTTACACAAAATGGATGAAGATTAGTCCTCCATATCACCTTGTATATATACACACAAACAAGGGCTCCAAAACGCCAAGGGTTGTCCAACTATCATAAGACATAAACCTAAAATAACCCTAGGTTGACCTTGACTCTTATGGTGTGAACCCCAAAATTAACTTCATAAACTCATATCTCACTAAGGACAACTCGGAATTCGATGATTCTTGAAGTGTTGGATTCTCCTTTTCACCCTCTATCATCTCATGCCATCACATGTCCAAAGTGCTCCATGGAATTGCCCCAAATCACGATGGGTGAAAAACCCCAAGCTTGGGTTTCAAGCCCACAAGTGACTCTTGTGGCACTTTTCCCTCCAAACCCCAAACCCTAGGGCTTGAAGTATCTCCCAGGCTACACAAAAATCAACACTCCCTCTTAGAGAGGGAGGTACTTCCAAGACTAGGAAGTAACCATCATCATCAGCGACGACACTAGCCAATCTGACATCCACCACTACAGCATACTCTGTAGAATGAACCTTGCATCTCTGTAGTGTCTCTACCTCATCACATCTTAACTTGAAGATCTCAAACCTCCATAGGGTTGCTCCCTCTAAGGATAGACTCCCTCTGAGCCTACACGATCTCCACTGGCTCAGTCCTACAAGCAATCATCCTTTTGTATCAAATACTACTTGTGCAAATCCCACCAATCTCGGATATGCAACATCATGATCCAATGAGGACTCTATCCTGCCAAACTGTAGTCCATCACATGAAGTCATCTCAATCAACCTGATCTCGTCCAAGCCAAAGAAACCCTCAAGTTGTCCCAACCATCCATGACAAATCAATGAAAATCCATGATTAGCAATCTTCCCTACAACAAATTGTTGTTCACCAAGCTCACCACCAATCCACAAGAACTCCCAGGCCATCTCGCCATGTAACCTGTCAAGACCACATATCCATGTCCTCAACTAAAGCATCAGATGTTCTCTAGCCACGAAAATTAGTGGAGGAGCTAAAGCACATGAAATCTCCAATGCCCATAAATTATTTGGGTAGAATCTAACTAGTTTGAGAGATATTAAAATAATTAATATTTTTTATGAAGTCCCTAAGTCTAAACTTAGGGAAAATGAAATATTAATGTGAAATAATATAAAACTGAGTTAGAATGGTCCAAAAGTCATGGATCAAGCCAGATCTAATCTTATCCGTTGATTAGGGACTTAATCTCGACCGTTGAGTTGTCAACAAGAAAAGTATAAGAGGAGGCTTGACGGTCACTTAGAGAACACACCGAGTTGATCAAGAATTTGATTTCTGGGGTAGGGCTTGCTGAGGAAATCGAAGGAGTGATCTAAGTTGCAACTGAGGGGAAGTGAATACAGAAGCAGAGAGGAAGAGAGGGTACCAGGAGCATCAGTGCAAAAGCTGAGAGAGGGTTGACACAAAGCCAGCGAGAGGCCACGCAGAAGCAGCCAAAGGCCACGCAGAGGCAGCCAGGAGCTGCGCAGATACAGAGGAGGGCCAGCGTGAGAGACACAGAGGCTCCAGAGGCTGACGCAGAGCCCCCAGAGGCTAACGCTAGGCCAAAGAGGCTAACGCTCAACCAGAGAGGCTAACACAGACCCTAGAGGTTGACGCTGGGAGATTTCGTGGGGTAGATTGGGGCTGATATCTGTCTCCGACTGAGAGGTACTACTACCGAGGGCATTCTCTGTTGGGTGAGCCATTCCTGGCACCCAGAATGTATTCTGAAACTACTTAATAATACAAAACCTCAAATAGCTGCAATGGTTTTCCCACATTGGGTTTTTCCAGGGACATTAGTCCAAAAATAACGGTGTCACTTATGTGCTTGTTTTTCCTTCAGTTGATGATCTGTATGTATTGAGACTGTACCTGTATTTATTTCCAGTATTTACATGGTAAATAACTTGTTAATTAACAGAACAAGTAGGAAGAAATAAATTAGAAAGTACAGGAAGGATTTCTAACAGTTAGACTTAGAAATTCCAACATGGTATCAGAGCGTGGTTGCAGATCACAGGATAACTGAGGGCATCAGCCGAGCAAAGCAACAGCAACAAAAATAACTATCCCGAGTGACAGAAGTTGTTCCTAGCGGAAAGGCAGCAAGGAAGGGGTGACGCAGTGCTTGCATCATCAGTTCGAGCCAAGAAGAGGATCAGCGTAGTGGAAGAGAGGAGCAGACCTGACCTACACAATGGCCGATCACCTTTCTCAGTCAAGAAGGATTGATGCCCATGGCCAGGAGGTGCGGATTTTGCTGGTGTCGGGATTGTGCAAAGCCTAAAGGCTCTAACATTCAGCGTTCTGGGGCATATGAGGTTGTGGGTAAGTTGCGAAGTGAAGTTGGTAGGGTACTGTGGTCAAAACAGTACCTCACAGGGCAAGACCAAGGAGGAGGGAGTTGTTGCCGAGGATTTCTAGCCAAGAAATTTGGATCAGTGGTGCAGCTGCACTAACAATCGGAGTGGGGGCATCTCACATTGGCAGAGAGGTTTCCAGGAGGGAAATTGAGGCTCAAAGGGAGTCACACCGAGAACTTCCAGGAGGGAAGTAGAGAGACTCGAAAGAGTCAAAAGAGGAGCAACAACATGGCAGTGGATGGGGTAAGAGATCAGGACAAACTGGACGGAGCCTCAAACTTCGTAGTCTGGAAGGCCAGGATCTTGTCCATTCTATACAAGAATCGTCTCAAGCACTTCGCCTTGAACACGATAGCAATCCCAGTTGACCCGGCTGAGAACAAAAAGTATGAGGAGACAATGGCAAGGGCCAAGAGCATCATCCTTGACAGGGTCAAGGACCATGTAGTACCACATATTGCTAAAAAGGAAACGGCAAATACGATGTGGGAGGCTCTGATGAAATTGTATCAGCATGCTTTCGTGCAAAGGAAGACGCTACTAGAAAATCAACTGCAGTCATACCAAATGAATAAGGGAGAACAGATAGACACCTTCCTCTATCGATTGAAGGAGATCTGGAATCAACTGACTTCCATAGGGGCCACGCCGAATGGAGAGATGTTGTTGAGGACCGCAATGAATGCAGCCTCAGAGGATTGGGAGGTATTTTTCCAGAGCATACTCGATAAGTCGACCCTTCCAGATTGGGAGGAACTGTGGACGGCTCTTCGTCAAGAAGAGATTAGAAGGCTAACCAAGGAAGGAAGCAGCGGCAAGGGGGTCAGAATCAAGGAGGAAGAGGAGGATGTTTCCCTAGCATCTAAGGGAAAGCAAGAGAAACGGAAGAAGAAGGACCTCTCCAAGGTCAAATGCTTCCACTGTGGGGAACTAGGTCACTATTCGAGCCAATGTCCGAGGAAGAAGAGCAAGGGAGAGGCTTCTAAGACCAAGGTTGCGCCAGCAAGGGCGGAGAAAGAAGTGGAGACAGATGATCACTGTGCCATGAGTGCCCATGCGCCACTTGAGAGGAAGTGGGGTGACATCAAGCTGTAGTCAGACGGACTACAGGTGATGCAGGGGCAAGATCCTCGAGGTATCCAACCTCTTGGATTATACTTTGCTACGGGAGCCCCAAAGAGGAGTCCTGCACGACTGGTGGATGTCAGTAGAGACAGATGCGGATGGAGTGACAAAGGGAGCTACAGTGCAGGAGTCCTAGGACAACGTGAAGGAGCAGTGCGAGATGCACAAAGTTGTTGCGACATCGCAGAGGTCAGAGAGGGATCACTTGTCAGTGACAGAGGGAGCTTCAGCATCGAGAGTGTTTCTAGCTTGACGGAGATGTTAGAGTTGGGAGATCAGTTACTTAATTCTCAGTAACTGAGTTGCAGTGCAGCAATTAGCAGTGGCAGTGCTATGAGCAGCACGATGCAGCACAAATGCAGAGGGATTTGTCGTATGGATGCAGCAGTGGCAGTGGCAAGGCCATGGGTAGCAGTACATGATGTAGCAAGGCAGAGGATGTTGGGCAATAGGCCAAGCATCAGCATAGGGACCAATGCCGGATGATCAGGGTGATGCTCAATGAGGAGTATTACTAAAGCACAGTCCTCGTTGAGAGGGAGTGTTGATTTGGGGTGGCATCGGATGTGATCTAGCCATGAAAATTGGTGGAAAGGCTAAAGCACATGAGATCTCCAATACCCAGAAATGGTTTGGGAAGAATCTAACCAGTTTGGGAGATATTAAATTAATTAATATTTTTAATGAAGTCCCTAAGTCTAAACTTAGGGAAAATAAAATATTAATGTGAATTAACGTAAAACTGAGTTAGAATGATCCAAAAGTCATGGATCAAGCCAGATCTAATCTTCATTGTTGATTAGGGACTTAATCTCAATCGTTGAGTTGTCAACGAGAAAAGTATAAGAGGAGGCTTGAGGGTCACTTGGAGAACACATTGAATTGATCAAGAATTTGATTTTCTAGGGTAGGGCTTGCTGAGGAAATCGAAAGAGTGAACTGAGTTGCAGCTGAGGGCCAATGAATACAGAAGCATAGAGGCAGAGAGGGTACCGGGAGCATTAGCGCAAAAGCCAAGAGAGGGGTAATGCAAATCCAGCTAGAGGCCATGCAGAAGCAACCAGAGGCCACGCAGAGGCAACCAGGAGCTGTGCATATCTTGAGGAGGGCCAACGTGGGAGACGCAAAGGCTGACGCAGAGCCCTGAGAGGCTGACGCTGGGCCAGAGAGGCAAACGTTGGGCCAAAGAGGCTGACGCAGACCCTAGAGGTTGACACTAGGAGATTTCGTGGGGCAAATTGGGGCTAATATCTATCTTCGACTGAGAGGTACTACTGCCGAGGGCATTCTCTGTTGGGTTTTTCCCACATTGGGTTTTTCCAGGGACATTAGTCCAAAAATAACGGTGTCACTTGTGTGCTTGTTTTTCCTTCAATTGATGATTTGTATGTGTTGAGATTATACTTGTATTTATTTTTAGTATTTACATGGTAAATAATTTGTTAATTAACAGAACAAGTAGGAAGAAATAAATCAGAAAGTACAGGAAGGATTTCTAACAGTTAGACTTAGAAATTCCAATAGTTCACCAGGCTCACCACCAATCCACCAAAACTCCCAGCCCATCTCGCCATGTAACCTGTCAAGACCACATCTCCATGTCCTCAACTAAACCCTTTGCTCCATGATCTGGACACCCACAACTCCCTATGAGTTGTTTCGTTATGCACACTCTGATTCCCTGTCCCTCAAAGTAGCTCAAATATGCTTTGATACCATGTTGAATTTCCACAATCTTGGATCTAGGATAGAATCTTAAAATCTCCGACGCTCCCAAACCATGAATCTCAACGACACTACTTTGCATAGTGGAATATAAACAACAGTAAATCGCACATGCACAAAATATGGGCAACTTTTCACAATTTTCAACCCAACTTCGTTATATTAAACAACATATAATCCAACAATCTAGCACTCTTGTACCAGGCATAATGGCCCTCATATATCCACTAGTACAAGATACAAAATTGGGGCTTGGTATCGACGACCAATCTGCCCTCAACAAAATACTTTGGCCATCTGGCTGATGAAGTAGACTCTCTCAGCTCTCTCGGTCGTACCCTATACCTGCCCAATCCTTCAACTCTCGATCTGTAGCTCCTGCCTCTATCAATGCTCCAAGTCCATGTAGTCACTAAACCTCGGCTATCAATCTGCTCACTAGTTGATTGTTTGTCCATCAACGCATCAACACATCTAGACTCATGTCGAGTTGTTCACAACTCCACTTGTGAACAACTCTCAATCTACCCACTGCTGCTCCTCAACTACTTAGGGACTTCAACCCACTATGGTCTTCCTGCGCTACTCCGATGAAGACCAACATAGGGCACGGAGGGCTGCCACCTATCACTGCAAGATGTCCATCTCCCATAATGAACACGGGCTAGGAGGACTACCCATCATCTACTGTAGAAGTCGTTCTCCACACACAAGTCTCGGGCTCCACAAGCTGCTCCTCGTTGATCAGACTCTTGAGCTCAACCACTGCCTTTCTCGCAACTACCTTTGTCCACTAAGGTGCTGCTCACCGGGCTCCAACTTGGACACTAACATGTTTTCCTCCAGCAAACCATAAGTGCCCAATCACGTCCACACTTAGTCCACTCTCACGCTACCCTCGAACAGTCCACAAGTGGCCATTCCACGTTGTAGCATCTGCACCTAGCTAGGGCATCCTTACACCTAAGAGACCCTTCTATGGGCTACCAACAAACTTCTCCACATCCGCCCTTTACTCTGCAATAGAGGAGTTATTGCACAAATCTAAGCTCCAATGTACTCTTGCAACATTTGCCCACTGATTAGGGCATCTGACAATCCATGTCAACCCAATCACTTGGCTGCTACAGTATTCATCAACATGACATCCATTCACCATGAGATCTTCTCCTAGTTGGAGTATTCAACACTCCATGTTGACCCCAACACGTGGCACCCACAGGCTGCTTGTCAACCGATCCAAAACAGGTCACAAACTATGACCCAACACACACAAGATACACCACAATGCATGCTCCAGCTCACTGTTTGTGGTCTCTTTGACTGCTGCAATTCTGGACTGGCTAGGGCACCCAAGCATAGTCCCTAACAGCACTTTATTCTACCCAAAATTGTCTCTCCTGGCTGCGACATATCCTTGTAGAAGTCCCCTCACTTCTTGTTGTTGTTCTAGGCATGAACAACTACCAAATGTCCCTACGCTGCCCTCCAAACAGCTAGTAGGGCTTGCAGCCTACCCACATCAGCCCTTAGAGGCCGCGACTGCCTCTCACAAGGGTCACCCACCCATCAAACAACCCTGAAACACTCCAGATTTACCCTCCTTTGTTGCGGCCTCCAAGATCAATCCCTCGGCCTCGTTCCTGCACTTCGGCCTCCTCAAAAGGTGCCCTAAAAACAGACTTTGACCTCTTGTTCACTTGTTGCGTCTATGGGAGAGAAATTTGAGCTCTTATTGCGTTTATGTGTTGCACAAAATGGATGAGGATTAGTCATCCATATCACCTTACATATATACACATAAACAAAGGCTCCAAAACATCATCCTAGGGGTTGTCCAATTGTCTTAAGCCTAAAATAACCTGATGCCGACATGGAAACGTGGTCTCGATAGACTACATGGTGAGATGGGCTAGTAGTTCTGGTGGATTGGTGGTGAGCCTGGTGAACAACAGTTTGTTGTAGTACAAGTTGTTGGTCGTGGACTTCCCATGACTTGTCATGGATATTGGAGATGATGATGATTACTTCCTAGTCTTGGAAGTACTTCCCTCGCTAAGAGGGAGTGTTGATTTTTTTAGCGTGGGAGGTACTCAAAGCCTTGAGGATCGAGGGTTTGGAGGAATGAGCTCCACAAGTGGCCTTGTGGGCTTGAAACCCAAGCTTGGGGTTTTGCACCCATCAATGTTGGGAACAAAACTATGGAGACACTTCGACATGTGATGGATGAGGATGATAGTACTCATTGAGATGAATCCAATGCAACAAAAATCATCGAATTCCCAAGTCTACAAGTGAAGATAATAATTTTTATCTTTTATGGTGGGAAGGAAGGGACATAAAGGCAAGTTGGCCTTGTGTTAGAGGTGCCCTTGGGAGGGTTATTCGATCCCCACATGAAACATATAAATAGAAGTCCGTGTGAGACTTCATAGAGACATCCAATGAGTATCAATTAACAGACAAAACACTCTTGAGGCAGCCGAGCTAGAGGAAAAGGCTAGACATGGAAGAGGAGGATTGTTTTTGTCTTGTTGTGTGTCTCTTTCAGGGTCGTGAAGTTACAAGAGGTTGTTGCATGCATTAAGGGCAGATTGGATGGTATTTTAGGGTTGTTGTGGTAGTATACTCTTTCATACAGTAGGCCGCATTGATGAGGAACACCTACAACTAGGCTGCAAGCCTTATTTGTCTTGTTCAAGGGACCAAGAAGCTTCAACCAGAGCCGCATATCTATTTTGGGTGAACATGTGGCTAGAAGGTTGGGTTTTGAGGCCTAGAAGAAGGCTAGGAGGTAGCAAGTTGTTGAAGGGACCTTATGGAGGGAGGCCACAATCAAAGGGAGGTCCGGAAGGCATAAAAATAGGGTTGTAGAAGCATGCTAACAAACCCTAACCAGAGTTCAAACCTACAGTAGTTTACAGTGTACACCAGCCCTTGATGACATAAGGTATGTAGGTTTGTTGGTGTTTTTGAGTTGACTTGATGCAAGTTGGATGGGTGTCCAAGGGTTGGACAGTTTGAGAAGTCTGTTGGCAGCCAAGAGGAGGGTTTCGTAAGTATGAGGATGCCTTAGCCAGAGGTAGATGCTACAACAAGTATTGGTCACTTGTGGACTGTTGGAGGGCAACGTGAGAGTGGACCAAGTGTGGACATTAGATTGGGCATTTATGGTCTACTGGAGAACAGCGTGATAGTGTCCAAGTTGGAGCCCGATGTGCACCATTTTCATGGACTTAGATGGTTGCTAGAGTGGCAGAAGAAGAGCTCAAGGGTCTGATTAACCAGGAGCAGATTGAGCAGCCCTAGACTTGTGTGTGGAGAAGGACTTCTACAGCAGATGATGGGTAGTCCTCCTAGCTCATGTTCATTGTGGGAGATGGACATCTTGCAGTGATAGGTGGTAGCCCTCCGTGCCCTATGTTGGTCTTCATTAGAGCAACGCATGAAGACCATAGGGGGCTAAAGTCCCTTAGTAGCTGAGAAGCAGTGGGCAGATTAAGAGTTGTTCACAAACGGAGTTGTGAACAACTCAACAGAAGTCTCGATGTGTTGATGCATTGATGGATGAACGACCAACTAGTGAGCAAATTGGATAGCCGAGGTTCAGTGACCGAATGGACTTGGATCGTTGATAGAGGCAGTGTTGCAGATTGGGAGTCGAAGGACCGGGCAAGTACAGGGTACGACCGAGAGGAGTTGAGAGAGCATGCGACATCCAGATGGTCAGAGGATCTTGTTGAGGGAAGATTGGTTGTCAATGGATTGACACCAAGCCCCAATTTTGTATCTTTTACTAGTGGATGTATGAGGGCCATTATCCCTGGTACGAGAGCCCTAGACTGTTGCATTATATGTTGATTAACGAAGTTGGGTTCAAAATTGTAAAAAGTTGCATATATTTTATGCACTAGTAGATTTACAATTATTTATATTCCATTGTGCAAAGTAGTATCATTGTGATTCTTGGTTTGGTAGCGTCAGAGATTTTAAGACTATCCTAGCACCAAGGTCGTGGAAAATCAACAAAACCCACAATAACTCTTCTCTTCTTATAGAACTTCAAATGACGAATTCCAAGACCTATGACCCTTGCCCAAGACCCCTCCAAGACCAAGTCAAACTTCTCCTTGAAGCACTTTCTCAACTTGAGCCAAACTTGCGTTATAGTAGCCTCCACTTCTCCTTCGACCAAGAATTTTGACCTGCAATATTGACTACAACTTCAACCTCTCTTACCTGCAACTTTTGGCCTCCTTCAATTCGCACATGTGACATATTTGAGGTAGTTTAGATTGCTTCTTACCTTCGCTTGCATAGGCTTATTTTCTTTGACTACTCGGCTTGTACTTTCATACTTCTTTGACCCTTGATCTAGCTTCTTGACTTGACTATAATTCAGTCTTTTTGTAGCTGAGAATGTGCCCTAATTACAGTCCGAACGTGTAAGATATTATCCCAAAATAGACCTTGAAATGTAAAAATTTCTGTTTTCCCACCCCGGTTTTCAGTTTCTCCTTATTTCTCCCATGTAGTTAAATGCCCATTCCCATAACCATACATTCAACAGACTGAAAAAAATAAATATTGCTGAAAACACAAATTCTGGAAATTTTTCAGAATGCTGGAAATTGCAGAATTAAAAATCAGCAATTAAAAACAGCCATTAAAACACATTAAAACACTGATATTTTTGGTCAACTTGACCCTGGAAAAACCCCCTACAACTCTTGGGGAAAACCAGTTTGAGAGCTCTTCTTTATTTCTGAAATTTGTCTTTTTACAGTGAGAATTATTCAGCAAAAATCAGCAAGCAAATTTACAACTTATCTCCTTTCCCGTGCCTCACAGCAATCTGGAAATTACAGCAAACAGGACAGCAATAAATGTTGTACGACCTCCGTTTTGTGTGCAGAAAAATCAGCAAACTGCTCTTCGATTTTTGTGCAAAAATCTGCCTTTCACTATGTGCTGAATTAGCTGTACAAATCTGCTCAACTGCTGCCTTGGAATGTGTGCCAAGCTGCTGTCTCCTTCTCCTTCCTGCTCAGAAATCTCTCTTGCTCTCTTGCTCTCCTTCTCCCAATCTGCTCATAAATCTCTCTTGCTCTCTTGCTCTCCTTCTCCCAATCTGCTCATGAAAGAATGAATGACCTTTTCCTCCTTTTCCTCCTTTAATATAACTCCAAGTGACTTTTGGGTGATCCAAGTGACTTTTGGGTGATCTCTAAATCCAATGGCTGAAATAGATTTAGATCAATGGTTGAGATTAAATGCTCATTTAAATCTCACTTTCTATTTTTTAATTCACCCCACTTTAATAAAGACCCACTTAGTCATTTATTTCCAAAGTCACTTTTCCTTTCTAATTTTTCATTGACTTTATAAAAGTCACTTTAAAATTAGACTTAATAACTTTATCACTTAAAGTCACTTTTAAATTAGATTTAACTTTATAAAATTATAAAGTCACTTTAGGAGAAAAATTAAATTCTTTTGGACACTTTTCCCTAGGCCAAAGATCAAAGCCTAAGGGAACCACCTGTCCTCCGGTACCAAATTTCAACACTCCCTCTTACCGAGGAAGGTGTTCCTCACCACACCCATCTTGTCTCTGAAGTAGACATGCTTGCCCCGTGGTAAGGCTTTGGTAAGGATATCTGCAACCTGCTCATCAGTGGAAATATACTCAAGCTTCACAGCTCCCTTCTGAACATAGTCTCTGATGAAATGATATCTGATCCCGATATGCTTTGACCTGTCATGAAATACTGGATTCTCCGTGAGTTTAATGCAACTCTGATTATCACAGTAAATCACTGAAGGTCTCAACGGCTGACCAAATAAGCCAAACAACATCTTGCGAAGCCAGATAGCCTCACAACTAGCTAGACTGGCTGCCATATACTCTGCTTCCGCTGAACTCAGTGCTACTGACTGCTGCTTCCGGCTGAACCATGACACTACTGCTGAACCCAACCCAAAACAACACCCTGAAGTGCTCTTCCTATCAGAAGCACAACCTGCCCAATCAGAATCAGTGTATCCTGCCAATCTCACTCCATCTCCCTGCCTGTAGTCCAGACCATAATCCACTGTCCCCTGCAAGTACCGCAAAATGTGTTTTGCAGCCACCCAGTGAACCTTCCTAGGCTCACACATAAACTGACTCATCGTGTTGACTGCAAAACAGATATCTGGTCTAGTGTTGACCAAATACATCAAGGAACCAATCAGCTGCCTGTACAATGTGGGATCCACCAACTCGGAATCCGAAGCATGAAGCTTCTTCCAGTTGGTGATCATCGGTGTCGACATGGGTCTACAATCCTCCATGTGGAATCTGCTAAGGATGTCCACAATATACTTCCCCTGCCCCAGGAAGAAATGCCCCTCCTCCTGCCACACCTCCAAACCCAAAAAGTAATGCATCAAGCCGATGTCCTTCATCTCAAACTCCGCCGCAAGATCTCTCTTGCAGTGCTCTATGAGTCTCTCTGCACCTGTAATGATCAAGTCATCCACATACAGCACCAGAATGAGAGGCTCCTCACCAATCACAATAAAGTAAAGGTTCGGATCTGCCTCACTCTTTGTGAAACCCATCCCCTGCAAGTATGCATCTATCCTGGAGTACCAAGCTCTGGGAGCTTGCTTCAGGCCATAAAGGGCCTTCTTCAATCTGCACACATGGGACTCCTTCCCATGCACCTCAAAGCCCTGTGGCTGCTCAATGTACACCTCTTCCTGTATGAAGCCATTGAGAAATGCGGTCTTCACATCCATCTGGTGGATCTTCCAACCCATCTCTGCTGCTATCGATATAATGGAGCGGATCGAAGTATATCGAGCCACGGGAGCGAAGGTCTCCTCATAATCAACTCCCTCTACCTGGGAGAACCCTCTAGCCACAAACCTCGCTTTGAATTTCTCAATGCTGCCATCTGCAGCATGCTTTACCTTGTAAAGCCATCTGGAAGTAACCACGGATTTGCCCTCAGGCCTCGGCACCACCTCCCAAACATCATTCTTCATGATAGAAGAATACTCCTCCTGCATGGCCTCTCTCCAGACCTGCTGGCTAGCTGCCTCCTCATAGCTAGAAGGCTCAGAGTCAAGGATGCTGGTAACCATCGCCATATAACTACAAAACCTCTCAGGTGGTCTACTCTCTCTGACCGGCCTCTTCGGCTCAGCAACAGATGTGGCATCTCTCAAGGTGTCCTGAAGCCACTTGGGCTTCCTCTTCCCTGAGCGCACTTCTTCCACCGGAGAATGAAACTCCTCCTCCTCATCATCATCAGTAGCCTGAACTCCTGATTGTCTGTCTGCTGTCCTCCTGCCTGCACCTGAACCTGTAGAAGCTGAGGTACCGTGTGAACTGTCCATCAGTGGACTCCCTAGTGAACTGCTCTGTGAACTGCTCTGCATGCTGCCCGGAGCACCACCCCTCTGGCTCGATGAGCCACTGCTCACTGATGGACCTGACATCCTCATAGATGTACCTCCGGATCCTCCTGATCCCTGCCCACTGGATCCTTGCGACTGACTCAACTGCTGCTGAGGGTCTGGCTGATCCAGATACTCTAACTCCCGTGACCTCCTAAAGGCCCTGTCCTCCTCGAACTTCACATCCCGTCTGACAACAACTCTCCTCTGTGCAGGAATGTAAATCCGAAAGGCCTTTGAGGTCTCACTGTAGCCCACAAAGATACCCTTCTCTGCGGTGGGCTCTAGTTTGGTCCTCTTCTCTTTGGGTATATAGGAGTATGTAATGCATCCAAAGATGTGAAGATGACCAATATCAGGCTTCTTCCCAGAGAAAGCCTCCTCCGGAGTCATGTGCCCCAAAGCACGATGCGGACTCCTGTTCTGCAAGTAAACAGCTGTGTTGCAGGCCTCTGCCCACAAGAACAATGGCAACCCCTGATCATGTATCTTGGCTTTGGCAGCCTCTATGATGGATCTGTTCTTCCTCTCCGCAACCCCGTTCTGCTGGGGGTTGTAAGGAACAGTGAACTCCCTCCTAATGCCTGCCTCCGCACAATAGTCAACAAACTCTCCAAGGGTGTACTCTCCTCCATTGTCCGACCTCAAGGACTTGATCTTTCGACCTGTCTGAGTCTCCACAAGAGCTCTGAACTCCTGAAACCGCTTGAAGACCTCACTCTTGGTCTTCAAAAAATAAATCCAGGTCCTCCTGGAGTGATCATCAATGAATAAAACATAGTACTCATATCCACTCAAGGAAACATGAGACATCCGACCGCTCACATCGGAATGAATCAAATCAAGTATCCTCGTCGCTCTGCTGTCACTGCTGGGAAAAGGGGATTTGGCAAACTTGCCCATCGCACAACCTCTGCAAGTATCAAAGTGATCAGTACTGAAATCTGGCACACCTGTAGTGATCTCCCGCAATGTCCTCAAGGCTCCATGATACATATGTCCCATCCTGCGGTGCCAAATCTCACACAGCTCAGAATTGCTAGCTCTGCTGTCGGTACTACTGCTCAATGCCAAAAGGGGCTGAAATGCAAACTTGTACACCTTTGCATGGCGTACACCTATCACTCTAGCTGAATCAGCTGGAGCGCCCCTGGGATACATCAACACTTGTCCTCCCCTGAACAGTACCTCATATCCTCTGTCCTCCAAAGCTGAGACGGATATGAGGTTCTTCCTCATCCCTGGCACATAAAGAACCTCTGACACTTTCAAGGGAGGTTTGGACTCCCTCTGAAATGTCACTGTCCCCACCCCGACTGCTCTAACAACTCTGTCATCACCGAGTACTACCTCAATATCAATACCACTCTCTGAAAGCTCTGAGAAGTACTCACGGACTCCTGTCATGTGACGTGAAGCCCCACTGTCCACATACCAGATACCTGTAGATGCTCCGCTAATCGAGGGAAAAGCATGCTCCCTCTGAACCTGTTTGGCAGGTGATCCTGCACTAGAGGACTCACATGTAGTGAACGCAAACTCTCGGTCAAAACGACCAGCAAAGTCCTCAATCTCTGCTGAAGCTGCCACGTCCTGGTTCTTCCCCTTCTTCTTCTTCTTCTCCGGACACACAACTGCATAGTGTCCCATCTTTTGACAATTCCAACACTTCACCTTGGAATAGTCCTTCTGTGTGTTCCCCTGTTTACCTTTACCTTTGCCTTTGCCTCCACCACCGCTTGTGGAAGCCTGCTTCTTCCCTTTGCCTTTCTTGCCTCCTGCCACCAGTGCTACGTCCTCATCCTGCTCAACTGGCTTGGCTGCCCCAAGTTGCCCTTTCCTGATCTCTGTCTGAATACAATCATCCCAAAACCTCTCCCATGTGGGAAGGGTCTCACGTGCACAAATCCCATCAGCAAAGTTCAACCATGAACGGGGGAGGCCATTCACTGCAATCCGCACCAACTCAGTGGGTGGAATGGCCTCTCCAATCGCTGCCAACTCATCTCTCACATTAGTAATCTTTGTGAGATATCCAGCTGCACTATCATTACCCATCTTAATGTTCTTTAGCTTCTCCTTCAGGACCATCTTCCGGTTCTCATTGGTACTCTGGTAGAGATTGGACAATGCTGTCCACATCTCATGGGCATTGCTCTTTCCTCTCACATGAGGAATGCAATGGTCTTTGATTCCGTCTAGAATCAGCCTCTTACCCTTATTGTTCTTCTTTTTATACTCAGCCAACTGAGTAACATCAGTGGGCACAACAACAGGGTTCTGTGCGGTATGCACCATGATATCCCAGACTTCTGCCTCCTCAAAGATACTCTGCATTCTCTCCTTCCAAACGCTGTAATTTGTATGCCCATCCAACCTATCCTCCACCCTCAATCCCAATGACATCCTGCTGTCCTAAAACTGAAAAATAGCACTGTTGTAGTAAAGATAAAACTGTTGTTTATGAAAAAATCAGCTTGCTGGAATTTTCTGAGTGAAAAATCAGCAACTGCAATTTTTCCTTTTGCTGTCCCAAACTGCCCTTCAGCACTCAAGCTCTGATACCATGTAAAAATTTCTGTTTTCCCACCCCGGTTTTCAGTTTCTCCTTATTTCTCCCATGTAGTTAAATGCCCATTCCCATAACCATACATTCAACAGACTGAAAAAAATAAATATTGCTGAAAACACAAATTCTGGAAATTTTTCAGAATGCTGGAAATTGCAGAATTAAAAATCAGCAATTAAAAACAGCCATTAAAACACATTAAAACACTGATATTTTTGGTCAACTTGACCCTGGAAAAACCCCCTACAACTCTTGGGGAAAACCAGTTTGAGAGCTCTTCTTTATTTCTGAAATTTGTCTTTTTACAGTGAGAATTATTCAGCAAAAATCAGCAAGCAAATTTACAACTTATCTCCTTTCCCGTGCCTCACAGCAATCTGGAAATTACAGCAAACAGGACAGCAATAAATGCTGTACGACCTCCGTTTTGTGTGCAGAAAAATCAGCAAACTGCTCTTCGATTTTTGTGCAAAAATCTGCCTTTCACTATGTGCTGAATTAGCTGTACAAATCTGCTCAACTGCTGCCTTGGAATGTGTGCCAAGCTGCTGTCTCCTTCTCCTTCCTGCTCAGAAATCTCTCTTGCTCTCTTGCTCTCCTTCTCCCAATCTGCTCATAAATCTCTCTTGCTCTCTTGCTCTCCTTCTCCCAATCTGCTCATGAAAGAATGAATGACCTTTTCCTCATTTTCCTCCTTTAATATAACTCCAAGTGACTTTTGGGTGATCCAAGTGACTTTTGGGTGATCTCTAAATCCAATGGCTGAAATAGATTTAGATCAATGGTTGAGATTAAATGCTCATTTAAATCTCACTTTCTATTTTTTAATTCACCCCACTTTAATAAAGACCCACTTAGTCATTTATTTCCAAAGTCACTTTTCCTTTCTAATTTTTCATTGACTTTATAAAAGTCACTTTAAAATTAGACTTAATAACTTTATCACTTAAAGTCACTTTTAAATTAGATTTAACTTTATAAAATTATAAAGTCACTTTAGGAGAAAAATTAAATTCTTTTGGACACTTTTCCCTAGGCCAAAGATCAAAGCCTAAGGGAACCACCTGTCCTCCGGTACCAAATTTCAACATGAAAGACTTTGATTTATCTTTCCTCTTGTCTTCTTCCTTCTTCACTTGATATGAGACTTCTCCTTGTCTTTAGATCGAACTTCTATGATGTGATTGGATGTACTTTGAATGAGGTTGAGTACCCTTATTTTTAGGCTTCTTGTTCTAGCTTGCAGGGTGACTTGTCAATGTCTCTAGGCTGACTTGATACTTGCAAAGGCCGACTTGACTTGGAGCATTATGACAAGGTCTTGGACGGTCTTTGACTCTATATAAACTTTTTTTTACGATATGTAACATGTAACATGCCCAAAAGGGTCTTCCATACATGACAATAACTCAATATAAACTTTTTTTACAATATGTAACATGTAACATGCCCAAAAGGGTCTTCCATACATGACAATAACTCAATCGGCTTGTAGACTCAATGATAAGCCCTAGAAGCACTCAATGGGTGCTTGACCTATAAAAAAATTTCCTTGAACATAAAACCCATGCCTCAAGAATGACAATAATAAATTTATTTTTCTCTTTACATAACAACATGACTACATATGTCATTATGAAGACCGAACCTGGTTATATATTTCACCTTGCTCAATTGGTGTGATTGCACATTTAAAGAGCCTTTCAAGGCTAAGCATGTGGCTTCTTGGAAACCCATTGATAGGGTGGGAATGGTTGAATGATCATTTGGGAGCCCGTGTGTTCACTTGTGAAAGGAAGAGAGGTGAGTCCTTGGCAGTTTTGAAGTCATTTTTACACACTTTCTAGGAAACCCATTGCTAGGGTGGGAATGGTTGAATGATCATTTGGGAGACCATGTGTCCACTTGTGAAAGGAAGAAAGACAAGCCCTTCGATAGTTTGAATTCATTTTTACATTTTTACACACTTGTAAAAGAGGTCATTCCCACTGGGGGCTTATGTGCCCACTTGGAGGGTTTCATGGCAGATTTTGAAAACTAATTGAAGATCCCTTGTGCATTGAAGGGCGACTAGACACTGCACCATAGCACCCTTTCCCCTTTATTTGCAAAGATGGGACATTGTTGAGCGCTTTGCCACTTTAGCTTTTTTGTATATGCCACTTTAGCTTTTTTTGTATATGTGGTGTGATTGCCCCTAAAATTTTGTTTCCAGGTTAATTAATTGAAGAAAAAGGCGAGTTGCCCCTCCATAGGCTAGTACAAGGAATTTTAGCCTAGGAAATTAATAATTTAGTGTGATGGAAGTTGAGAACCTCATCTATAAATAGAGTTGAACTTCCTCTCATTTTCTCATGGTTGGATTTCGGGGAGAAACCCCTTGGCAAATCGAAAAAATATCATTTTCTCTCTTATAATTTGGCTATGGATGGATAAGTTGACTTACTTTTCTTGGTTAGAATTGTGATGTAATTCTCTTCTCATGCATGCTTATGGTGGATCTTGGATGATGCGTGTTGAAGTAATTTTATTTGATTTTTCCTGGTATCATGTTACATGGAATAATTGTTTATGTATTAAGTTACTTTATTTGGTATTTGCTTCATTATCCCTTGTTGAATTATATGTTACATGGGATAATTGCTCCTGTGTTAAGTTACTTTATTTGCTATTTGCTTCATGATAGCTGGTTGAATTACACCCTTAATAGAGAAATAGACAGAGCAATAGAGATAGCTTTTACTTTCCCTTAATCATCCAAAAAAAAATTAGACCCTAAAGCTCAAACCATAGGTTAAGTTAATTTATTTGCAATAGTTTGTTTGGATCTAATTATGACTCCAACATCGTTTACTTTCCCTTAATCATCCAAAAAAATTCAAACCCTAGGTTAAGTTAGTTTATTTGCAATAGTTTGTTTGGATCTAATTATGACTCCAACAAAACCCTAAAATTGTTTAATTCCTTGACTCCATATGCCCCCCCTCCTCACACACACACACATATATTGACTCAACTATGTGTTCGGGGACCCAATTGAGGCTCAATTGGTTTATATAGCCTTTAGATTGACCCACAAAAACTTTTGAGCCCAAATCCTAGAAAATAGTAAGAACATGACATCAAAGAAGTTAAGTGCAAAAGGAAGTTCAATGAGAAAAGCATTAAGTGGGTCAATATAGATGAAGGCATGCTTAAAAATTATCCTAATCCCTACTCCAAGTCATTAGTAAAGCTAGATAGTTTAGTAGAAAACCTTTCAAAGGACCTCCCACACCCAATTTCCCTTATGGCTAAGGATTCAAACTCCATAAGAAAAAAAGAAGAAAAAAAAAATCATCAATAAGGATTTGGAAAATTTTACTTGATCTACAAACCCCGTAGGAGATTGGATTACAAAGTTTTGGTTGTGGCGAGTAGTTCATCTTCTAAGGTGCAAGGAACTGAACCAAAAGTGGTTGGGAGGAAATATGTTTGTTAAAAATTAAGACCCAAACAAAAAACTCTCATAAGTAGGATTCAAGGATACAGAGAGGTTTTATCGATCATTAGCTAAAAAAGAAGGCTAAAAAGACATTAGGGGAAACAAATGACTATTAAGTGGGGCGAGGTTTTATCGATCATTAGCTAAAAAGAAGGCTAAAAAGACATTAGGGGAAACAAATGAATATTAAATGGGGCCTTAGAGTAGGGAGCTCAAAGAGGGTTCATCCATGAAAAGTCTCTCCTTGAATGTGAAAGGGGTAGGAAGTGCCCATAAGAAGCTAGCCTTCAAAATATTGTTTGTCATTTATAAACCAAATGTAATAATGAGCCTGAATCCCATGTGTAAGGACTCCAAAGCAAAGGCTATGTCGTCATATTATTTAACAAATTGGACCTTTTTTTGTAGACTCAACAAGAATATGGAAAGGTAATTGTTAGCTTTCAGGTTACTCCAAAAGTGTTTCCAACATGTTTGGGGGTTCTTAATGAGATTCAATCATCAAATGGTCAAAGGTGAAATAACACATGGGAGATGGTCTTTGATGCACATTTGAAGTAGATTTCTCAATAGTTGCTTGACCTTAATTAGGTGCTTGCTTGGCATTCTTCCCTAGGGCGTTGAAGTTTTCTTAGCAACTTCAGGGGCATGAAGTGATTGCTCAGTAGTTTCTCGACCTTAATTGGGAGCTTTCTTGGCATTCTTTGTTGAATTTTTCTTAACAACTTAGGGGGCATGGCCTCATGGAACAATCTACTTTCTCGTAGGATGCCCTATCTAGGAGTGTTGCGCATCTTGGAGGAGGGAATTGTTGAAAAGTGTATCTAGGTTCGGTCTTCATAATGACATGTAATTGTGACTTTTGCAAATTATGTAATGAAGAAAATAAAATTCTTATTGAAAAGTGTAACTAGGTTCGGTCTTCATAATGACATGTAATTGTGACTTTTGTAAATTATGTAATGAAGAAAATAAAATTATTATTGTAAGCCTTGCTTCATGGGTTTCATGAGCAATTGATTTTATTTTAGATGGCTCCCATTGAGAGCCTTAGGATTTGTCATTAAGGTCAAAGAATTAATGTCATGTATGAAAAGCTCTTCTTGAGCATGTGTAAAATGTATATGAGTCAATTAAGTGTCTAGAAAGCCCTCCAAAGACTAGCACAGTCCTCTTCTCTTGATGTCGGCCTGCAAAATGAAGTAATAACTCATGTCGGCTCACCCAAAGTGACACACCCATTCAGATGCTAACGTCAACTCATTATATGGACGAATGACTATATATACAAGGTTAGGGTCATTGTAGAAGACACATATCAGAAGCTCGGATATCTAAGATTTTCGATGGCAACAGTAAGTTCGGATGTTTGATTTTCGAAGACAGAATTGCGCACATCTCTCTGTAGTCTCGGATGGGTAACAGCAGTTCGGATGTATCTCTCGCTTTGTAGTTTCGGATGGATGGGACAAAGATTACATTTCGGATCACACTCTGAATTTCGGGTAGTCAATTATAGTGGCAAGTTCAGAATGAAGTGTTAAAGAGACAACGAAGATCCTTTTATGGCTAACTACAGAAATAGAAGCTCAATCTCTGAATGATTGATATTTGTGCTACAATTCAGACAAGAGAATATAGTTCACAGTTCGATGCTCTAAAATAGTCACAGTTCCGCATCATAAAGGACCTATAGTTTGACATTATACCACAGTGATTCGGTCTCACAGCAAAGGAGCATTCAGTGCCATTGTTTGAAGGTCTCAGAGATTAGTGACCATGGTATTACTTCAAGATTTAGTGCTACTGTTGAAGAAGAGGTTCTTATCATTACAGTGATATCATATAATGAAAAGTAGAAGAAACTGAGAGAAAGTAATCGATAAGGTGGAAGAGGACTTGTGTCCAGATCTTGGAGAGGCTACTAGGTCAAGGGTCTTGGTCTTGGTATTCGACAATTGGAATCTCTATAAGAAGAATTTCTATGGGTTTTCCTCTCAAAGAGACAGGTTTTGGCCCTGGCTCATAGCCTACATGTTGTGTCTCTTGTGTATTTATGTTCATGCATTGGTTATTGTTTGATGAATAACACTAATAATCTAACATGAAGAAGATCCTAATATAAACAAGAAAAAAAGCATTCACAAGCAATCACTAATAGAAGAGAAATCAACTAATGCTAATATCCTAGATTTTTCAACATGGTTTCAGAGCTAAGTTGTTGAAGTCAAATGAAGGGCATCTAATCAAAGAGACACTCAAGGATCGAGTTTCAAGAAAGGCATCTGAGCAAGTCAAAGGTTATCAAAGCAAAAGATCAAGATCTACATCGAAGAAGCAGTCTACAACAGAAAAAGTTTTAGATCCTCTAGTCATCATCAAAAGACCACAAAGACCCTCATCAAGTTATCTACATAGAAAGATAGCTCGAAATACTTTGAAGACAAAGATCGCATTATCTTGAAGAAAGTTGAAACCCTAGAAGCATTTTTGATCTGCACTCATTCACTACCAAAGAAGGTGAATTATTTTGAAGACAAATAAGGCTAGGAGGCATTGCCATCATCTTCAGAAGTTACAAAGCAAGTTCCCTCTCATTGAAGCTAGGATCCTCTTATCCTTGAAGAAGTTCATCCAAGGAAGCAGCAAAAATCACCATCAACAAAGAAAGCTAGATCTAAAGGTGTTGACATCATAAAAGGAGATTTAAGCTAGATCTAAAGGTGTTGACATCATAAAAGGAGCAATCTCCTTTATTGAAGAAAGGCTTTTTCATTTGGAAGAATATCATCCAAAAGGGAGCACTAATACATCTTCTTCAACCATCATCAAAGCGATCAAGTTGAAGATTTCATCTTCACTTGTCAAGTAAGTATCTTTCATTCTTTAATCAAATTTGGTAAAATGACTTCATATTTGCAAGGAGATCTATAAGTTGGTTGGGTCATCAAAATTCCTTACATGGAAAAAGAAGGGTAGACATAGTAATTGAACACGCGAATAAAAGGACTCTAACATTTGCAGGAAGGAAAGGGAAGTTTGGAAAATTTGGTCCTCAGAAAAGAAAGAAGATCATAGCTGAGATTCAATGCTATGGATGTAAAAATGATGGACATTACAAGAAAGATTGTCTTAAAGGGACAATATTAAGAGGAAGAGAAGCCCATATCACCAAAGAAGTGGAGGAAGTCGAAGAGAAGAAGTCCAAGAAAAGAGGAAGTAAGAGATCTCTACTATGCCGAGATAGTCTCCCTCACAAAAGGTCTTGACATAAATTCTAAATATTATGTTATAGGATATGGCTATAATAAATAAAAAGATGCAGCGTGGCATCATGGAAGCATTAGAAACAAGATATCACCATAGGAAACATGAAGGATGTCTAGAACAAAATCCATGGCAGTCAAATATGAAGGATATAGCTCTTGGGAACATCATTGCAAACTTAAGGAACGAATGAAGTCATCCAGGACAAGACTCATCATACATCAAGTCAAAAACAAAACATCTGCCAAATGGGGATATGCAAGATCCTCAAGACTCTCTGATAAAATCCTCATCGGAGGGTTCATGGATCTAGAGAGGAAGCAAGTGTTTCATCAAGGACTCCAACTTGTGGAGTTCATGGGATGATGATATGATGACATAAGAGATGTAGTAGATAAAGGGGTTGAAGATCTTTTCAATCAAGGAAGTTGTTGAAAGAAGCCTAGATGACCTAAAGGTAAATGAAGTATGTATGCTTGTATTTAATATTAAAATGTCATATCGTATGGTTGCAGGTAATATGGATCACTACTTCTATCTTGAGAAGCATGATCAAGGGAAAAGGATCTCCTCCTCAAGGATGCAAGAAGACATAGACCACACTAGATGAAATCAACATAATATGTCCTCATATGAAGCATGAGGCGGTTGACTACAATTAAGGAACTCTGATTAGAAGCTCCTGGGAATGGAATGTGTGAAGAAAGGAAGGAAGAGATCGTGAAATATGCAACCATGATAAAGGAAATCAACATCCAAAAAACCAAGATGATTTGACTAGGAAATCTCCTAGAAAGATATGAAGACTCTGATAGAAGTCTGAAAAAGATGGAGACCCTTGACAATGGATTTCTTTGGGAGATGTGTCAACATGTATGCAGGATATTGATACCTACAGGAAGATGTCATGATGAAAGACCATCACAAAGGTAATTCTGATTTAAGTATTCATTTCGTATTTTTGAACTAATATCTGGATGGGCTTATGTAGGACTGCCAAAGGGAAGATCTGTGGATGACTTCCAGGAAAACCATATAGAAGGATGTAAGATCCTTCTGGAAAATATGGCATGAAGAAAGCAGCATGACATGAAGCAAAGCCAGATGGAAAAACTGATGAATCACTTTCTGATGAAAGGAATGAGGACATGAATGACTCATGAACGAAAGTGATGGATGGTCTGTGCCCTATGAAGAAGTCCCAAAAGATGAAGACTTCATGACGAAGAATAAATTCATGACATCAAAGGAAGGAGCTCTTCAAGCAGTTGGTTGTTCCATGATATCCACATGAGGAGTTGTTGTAGGTCCCTAGTTAAGAGGGAGCATGAAAAGAAGTTTCTTACTTGGAAGAAACTTGGAAATTCTTAAGCCAAGAGGGAGCTTAGGTACATTCCATTTGTAGGAATATTTACATTCCTTTATTGAAACATATCCTCCCTATCTGAGAGGGAGATATAGACACATCATTCTGGTCTTCACCTGGGAAGACAAAATGGAGGATTTGGTAATTATTTGGCATCCGATACTCTTTGAGGACGAGATAGGGAATCCAACAGAAGAGTAGTCATGGAGGACCGATATTCTTTGAGGGCTAGGGAGTCCAAGATAAGAATCATCCTCATGGAACACACCCTAAGTACCTGGGTAGGGGATGTTCCGAGAGAGATAATGATGAGAGAGTCTATAAATCATTGGGCTTGCCAGCATTGAGCTCAAATCTTGTGGAGAGATGGATTTGTTAGTCAAGGCCTTGCTATGTAACAATGTTCGTTGATATGATGCCATACAAATGAGTTACCAATCCAAAAATTTTCTTATGAGAAATTCTTCATATTGAAAATGACCAAGTACCATTATGAATACCTCCCTAGTTAAGAGGGAGTGTTGAAAAGTGTAACTAGGTTCAGTCTTCATAATGATATGTAATTGTGACTTTTGTAAATGATGTAATGAAGAAAATAAAATTATTAGTGTAAGCCTTGCTTCATGGGTTTCATGAGAAAGTCATTTTATTTTAGATGGCTCCCAATAAGAGCCTTAGAATTTGTCATTAAGGTCAAGGAATTACGGTCATGTATGAAGAGCTCTTCTTGAGCATGTGTAAAATGTATATGAGTCAATTAAGTGTCTAGAAAGCCCTCCAAAGACTAGCGTTGTCCTCTTCTCTTGATGTTGGCCTACAAAATGAAGTAATAACTCATGTCGACTCACCCAAAGTAACACACCCATTCTGATGCTAACGTCGGCTCATTATATGGACGAATGACTATATATACAAGGCTAGGGTCATCGCAAAAGACATAATTCAAAAGCTCGGATATCTGAGATTTTTGGTGGCAACAGTAAGTTCGGATGTCTGGTTTTTGGAGACAAAATTGTGCACATATCTCTATAGTCTCGAATGGGTAACAATAGTTCAAATATATCTCTCTCTTTGTAGTTCCGGATGGGTGAGACAGAGATTACAGTTAGGATTGGACTCTGAATTTCGGGTAGTCAATTACAATGGCAACTTTAGAATGAAGTGTTAGAGAGATAGCAAAGATATTTTTATGGCTAACTACAAAAATAGAAGCTCGATCTCTGAATGAATGATCTTTGTGCTACAGTTCGAACAAGAGAATATAGTTCATAGTTCGATGCTCTAAAATAGTCACAGGGTCGCATCATAAAGGACCTACAGTTTGACATTACACCACAGTGATTCAATCTCACAACAAAGTGAAAGGAGCATTCAGTACCATTGTTTGAAGAAGGTCTCAAATATTAGTGACCATGGTATTACTTCAGGATTCAGTGCTACTGTTGAAGAAGAGATCCTTATTATTACAGTGATCACAGTGACTATAGTGATCTCATATAATGCAAAGCAGAACAAACCGAGAGAAAGTAATCAATAAGGTGGAAGAGAACTTGTGTCTTGATCTTGGAGAGACTACTAGATCAAGGGTCTTGGTCTTGTTATTCGTTAATTGGAATCTCTATAGAAAGAATTTGTGTGGGTTTTCCTCTCGAAGAGTGAGAGGTTTTAGCCCTAGCTCATAATAGCCTACATGTTGCGTCTCTTGTGTATTTACGTTCATGCATTAGTTATTGTTTGATGAAGAATAACATTAATAATCTAACATGAAGAAGATCCTAATCTAAACAAGAAAAAAGAATTCACAAGAAGTCACTAATAGAAGAGAAATCACCTAATGCTAATGCCCTAGATTTCTCAACAAGCATTAGGGCCTAAATAGCAAGGAGTAGTTTGGATCTGTGGATGGAGGCTTCAAGGATTATAAGTTACGACAATGCTCCTACAAGTAGTGGTCCCAAAGGAGTACATGGCTTAGGGGGAGTAATGGATCTGTTTCGGCTTGTATGGAGACATGTAGACACACCACATACGTCTTGGGGCCCTTATTGTGCACATCACCTTGGAGCATCACATATGTACTCTTGGAGTGGAGCACTTTACTTGTGTTGGACTACAAAGCATTTATTATAGGGTGTTTGTAAGGGCTTGGGCCCAAATATTATTGATGGTCTCCATTACTCCTATATATATAGAGAGAGAGAGGAAGGAGAGAGTCTCTTAACATCATTATCATACTCTTCTATTTGTACTTGACTTCTTGGAGTGGTTTGCTAGGGTTCACAAGGAAACCCTAAGACAAGTTATACAGTGTTCCATGGGGACGCATCCCCAAGGTCGAGTGCACGCACCCCTTGCACCCCACGCACTTGGGACGAGGGGATGTCTGGGGAAACTTTTCCCCACATCCCCCTTTTGGGGAGACGCAAGGGGGGACGTTTCACCAGTGTGGGGGACGTGACTCCCCAAGACGCCCACCTCAAAATGGGTTATGCGTCCCCCCTTAAATTTGCTTGTAAACAATGATTTATGACAGGGAAAACCTAGTATTTTACCATATTTCCCTACTAATGCTATGCAATTCATGGTGATGTTATATTCTTAAAGTAAAAGTGACATTCTCCTTTATTTTTCATTTTCATCATTCTACTTAAATTTTTAAATTGGATTTCATATGGAGAAATTAGAATTTTAGATCTCACTCAAAATCCAGCAGACTTAACAGTTTTTCAGGAATTTAGGATTCAAGGGATTGCAATGTTCCATTGCATTTTGTGATGTACAAGGGTATGGAATTAGTATTTAATCAAGAGCACCAGGCCCTCTATGTATTTTAGAGTGACTTTTAGACTCATCACTCCACTGTTTTTGAGTTTTAGCTATTATATCAATTTACTATTCCAGACTTTAGATTTCAGTATCTATTATAGTCTATTTTTTTTAGTACTAATTAGATTCTAGAATGATAAATGATGGATTTAAATTTTAAATCAATTTAAAATCTAGAATGATGAATTTAATTTTTAAACCAATGTAGATTCTAGAATGGTGAACAATGAATAATGAATATGGATCATATTATTTCATTATTGAATCTCGTGGTCTATGGATGAATCATGTATGTATTAGTGAGAATGATGAGTATGGATCAATGTATTTCATTATTTAATTCCAATATGTATGTATTATTGTATTTATGCTTTCATTATAGAATATGAATTTGATATATATATATATATATATATATATATTAAAGGAACAAAAATTATATACCCCGACATCCCCCTGTCCCCCCTAAATTTCCCTAAAATTTGAGCATACTCCCACATGTTCCCTTTGTGTGTCTCCTCGTCCCGGAGTCTTGGTGGAACATTGACGTTATACATGGGAGAAAATATTTGTTGGAGACTGCTCTCTCTTACCTATTCATTTGTACTTGGTTTCTCTCTCACTTGGAGTCGGAAGGATCTTATGATTTTCTTTGAGCATCTTGAAGTCTAAGATTCAAGTTTCATCCATTTTCTTCCGGTGAATTGTCATGCTGTTTAACGGAGAATTTAGGTAGATAAACCCTTATAAAACAAGGGCAATGTTATCAAAAGTGGGTTAATCCAGCAACCTAAAGCAATGGAGATGTGAAAAATGAAAGTAACAAGAGACAACAACAATACGAAAGTTACCATGATTTAGAAGTTGCAAGATTTAAGGGAAGGAGTTATATACAATGGTTCTCTCACCTATCACATACAAACCTACACTAGACACTCTGTTTTGGACATAGGGTTACTAATCAAATGGACTCATTTGTACCAAATCATGCTACTGGAATACATAACTTGTGTTGGAGATATTGTATATAAAAACTTAAACCAAGCCCCAATGTATTAAACAACAAAGAAAATAAAAGGCACAACAACTAAAGAAGAAAGTTGTCATTTGAATATATATATATATATCAGGGTATAAAAAGTTGAGACAAAATTTGTAGGGCTGACCTAACCTAGCACATCCAAGCTGACCTTAGATGTCTAATCCAAATATTAAGTTAACCTTACAAAAACTCGTATTTTAATAAGAATGGATGGTGGGCTGACTTGTGTTGAAGGGGAAAAAGTCGACTTATTGTTGGGTTTGCAATGAATAGGGGTGTTGGTGTTAAAATTGGCAACTAGGGCCAAACTCCACGTTGGTCATCTTATTTATGGCAGCTGATATTTTTCTTGGTCATCGAGAGGTGTAGGATTGATCTAAAGATCATCCGATTCCGATAAGTATTCATGGAGTTACGAATTTATTTGTGTTATAAGACAATTTGTCAAGGTTGGCCAGCAACCAAATAAACCCCACATGTGCTCAATGTGTTAGTATAAAAGGAGATGACTTGAGAGTCATTTCTCACACACACTTCTATCTTGATTTCTCTCCACTTGTCTTGGGTTTTAGTGGAAGAGAAATCTAGGAGTGGAAGCCCTAGATGTTGGAGGAAAGAAGAGTAAGGGAGCTGCCCTAAAAGAGATGCCCTAGCCCTAGACGCTATCAAAGAAGAAGTCTAAAACATTGTCAAGGAAACATGCCCTAGCCGCAGTCTTGGAGGAATCTTATCAAAGCTAAGAGAGGCCCTAACGCTATCCAAAAGGCAGCCCTAAACGTTGTCGAAAGGCAACACTAAATGCAGTCTAAGGGCAGCCTAAACGTTGTCCAAGAGGCAGCCCTAAACACTGTCCAAGAGCAGTCCTAAATGCTATCCAAAAGGCAGCCCTAAATGCAGTCTAAGGGCAGCCTAAACGCTGTCTAAAGGCAGCCCTAAACGTAGTCTAAAGGGAGCCCTAACGCTAACCTACGGTGCCCTAGATGCATGCCTAATACGGTTAAAAAAGTGGGTTGTAGGTGACCCTCAAAACAAGGGCAACATGAGAGTTTGAGGACTCAAACATGCCCAGGACAGCAATGCTAATAAATGGGACAGCTAGGCTACATGGTGCTGCTAAGACACATGGGACAGCAACAAGGAATGGCAAGGCAAAGGGGACAGCAACAAGGTATAGTATGACTGTTAGGGACAACAGCTACAGCATATATCTAGGCAACAGTGGATAGGGACAGCTGCATAATAAATGGGACAGCAAGATATGCTAAGATAAATGGGACAGCTAGGGATGATGCTTGGTGCAGCAAACAGTGGGACAGCAAGCACTCATAGGAGCAGCAATGGATGGCTAGCATGGTACAGCAAGGCTGCAAATGGGACAGCAACCAAGTATGGTGCTGCAAACTCATTAGACAGCAACAAGGTACAGTGTGCTAGTAAATGGGACAACAAAGGGATATTAAAGCAAAGTGGGATAGCAACTGTGACATGACAGCAACAAGCATGGACAACAGCAAGCATGACAAGCGTGGACAGCATGGATAGCAATGGCAAGCATGGTGTTGTAAGCACATGAGACATGTTGTATGAAAACATGGTTCAACAATGGCACATGGGACAACAGTGCAACATAAGGTGTAGCAATCATGAGGTCCAACATTGTGATGATGGGTGCAGCATGGTGCAGCACGGTGAGGTGCAGCATGATGACGAGATGCAGCACAATGATAGGTGAAGAAGGCACCTTGGAGAATCAGTTGAAGCATCATGTCTTCATCTGATCTCATGTATCATCTTCTTAGAGATGATCTATACTCTTATCTAGATAAGTCAAAGTGTTGACTTCTGTTGTAAATGTACTATCACTCTCTCTCTCTGCTGAACTATTGAAGAACATATAAGAAGAATTGATCAAGGGCTTCCCCACATTGGGTTTGTCCCTGGCTAGCGCCAAATCTTCTGTCCTCTTGTCTTGGCTTGTATTCTACGATTTATGTTTATGTTCTATCTGCAGTTTACTTTAATGCTAATGTGATTGCTAATTTGGAAAAGATATTGAGCTAACTGTGAAAATTGAAATAAATTGCTCTAAGCATAGAACATACCTAAAATTGACATGGTATCATAGGTGAGGTGAAGACAAAGCCCAAGCAAGAGTGAAAGAGCAATCACCAAAGACAGTTGGAAAAGAAAAAAAGGATCAATGGATTCCTCATCCCTCTTTTAATTCACCGAGGGTGAAGTCGAAGCAGAGAATATTATCAGAATGGCACAGTGGAAGTTTTTGATGGCCTACCTAAAGATCACTTCAATGAGAAGTCCGGATCTAAAGGTGGATGGAAAGGCAGATGCCTTGGTTGCAATAAATCCGTCCATTATGTGAAGCAAGTGTCTGAATGGCACGGACACATCACTTGATGATGATAACAATCATTTCAAGGACATCTTCAATGATCAGAGGAATGACAAGTAATGCAGGACATCAAGGAAATGGTCGACTCTTCAAAGAAAGCAAGGAACCCTAGGTATGAAAAATCAAATGTTGTTTCTTAAAAGATAAAGAAGCGTTATCTTGTATTGGCCCTCTCCTTCAGAGTCTATGGGAATCTGGCTTATTGATTATAGTGCTTCAAGGCACTTCATCGGATAGAAGGGTGATCTCTCTAATTTAGTAGAGATGGAAACAATGGTGGGATTATACTTGGAGCCGATGCCACCTATCCCAGAAAGGGTGTAGGGAATATTACAACTCAATTGAATGAGGGTAACTCGATTCATTTAAAGAATCTCTTTTATGTACCTAATCACAAGAAAAACCTGGTTTCCATTTCGGCAATGGAAGTCAAAGTTTTCAGGGTAGCATTCTTCGATGGAAAGGTACGTGTTTGAAAATAGAATTTTCTAAAATAATTTTACTCATGGGTTCAGGGTTGGAAAGCAGGATGGTCCATTGGGGACCATGTCAGTTATCACATCTCATCTATAGCATTGGAGGTCTACTTATTATGGGGCCCTATCCGATATGAGTCAAATGGTGAAAGGGATGCCTAAATTCAAGAAGACCATGAAGGTACATGTCTAAGATGTACCGAAGTAAAATCTTACAAGGGGACCATTCCCCTCATATAACAAGTCCACAGGTTTAGAACAACCCGAGGAGTTTGAGATTCATGATCAGGAATCTCATG
Source organism: Pinus tabuliformis (assembly GCA_031772625.1). Taxonomy (NCBI): domain Eukaryota; kingdom Viridiplantae; phylum Streptophyta; class Pinopsida; order Pinales; family Pinaceae; genus Pinus; species Pinus tabuliformis. The sequence goes on from CM062806.1 coordinate 587,129,811, forward strand.
TATACAAGTGGAAGAAAGCCCTTTATGGCTTGAAGCAAAACACCCCATGCTTAATATGAGAGGATTGATAGTTTTCTGATGAAGTTGTGATTCACTAGGAGTGAAGTCGATCCAAGCCATTACTTGAAGGTTGTGGATGATAGACCTCTCATACCGGCACCTTTTGAGGACGACCTATTTCTAACAGGTGCAGATCCTCTCATTTGTAGAAGTAAGAGGGAGTTGGATTCCGAATATGGAATGGTAAACTACGAGCCCATGCCTACCTCGAGGATCTTAACATTCAAAAGTTATAGGTAGTGATGCTAGACCAGATTTGGGAAATGCCTCTGATCTTCATAAACTCATTCGCATTAATGTTCTTGGTGAACTTCCATCCGGATATATGATTTACAGTTAGTATGATGAGCTCATATATGGTTGAGCCTCATTGGATTGGTGCCAAGAATCTTCTGATATATCTTCAGGGCACAATCTCTCATGAATTGAGATAAATTGTCGGAAATGTGAAGCTGCATGATTATTCGAATGTTGACTAGGTATGCACTGTGGAGGATCACAAGAGCACTTCTGAGTGCTGGTTCTCTTTGGGTTCTGCTTCCATATCCAGGATAAGCAAGAAGCAGAAGACGGTTGCTTTGAGCACTGTTGAAACCTAATACATAGCTACAAGAATGATCTCGTGTGAAGCTGCCTGGTTGTGGAAGCTCTTCAGCGAGCTATATGTACACATGATGGATACCACCATGATCCTCTGTATCAACCAGGGGGGATTCGATTCTTGAGGAATCCTGTATTCTATGATTGCTCCAGCAGATAGACATCAGATACTACCTTATCAAGGATATGTTACATCGATGAGCAAGGAGGCTCCATAGCATTGAGACTGATGTACAAGTCGCAGACATTCTGTCAAAGCCACAGGGAAAGGTCGAATTTGTGACTTTCCTGAGCGACTTGGAGTCATTGAGAGACCCTCTTATGAGGGTCCTGCATGTTGCATGCATTGAGCTCTAGGAGCTCCGAGGGGCTTGGAGTACTTACAGGAGCAACAAGCGACCATAGGGCGACTCACCCTCCCCTAATGGTGCACTGTGTACAAGGTGAATGGCTCAGTCTTCCCCTGTGATACCCTAAGGCGACTTAGGGACAGGATGAATGGTTCTCCTGTCCAGGCATTCTACCCATGCAGTCTAGGACTCATGGGAAGTACCTCTCATCTGGCCAATGAGCAGGGAAATGGGGTTAGGGACCATAGTAGTACTATCGATGGACGCATCGTTGTATCTACCAATACTCCCTATGCTAGAATGACCTCCATTAATCTGGGATCAATGAAACTAATCTGGGATCAGTATGAGTGGTTTGAGACACTCTCTTGTGATATTGATCTAGGATCAATAAAATTGACTTTGGGTCAGTAGGGGATGGTATGAGACATTCTCGATCAATTCTTCTTCTTCATGGTTCAGCATAACAGAGCAAAGCAGAGCTCAGCAGAGCAGTGCAAGGCACTGATGGTAGAGATAGTACAGTCGGACATATGGATCTGCAGTTCTCCCTAGTTGAGAGGGAGTGTTAAAATTGGCAACTAGGGCCAAACTCCACTTGGGTCATCTTATTTATGGCAGTTGATATTTTTCTTGGATCCCTCTCATTGAGAGGTGTAGGATTGATCTAAAGATCATCCAATTCCGATAAGTATTCATGGAGTTATAAATTTATCTGTGTTATAAGACAATTTGTCAAGGTCAGCCAACAACCAAATAAACCCCACATGTGCTCAATGTTTTAGTATAAAAGGAGACGACTTGAGAGTCATTTCTCACACACACTTCTATCTTGATTTATCTCCACTTGTCTTGGATTTTAGTTGAAGAGAAATCTAAGAGTGGAAGCCCTAGACATTGGAGGAAAGAAGACTAAGGGAGCTGCCCTAGAGGAGATGCCCTAGCCCTAGACGTTGGCAAAGAGAATTCTAAGACGTTGTCAAGGAAGCATGCCCTAGCCGCAGTCTTGAAGGAATCTTATCAAAGCTAAGAGAGGCCCTAACGTTGTCCAAAAGGCAGCCCTAAACGCAGTCTAAGGGCAACCCTAAACGTTGTCTAAAGGAAGCCCTAAATGCAGTCTAAGGGCAGCCCTAAACGTTGTCCAAGAGGCATCCCTAAACGTTGTCCAAGAGCAACCCTAAACGCTGTCCAAACAGCCCTAAACACAGTCTAAGGGCAGCCCTAAACACTGTCTAAAGGCAGCCCTAAACGCAGTCTATAGGGAGCCCTAACGCTAACCTATGGTGCCCTAGATGCAGGCCTAATACGGTTGAAAAGGTGGGTTGTAGGTGACTCTCAAAACAGGGGCAGCATGAGAGTTTGAGGACTCAAACATGCCCAGGACAGCAATGCTAATAAATGGGACAGTTGGGCTACATGGTGCTGCTAAGACACATGGGACAACAGCAAGGGATGGCAAGTCAAAGGGGACAACAGCAAGGTATAGTATGACTGTTAGGGACAGCAGCTACAACATATATCTAGGCAGCAGTGGCAAGGGACAGCTGCATAATAAATGGGACAGCAAGATATGCTAAGATAAATGGGACAGCTAGGCATGATGCTTGGTGCAGCAAATAGTGGGACAGCAAGCACTCATAGGAGCAGCAATGGGCAGCTAGCATGGTACAGCAAGGCTGAAAATGGGACAGCAGCCAAGTATGGTGTTGCAAACTCATTAGACAGCAGCAAGGTACAGTGTGCTAGTAAATGGGACAACAAAGGGATGCTAAAGCAAAGTGGGATAACAGCTGTAACATGACAGCAGAAAGCATGGACAGCAGCAAGCATGGCAAGCATGGACAACATGGATAGCAGTGGCAAGCATGGTGTTGCAAGCACATGAGACATGCTGTATGACAACATGGTTCAAAAATGGCACATGGGACAGCAGTGCAGCATAAGGTGCAGCAGTCATGAGGTCCAGCATTGTGATGATGGGTGCAGCATGGTCCAACACGGTGAGGTGCAGCATAATGACGAGATGCAGCACAATGATAGGTGAAGGAATCACCTTGGAGAATCAGTTGAAGCAACATGTCTTCAACTGATCTCATGTATCATCTTCTTAGAGATGATTTATGCTCCTATGTAGATTAGTCAAAGTGTTGACTTCTGTTGTAAATGTACTATCTCTCTCTCTCTCTCTGTTGAACTATTGAGGAACATATAAGAAGAATTGATCAAGGGTTTCCCCACATTGTTTGTCCTTGGTTGACGCCACATCTTGTGTCCTCTTGTCTTGGCTTGTCTTCTACGATTTATGTTTATGTTCTATTTGCAATTTACTTTAATGCTGATGTGATGCCTAATCTAGAAAAGGTATTGAGCTAACTATGAAAATTGAAATAAATTGCTCTAAGCATAGAACATACCTAAAATTGGCAATTGGCAAGCATGGAGTTAATCTATACTAAGGATCAAGGTGACCCCTATTGAGATCATTTACTTAATTTGCAAGGAAGATATTGTCATTACTAAGTTTTCTTAATTTGCAAGGGAAGTATTGTCATTGTTGATTTTTCTTGTTGTGTGTGGGGTGACATTATAATTTTAAAGGCACCCACTTGGAGCCCTCCCATCAAATGCTAAAGGAAAATTTAGTATTGTCATTGTTGATTTTTCTTGTTGCATGTGGGGTGACATTATAATTTTAAAGGCACCCACTTGGAGCCCTCCCATCAAATGCTAAAGGAAAATTTTATAGTTCTATTGGAATGATTGCAAAGGAAGGGGATTTTGGGAATTGAGCACTGACTTGGATGCCATGTTGTCACCATAGAAGAATGCCACCATGCATTGGAGGACCATTCGAGGTTGGATGCTACGAGTAGAAAACCCTTTTTGGATGATGTGTTTCAACTTTGAGGGCTTTTGTACATGTGGCTTGAATGCCCCTACAATTTATAATTTTAGAAGATACCTATCAATCCTTATTGGCAACCCTACAAGAGGAGGGCCTTCTTGGTTGTGTTGAAGATAAGAAGGGTATTGATGAAGAAGAATGTACTACAGCCCTACGACAAGAGAAACCTCCTCATCTGCCTCAAATATCTTGTTATAGTAAAAATAAAGCATTAATGGAAGGTCCTAGCCTTGCCCTGGAAGATAATGATCTAGAAGTCTCTGCCTCAAATATCTTGTTATAGTAAAAATAAAGCATTAATGGAAGGTCCTAGCCTTGCCCTTGAAGATAATGATCTAGAAGTCTGGAATCACACACTCTTGATCAAGTGTTTGTTAAGAAGGACAATGGGAAAACTGTTGAAGGTAATATATTTCAAAGCAAAAGGATAGATTTGACAATTTTCATACCAGTGATTTAAGGACTGAAGATGTATTTCCAAATCAGATTTGTGACCAAAATTTGCTGCCCCCAGTGATTTAAGGACTGAAGATGTATTTCCAAATCAGATTTGTGACCACAATTTGAAGATGGCGGCATCATTGATGAAGCACCATTGAGGAAGGGGACTAAAATATGGATAAACATTTTGAAGAATGAAAATTTTTTATGCAGCTGAATCCAAAATCATATGCTGTGAGCTTTGAGGGAAGCCCTACCTATGACAGTGATGATTACAAAGGTGAAAGGACAGAATTGTTGTCATTCATGATGACAAGAATACCACTGCTTTGGCAACAAAAGGGCATCATTTTTTATGACAATTTTGTTACTTGTTTTGTTGAAGGAAATAATGCAAATATAAACTATTGTACACATAAACATTTTGATGGCCTTAAAGGGAAAACAAATGCCGCCTTCATTGGATTTGATTTACAATATGGAGATAACATTGCTTCCCTGGTTGAGGGTCACTTGAATTCCAAAAATAGAGAAGGTAACAAATTAATACAACAACCCTGAATTCCACCTTGATCTGGATTTATGCTCTAGAAGATCTTATATAATGTACTTTGATGGGCCACCAAAATTTGATGATGAAGAACTGCACTATGATGAAAGTTGAAAACATATTTTCAAGGATGAAAGAGAAGGACATGTTCCAAATCTAAAAAGGGATGAAGAGTTTCAAGGCTTTATAGATATTACTCCAAATTATGTTCAAACTTCATGCTAAAAACAAGCTAGAATGTAAAAAGCTTATTATCCTTTATGACTCTACAGTAGGTTCAATCACTATGAACAGATATGTCATGAATTTGCAGAGAATTGGCATGTAAAATATGATACAAACCTAGAATGCAATAATGAAAAATAGCACAAGGTCTCTTGGCAAGATGATGGGCAACAATTCCCACATATATGGTGCGAATAAAGAGATTATCTGAGGAAAATGCAGTTGATGGATTTGCCTTGATTAATTTAAAGCAGATTAATGTTGATGAAACAAGTTCCATGTTTTTTTCTAAAATTAAAGGGGGTGGATGCTCATATATTCAATTATGAAAGTAGCAACTCACAATCAGCCCACTAAAGTCATAAACCAAATTTAATGTACTTCGAGGAAGCTCCAAATTGCGGAACTAGAAACAACAATCTTGTTTATGTGTACAAGGAAATCCAAGGAAAGAGAACAGGGATTGATGAAGTTGATCTAGATTGTTTACATCTTGTTATAAAAAGGTCGAAATATGTCCAATCTAAATTTCCAAAGGGTAAACCACAACAGAAAAAATCGATTGTGATAGTGTAGGGCTTACAGCGACATGTATTAAGCTTTGAGGTAATCTCAAGTGCTTGGCTTATCCAATTCAGTTCAAATGCTTCATCCTTGTGTAAGGATTTTGTTGTCTTCTCCAGTTGTGTTTGCTATAATTCCAGGGCTTCCCTAGCTGATCCACTCTATGTAACTCCAGATTTCTAAGTATCAGTTCTTTTCTTGCCCTGAATTTCTGTTAATATCCCTTCCTCAACCTTAGTTCTTTCAGGGTAGGGACTCTAGTGGGTAACGAGGCTCTGCCTCACCTCTTCAATTGTCCAGGGCGAATAATTCTAGTTGAGGGTAGTCATCCTTGTTGGAGAATGTAACTAGTTTCAGTCTTCATAATTGTCATTTGACTCATGTAATGATGTAAATCTTATTTCGAGAAAGAAAATGATGTAAACAATAAAAGAAAATTATTTTTGGAGCATCAGTTTCATGCTCAAATTATTTGTCATTAGGTCTCCAAGGGTTTACATGAGCCAAAGATTCATTATTATATTGTAAAAGACCCTTTCGGGCACTTGTATAAAAGAAAGAAAAATTATTTTTATATGGAAATGTCTAGAAGGCTCCTAAGAACCAAGTCAGCCAGCTAAGAACAAATCGAAGGGTTATTCGAGCCCTAGGAAAGGCTATATAAAGGAAGGCATTCGACCTATTGACACACACATCAATCAAGTATCTTCTTGGGTTCGATTTGTAATGGAGAAGGAATGTGAGAGTCCTAGAAGACAAGAGAGAAGGCTAGCAAAGGAGAAGGAAGCCCTAGAGGGAATGTGAAGCTTTGAAACCTTGCTATTGGTTGCTCACACGTGCGAGTACCCTAAGAGTATAGGGTTATCTCAGGTCCACAATTGCAGTAAGTGCTACAAGATGTCTTGGGGAGGACGAAAGGCTAGAAGAGCCCTAACTCGCTTGGAGATCTTGTCTTGGAAGATTGGCTGGTTGGCCTGGTTCTTGGTGGCAACCTTGGTCTAGGGTTTGGTCATGGAAGTCTCCTTTGAAGTTGACTCTATAAGAAGAGAATTTATTTATGGGTTATCCACTTGGAAGGGTTTTTCCCTGGCTTGGAGCCTATATCTTGTGTTCATTATGTGTGGTTGTGATCTTCTTGTTTTGGCACATTATGTGTGGTTGTGATCTTGTTTTAGCATTTATTTGAAGATAAAAACATAAGCATATTAAAGAAGAAAAAGAACTTAACATCACAGGTAAATGTCATGTATGGAAAAGAGAATTAAATGTTGCCCTCATCGATTTTCCAATATTCCAACATGATATCAGAGCTAAGGACAAGAGTACAAGCAGCTAAAAGACCAATGGAAGAAGTCTTACATTGCTCCAAAAGCCAAAAGAAAACAAACTGTTTGCATAATCCCAAAGACCGAACTGATTAGAAGTGAAGCTAATCCAAGAAAGGCAACTTTCTATGCATACTAGTGATAGTACAGACCTCTCAAATCAGATCGAAGTTTTGTGCATAAGATCGAAATTTCTGTAATCTCCTTGAAGGCCTAATAGGGCTACAAGGAGGCCTAATCTGAAGTGCAAGAAATCATTAAAACTCCTCTAAGGCAACTGCAGCTCCTAGAGGTCTAGAAAAGGAGAGAAGAGTAGTCTTTTTGGGACAGTTTCTCATAAATGTCTAAGCAGAATTAGAACAGAAGAAACCAATGTGGAAGAGAGATTTGTCTGAGGCATAATTCATGATGAGTTTCTCTATTGGTAGGGCCAAAAATTCTTGTAAGGGTTACAGGTGAATGGCTCTCTGCCTAGGAGGGCCTAGAAAGCCTCAAAGGAGTCCCCTTTAGGCTACATTCACACACTATATCAAACAAGGGTTGGCTACCTAAAGAAAGGATAATCGTAGGTTTGGTTAGGACTAGTTTGAGCAAATAAGCCAGCGAATTGGGGGAGCACAAAGAACTGATTGGAGTATCTTTTGAGGGTCGAGCTAATTTATGGAACGACTAAGAATTGAAAGACAAGTCTGGATGAATTTTGGGACTGTCTTTGCATGGTGCAGCAGCATATGGAGCGGGAGGCTAAGGAAGGAAAGTTGCAGCTATAGGAGGCCCATTTGGAACCTATAATAAGCGTTGACGTGGACTGTAATAAGTGCAGCTATATGAGGCCTATTTGGAACCTATAATAAGGGCTGACCTGGACTGTAATAAGCCCTAACCAGAGGGTCGATGTTGCACTATGATAGTGTGAGCTTGATTCCATCAACAAGGGCATTGAAGAAAGAAAGGATTGATGAATGTCATTCAACATTTCGTTTAAACTTTAAAGCAAGGAACTATGGTAGGCATCCAATTTGAGGATCTGTAGCAACATCTACAACATGCCATTACCAAAAGTCGAGAGAAGCAGGAGGTTAGAGAAGAGCATCCTGTCTTGACATCTTTGAAAACCTCTCTTGAAGTAATTCTAAAGGAAAAACAACTTCAACTATGAGATCGAATCCTTAGGAAGTAGTCCCCTTCAAATAAACCGAAGACAAATCGTTGACAGGAAAGGATGAGGTAAGGCTGCAAGAAGGTATGTGTGATCTCAAGGCAATAAATATGCATTTACATTGTTCTTGCTTAAGGGTCTATATAAGGTACGCATTAGGGTTTGGTTGCATCTAGGGTTTGTAGACCTCATCTTGTTGAACACTTTTGGTATCTAGGGATTGTAAACCCTAGAGGAAACTTGCATAGAAAACCCTAGTAACAAATCCTAACCCTAATTTGGTTTGTTCCCTCGTAGAAGCCCTAGTTTTTTTGTTATCTAGGGTTTCTAAAAAAATCTGGGACATGGAAAACCCTAGCGAGGGTGGAATTGGATGATATCTAGAGTTTGACTTCCAAACCCTAGGGCTGATATTTCCAAAGGAAAAATCAAATAGTTTAGGGTTTGTACTTAGAATCCTTGGAATTCACCCTCTAAGAAAACCATGGAAACCCTAGATTGACAAAATTGACTTCATGCTCTTGTATTTGTATATTTTTCTTGGTTGCAAATGTTGATGACCTAAAATGACCTCATCAACATATGGGAAGGCCATCTAGTAAGAGTCACAAATCAGACTCTTATCTGTTTAAATGATCGCTTTGACTAGTTCTATTTTGTTCACTTACCCCCCCTCTCCTCGTTGACTTATGATGTCTCAAATTGAGGCTCAACAAGAAGAGAGAAATCAGATTAACTCTCTTGCAGTGCACTGCAAGAAAGAAATCCTCACATTGAATTGCGGGCTCAACTAAGCCTCACCTAAAGTTTGCCCCTACGTAAGAGGACTTCTAAGAATACAGTGTTTAATCTAAATGCAAGTAAAATAAAAGGAATCCTAAGCCAATCTCAATTAGGAAGATGTAGATCTAATCCTAATAGACAATAGAGTAATTAAATGAATAAGGATTTAACATGCCCCTTTTATGATGAATATCAGAGTGTGAAAAGTTTTAATAGCTGATATAATGAGTGCACGGCATGCTTTGAGTGGAGATTTTAAAATGAGAAGGCAATGCAGTCCTTGGACTTGTTAATAATGAGCATGATGGAAGGAGTCCTTGGACTTGTTAATAATAAGCATGATGAAAGGAGGGAACTATAAGGACCCTAATGCTAACAAGGTCATTAGAGTAAGCATGTATCATTGTATTTTATAGAAGAATCTTGATTTAGTATGGCATCATAGATAGAAGCATGTGATAGTAGCATAGTTAAAGTCTACTTGTTTGAATTGCTTGAAATCATCTACTCTTTCAAGAATGAAAAGATTGAGGACCATTATGCATAAGTGTTCAACCATACACTGTCTAAAATTATGTTAGAGGAAGTAATTTCGCTAAGGTGGATTGAGTAAGCACGTATCATTGTATTTTTTACAAGAATCTTGATTTAGTATGGCATCATAGATAGAAGCATGTGATAGTATCATAGTTAAAGTCTACTTGTTTGAATTGCTTGAAATCATCTACTCTTTCAAGAATGAAAAGCTTGAGGACCATTCTACATAAGTGTTCAACCATACATTGTCTAACATTATGTTAGAGGAAGTCATTTTGCTAAGGTGGATCATCATGATCCTGTAAGAATCGTCATCTTGGAAGGCTCATGAAAGAAGCATTATGACAAGATTACTATATATTTCATATTGCACGGAAACAATACTCTAAAAGGGATGAAGGAATGCAGTTGGTCAAGTTGCAGGCTCATTGTTGAATACATTTAGCTAGATGATTGTGTGAAAGATTAAGAATGCATGTTTGAAGTAATTTTGGGTAGGATTCATATAATCCTAGAAGAAAAGTTAAGCTATGCATAGTGAATCTTTCATTTGGTTATATGATGCATAAGAAGATGAATTTGACTTACTCTAAATGATAAGAATATTAAAGACTTCCTCAGTAGAATATATGCATATATATTAGTGATCAACATCTAGTATAATCTCTAGAAGAGAAAAGTGACATGGTAATCAAGTTAGATCCTTGGACACTTTGATGCATGAAGGAAGAACCATATGGAATGGACCTTGAAGATGTTGATGATGAGAAAGTTGTCGCAATGAGGTAAGCCTAATGTTAATATTTATTGTCAATTATCTGGTTAACATATTGTTTTGCTACCTGGAAGAATGTTGCAAGATGACAGTTGAGGCAAGTTCAACTGTATGGAATGTATGAAGAATGTTGAAGAAAAATCAATATCCGGTACCTGGCAACTGTAAAGTCAAGATGTGCTCATCTTGGGATTGAAAGGTAGCAGTGCGAGAAGATAACCTGAAGGTCAAAGGAGAACACTTTCTTGATGAAGCTATGATCTGTTGGAAACTTGGAAAAGCTCAATATAATGCCTTCATTGAAATTGACAAGTTGAAAGTGATGTGCAAGATTAATGACCTAGAACCTGTCACAAGATTGAAGAAGATGGCTCCATGATACCTCGAAAGGAAGCAAGCTCAATACGATGAGATGCAGAGAAAAGAGGGAGCCAGGCAACTATGAAGAACTGGCAATTGATACTCTTATGAAGACAAGCTAGAAAGCTTGTGGATATGACTTCCCAATTAGAAAGGAAGTCAGGAATCACCTCTAGATTTGAGGGGGGTAAAGGAGTCTCCTTGAATAGGAGCAAGGATCTATTCTCAAGTTAAAAGGAGAATAGGGATATCCTCTTTGGTTGAGAGGGAGTGATGTTGGACATCACATGTGCATTCTACTTCATGTGTCAAGCACTTGACCAAGACTATCAATCGTAAGTCTAAGTGAAGGCCTTGGAGAGAGATGTTGATTTGGGGTAGCATTGGATGTGCTCTAGCCACGAAATTTGGTGGAGAGGTAGGGGCACATGAGATCTCCAATACCCAGAATGGGTTTGGGCAGATTCTAAACAGATCAGGAGATATTAAAATAATTAATATTTTTAGACTAAGGGAAAATAAAATATTAATGTGTATTAATATGAATTTGTGTTAGAATGGTCCAAAAGACATGGATCAAGCCAGATCTAATCTTAGCCGTTCATTACGAACTTAATCTCGATCATTGAGATTTCAACGGGAAAAGTATAAGAGGAGGCTTGAGGGTCACTTGGAGAGTGCACCAGTGACCAGAGTGACCAGTCGTTATATTCTCTAGAGCCGGGTTTGCTAAGAGAGGTAGAATCAATGATCGGGAAAGCAGTTGAGGGGCATTGAGTACAAAGAAATACAGAAGGCATAGAGTGTGTCGGGAGAGCAGCGCAGCAGCAAAGGACAGTGACGCAAAGCCAGCAAGGGCTCACGCAAAGCCACGCAAAGGCAGCCAAGTGTTGCGCAGAGCACTAGAGGGGCCAGCATAGCTGACGCAGGGCCTCCTGGGGCTGATGCAGGCCAAGGAAGGCTGGCACGGGGCCAGCACTGGGCTAGGAGAGGCTGACGCAGTCCAAATTGGGCAGACATTGGGGTTGCAGAGCAATTTTGTGCTAAGGAAATATCGGAAGGATTTTCCGAGGTTTCAACCAGGAGATTTCTCTTAAAGTATGAGGTATATCTGCTAAGGAAATTCTCTGTTGGGTAGGCCAGTTTCAGCACCCAGATTGTACTCTGATATTGCTTAATAAGAAAACCCTCAGATAGTTGCACCGGTTTTCCTGCATTGGGTTTTTCCGGGGAAATTGGTCCAAAAATAATGGTGTCATGTGGTGTGTTTGTTCTTGTTTCTTTTAGTTTCTGATATGTAATATGTTGAGCATGCACTGGTGTTTATTTTCAATATTTACTTTGTAAATAACTTGTTAAAGAAAAATAACAAGTAGGTACGAATAAATCATAAAAAGTGCATGAAGGGTTTCTAACTAAGGAAAATTAGAAACTTCAACAAACGAATGGCAGAGGATTGGATAAGCATATGTGGTTTCTTTGAGGATTGAACATCCAAGAAAGGAAAGGGATCAACACTCTTTGAGGACGTACATGTTTCCAAGATAAGAGTGGGTGAAGAGGACCGATATTCTTTGAGGATTCGGGGCCAATAATCCAAGATAAGAATAGTCTTAAAAGGACATACTTTTTGAACATCTGGATGGGGTGTGTGCCTTGTAGACGTAGTGCAATATCACACGTAAAGCCTCCCAACATAATGCTCTAGAATGAAGTAGAGTTTGTCTAGTTGGGCCTCAAAGACAGTGTTGGTTGATCATAATGTTGATGCTTACCATTGGCTTATCAATCTAACTCTTCTTATGAGAACTTTTCAAAGGGAGTATTGTCCTTGTACTGATTGGACAATTATGAATGCCTCCCTAATTAAGAGGGAGTGTTGAAGAGTGTAACTAGTTTTATTTTGCATAATTGTCATTTGACTCATGTATTGATGTAGATCTTATTTAGAGAAAGAAAATGATGTAAAGAATGAAAGAAAAATATTTTGGAGCATGGGTTCCATGCTCAAGTTATTGTTCATTAGGTACCCTAGGTTTTACATGAGTCAACGAGTCATTATTATATTGTAAAAGACTATTTTAGGCACTTGTATCAAAGAAAGAAAAACTATTTTTATATGCAAATGTCTAGAAGGCTCCTAAGAACCAAGTCATCCTTGTGAGGGCTATTCAAGCCATAGGAAAGGCTATATAAAGGAGACATTTGACCTATTGACACACATCAATCAAGTATCTTCTTGGGTTCGATCTGTAATGGAGAAGGAATGCGAGGGTCCTAAAAGACAAGAGAGAAGGCTAGAAAAGGAGAAGGAATCCCTAGAAGGAATGTGAAGGTCTGAAATCTTGTTATCTGCTGCTCACACATGCGAGTACCCTAAGAAGTCTAGGGTTACCTCAGGTCTGAAATTGCAGCAAGTGCTACAGGATATCTTGGGGAGGACGAAAGCCTAGAAGAGCCCTAATTTGCTTGGAGATCTTGTCTTGGAAGATTGGTTGGTTGGCTTGGTTCTTGGTGGCAGCCTTGGTCTAGGGTTTGGTCTTGGAAGTCTCCTTTGAAGTTGATCCTATAAGAACAGAAGTCCTTTTTGGGTTTTCCCCTTGGAGAGGTTTTGCCCTAGCTTGGAGCCTATATCTTGTGTTCATTGTGTGGTTGTGATCTTGTTTTGGCATTTATTTGATGATAAGAACATAAGCATATTAAAGAAGAAGAAGAACTTAACATCACAAGTAAATGTCATGTATGGAAAAATGAATTAAATGTGGCCCTAATCAATTTTCCAACAATCCTTTGGTAGCTCCTATGGAGCTCAAGTGGTGGGACAGTCTAGGGTAGTAGCGCGAGGACCTCCCAGATAATTATCAAGTTGGGTCAACTACATGGCTCAAAATGTCTAGGCAACGAGGCCATAGTCACCAAGGGAGGGGGGGAATATGGGAAATTCAGCCACATTCAGCCCAAAAGTCATGAATTTAGATTCAAGCCCAGGAGGTCGCGACTGCATATAGGAACATAACCTCACTGAGCACTCAATTTTACATTAGAAAGTTGGAGAGGAATGTGCACCAGGAGCGCCAGTATTTTTCAAATTATGATCTTATCGAAGAAGTCTCTCAATAGCTCCCTAATCTAGAAAACACCAAGGGGAGGAGAATCCAATATATGTTGAATTTCCATGACCTTGGGTCTAGGTTAGAGTCTTAAAATCACTGACGCTACCAAACCAAGAATCTCAACCATAAACTACTTTGCACAACAGAAATATAAAGCAGTAAATCACATATGCATAATATACACAGTTTTAAACAAAATTGTACAATATGTACAATCCCAATCTTCGTTATATTAAACAAATTGAGTAATACAACAGTCTATGGTTTACAAGATACAATGACAAACTTCGTTGGGCAACTTCTATGTCATATCTTGTCTTTTCGGTCCTTTGCTCCCATACTACTCACCAGTAGTGCCTTAGTCCATCAAGGCATCTACACATTGAGACTCCAAGAGGGTTGCCTTTTATCACTGCTACAAGTCATGTCTGCTACAATGAACAAGGACTCATCAACTGCTCTCTAGGTAGGCCTAATTCCCGAGCTCCAATCTGCCACGCTAGCAACAACTTTAGTCCATCAAAGTGTTGCACTTTGGCACAGTCCTTCACCCAACCTTCAGTTTCTCTTCATCCTTCAAAAAAGCTCGTCTAGGGCTACTTTGGGTAGCCAACACGCGGCCCTCCAACAGTCCTATGGCACCCAATCTCATCACTGCCAGATCTGCATCTAATATGACTTTTCCTCACCTCACAATGTCATAAAATTGGATCCAACATGATATAACAAGTCTGATCCAATTCTGGTCACCAAACTGTGACCCAATACACCTCACAAATGTTGCTACTACACCATGTTGCACTAGTTAGTGCAAACTTTCCAGCCCTCAACCCTTTACGCAAATCAGCAAGCAACCTCCAAATAAATGTGGTCTAGGCTGGGGAGACTCTCCTCCTTCATGTTGTGAGAAAGGGCTTAAGACCAGCCCTTAGAAGGATTCCACGCAATTTGTTGTTGTGGTATGGTCTGCAGCCTACCACACAGCCTTTTTCTCCTCCTTGAAACGACCTATAGACCACCCTAAACCATCCGCAATCCTTGTCTGCAACAGTGTTCTTTTCTGCACTTCGGCCTCCACTACGGCTTGTTTGTGCCCTAACACAGTGACCAACTTCATTGTTCTTTACCCTTAGTGTTGCGGCTTAATATGCCCAGCTTCCAGCCTTTAACATATGCCAAAGGGCCCTTCAAATGTGCCACGTTGTCCCTATAGCTACTACGGCCCAATCACATAAATAAGTTGTTCTTTTTGCCCTCTTCCATGTTGTCCTTAGGCTCTCCTTGCTACGGCTTAGACTTCCTATAATTTCAAAGGTATATTGCCCAATCTTGGATGATATAATGACTCCAATCCGTCCTCAATATATAGCCTTTAAGGCCTCCAACGAATCACATGAAGAGACACATCTACTTGGAATTTTCTTCAAGTCGACCTATTTGAAAATCCGATATTAACTATGTCAACTTCAAAAATCCATATCTCTCTAACAACAACTCGAATTCCGACAATTTTCAATGCATTGGAATCGACTTTCTGAGCACTATCATCCTCATCTGTCACATGTCGTGAACCCATCATGGTTTTGCCCCAAAACATGATGGGTGCCAAAACCCCATACTTGGGTTTCAAGCCCACAAGCTGCCCTTGTGGCGCTTTTTCCTCCAAACCATGAACCCTGGGACTTGGAGTACCTCCCAAGCTACACAAATCAACAATATATCCATTCAGTTACCCTACATTGGCAAGTTAAAACATTGTTGGGGGATGTCGTCAAGGAAAAATAAGATGATCACAACAAGATGTTCCTTCCTCAATGATTTACAAGGGAACCAGTGGAGGATGCACGACAACTTGGCACGATTGGAGGCTCGTCTAACCCGTCTAGACACCCACTTGGAACACATGGAGAGGCACATTCAATGTAAATTTCTGAAGCTACCACCCCCAGGTTCTAGTCCGACAAACCTTGCGCTGGTCACTTCTTTTGATTCCTAATGGTTAGACGTTGTGTGAATATTTTGATGGTTTTCTGGTTCCTTGGTACTCGCTTGTTTTGGCTTTCTTAGTCTTTTTTGGCTACTCTAAAAATCCTGGCAACTCAACTGCCAGCCAATAAATCCAGTAGGAGGCTAGCCAAATTTTGAGAAGCTGTAAACCACAACGGAACTTTTTGCCATAATTAAAACATTTTCAATTTACAAAAAATAAATAGTATTCTTTGGATATCTTGTGAGTATTTTTCTTGAATATATTTTATGGTTATGCATGTAATGGAATATTGCTGGGGTTTCTATTTTCCTTCTCTAAATGTATATGTTTACAAGAAATTCTTGGTAATTATTGCAAGCTTAATCTTGTATCATTGAGCTCCCTCGAAACCCTACTAGAGAGCCTTTTTCTAGTGAATTTCTCCCATCATAAAATGATAGCTAGGGTTAGGAAGTGAAAACTAGGGTTTTCTCCCTTACTCCCTTCAAAAATTTGATATCATGGTTAAAGTCCCTAAGACTCCATCGCACAAGTAGGGATAAGGCACTTGCAACCCTGTTGATGATCAAAAACTCTAAAATCTTATCTTTTCCCTCTTTTTC
Source organism: Pinus tabuliformis (assembly GCA_031772625.1). Classification (NCBI taxonomy): domain Eukaryota; kingdom Viridiplantae; phylum Streptophyta; class Pinopsida; order Pinales; family Pinaceae; genus Pinus; species Pinus tabuliformis. The sequence continues at coordinate 587,146,150 of CM062806.1, forward strand.
TCAATTTTTGGACCTTGAATGCAAGCCTCTAGGGCTAGGGTTTAAGACGAATTCAACTAGGGTTTGAAGTATTGAAATGTTGGAGTTGATTTAGCACTTTCCTACCTTGTTATACCTAACAAACTCAAAATCCAACATATTGCATGGTAAATATATGACTTACATCATCAACCCTAAGTTATTTAAGGCCTTATAAAACCCAAATCCTACACAAAGGCTTCAACTTAGGGCGATTTGAAGGTTTGACACTCCATTGGTTGATCATGTGTCCTTAAATGTACCATTTTTTAGCTACATCATGAAACCCTACGCTACAAGACCTCCTAGGCTTCTTCATAGGTACATTGTTCCTTATTATAAGGAAGTGTGCCTTGTTCCAAGTGAGAAGTATGTTGATAAGCCTCCTATGATCGTATCAACCTAGAATACCCTTCGTTGATATATATGATCATATCAACCTAGAATACCCTTCGCTGATCTATATGATCATATCAACCTAGAATACCCTTCACTGATCTATACTGGGAAGCCTCTCATGTGGTGAAATTCCACAAAAGAGCAAGAGATGAAGTGCTAAAGTCACAGTGGCATCCACCTCATTGTTGTGTCCTAGTCTGACTCTTGCGTTGTGAGGCCTCTCACAAGGTGTTAAAGAGTGCAACTAGGGGCTAATTCCACATCCTAAAGCCCCTCCTTTAATGGATCATCCCTCCATTGGATCACCCTTGATGGCATTCTTCTTCACCTCAAAATTTAGAATTTTTGTTCACCTATAAGTGCCTCATTTTCAAGTTGGTCCAAGTGTGCCCCTCTTCAAGTCGACTCTGTGATGAATAAACATGTATTTTCACCCCACGTCAACCACTATAAATATAACATATGTCCTCATTTTGGTGCCCGTAACAACCCATCTCAAATCACGAATAGCATAGTAATATTAGCATGCATGTGAGGCATGCATATGATAGCTACATATGTATGCATCATATACATTGCATTAGTATATATGTATCGACTATTCATGGAGAATGTCTAAATATAAGATAAATGAATTAATTATCAAAAGTGTTAATTAAATACCTAATTCTCGTAAATAGAAGGAATATACATTTAGTAAGAAATATTGTTGAGTTTATTCATAGGTTTACCAGCTCATATATAACCCAAAATGTATATTAAACCCATAAACCTTATTATTAAACCTGATATGTTATAAACATAAAATAACATTTAAAATCATTATGGCCATACACTATTTAATACATTAAAATACCAACCGTCATAATCAAAGGTGATACCATTCGATGTTGTAAGAGGATCTGATTCAATTAAAGGCAAGAAGCATGACAAAGCAACCACCGCTTAACAAAAATAATATTCTTTCATAAAGGCGGTGAACAGATACGTAGAGATGAAGGGACCTCTACTATTTAAAGGGAGGAAGGAGGATTTCAAGGGGGGGGAAATAGAGAGAAGGGTGATAGAAAATCAAACTATTTGAGGGATGAGCCAAGGGCTCGATTTTAAACTGAGAACCAGGAAATTTTGAGCTGTTCTTGGAGTTTTGGGCACGGGGGCCAGTGGACTTCCATTTCGAAGTTCTCTGGATCTGGGAACCGCAGAGGTTGATCCCAGATTGGCAGGGAGGAATCGGTTGGTTTGGTAAAGGAATCAGAAACTAGGAGCAACGTGGACCAACACCAGATGGGAGAATCAGGTACGCAAATGCAATTAATTTGATAGAATTAACTTGATAAGAATTTTACAAAAGGAATCTGTCAATCTTGTTGAAAGCTAATATCACAGTCTTTACAGTACCTCAACACACATGTAATGACCCCGGTTATCAAGTGTACCCCTCTTCAAGTCGGCCCTGTGATGAACAAACATGTATTTTCACCCCACGTCAACCACTATAAATATAACATAGATCCTCATTTTTGCACCTCAACACACATGTAATGACCTCGATTGTCTTCCCAAGTAGGTAGACATTGTGCTAATGATCTCGGTTTTGGTACATGCATGTATATAGTGTGAATGAGGTCTTGGTCACCTTGTATTTGTATGGATATTATAAATACCTTTATTACCCTAGTATACACGTGGAAAGTTACATTTGTACGGTTATTGTGAACACCTTATTAGTTGTCATGGTATACATGACCCTGAAAAATATTCTTAACAACTAAACCTAAGTTGCACGAAATGGGGAAACGGGTACCCAATGAGGTCTTGGTCACTTTGTATTTGTATAGATATTATAAATACCTTTATTATCGTAGTATACACGTGGAAGGTTACATTCGTATGGTTATTATGAACACCTTATTAGTTGTCATGGTATACATGACGCTGAAAAATATTCTTAACAACTAAACCTAAGTTGCACGAAACAGGGAAACGGGTACGAGTTTCCAAAATGGGCACAGATACGAAACGTGACCCCCCCAAATTTTGGAAATAGGGAAACACAATATATATATATATATTAGGACATTTAAGAAATGTGTGCAATCATAAAGGATATATGACACATTCTAATTTATTACATTATGATTAAATTGTCAATTTTCAATGCATAAACTATAAGTCTCTAAATTTACATCACATTTACTCGTGAATGATCACATAATGAAAATAACAATATCCAAAATCAGCCACGATAAATTTCTAATTTCTTGTCTCATGCTTGATTGGGAGTTTCCTCCTACATAGTCGAACGACCTTAGTGCTCTTGATTAAATACAAGTTCCATACCCTAGTACCCTACGTGCTCTTGATTATTGGGAGTCTCCCCTGCATAGAGGGCTTGGTTCTCTTGATTAAATACAAGTTCCATACCCTAGTACATGACAAAATCCAATGGAAACATTGCAATCCCCCTAATCCTGAAATCCTGAAAAACAGATAAGTCTGCTGGATTTTGAGTGAGATCTAAAATTCTACTTTCTCCATATGAAATCCAATGAGGGCAAAACCACTCTCAAACATCCGGAGTCATTTCAAGGTAATGTTAAAAATTTAAGTAAAAGGATGAAAATGAAAAATAAAAGGAGAATGCAACTTTTACTTTAAGAATTTAAAGTTACCATGAATTGCATATCAACACTAGGGCCATCCGCTTGAACATTAGGCTGCCCCACTCAAAAAAATCCTCTTTTTTATAACTTGAGAGGCATCTAGAAGCATCCAAAAGATATTTTAGTCGCCCAATAAAAAATTAGAAGCGAAAAAATAAAACAAAAATACAAGAAAAAGTCAAGTTAGAAGAGGAAACTCCATATGGCCTTAAAACTCATTTCCGGTCGTAGTGGCCATGTTTCCTCCTCGAGAAATGGACTAGTATAGCCAGAAATGCATTTTCAAGCCGTACAGTATGAGTTTCCTCGTTTATGTTTCGTTTCCAACCAGAAACGGACCCTTCTACAACGTTTCCTGCAACTTAGAACTAAACTAACCCAATTCAAGACACCAATTAACGAAAGGAACAATGGCAGAGTGTGACACCATTTATCAATAAACGATTCTTTGTATGAGTTGCACATTAAGGTTATAAGCCTAATTTTATTAAGTTATGGTATGTTCTATGCTTATGACAATTTACTTCTTTTTCTTATTATATTCCACATATTAGCAATCACATATACATAAAGTAAAGTGCAGATAGAACATTAAACGATCGACAGAAAACAAGCCAAGACAAGAGACACAAGATGTGGCGGCTAGCCAGGGACAAACCCCACAATGTGTGGGGAAACCCTTTGATCAAATCTTATTTTATCTTCAATAATTTAGCAGAGAGAAATAATACAATAAATCTGATTCATATCAGCAGTAGCAAACCCTAGATCAGCAGCATCAGCATTAGCGGCTTCATTATCAAACTAGGGCAGACCATATCTCACAAACCGACCGTCGGATTGACTTCATTCCACCACCAAAAGTTGCGGCTTTCCGAGGAGGTTCAGATGAACCTACAGCGCAGTTCAGATGAGGAGATCTTCTAGGCCACGCAGGTCAATCTTTACTTCTGCAGTTGCAGCTTCAGTTTCAGCAGTTTCCGGCTTCAAACTAGGGCAGTCGATATCTTACAAACCGTTCATAGGATTGACTTCATTCCACCACCAAAAGTTGCAGCTTTCTGAGGAGGTTCAGATGAACCTACAGTGCAGTTCCAAAGAGGAGATCTTCTAGGCCACGCAAGTCAATCTTTACTTCTACAGTTGCAGCTTCAGTTTCAACAGTTTCCGGCTTCAAACGTGTGAGAGAGAGAGACCCATTTCAGCGCAGTAGAGAAGAGACCCATTTTGCAAATGGGGTAGCAAGCTAAGTGGGCTTGATTGTGGGAAAAACTCCACAGTTAAGCGCGCTTGAGCCAGAGGAGTTCTGGGATGGGTGACCTCCTGGGAAGTCCTGGTTACCGGGTGCAAGCCCCGGAAGTGATGATTGATGCTATGTGATTCGTTCTCCACATTTCACTAGTTTCAATCCCACTTCTTCACCCCTGTGAGCATCACCCGATGCAATGAGTGCTAAGTGAACTATTCAAAAATCATGAGAAATTAGTCAGTTACGACTACCTCTCATGGAAATGGTCATACGTTTGAATGACTTACTTAACGCAGTTGAATCCCAAAAATGATATCTAATATAATGCACTGCGTAAATCCCCCATACTTATAGAGAAGAGACTCATATCTGCGCAGTAGAGAGAGAGAGATGTGATGAGATGAGTGAGTCCAAATGAGGAAAAGTCCTCTTATATTTATACACAACATTGGTGGGTGAATAGATGCGACTGTTGGGCTTCTGAGCCTACATGAGTTGTAGGTCGGCTTGATAATAATTCCATAATCAAAATAAATTCATATCTTCAGGAATACTTATCGGAATCGGATGATCTTTATATCAATCCTACACCTCTCGATGAGAGAAATCTAATAAAAATATTATCAGCCATGAATAAGATGACCCACATGAAGTTTTGCCCTGGTTGCCAATTTTAACACTCCCTCTCAACCATGGAGAACTTCATCTGCACTCTATCTATTGGTCGTTACTATTCATCCATCAAATGCACTGCCCTATATAGTCTGACCCTTGCCCTGCTCTACTCAATTCTGCCTATCCTTCTTTGTCTTGTTCTACCCTGCACTGATCTGTACTGATTTGCTTTGTTATGCTCTGCTCTTGCATTGTTCTGTTCTGCTCTGCTTTTGTCCGAATTATGAAGAAGAAGAAATGATCGAGGATGTATCATACTAACTCAAAAGTCAGTCTCAAAGTATGTACCACTGGTCCCAGACCAGTCTCAACCAACCCAAAGTCAGCGTCATAGTGAGTACAACTCCAATGGTCCCAGACCAATATCATCCTCCACTGACTCAAAGTCAGTCTCAGAGTATGTACCACTGGTCCCAGACCAGTCTCAACCGACCCGAAGTCAGCGTCATAGTATGGTACAACTCCTACCACTGGTCCCGGACCAGTATCATTGATCCCAGATCAATGGAGGTCATCCTAGAGTAGGGAGTACGGTAGATACAACGATGCGTCCATCGGTACTACTATGGTCCCTAACTTCATTTCCCTACTCATTGATCAGATGAGAGGTACTTCCCATGAGTCCCAGACTGCATGGGTAGGATGCCTCGACAGGAGAACTAATCAATCCTGTCCTCACAGGAGAACACATCAATCCTGCTACAATCGCCATGGAGAACACATCAATCCAGGCCGCCATGGAGAACACATCAATCCAGGCCGCCATGGAGAACACATCAATCCAGGCCTCACAGGAGAACACATCAATCCTGCTACAATCGCCATGGAGAACACATCAATCCAGGCCTCATAGGAGAACTAATCATCCTGCTACACAGGAGAGCGAATCATCCTGTTCCACAAGAGAGCGAATCATCTTGTTCCAGTGTGCACCACCAGGGGAGGGTGAGTCACCCTGTGGTCGTATGTTGCTCCAGTAATAACCGCAAGCCCTCAGAGCTCCCAGAGCTCAATGTATGCAACATGCAGGACCCTTGTACAAGGGTTTCTTACCGACTCCAAGTCGTTTGGGAAAATCACAGATTAGATCTTTCCTCGGGGTTTTGACAAGGTGTATCAACCTGTACATCATCTTAATGCGATGGAGCCTCCTTGCTCATCAACTTACCATATCCCAGATGATGTTTATCTGTTGGAGCAATTAACGAATACGGGATTCCTCAATAATCGAATCCCACCTCTGGTTGTTACAGAGAATCACAGTGGTATCCAATGTAAATCCAAACAGCTCACTGAAGAGCTTTCGCAACCAGACTGCCTCACACGAGGTTATGCTAGCAACAATATATCCTGCTTCGGTGGTGCTCAAAGCCACCGACTTCTGCTTCCTGCTCATCCAGGATATCGAAGCAGATCCCAAGGTGAAACAGTACCTGGAAGTGCTCTTACGGTCCACCACACTGCTTGCCCAATCAACATCAGTATATCCAAGTATTCTCACATCTCCGGCAGTGTATCTTAATCCATGAGAGATTGTGTCCTGAAGACATCTCAGAAGATTCCTGGCATCAATCCAATGAGGCTCAACCAAATATGAGCTCACAATGCTAACTGCAAAACATATGTTCGGACGGAAGTTCACCAAGAACATCAATGCGAATGAGTTTTTGAAACTCAAAGGCATTTCCCAAGTCGGGTCCGACATCACTACCATATAACTTCTAGAAGTTAAGATCCTCAAGGTAGTCACAGGCTTGCAGTCCATCATACCGAATCTTTCCAATATATTTACCACATATTTTCCCTGAGATAGGAAAATTTCCCTTGGCTTCTGCCACACTTCAAATCCTAGGTCCTTCATTTCAAATTCAGAAGCCATCTCCCTCTTACATTTGTGAATGAGAGGGTTTGCACCTGTTAGAAAGAGGTCATCCACATACAACACCAGTATGAGAGGCTTGTCATCTTCAACCTTAAAGTAAAGGTTAGGATCAGCTTCACTCCTAGTGAATCCCAGCTTCATCAAGTAGCTATCGATCCTCTCATACCATGCTCGGGGTGCTTGCTTCAGCACATAGAGAGCCTTCTTCAACCTGCATACATGAGATTTTCAATCATAAATCTCAAATCCTTCAGGTTGCTCCACATAGACCTCTTCTTTGATAGAACCATGCAAGAACGCGATCTTGACATCCATCTGATGTAGGTTCCATTCTTGTGAAGCCACAAGGACTATGATGGAGCGGATGGTCGTATATCTGGCAACAAGTGCAAATATCTCATCATAGTCTATACCTTCCTTCTGGGAGAAACCACAAGAAACAACACGAGCCTTATACTTTTCCGTACTTCCATCTGCTGCATGCTTTATCTTGTAAAGCCATTTTGAAGTAACAATTGTCTTGTCCAAGGTCTGGGAACTACTTCCCAGACATCATTCTCCATAATAGACTCATATTCTATGGTCATAGCACCCTTCCATAGTTAATGCTTGACGACATCTGAGAATGATGAAGGTTCATTTTGTATGATCGTGCTCATGATGGTCAGGTATCCCTGATACCTATTAAGTTTCTTACTTTGATGGAAGGTTCCTCAGGGTGCAGCATGTCCTTCAGCATCATCAAGTATCCCCCTAAGCCATGAAGGCCTCTTCCTAGAAGAGGAAGGCTCATGTGGATGAGGATCAATCGGATCCATGGGTTCTTCTACATCAGGCATTGATTCATCATCCTTTTCTTTCGGTTCCCTGCTATTGGCTTCTGGAGAGCTCCTCAAAGTCGGCAGATTGTTCACCTTGCTGAGAGCCATATCTTCGTCAAAGGTGACATCATGAGTAATTACGACTTCCCTTTGACCGGCTACATAGATTCTATAGCCTTTAGTATTTTCACCATAGCCCACGAAAATTCCCTTCTTTCCAGATGCTCCCAATTTATTTCTTTTCTCTTTCGGCACATGAAAGTATACAGGGCTTCCAAAAATTTTAAAATGAGAAACATCAGATCTCTTACCGGTGAATTTTTCTTCAGGAGTCTTGGAACCCAATGCTTGATGAGAGCATCGATTTTGTACATATACGGCAGTGTTTGCAGCTTCAGCCCTTAGAAACTTCGGAAGTCTTTGATCATGTAGCATGGCCCAGATAGCTTCCATAATCGTGCAATTCTTCCTTCCCACCACACCATTCTGCTTAGGAGCATGTGGTGTAGTAGTCTCCCTCTTAATGCCAACCTCAGGTATACCTGAGTGAACCAATTGTAATATATCGGAGGTCTTGCTTTGGCTTGAGGGGAATGGTCCCCTTTGAGCTTTCCTTCGGCACATCCTGGACATACACCTTCTTTCTCTACTTAGAATTCGGGCATCCCTGTCACCATTTGTCTTACACCGAGTATAGCTTTATAATGAAGGGGGGCAAACCTCTTAATGCCAAAGTTCGGACTGAAGAGATGTGTCATAAGACATGACACCTAGCAGACTTCCATTGACCTGATATAATGAATCAACACCAAACCCAAGAGTAAAGGCATCTTTAACATTATTTTTCCATATACGTACCTTGCCATCGCTGAAGGTTACCTTGTAGCCTTTGTCTTCCGTTGCCGAGACGGACACTAGGTTATTTTTTAGGTCAAGTGCATTTAATACATCTGGAATTTCTAGCCTTCTTGAATGGTTGTCCTCTCCCTCGATCCCTAGCTCTCCTCTTATCTTTGCTGTTGAATTTGTCATTCCTTTGATTTGCCATCAAAGGGATTTTGATCATCGTCTCGGTGTGAGTCCTTTCTATTGTTTTGACTTCTCCATTTTTCCATTTGTTCCAGGCAGCAGCGGATGCATTTGATGGAGGCTCAACAATATTGCCTCTCACATGATCCAACACTCCTTGATTCTCAAGGGTTAGATCGATAGACATCTTCCATCTGTGATAGTCAGCTTTCTCAAGAGCTTGTCTTCAGCAAGAAAGAGTGTTGAGGACCCCATAGTTCTTTTATGATAGCCTTGCCAATCTTCTCTTTGATGATTGCTCTTGCTCTTGCTCGAGCTTTGTCTTCACCTCAGCTCTGATACCATGTTAAGTTATGGTATGTTCTATGCTTATGACAATTTACTTCTTTTTCTTATTATATTCCACATATTAGCAATCACATATACATAAAGTAAAGTGCACATAGAACATTAAACGATCGACAGAAAACAAGCCAAGACAAGAGACACAAGATGTGGCGGTTAGCCAGGGACAAACCCCACAATGTGTGGGGAAAACCTTTGATCAAATCTTCTTTTATCTTCAATAATTCAGCGAAGAAAAATAGTACAATAAATCTGATTCATATCAGCAGTAGCAAACCCTAGATCAGCAGCATCAGCATTAGCGGCTTCATTATCAAACTAGGGCAGACCATATCTCACAAACCGACCGTCGGATTGACTTCATTCCACCACCAAAAGTTGCGGCTTTCCGAGGAGGTTCAGATGAACCTACAGCGCAGTTCAGATGAGGAGATCTTCTAGGCCATGCAGGTCAATCTTTACTTCTGCAGTTGCAGCTTCAGTTTCAGCAGTTTCCGGCTTCAAACTAGGGCAGTCGATATCTTACAAACCGTTCATAGGATTGACTTCATTCCACCACCAAAAGTTGCAGCTTTCAGAGGACGTTCAGATGAACCTACAGTGCAGTTCCAAAGAGGAGATCTTCTAGGCCACGCAAGTCAATCTTTACTTCTGCAGTTGCAGCTTCAGTTTCAGTAGTTTCCGGCTTCAAACGTGTGAGAGAGAGAGACCCATTTCAGCGCAGTAGAGAAGAGACTCATATCTGCGCAGTAGAGAGAGAGAGATGTGATGAGATGAGTGAGTCCAAATGAGGAAAAGTCCTCTTATATTTATACACAACGTTGGTGGGTGAATAGATGCGACTGTTGGGCTTCTGAGCCTACATGAGTTGTAGGTCGGCTTGATAATAATTCAATGTTCCACCAAGTCTCCGGGACGGGGAGACGCGGGTGCGGGGAGACGCACAAAGGGGACGTGTGGGAGTACCCTCAAATTTTAGGGAAATTTAGGGGAGACGGGGGAACGTCGAGGTATATATAATATAATTTTTAATTATATATATATTATATATGTATATAATTTTGAAATTTTCATGTTCATATTCATTGTTCAATAATGAAAGCATATTAAATAGACTAATTAGTAATAGTAATACCAATACATTGAAATTTCAAATTTGATCCATACATAAAATTTAAATTCATAATTGAATCAAATAATAACATATTGTAATTGAATCTTGGTCCGTCCTCATCATTCATTTTGATACATACATCATTCATATGACATACTCATTATAATGCTCTAAATGCTAATTCATCAAGATTCAATACCATAAGATTCAATAATAAAATTCAATATGAAATATTCAAATACAATGTACATTGATCCATATCATTCATCAATCATCATTCTATAATTTACATTGAATCATTGATTTAAAAATTAAATTGAAAATTGAAAATTCTGAATTCATCATTCATCATTCTAGTCTTCTAGATTCTAAATTGAACACTAAATTAAAATTTTCAATTTATATAACTCAAAGTTTCAAACTCAAAAATAGTTAAGAGTGAAGAGTCGGTCATCAATATCTCGTGTCACAACTCAAATGTTAAAACTTAAAAGTAAAACTGAAAAGTAAAAATGGAAAATGAACACTGAAAATAAAATCAACTTCAAGGACTCAATCTCAATGATTGGTCCTCTACATCCATCTGCTGCATGAAGTCATCAAGAACATCAATGGGAATGTCATTATCTGAGTCAGAGTCACTCTCTTGAGTAACCAATGGAACTCCAGCCAAACCATGTTGCGACTCATCTGGTCCATCCTCATCATCTATGAAAGAAAAAAATGTGTTCAGTTGTTTTAACTTTTAACAAAGGTAAGAGAATAAGGAATGGCAGCAGAATGAAAAGTAGAGTTAAACCTAACTTTTCATGTAATTTTTTATTTGTAATTGTTAGTTTAGTTTATTTTTATTTTTAATTTTTTTAATAAATTAATTTTCATTTTTATTTATTTATTTTTTTTATATGAAGGGTAATTAGACAAAAATGAAGGGGGTACGCCTAGAAGAACCCCATTTTCAGGGGGACGCCCAGAAGAACCCCATTTTCGGGGGAGACGCCCAGAAGTACCCCTTTCGGGGAGTCGAGTCTCCCACCCTGGGGAAACGCACCCCCTTGCGTCTCCCCGAGTCTCCCCAAAAGGGGGACGTGGGGAAACGCACCCCCGAGAGTCTCCCCATCCCGGGTGCGTGGGGTGCGAGGGGTGCGCGCACCCCACCCTCGGAGACGCGTCCCCGTGGAACATTATAATAATTCCATAATCAAAATAAATTCATATCTCCATGAATACTTATCGGAATCGGATGATCTTTATATCAATCCTACACCTCTCGATGAGAGGAATCTAATAAAAATATTATCAGCCATGAATAAGAGGACCCACATGAAGTTTTGCCCTGGTTGCCAATTTTAACAGAGTGTGACACCATTTATAAATAAACGATTCTTTGTATGAGTTGCACATTAAGGTTATAAGCCTAATTTTATTATTAGGATTGGATATAGCACATATGGTTCAACACCAACCAGATATAGTGCATATAATTCAACAAGCGAGACTAAATAAATTTTGATACGCTCGCAAGCATGAGGTTCACTATGCAGTTAAAGATGATTCTCCAATCACCGACAAATATTACAGGATTGTTAGCAACTGGAGGAGGAGATTTTCCTTCACATATTGCCGAGCTGAGAATGAGCCTGGAGAAAAGGGAAAATGGCAAGCAAGGAAAGGGAGGGAGGCCAAATGGCAGAAAATTTACTGGCCTGCAAACTCGTCAATAGTGACAGGGCTAAGCGGGGGCAAGGGGAAACCTCTGCCTGGTCCAACAAGGCTGGGTCCTAACTACCGGGAGTAGGAGTTGAATAGTAGAAAAGGAGGGAATCAGGAGGAGGAGGAACGAATAACCAGAAGCAAAGGTGGGCAATGAAAAAGAGGTAAAAGGCAGTAGAGAAGGAGGGGAAGGGGTTCACAACATAAGGTAAAACATGCTACAACAAAAGGCATGCGATGGAATGTGCAGTTTACAACAAAAGGTTAAACGCACAAGCTAATTAATTGTGCAGTCATCTCACCCTTCTGCCCAATAGTTGCAACCAGGGTTTGTACTCTAGATGTCACTCCATCCTTACTGCAACCACGGTATGCTCTCGATTCCTAGATTGTGGTCGCCTAGCTTCATCGTGTTATTCCTCTGTCTTCTTATTGAAATGTTGTCATACTGAAAAGGGTGTGACTCATTTCTCTTAGCTGCTTCTTTTGCGCAATTCTTGTGGAATGTTCAGTTCATGCTACTAACAAGTAAAGGGTTCATTGAATTGATAGCTGGTCGAGCTAAAACAACTGAACTTAATACCTGGATTTATTAAAACCATCAGAAATGCCTATTCCCTAATTTATACAATGCTTTGTGTACTTTTGAACTTGTGTAATATATGGACTTATTACAAACACATAGAATGCCTGAGACTTTAACAGTATTATGGAAACGATTGTGAAAGTTGCAAGAGACTTCAAACCAGAGATGAGACTTAAACCTCATGGAATACTTGGTCTTCGATTGCAATAGGTATAGATGCATCATTGGAAGAGCATTTCTTGAAGGGCATTAGAAAGCAGTTGTTAGTCATTGTTGCAGAAGTGGGTGGAGGATTTTTCCTTTGAAATCCCTTAATGACTAGTGGGTGGAGATTGCAGACCTCTAGCTACACTGGACTAGTCTCCTCGATGGGTACTCAAACTGCAGTAGACTATGGATTCCCTACATTGGGTGGAGCTACTGAAGTAGCAAACACAGGGTGGAGGTAAGCCTCTGGAATCCCAAAACTGAGGATGGAGTTTCTCACCTCTGGAGCCCCTCACTAGCTGTTGGGTGGAGGTGTATTACTTCGAGATTCCTTGAAGTTGAATCTAAGTGAGGGTGGAGATTTTCACCTCTGGAACCCCTCACTGGTTGGTGAGTGGAGGTGGTTGCTTGTGGAGTCCCTGGACCAGCCTGCAATAGAGTACATTTTGCCATAAGGGGGGAGGTCGAATTAGACCTATGAAACCCCTAGAGGTCTAGACATGGGGGCAAGTTTCACATGCTAGGGGGTGGTAGATGCATTATTAGCAGCCTGCCAATGGTTGGGAGGAAAATCATGAATCTGATCCCAATGCCCAGTCCAAGTCACACCTTGCTAAGTGTTTTTATTTTTTGGGTTGCCCCAAGTGCTCCTATGTATTCCTAATATACCTAATTGTTCCAGGACACAAGATTACATTGTTGTATAGACACTCATGTTAATCAAGAATGTCTGATCAAACCAGATGTGGTATGTTATAAATTTTGGGGGGCATACATACCTTAAAAAATAACATGCAGACCTCCTTAAGACTGGATCTCCAGGTGTCTAGCACTTTGAAAGACCTCACAATGTCAGGGTGAAGCTTCCCTAGTTGCTTCAAACCAAATGTGGTATGTTATAAATGTTGGAGGGCATACATGCCTTAACAAATAACATGCAGACTCCTTAAGACTGGATCTCCACGTATCTAGCACTTTGAAAGACCTAACAATGTGAGGGTGAAGCTTCCCTAGTTGCTTCAAACATAACTTATTGTGTCCAAGCCATCTAAAGTGACATCGCTTGTTTTATGCACAAATTGATATATATTAATAACTGTGGTCTGTTATAGCCCAGTTCCTGGCATCTCCCTATATTAGCTATGTTGTCATATGATATGTCTGCGACTTAGCATAAATTTGTTCCTGGAGATTCCTTGCATTACCAAGCCCCCCTTGTGCAACTGTCATTTGTGGGTCTACATATGAATAAAGAAGCTAGTTCTGAGTAGGGGGTGGATGGTAACTATACCTAACCTTCTTACAAGGATAAGAGAGACATTGCACAATTCCCGTAATTATCAAATTGCATGGCCCTGTCCTAGGTATGATGGCCCAAAATTCTAACAGATGTTGTCCCTCTATAATATTTGGGGCTAGTTGTTTGTCATGGAATACTGCTGCAATCTAAGAGTATAATACTCCATACGTTGACATTGCATGACTTGGGCTTTATAGTTACTTTAACCTTGGACAGGACACGGTGTTTAAGGCTGGTTGGGTATGATTGCATATGGGGGCTGAATTGTTGTTACATAGATTGTGTAAGACCTTTAAGAACCAACCCTTCTATCTTAGATAAGGACTAGCTTTCCACCACTATTAGCATTTACACAATACCATTCAATGTAGAATATTGATGGAAATCCAACTTCACTTTCAAACTGAATACACTTGCCAGTACCAACTGTATACTGTTGATATTGACACCTACCGATGCTGAACAATAAACAAATATTAACTTAAATAAAGAGTAGTGAACTCTAAACGAATAATTCCTAATGCACAACACTTGCTACCATTTTTGCAAGTGGGATTGGGACAGAATACCAAGTAGGCTTGAACATGGATTAAAACAAAATAAAAAAATAAAAACCTGCATGGTTAAGTGTGCCTTGAGCCAAGAACCTTAAAAGGGTTACTAGGTATAAGTCTCATAGGTGACAGTTGATACCATGTGATTTTATTTCACTGTATGCAATGCCACTTCTTCACCTCTCGCCTCATGCAATGAGCACATAAGCAGTTGGTCATTATGACCAATGCTCATGAGAGAGGAGTCACATTCAATAGCTTTATATTCTAGACAATTTCCTTGTTGCAATGAGCGAGAAATTGATTATTATGGCTAATTTTTGTGGGGAATGGATCAAGAGACACTTTCCGTGATACAACGAGTACATGAGGAATTGGTCATTACGAGTCATGATTAATACTCATGGGTCCTTGTAACCCTAATCTGAACACATTAAGCTTAATAGTGGTATCTGAATATTGTGCATTGTATGTCTGGAATGGACATATGAGAGGCTTAGTTGGGTAGAAATCAAATAATGTAACATGTATTGAACCACCGATCCTGGCCTCCAGTTAAGTTCTACTTCTCTATGCCCTCAGTTACATTTAAATGTTTATTTTTGACTATCCGTGGGATGCATTATGTTTACATAACAATAATGAGTGAATCTGAAGTACATATGGACTGCCTGCAACACTTGTTTGGTTATATGAATTTCAGACCTCGTTACAGTCCTAGTACAATAATGAAGGCTATGTGTGAGTTGTCTGCAAGGCCTTGGGTGCATGAGATTCTAGATTTTGGAGATTCTAGATTTTGGATACGGTTAAAGGTAGAATTAGCCCAGCAAATTAATTATGACGGGAGGAATTTTCACGTGGTGCACTGGAGCCCAAAGGAGACGATTGGCTATTACATTCAACAGTCTAAAGACCACAGATATCTCGTGAAGTCCAGAATCTGGTGCACTAATATTGTGTATGCAGTTCCTAAGAACGAGGTAAGGCAATTGACTAATGATGTCTGCATCTATCCGGAGCTTATATCAGTAATGTATTTAAAGTAAAATCTGAAGCGTACAATCTTCAGATAAAGGAAGTGGGTTGATCATTAGTCAAGCCACAATATGGTTGTTAGAAACTTACGAACAAACTAACCCCACTACCATCCTAATCGATCTTCTAAAGCCAGGCTACCACAAGAAGGATTCTGCTCTTAGCAAATAGAGCCATCACCACAGAATGGGGGTAGTCTCGATGAGATCTTATAAAATGAATTGCAAGTATAATGACTAGAACCTTCTCATATCAAAACAATCTCCTCTTATCAACATGGTCTGTCAGTACCATGGAATTGACCCATTAGCTCGGTCTCCACAGACCTAGAATTGGTAACGTACCTAATCCCTCAAGGAATGGTGGTACCAGATGAGCACCCCAGGTATAGAAGGGAACCTACCTGAAGGAGGGAATTAAGCCATTTAATACACTCAGAATGAGAGAAAGAACAAAAACAATATATATATATATACACCAAAAAAATTAGAACGAAAAATGAAAATTTTCCAAGGAGGCATGTTACACCTCAAGGGGGTATGTTACAAGTGGTATCATAGCTCCCAAGTTCAAAACTTGGACCTAATGGGCTCTATTGCAAAAGAAATGACAACTAAAGGTGTAACCCTAGAATTAAGAGAATTACCATCTTTGAACAACTCTCAGAGATGGAGAAACATGGAATACAATTAGGTGAATAACCATCGTGGTCTGAGTCACCAACAATAAATTACAAATTACAAACTGAATAAAGATATGTAAAGGAAGTTCAGGGATGTATCCAAGTTGCAGTCACTACGTATGACATCCTTAGCCCTACATTGACATGTATAATGAATTTCATGTTTGTTCTATTGCAGTTGAATTGGTGCTAATGAGGTATGAGGTATGATATGTGACGGGATTGCTCCTACAGTTGAGACATGGCCATCAGTATTATGCTTTTGTAATGCCTAGATGATGTCATGTAAAATTATGTGTGTGACAAAATCCATGTGAGGAACTAGTCACAAAACTAACATTCAGCCCTGCATGTGAAACACTGCCAAGATTTGTTGGTTTGGATTCTTTATGCGTTTCTGTTAATGAGAGAAATATTTCTCAACGGCAGTGATATAAGCTGAGAAATAACTTCTGTAGAAAAGGTGTGGAACCGAAAGGAAAGATAGTACTACGGGTAGAACTCTAGGAACACCCAAACACATCTGTCCATATGACTGGGTGTGTTTATGTATCATCAATAAAATAGGACTGCAATCAGAAAGTGATAACTCAGGATGGCAGGAAATGAGAGGGAGACATATATCAACCCTTTGGTGCAGAGGAATTGTAAATCCTTTAAGGACTAGCTGGCATAAGTCTTCAATGCACGCTGGAATGCAATACAGACTTCACATGTCCTCTTGGTGGCTAAACCAACCAGTGTATAAGAAGCCACAACCTTGTATTTCAAAGGATCCATACCATTGCCTTTGGATAGTGCAGCTTGATCATTACAATTTTCCCTGGTTGGTAGCATGCAATGCCAATACCAAGATACATCTTATTCCAGTTTTGACAAGCTATGGAGAAATAGGTCCAATGCGTTATCAAAATATTGCATATGCAAATAGCAGTTGTAGGTTGAGTCAGAAATAAGGGTAAAGTCCCTTATCTCCATGAATCTTGAGAACCTAGTACGTGTTTAAAATAGACTCATTAAGGAAACACAAAAATTTCCAATGTCATTACACTCTGCAATGACTTCACCTTAAAGAGTTGTTTGAATTAAGTTAATCTAAACTGAATGTTCATATTGTTTCATGGACACAAAATCATGTGGCATCTTCTGTAAATACCAGTGTTCCACCAAGGTTCCGGGACGAGGGGGCGAGGGAGCGAGGGGGCGCGGGAGCGGCCTATGCAAAAGCTCCCTACCATTTTTTAGGAAACGTGGGTCAGGGTCTTAAAAATTTATAAATATAAAATATAATTTATTAATTGAGTCCACTATGACAATTTGCCAATTTGGTTTGAATTGAAAAGCTGCAAAGCATAGCGTAGGCCTGTTCATGGTGAGATATGCATTAAACTGTTCATGGCTGTTCATGGTGAGATATGTATTAGACGCTGTTCATATATCAAACGCTGTTCATATATTAAACGATGTTCATGAGGCTGTTCATGGTGTGATATGTATACAAACGATGTTCATATATTAGACGCTATTCACATGTCAAATGCTGTTCATGTCATATGAATATGGAACCACGTTAATGCAATATGGAGTCCATACATGGCATATACGCTGGAAATATATACATTGAATATATATGCTGGGCATTCATATAATACACCACGCAGTCATACACAGTCATGAGGATATCCACGCTGCTGATGAGGATGAGCCACGCAATAGATCCATTGACATGATACAGCCGCAGGCATAGATGGCAGCCACGCAGATCCATTGTCATATAGCCACAGTAAGGAAAGAAATTTAAAACACAGTCATGAAGGGAAATTACACGCAGATCAGGGAAACTTCTACGCAGTCTAAGAGACATGTAACTTACAGCCAAAAGAAGAACTGTTCACGCTGAAAAATGACAGGTGTGGCAGCCGCAGTCAAAGTTATAAACTCAGGTACAAGGTCCCACATTAATGGCACGTAGCTGTAGATGACAGCGTGGTAAATCCAAGGCTGTCTATAACAGTCTTGACATCTGATCTCGGTGGTTCTTCTGTAGCAATTTAAGCATGTTGGACAGCATAATATAACAGTGATTAGAAGATGAAAATCTCGGACGAAGGGACTGTGTTATACACAGCAGTCATGGGATATCCCAGTAAAATCTCAGTTCCAGTACAAACATCTTGTACAGCAAGGAAACGCCCCCTCAGGGAAGGGAAACGCCCCCCTGGCACGTCCCCCTGAGTTTCCTCATTTTTGGGAGCGTGGGGAAACGTCCCCTTCTAGTCCCCAAGTCCCCGGAGCGCGGGGGAGCGAGGAAACTAGACCCCTAGGGGGGGGGGCGAGTCCCCGTGGAACACTGGTAAATACTCAATATTCATAGCTTCTTGAAAGACAACATGTACATTATGGTGGCATTAATTGTTATTTGAGCAAGCTTTCTGTCTGAGCTTGTGCTAACTACTATGCTTCTTCACGTTGACTTCCAGATCCACAATTTGCACCAAGGTAAAACAATAAAATATATCACTCCTCAATCTCCTCAACTAATTTTCCCAGAAACAGCCAAAAGTAGATTTTGATGCACTTTCTCCTCCAATTAATAATAATAAAATATGCCTGGCAATTTAAAAATCCAAAATTTGAGGAAGGATTAAATCAATGAAAATTGGGAGTCCTCGTGTTGGACTAGTGACCCTCTGACATCCTTAAATATCTCCAACAAAAAAGGCTCTTGAAATATGTGCTGGCTGCCATGCTTCTTCATGTTGAAGAAAGCCTCTAAATGTGGGATGTCTCCTTTGAAAACTAAAAGTTCTCCAAGTTATAGTGTTCCTTCATCTGCTCCCAGAAATAGATCATTAATAGATGAAGCTGCAATACATATGAGGCAACAATAGTGGTTGTAGAGTTCATCCATAAAGGTAATAAACCTTCTTACCAGAAGACCACAAAGTTGAGTTAATGTGAAGAGTGCTACCCCATTGCAGCTCTCTGGAAACTCAAATAACCGTCCAAACATAAAGGTAAAATCATTGGAGTAATTAGATGACCACACTGGCTTCTGAGGTTCAGCCATCTTCTCTCAAATCTGGAATGTGACTTCGACATCAAAGACCAAAAGGGTCTAGTACACCTCAACAACAGAAGTAGGGTCTACCTTAGAGACCTACAAATGATCTCCAAATATGTCCCTATGGACGTTACATGGATTATGGTTTGGGTGGATAGAAACTGGTGAGGTGACGCTGGAGAATGTCAAGTAACCCTCAAAAGGTTAGACATTAGAGGA
This sequence comes from Pinus tabuliformis, assembly GCA_031772625.1. NCBI lineage: Eukaryota > Viridiplantae > Streptophyta > Pinopsida > Pinales > Pinaceae > Pinus > Pinus tabuliformis. The sequence continues at coordinate 587,165,711 of CM062806.1, forward strand.
GGAAGCAGTCCTAGACTCCAAGATCAAAGAACCCTTATGAAACAGAGACAGTTTGGACCATGAAGATCTCACGGTAATACTCCACGTTGCACCAGTTTTTGGAGTGTGAGAGTGTAGGTACGAGCACCCAGAACGGTTAGAGGCTTTGACTCAGATTTGCAGGAAACAACAGGTTGGAAGTATAGCCACTGGATCTCTCACAGTGAGTGCAAGTTCTCCACTAGGTAAAATGCCAAGTGGAATTAGGAAGAATCACCACTGCTGCTCAGGTACTTCTTCCTTCACTTTAAGATGGCGAAGTACCAACCCTAGCATAGTTTCCCCAACTTTCTTAAGCCCGCAAATATATGATGGTAAGTGCAAGGCTGTGAAGTTAATATCAATCTGTACCAATATTGTTTTCTCGTTGATTAGGACAGATTAATATGACAGCTCAATTAACCTGATTTTAAAATGGTCAATGCTTTAGAAGCTTCCCTTTCCTCAAGGGTGATGTAGGTGCTGTTGTGCTTTAATATTACCATAGGATATGCGCATAATAGATCCTGAGCCGGGTATGACTGTCATGAACCACTCATAACATTAATCAAAAGTTGCTACGAGCTACTGCCTTTTCAATAGGCAGGCTTGATATCCAACAGTCAAATTAATACATAAAGTTCAATCAAAGGGACTGACATCAGATGGTGTAATTGAGTGTCTCCATCCATCAGTAGAACATATGCAAAGGTATACTTTCATGGATTCATAGCTCGCAGGGCAAACTGGACAGATACTAGACATATTTGTCTATACCTACAGACAACTGGAGTCAAATGACCAAACATAGAAAATGTGTGACGCTTGCCCAATTGGAGATACATTGCAAGTTTCCATCTAACAGTATATGGTGATGTCAAGAAGCTCTAAGCATTCCCTTCCAATTCAAATATGCCTGTTATGGTCCAGTCTTTTACAGTCTACGCAGGTCACAATAACCATGCATGATCATCTCACCTTGTGTCTTGAAGACCAATTTAAACGTTGCCTTCTTGACAAGCCCAATAATGAGTGCATTTTAACTAAGTGTAATGCCATATCATATGGTTATGGAACCTGCTTGAGGCGAATTTTTATATTACCAGAATCATCTCGACAAGATGAATCTAATGGTGAGGTTTGTTTTTATCATATTTTGTTTATGGTCATAGAACACCGAGGACGGTGTTCCCCTAAGGGGGAGGGGTTGTAAAGACCCCAATTATCTTGCCAAATAGGTAGACATTGTGCTAATGATCCTGATTTTTGGTACATGCATGTATAGTGTGAATGAGGTCTTGGTCACCTTGTATTTGTATGGATATTATAAATACCTTTATTTTCCAGATATATACGTGGAAGGTTACATTTGTATGGCTATTGTGAACACCTTATTAGTTATCTTGGTATACATGACCCTGAAAAATATTCTTAACAACTAAACTAACCCAATTCAAGACACCAATTAGGGAAAAGGAACAACAGTAGAGTATGACACTATTTATGAATAAACAACTCTTTGTATGAGGTGCACATTAAGGTTATAAGCCTGACACTATTTATGAATAAACAATTCTTTGTATGAGGTGCACATTAAGGTCATAAGCCTAATATTATTATTAGGACTGGATATAGCACATATGATTGAATACCAACAGGATATAGTGCATATAATTCAATAAGCGAGACCGAATAAACTTTGATACGCTCGAAGGCATGAGGTCCACTGTGCAATTAAGGATTCTCCAACCATAATTCAACAAGCAAGACCGAATAAACTTTGATACGCTCGAAGGCATGAGGTCCACTGTGCAATTAAGGATTCTCCAACCACTGGTAGATATTACAGGATTTTTAGCAACTGGTGGAGGAGATTTTCCTTCACATATTGCCGAGCCGAGAATGAGCCTGGAGAAAAGGGAAAATGGAAACCAAGGAAAGGGAGGGAGGCCAAATGGCATAAAATTTACTGGCCTGCAAACCCATCAACAGTGACAAGGCTAAGCGGGGGCAGGGGGAAACCTCTAGCTGGTCCAGCAGGGTTGGGCCCTAACCAACAGGAGTAGGAGTTGAATAGTAGAAAAGGAGGGAATCAGGAGGAGGAGACATGAATAACCAAAAGCAAAGGTGGGCAGTGAGCGAGGTAGAAGGCAATAGAGAAGGGGAAGGGGTTCGCAGCAAAAGGTAAATTGTGCTACAACAGAAGGCATGCGATGGAATGTGCAATTTGCAACAAAAGGTTAAATGCACAGGCTACTTAATTGTGCAACCATCTCACCATTCCGCCGAATAGTTGCGGCCATGGTTTATACTCTAGATGCCACTCCATCCTTACTGCAACCATTGTATGCTCTCGATTCCTAGATAGTGGTCGCCTAGCTTCATCATGCTATTCCTCTAACCTCTTATTGAAATGTTGTGATACTAAAAAGGGTATGACTCGTTTCTCTTAGCTTGTTGTTTTGCACGATTCTTGTGGAATGTTTAGTTCCTATTGCTAACGAGATAAGAATTTCATTGAATTGATAGTTGGTTGAGCTAAAACAATTGAACTTCTTAATACCTGGATTTATTAAAACCATTAGGAATGCCTATGCCCTAATTTATATGATGCTCCGTGTACTTCTAAACTTGTGTAATATCTGGACTTATTACAAACATATAGAATGCCTAAGACTTTAATAGTATTCTGAAAACGATTGTGAAAGTTGCAAGAGACTTCAAACCAGGGATGAGACTTAAACCTCATGGAATATTTGGTCTCTAATCACAATAGGTGTAGATGCATAATTGTAAGAGCATTACTTAAAGGGAATTAGAAAGTAATTGTTGGTCATTGTTGCAGAAGTGAGTGGAGGCTTTTGCCTTTAAAATCCCTTAATGACTAGTGGGTGGAGATTGCGAACCTTTGGCTACTCTAGACTAGTCTCCTCAATGGGTACTCAAACTACAGTTGGGTGGAGCTGTTTAAGAACTAAGCACAGGGTGGAGCTACTGAAGCTGCAAATACGGGGTGGAGGTAAGCCTCTGGAATCCCAAAACTGGGTGAGGGTGTAAGTTCTCACCTTTGGATCCCCTCACTAGCTGTTGGGTGGAGGTGAATTACTTTTGGAGTCCCTAAATTGAGTGAGGCCGGAGATTCTCACCTCTGGAACCCCTCATTGGTTGGTGGGTGGAGGTGTTTACCTATGGAGTCCCTCAACCAGCCTACAATAGAGTTGTTAGATCCCTATAATACTAGTGATTGCCCCATTACTATTGTAGTTGTATCCCTTATTAATATTTTGGTGCCCCTATTGTCCCCATATTGTTATTACTATGCCCCATAGAATCCCTCTATTGTTATTTTTGTGCCTTCATATTATTATTGTTAGGTCAACTGGGTTATATTGTGACTCCTTAGACTCCTTTATATAGAAAGGAGGTTTTGCCATTTGAATCATCAAATAATCATTGTGTAATGTAAAGAAGGTTGCCCCCTCGAAGAGGCTGAATTCTAAGGCGTTGATCTATCTTTTCTATCTTTTTGTGAGTTGGTTTCATAACATTTGGTATCAGAGCTTTGGATTCTAGGGTTTCGCTACTCCAAATAGGTCATCGTGGTATTTTCGCTATAACTTTTTTCTGCGACGTTTCAAAAGCGAAAAATTAAAAAAAACAAAAACAAAAAAAAAAAACAAACCATTTGAGATGAAATCGCACTGAACCTCGGGTCTGAATTTCAGAGCTTTTTGCGCTATATTTGCGGAGATATGATCTGAGGAAGTTGGTCTTTTTGCAGACTCCTGAATTACATTCCAAACAGTTGACTTGGGGAAAATCGTCATAACTTTCTCTCTGAGCATCGGATTGAAATTTCGTAAGAAGATACAGAAAGAGGACGAACTGTAGTTTCTTGTATATATTTTTCAGAGCCAAAGGTCGAAACAGAGACATGTAGCACGTCGTACAAATTCACTCTACTGAACTAGTCTATAATCAGGTCATTGTGGGAGATTTGGCATAACTCTTGGCATTGGAAAGAGGTCACATAAGGCTACTGCAGGTCACAATTTCAGAACTGGATGATCAAAAATTACAGAGATACATGAGAGGCAATATAGAGTTCCTACAAAGTGAAAAAAGGTGTGTAGATTTTTTTAGATTTTTGCTTAAGCTTGGTTTGAAAAATTATTTTGAAGGAATTCAAAGGGCATAGTAAAGCATTATTATCAGTAACTGATGCCCCGAGGAAAGAAAATACAAGCACCTAGTAAGCAACCTGAAAGCTCTAGCATGACTCATGAAGAAGAGGAAGAAATGCTACATGATATATCAAAATTACAAGACCAAGTGCAACAAATGTCACTCTCACAAAAGCCAACAGAAGCTAAGATAAATGGCGTGGAATCTAAGATAAAGGGCGTGGAAGCTAAGATGAATGGCGTGGAAGCTAAGATGGACTATTTGAAGATAGATTTGAAGACATATTTGAAGACAGGCATGGCAAATTTGAAGACAGATTTGACAAATTTTCTACAAGAAATACTTACTAATGGTAAAAGGGTAGTAAACGGAACTCATGATGTGAACAAAAAAAATGTTAATCATGATTTCATAGACTCTAATGTTGGATCAAAGACCCACCATATTCCAAAAATTGATATGAGGAAATTTGATGGCAAGGATCCCGCAACATGGATATTACAAATGAAGCAATTTTTCGTTCTCAAAATGTGCAAAACACACAAAAGGTACGTATTGCAACTTTATATTTGGAACCAAATCAGTTTGTATGGTATCAATGGTTTTGCTCTTGTAAACAAATTATCACTTGGGCAATTTTTACAAAAGAATTGACAGCACATTATGAGGACACAAAAAGCAACACTTTTTTTAGCCAATTGATAAGTCTCAAACAAAAGGGTTCAATAATGGAGCACATTGAGGAGTTCAAAAATTGAACATAAGGGTAAAAAATATTCCAGAGGAACATAGGATTGATGTGTTCATAGGGACTTTAAAGGATAATATCCAACATGATGTTCGCCTTTGGGAACCTGATTCATTAGAGAAAGCATTCAGGTTAACAAGAAAAATGGAAAGCAAAATTATGGCAACCAGGAAGCATACCACTCACAACTATGAAGACGGAAGTGTTGTAGCCCCTAATCTTCCACAACCTATAAGGTTGACACCACAACAATTGGAAGAAAAAAGAGCAAAAGGGCTTTGTTACAGTTGTGATAGAAAATACACTAAAGGTCATAAGTGTGCTGAGAAGAAATTATTCTACATAAATTGTGAAGAGGAAGAAAAAAAGGAGAAAGAAAGGTCAAAAGAAGAGGATATACTCCAGGAACAAAGCCTAGATAAAGAAGAAATGAATCCGACCATATCTTGTAATGCATTGGCTGGAATTATCACTCCTCAAACCATCAAGATAGAAGGACAAATCAAGAAGAAAAAGGTAATAGTGTTGATTGATTCAGGAAGTACCCACAATTTTATTCATTGTAAGATAGCAACCACTCACAACTATGAAGACGGAAGTGTTGTAGCCCCTAATCTTCCACAACCTATAAGGTTGACACCACAACAATTGGAAGAAAAAAGAGCAAAAGGGCTTTGTTACAGTTGTGATAGAAAATACACTAAAGGTCATAAGTGTGCTGAGAAGAAATTATTCTACATAAATTGTGAAGAGGAAGAAAAAAAGGAGAAAGAAAGGTCAAAAGAAGAGGATATACTCCAGGAACAAAGCCTAGATAAAGAAGAAATGAATCCGACCATATCTTGTAATGCATTGGCTGGAATTATCACTCCTCAAACCATCAAGATAGAAGGACAAATCAAGAAGAAAAAGGTAATAGTGTTGATTGATTCAGGAAGTACCCACAATTTTATTCATTGTAAGATAGCAAAAAAATTGAATTGCTTCCTATATCCAGCACCAGAGTGTCAAGTGATGGTTGCAAATGGAGGAACAATAAATTGCTCTGGAAAGTGCCATAATATCAAGCTATCCATGGGAGAATATGTATTGACTAGCCCAATGCTTTCCATTCTAATGGGAGGTGCTGATGTTGTACTAGGAGTCCAATGGCTACAATCCTTGGGTACAATAGCTTTTAATTTTCAATAACTTTTCATGAAATTTTACGCGGAATAAAAGAAAGTTGAATTAAGGGGTATTGCAGGGAAACCGGGAAAGATAATCAACTCTAACAGTATGACAAAGCTTCTAAAAAATGAACAAAGAAGTGTAATTGCACAATTATGTTCGCTAGATGTTTCCACATTGAAATCATCTATTTCTCCAGATCTCCAAAAAGTCTTGGACAATCACTCCAAAGTATTTGAGACTCCCAAAGGTCTCCCACCTATTCGTGATCATGATCATGCTATTCATCTGATTCCAAGAAGTGTTCCTCCAAACATCAGGCCGTACAGATATCCCTATGCCCAAAAGAGTGAAATTGAACGTATGGTTGCAGAAATGCTAGAGGCTGGTACAATTCAACCTAGTCAAAGTTCTTTCTCTGCTCCAGTAGTATTGGTGCACAAGAAGGATGGATCATGGCGCATGTATCTGGATTATAGGGAGCTCAACAAGCTCACTATTAAAGATAAGTTTCCCATTCCTGTCATTGATGAAATACTGGATGAATTGCATGTATCAATTTACTTCACCAAGTTGGATCTTCATTCAGGATATCATCAAATCAAAATGAAGACTGAAGACATTCTGAAAACAGCATTTAGAACTCATGAGGGTCATTATGAATTTTTGGCCATGCCTTTTGGCCTTACCAATGCACCTTCTACATTTCAAGGTTTGATGAATTCTATTTTCAAACCCTTTCTTAGAAAATTTGTGTTAGTATTTTTTGATGATATACTAATCTACAGCAAGTCTTGGAAGGATCATGTTGAACATGTTGACAGGGTGCTACAACTATTGGAAGAGAAACAATTATATGCAAAAGAATCCAAATGTTTCTTTGGAGTACAAGAGGTGGAATCTCTGAGTCATATTGTATCTCATGAAGGAGTTAAGGTAGACCCTAGCAAAATTAAAGCCATTAAGGAATGGAAAATCCCCACATCCATAAAGTATCTGCGAGGATTTCTCGGGTTGACAGTGTATTATCGCAAGTTTGTTAAGAATTATGGGAGAATAGCAGCACCTCTAACAACATTATTGAAGAAATATGCATTTTCATGGACTCCAGAAGCAACAAAGGCCTTCGAACAGCTTAAAGAGGCAATGTGCCAAGCACTGGTCTTAGCTACACCGGACTTCACAAAAACCTTTATTGTGGAATGTGATGCTTCAGGAAATGGAATTGGTGTTGTATTAATGCAAGATGAAAGACCCATTGCTTTTGGAAGTCGTCCAATCAAGGGAAAGTTTTTACAAAAAGCTATTTATGAGAAGGAAATGTTGGCAATACTACATGCACTTAAGAAATGGCAACCCTACCTAATGGGAAGACACTTCAAGGTAAAAACGGATCATGATAGCCTTAAATACTTTTTAGAAAAGATTATCCTCTGAAAAGCAACAAAAGTGGGTCACAAAGATGTTGGGTTATGACTTTGAAATCATCTACAAAAAAGGGAAGCAAAATGTGGTGGCAAATGCACTCTCAAGAAAGGATGAGGATGTGGAAGCATTGTTGTGTGCCATTTCTGTTATCCAACCAGATTGGATAAACGAAGCAAGGGAGGAATGGAAGAATGATGAAGAAGTGTGGGCACTTATTCGAAAGTTACAACAAGATTCCAGTATATCTGATACATTTCGCTGGCAAAGTGATTCGTTATAGTACAAAGATCACTTATACCTCTGTAAGAATTCCCAACTCAAACAAAAGATTCTTATGGAATTGCACACTTCTCCCTTAGGAGGGCACTCAGGATTTTTAAAAACTTACCACAGGGTTAAGAAGGAATTTTTTTGGGATGGCCTTAAATCGGATATTCAAAAGTTTGTGGTGGAATGTTTGGTTTGCCAACAAAAAAAAGTTGAAACAATTAAGACCTCGGGTCTATTACAACCTTTATCCATTCCAAGCCAACGTTGGGAGGAGGTTTCAATGGATTTTATCACAGGTTTACCCAAGTCTGAGGGAAAGAGTGTCATCATGGTGGTAGTTGACAGACTTACCAAGTATGCACACTTTTGTGCATTATCACATCCATTTAAATCCAGTACAGTTTCTACTGCATTTATGGAAACAATTCAAAAGCTACATGGAAACCCAAAGATTATTGTAAATGACAAAGATCCCATTTTCACTGGAAATTTTTGGACAGAACTATTTTCTTGTCTCGATACTCAATTAGCTCATAGCTCATCTTATCATCCTCAATCTGATGGGCAAACTAAGATAGTAAACAAATGTTTGGAAGGATATCTTCGTTGCTTTGTATCTGATAAACAGACACAATGGGTCAAATGGTTGCCTCTGGCTGAATGGTGGTATAACACTTCCTTCCATACAGCAACAAAAATGACCCCATTTATGGCACTTTATGGATATCAGCCACCATCCATCACATCATATTTAAGAGAAAATTCTAAAGTTCAAGCAGTGGAACATCACATCGAGCATCAACAACAAGTCTTTCAACTCTTAAAGGATAACCTCATGTTGGCACAGAATAGAATGAAACAACAGGCAGATCAACATCACAGTGAAAGAAGTTTTGATGTAGGTGATTGGGTATTCCTACGGCTACAACCATATAAACAAATGTCCCTCAAGCAAGCTAAGAAGGATAATAAATTATCACCAAAGTATTATGGTCTGTACAAGGTGTTGCAAAAGATTGGTACTATGGCATACAAATTGGAGCTTCCTGCAGCTTCTCGAGTGCACCCAGTTTTCCATGTTTCATGTTTAAAGAAGGTTATAGGCGACAAGCTCCCAGTTCAAACAACATTGCTAGAACTTGACGAGGAAGGAAAATTTATATTGGAATCGGAAGCAATCATAGAAACAAGAACTCAACAGCTACGAAATCAATCAATTTCGGAGTATCTCATCAAGTGGAAGAACTTATCCGCTGAAGATTCCACATGGGAGGATGAGAATTTTATACTGAAGCATCCAGAACTACTCAATCGTTGAGGACAACACTTCTTTAAAGGAGAGGGGCATGTTAGATCCCTATAATACTAGTGATTGCCCCATTACTATTGTAGTTGTATCCCTTATTAATATTGTGGTGCCCCTACTGTCCCCATATTGTTATTACTGTGCCCCATAGAATCCCTCTATTATTATTTTTGTGCCTTTATATTATTATTGTTAGATCGGCTGGGTTATATTGTGACTCCTTAGACTCCTATATATAGAAAGGAGGTTTTGTCATTTGAATCATCAAAGAATCATTCATTTGTGTAATGTAAAGGAGGTTGCCCCTTCAAAGAGGCTGAATTTTAAGGCGTTGATCTATCTTTTCTATCTTTTTGTGAGCTGGTTTCATAACAAGAGTACCTTTTTCCAGAAGGGGGAGGTCGAATTAGACCTCTGAAACCCCTTGAGGTTTGGACATGGGGACAAGTTTCACATGCTAGGGGGTGGCAACTGCGTTATTAACAGTTTGTCAATGGTTGGGAGGAAAATCATGAACCTGATCCCAATGCCCAATCCAAATCACACCTTGCTGAGTGTTTTTATTAATTAGGTTGCCCCAAGTGCTCTTATGTTGTTCCTAATATACCTAATTGTTCCAGGACACAAGATTACATTGTTGTATAGGCACTCCTGTTAATCAGAAATGTCTGATCAAACCGGATGTGGTATGTTATAAATGTTGGATGGCGTACATGCCTTAACAAACAACAGACAGGCCTCCTTAAGACTGGATCTCCAAGTGTCTAGCACTTTGAAAGACCTCACAATGTCAAGGTGAAGCTTCCCTAGTTGCTTCAGACATAACTTATTGCTTCCGAGCCATCTAAATTGACATTGCTTGCTTTATGCACAAATTGATATATACTAATTAGTAACAATTGTGGTCTATTATAGTCCAGTTCCTGGTATTTCCATGTATTAGCTATGTTTTCATATGATATGTCTGCAACTTCACATAAATTTAAAATTTGTTTCTGGAGGTTCCTTGCATTACCAAGCCTCCCTTGTGCAACTACATTTGTGGGTCTACATATGAATAAAGAAGCTAGTTCCGAGTAGGGGTGGATGGTAACTATACCTAACCTTCTTACAAGGATAAGAAAGACATTGCACAATTCCTGTCATTATCAAATTGGATGGCCTTGTTCTAGGTATGAGGGCCCAAAATTCTAACAGATGTTGTCCCTCTACAATAATTGGGGCCAGTTGTTTGTCACGGAATACTGTTGCAAACTAATAGTATAATACACCATATGTTGACATCGCATGACTTGGGCATTATAGTTACTTTAACCTTGGACAAGACACAATGTTTAAGGCTGGTTGGGTATGATGTAATATGGGGGTTGAATTGTTGTTACATAGATTGTGTAAGACCTTTAAGAACCAACCCTTCTATCTTAGATCTGGACCAACTTTCCACCACTCTTAGCATGTACACAATAACATTCAATGTAGAACTAATTGATGGAATTCCAACTTCACTTTCAAATTGAATACACTTGCCAATACCTAAAGGATATTGTTGTTATTGCCACCTATCAATGTTGAGCAATAAACAAATATTAACTTAAATAAAGAGGGAGCTTTGAATGAATAGTTCCTGATGCACAACACTTGCTACCATTTTTGCAAGTGGGATTGGGACAGAATACCAAGTATGCTTAACTATGGAAAAAAACTGCATGGTTAAGTGTGACTTGATCTAAGAAGCCTTGAAAGGGTAGCGTGACCCTACTGTGAAATCCTGGTTACTAGGTATAAGTCTCATAGGTGACAATTGATACCATGTGATTTTATTTCACGATATAAAATGCCACTTCTTCACCTTTCACCTCATGCAATGAGCACATAAGTAGTTGGTCTCCTGTGAAATCCTGGTTACTAGGTATAAGTCTCGTAGGTGACAATTGATACCATGTGATTTTATTTCACTATATACAATGCCACTTCTTCACCTCTCACCTCATGCCATGAGCACATAAGTAGTTGGTCATTATGACCTGTTATCACAATAAACTTTTCGCATTTTAAAATCTTCTTTGGAAAATGCTGACTGTTATAGTGTGAGTTTTTCAAATTGATAAACAGGGAAAATTTCTTGATATCAGGTTTGTCAACATTTTTTGGAAATCTGAGTAAATAAGTAGAGAAGTTTGCAGTCATTTTCCAAGCATCAGAAGGACTCAAAGCCTACATCAGACCCTCTCCATTGGAAAGTGCCCTGAACAAGTTTTCGAATGATATGTGGAAGTCCAAAAATGGATTTCTAGAAAAAAAATGGCTTGTTAAAGTTTAAGGGTTTGAAGTCTTTGAAAGGACACAAGGAGCATATCAGCGATCGGCGATCGGTAGTCCGAGGCACATTGGTGATCGGTGATCAGAGGTCCGAGAGATATCGCAATAGCATGTCGGCAGGTCTTGCACATCAGCAATCGCAACAACGGAGGACTATGCCAATCGGCGAGGTCCAAGGCATATCGTATATCGATAATCAGTGACTCAAAGAATGTGACCACATTTAAAAAGTGCAATATGCAAAGTTGGGATATAAAAAGAGTCGAGTGTTAAACTGCGGAGAAAAGCATCAATAGTGTTAAACCACTATATTACAGGGCATAAAAGCTCTGATAGTATAACATGGAAGTGTTAAGAGATGAATGGGTCGGCAGCTGCTAGGAGCAAAGAATAAAGGGCTGAGGAATATTGGTGAAACAATAAAGCAGAGACTTTCCCGATAAGGCAATATAGAGAATTGAAGGCGTATGAGTCGGCAACTATTGAATCGTAGGAAAAGAGGAATGGCAGTTTGGAATGGACAGTCAACAAGCTTGTACGAAAACAATGTAGAAATTTCTCATTTCCCACCCCGATTTTCAGTTTCACCTTATTTCTCCCATATAGTTAAATGCCCTTTCCCATATCCATACATTCAACAAGCTGGAAAAATAAATTTTGCTGAAAACACAAATTTTGAAAATTTTACAGAATGCTAGAAAATGCAAAAATAAAAAAATCAACAGGTACAAACAGTCATTTAACACATTTGAACACAGTGATTTTTGGTCAACGTGACCCTGGAAAAACCCCCTACAACTCTTGGGGAAAACCAGTTTGAGAGCTCTTCTTTATTTCTGAAAATTGTCTTTTTACAGTGAGAAATATTCAGCAAAAAAATCAGCAAGCAAATTTACAACTTATCTCTTTTTCTGTGCCTCACAGCAAATTGGAAATTACAGCAAACAGGACAGCAATAAATGTTGTATGGCCTCCTCGATTTTCGTGCCCACTTTCAGCATTAAATGTTGTTGTACTGCCAGCATTAAATGTGTTGTACGAACTAGAATAAATGCATTGTACGACCCTCATTTTGCGTGCAGAAAAACCAGCAAACTACTCGATTTTTGTGCAAACCACTCCTCGAAAAGCGTGCCAAAATCTGTCTTTCACTGTGTGTTGAATCAGTTGTACAAATCTACTCAACTGCTACCTTGGAATGTGTGCCAAGCTGCTGTCTTCTTCTCCTCCCTGCTCAGAAATCTCTCTTACTCTCTTGCTCTCCTTCTCTCAATCTGCTCATGAAAGAATGAATGACCTTTTCCTCCTTTAATCTAACCCCAAGTGACTTTGGGTGATCCAAGTGACTTTTGGGTGATCCCTAAATCCAATGGCTGAAATAGATTGAGATCTAAGGCTGAGATTATATGCTCATTTAAATCTCACTTTTTATTTTTTAATTCACCCCACTTTAATAAAGACCCACTTACTCAATTATTTCCAAAGTCACTTTTCCTTTCTAGTTTTACATTGACTTTATTAAAGTCACTTTAAAATTAGACTTTAGTAACTTTATCACTTAAAGTCACTTTTAAATTAGATTTCACTTTATAAAAATTATAAAGTCACTTTAGAAGAAAAATTAAATTCTTTTGGACACTTTTCCCTAGGCCAAAGATCAAAACCTTAGGGAACCACCTGTCCTCCGGTACCAAATTTCAACACTCCCTCTTACCGAAGAAGGTGTTCCTCACCACACCCATCTTGTCTCTGAAGTAGACATGCTTGCCCCGTGGCAAGGCTTTGGTAAGAATATCTGCAACCTGCTCATCAGTGGGAATATACTCAAGCTTCACAGCGCCCTTCTGAACAGTCTCTGATGAAATGATATTTGATCCCGATATGCTTTGACCTGTCATGAAATACTGGATTCTCCGTGAATTTAATGCAACTCTGATTATCACAGTAAATCACTGAAGGTCTCAACGGCTGACCAAATAAGCCAAACAACATCTTGCGAAGCCAGATGGCCTCACAACTAGCTAGACTGGCTGCCATATACTCTGCTTCCGCTGAACTCAATGCTACTGACTGCTGCTTCCGGCTGAACCATGACACTACTGCTGAACCCAACCCAAAACAGCATCCTGAAGTGCTCTTCCTATCAGAAGCACAACCTGCCCAATCAGAATCAATATAACCTGCCAACCTCACTCCATCCCCCTGCCGACCAGACCATAATCCACTGTCCCCTGCAAGTACCGCAAAATGTGTTTTGCAGCCACCCAGTGAACCTTCCTAGGGTCACACATAAACTGACTCATCGTGTTGACTGCAAAACAAATATCTGGTCTAGTGTTGACCAAATACATCAAGGAACCAATCAGCTGCCTGTACAATGTGGGACCCACCAACTCGGAATCCAAAGCATGAAGCTTCTTCCAGTTGGTAATCATCGGTGTCGACATGGGTCTACAATCCTCCATGTGGAATCTGCCAAAGATGTCCACAATATACTTCCCCTGCCCCAGGAAGAAATTCCCCTCCTCCTACCACACCTCCAAACCCAAAAAGTAATGCATCAAGCCGATGTCCTTCATCTCAAACTCCGCCACAAGATCTCTCTTGCAGTGCTCTATGAGTCTCTCTGCACCTGTAATGATCAAGTCATCCACATACAGCACCAAAATGAGAGGCTCCTCACCTATCACAATATAGTAAAGGTTCGGATCTGCCTCATTCTTTGTGAAACCCATCCACTACAAGTATGTATCTATCCTAGAGTACCAAGCTCTGGGAGCTTGCTTCAGGCCATAAAGGGCCTTCTTCAGTTTGCACACATGGGACTCCTTCCCATGCACCTCAAAGCCCTGTGGATGCTCAATGTACACCTCCTCCTGTATGAAGCCATTGAGAAATGCAGTCTTCACATGCATCTGGTGGATCTTCCAACCCATCTCTGCTGCTATCGATATAATGGAGCGCATCGAAGTATATCGAGCCACGGGAGCGAAGGTCTCCTCATAATCAACTCCCTCTACCTGGGAGAACCCTCTAGCCACAAACCTCGCTTTGAATTTCTCAATGCTGCCATCTGCAACATGCTTTACCTTGTAAAGCCATTTGGAAGTAACCACAGATTTGCCCTCAGGCCTCGGCACCACCTCCCAAACATCATTCTTCATGATAGAAGAATACTCCTCCTGCATGGCCTCTCTCCAGACCTGCTGGCTCACTGCCTCCTCATAGCTAGAAGGCTCAGAGTCAAGGATGCTAGTAACCATTGCCATATAGCTACAAAACCTCTCAGGTGGTCTACTCTCTCTGACCGGCCTCTTCAGCTCAGCAACAGATGTGGCATCTCTCAAGGTGTCCTGAAGCCACTTGGGCTTCCTCTTCCCTGAGCGCACTTCTCCCACTAGAGAACGAAACTCCTCCTCATCATCATCATCAGGGGCCTGAACTCTTGACTGTCTGTCTGTTGTCCTCCTGCCTGCACCTGAACCTGTAGACGCTGAGGTACCGTGTGAACTGTCCATCAGTGGACTCCCTAGTGAACTGCTCTGCATGCTCCCCGGAGCACCACCCCTCTGGCTCGGTGAGCCACTGCTCACTGACGGACCTGACATCCTCATAGATGTACCTCCTGATCCTCCTGATCCCTGCCCACTGGATCCTGCGACTGACTCAACTGCTGCTGAGAGTCTGGCCGATCCAGATACTCTAACTCCTTTGACCTCCTAAAGGCCCTGTCCTCCTCGAACTTCACATCCCGCCTAACAACAACTCTCCTCTGTGCAGGAATGTAAATCCAAAAGGCCTTTGAGGTCTCACTGTAGCCCACAAAGATACCCTTCTCTGCGGTGGGCTCTAGTTTGGTCCTCTTCTCCTTGGGTATGTAGGAGTATGTAATGCATCCAAAGATACGAAGGTGACCAATATCAGGCTTCTTCCCAGAGAAAGCCTCCTCTGGAGTCATGTGCCCCAAGGCACGATGCGGACTCCTATTCTGCAAGTAAACAGCTGTGTTGCAGGCCTCTGCCCACAAGAACAATGGCAACCCCTGATCATGTAACATGGCTTTGGCAGCCCCGACGATACATCTGTTCTTCCTCTCTGCAACCCCGTTCTGCAGGGGGTTGTAAGGAACAGTGAACTCCCTCCTAATGCCTGCCTCCGCACAATAGTCAACAAACTCTCCAAGGGTGTACTCTCCTCCATTGTCCGACCTCAGGGACTTGATCTTCCGACCTGTCTGTGTCTCCACAAGAGCTCTAAACTCCTGAAACCGCTTGAAGACCTCACTCTTGGTCTTGAAGAAATAAATCCAGGTCCTCTTGGAGTGATCATCAATGAATAAAACATAGTACTCATATCCACTCAAGGAAACATGAGACATCCGACCGCTCACATCAGAATGAATCAAATCAAGTATCCCAGTCGCTCTGTTGTCACTGTTGGGAAAAGGGGATTTGGCAAACTTGCCCATCGCACATCCTCTGCAAGTATCAAAGTGATCCGTACTAAAATCTGGCACACCAGTAGTGATCTCCCGCAAGGTCCTCAAGGCTCCATGATACATATGTCCCATCCTGCGGTGCCAAATCTCACACAGCTCAGAACTGCTAGCTCTGCTGTCGGTACTACTGCTCAATGCCACAAGGGACTAGAATGAAAACTTGTACACCTTTGCATGTTGTACACCTATCACTCTAGTTGAATCAGCTGGAGTGCCCCTGGGATACATCAACACTTGTCCTCCCCTAAACAGTATCTCATATCCTCTGTCCTCCAAAGCTGAGACGGATATGAGGTTCTTCCTCATCCCTAGCACATAAAGAACATCTGACACCTTCAAGGGAGGTTTGGACTCCCTCTGAAATGTCAGAGTCCCCACACCAACTGCTCTAACAACTCTATTATCACCGAGTACTACCTCTATATCAGTGCCACTCTCTGAAAGCTCTGAGAAGTACTCCCGGACTCTTGTCATGTGACGTGAAGCCCCACTGTCCACATACCAGATACTTGAAGATGCTCAGCTAATCGAGGGAAAAGCATGCTCCCTTTGAACCTGTGTGGCAGGGGATCTTGCACTAGAGGACTCATACGCGGTGAACCCAAACTCCCAGTCAAAACGAACTGCAAAGTCCTCAACCTCTGCTGAAGCTGCCACGCTCTGGTTCTTTCCCTTCTTTTTCTTCTTCTCCGGACACACAACTACATAGTGTCCCATCTTTTGACAATTCTAACACTTCACCTTGAAATAGTCCTTCTATGTGTTACCCTGTTTACCTTTACCTTTACCTTTGCCCCCACCATTGCTTGTGGAAGCTTGCTTCTTCCCTTTGCCTTTCTTGTCTCCTGCTGACAGTGCTACATCCTCATCCTGTTCAACTGGCTTGGCTACCCCAAGCTAACCTTTCATGATCTCTATCTGAATGCAATCATCCCAAAACCTCTCCCATGTGGGAAGGGTCTCACGTGCACAAACCCCATCAGCAAAGTTCACCCATGAACGAGGGAGGCCATTCACTGCAATCCGCACCAACTCAGTGGGTGGAATGTCCTCTCCAACTGCTGCCAACTCATCTCTCACATTAGTAATCTTTGTGAGATATCCAGCTGCACTATCATTACCCATCTTAATGTTCTTCAGCTTCTCCTTCAGGACCATTTTCCGGTTCTCATTGGTACTCTGGTAGAGATTGGACAATGTTGTCCACATCTCATGGGCATTTCTCTTACCTCTCACATGAGGAATGCAATGGTCTTTGACTCCGTCTAGAATCAGCCTCTTACCCTTGTTCTTTTTATTATACTCAGCCAACTGAGTAGCATCAGTAGGCACAACAACAGGGTTTCTGTGTGGTATGCACCATGATATCCCAGACTTCTGCCTCCTCAAAGATACTCTGCATTCTCTCCTTCCAAACGTTGTAGTTTGTATGCCCATCCAACCTATCCTCCACCCTCAATCCCAATGACATCCTGCTGTCCTAAAACTGAAAAAATAGCACTGTTGTAGTAAAGATAAAACTGATGTTTGTGAAAAATCAGCTTGCTGGAATTTTCCGAGTGAAAAATCAGCAAGCTGTAATTTTCCTCCTTGCTGTCCCAAACTGCACTTCAGCACTCAAGCTCTGATACCATGTAGAAATTTCTCATTTCCCACCCCAGTTTTCAGTTTCACCTTATTTCTCCCATATAGTTAAATACCCTTTCCCATATCCATACATTCAACAAACTGGAAAAATACATTTTGCTGAAAACACAAATTCTGGAAAATGCAGAAATAAAAAAATCAACAGGTACAAACAGTCATTTAACACATTTGAACACAGTGATTTTTGGTCAATGTGACCCTGGAAAAACCCCCTACAACTCTTGGGGAAAACCAGTTTGAGCGCTCTTTTTTATTTCTGAAAATTGCCTTTTTACAGTGAGAAATATTCAGCAAAAAAATCAGCAAGCAAATTTACAACTTATCTCTTTTTCGTGCCTCACAGCAAATTGGAAATTACAGCTAACAGGACAGCAATAAATGTTGTACGGCCTCCTCGATTTTTGTGCCCACTTTCAGCATTAAATGATGTTGTACGGCCAGCATTAAATGCGTTGTACGGACTACACTAAATGTGTTGTACAGCCCTCATTTTGCATGCAGAAAAACCAGCAAACTGCTCCTCGATTTTTGTGCAAACCACTCCTCGAAAATCGTGCCAAAATATGCCTTTCATTGTGTGCTGAATCAGCTGTACAAATCTGCTCAACTGCTGCCTTAGAATGTGTGCCAAGCTGCTGTCTCCTTCTCCTCCCTGCTCAGAAATCTCTCTTGCTCTCTTGCTCTCCTTCTCCCAATCTGCTCATGAAAGAATGAATGACCTTTTCCTCCTTTTCTTCCTTTAATCTAACCCCAAGTGATTAAACCCCAAGTGACTTTTGGGTGATCCCTAAATCCAATGGCTGAAATAGATTGAGATCTACGGCTGAGATTAAATGCTCATTTAAATCTCACTTTTTATTTTTTAATTCACCCCACTTTAATAAAAACCCACTTAGTCATTTATTTCCAAAGTCACTTTTCCTTTCTAATTTTACATTGACTTTATTAAAGTCACTTTAAAATTAGACTTTAGTAACTTTATCACTTAAAGTCACTTTTAAATTAGATTTAACTTTATAAAAATTATAAAGTCACTTTAGGAGAAAAATTAAATTCTTTTGGACACTTTTCCCTAGGCCAAAGATCAAAACCTTAGGGAACCACCTGTCCTCCGGTACCAAATTTCAACAAACAACTACAGCCACTCCAGATTTAAAAGGCAAAGGATTAGCATTAATAAACAAATTTTCAGATTTGAAGGCTAAAGATTTTCTACCAAAGTTGAAAAAGAACAACGAAGAAGCAGTTTTGATGGATTTTGCAGAGCGACCTATTATGTTAGCAGAAAAGCTAAAACTACAGTTTTGGGACCTTCATGGGAGGCAATTGAGAGATATTTCTTTCGCCTGAATGTGAGCATATTTTCCTATAGTTATTTTAGAACATACAGGATATTTTTAAGTTTATCTTTTGCATACATGAATTCGAAAGATATTTAAAATATCTTTGTTTCTCTAATTATGTGAGGACTATTATTTTGTAAAATTGTTGTGTAAAGCACCATATAAACAGTTTATGAATATTGGCTTTTATTTGAGAAACACCTGTAGTCCAAATATATTTGAGCAATCTTAAATGTATTCACGGTATTTAATGAGAAGTTAGTTTATGAGATTGGATTTCACTGATGCTCCTCTCTTAAATTATCAATCATTAATATTTGTTCTTCTGGTCATCTATAAACTTTGTTTTCTTTCAGTCCTCCTTTCTTCCAAATCTCCCAAACAATCAAAGGACTTGTAACTTTCATGGTTTGTACAACCTGCTCATTGGAGCTATGATCTCATTTGTTTAACAGCTGGACTCCATGCCCAGTGGTTTTGAAGATCATCCAACCAATTTATCCATAGATCTAAATCTGGCCACCTAAACTCAATTGCACAAAACCTTCTACTACAGTGACCATAGGGTAGTTGAATTTTACGGAGAGATCCCTCTCCGGGTTGAAGGGCCAACTTCAACCTAAAGGAGGTTTAAGGTTACCTTAGTTATTTCCTTCCATAGCCAGGGGAATTTCTGAGTGATATCATGACCAATGCTCATGAGAGATGAGTCACATTCAATACCTTTATATTCTAGACAATTCCCTTGTTGCAATGAGCGAGAAATTGATCATTATGGCTAATTTTCGTGGGGAATGGATCAAGAAACACTTCCCGTGAAACAATGTGTACATGAGGAATTGATCGTTACGAGTTATGATTAATGCTCATGGGTCCTTGTAATGCTAATCTGAACACATTAAGCTTAATAGTAGTATTATGTTCATTGTATGTCTAGAATGGACATACGAGAGGCTTAGTTGGGTAGAAATCAAATAATTTAACATGTATTGCACCACCAATCCTAGCCTCCAGTTAAGTTCTACTTATCTATGCCCTCAATTACATTTAAATGTTTATATTTTCCTATCTGTGGGATGCATTATATTTACACAATCGTAATCAGTGAATCTGAAGTACATATGGACTGCCTACGACTCTTGTTTGGTTATATGAATTTCAGACCTTGTTACAGTCCTAGTCCAATTATGAAGGTTGTAACTACATCTTGAAATGAAACTGATATATGTGTGAGTTGTCTGCAATCCCTTGGGTGCATGAGATTCTAGATTTTGGATACAGTTAAAGGTAAAATTAGCCTAGCAAATTAATTATGACGGGAGGAATTTGCACAGGGTGCATTGGAGCCCAAAGGAGACAATTGGATATTACATTCAACAATGTAAAGACCACAAAAATCTTGTGAAATCCAAAATCTGGTGCACTAATATTGTGTATGTAGTTTCTAAGAACGAGGTAAGGCAGTTGACTAATGATGTCTACATCAATCCAGAGCTTATATCAGTAATTTATTTAAAGTAAAATCTGAAGCATACTCTCTTTAGATAAAGGAAGTGGGTTGATCATTAGTCAAGACACAATGTGGATGTTAGAAACTTACAAACTAACTAACTCCACTACCGCCCTAACTGAGTTTCTAAAGCCAAGCTGCCACAAAAAGGATTATGCTCTTAGAAAATAGAGCCATCACCACAAAATGGGGGCAGTCTCGATGAGATCTTATAAAACGAAATGCAGGTATAATGACTAGAACCTTCTCATATCAAAACAATCTTCCCTTATCAACATGGTCTATCAATACCATGAAATTGACCCATTAGCTTCGTCTCCACAGACCTAAAATGGGTAACATACCTAGTCCCTCAAGGAATGGTGATACCAGATGAGCACCCAAACTATAGAAAGGCACCTAACCGACAGAGGGAATTAAGCCATTTAATGCACTAAGAAAATAAAAATAAAATATATATATATATATATATATACCAAAAAAATTAGAACGAAAAAACAAAAAAATTTCAAGGAGGCATGTTACACCTCAAGGATGTATGTTACAAGTGGTATCAGAGCTCCCAGGTATGTTACATGGTACATATCAAGGGGGTATGTTACAAGTGGTACCAGAGCTCCCCAGTTCAACACTTGGATCTAATGGGCTCTATTGCGAAAGGAATGACAACTAAAAGTGTAACCCTAGAATCAAGAGAATGGCCATCTTTGACCAACTCTCAGAGATGGAGAAACATAGAATACAATTAGGTGAATAATCATTGTGGTCTGAGTCACCAATGATAAATTACAGATTACAAACTGAATAAAGAGATGTAAAGGAGGTTTAGAGATTTATCCAAGTTGCAGTCACTACATATGGCATCCTTAGCCCTACATTGACATGTATAATGAATTTCATGTTTGTTCTATTGGAGTTGAATTGATGCTAATGAGGTATGAGGGATGATATGTGATGGGGTTGCTCCTACAGTTGAGACATGGCTGTCAGTATTATGCTTTTGTAAAGCCTAGACGATGTCATGTAAAATGTTGTGTGTGTGACAAAATCCATGTGAGGAACTAGTCACAAAACTAATATTCAGCCTGCATGTGAAACACTGCCAAGATTTGTTGGTTTGGCTTCTTTATGCATTTTTGTTAAAGAGAGAAATAATTCTCAAGGGCAGTCATATAAGCTGAGAAATAACTTTTGTAGGAAAGGTGTGGAACCGAAAAGATAGTACTACGGGTAGAACTCTAAGAACACCCAAACACATCTGTCCATATGACTGGGTGTGTTTATGTATCATCAATAAAATAGGACTGCAATCAGAAAGTGATAACTCAGGAAGGCCGGACCTAGCACTTCTACGTTGACCTTAGATGTCTAATCCAAATACTAAGTTGACCTTACAAAAACTCATATTTAAATAAGAATGGATGGTGGCCTGACTTGTGTTAAAGGTGCTAAAATCGACTTGTAGTTGGCCTTGCACTAGATAGGGGTGTTGGAAAGCATGGAGTTAACCTATATTGAGGACTAAAGCTGACCCTTGTTGAGATAGTTCACTTAATTTGCAAGGGACATATTGTCATTGCTGAGTTTTCTTGTTGCATGTGGGGTGACATTATCATTTGAAAAGCATAAGCAACCATTTGGAGCCCTCGTATCCATTGTGAAAGGGAAAATTTGCAGTTCTATTGGCATGATTGCAAAGGATGTGGATTTTCGGAACTCAGCACTGACTTGGATTCCATATTGTCACCATTGAAAAAAGCCACCATTCATTGAAGGAGCTTTGGAGGTTGGATGCTATGAGTGGAAAACCCTTTTTGTATGGATGATGTGTTTCAACTTTGAAGGCCTTTTCCCCTCGATTATCGTACATGTGGATTAAGACCTACATCGTAAATTTTTAGAAGACACCTATCAGTCCTTATTGGAAACCCTACAAGAGGATGGCCTTCTTGGTCTTGTTGAAGATAAGAAGGGTATTGATGAAGAAGAAAGTACCACAGACCTGCAACAAGAGCAACCTCCTCATTTGCCTCAAAAATCTTGTTATAATAAAAACGAAGCATTAATGGGAAGTCCTGACCTTTCCCTTGAAGATAATGATCTAGAAGTCAAGTTGGATCATAATCTTGATCAAGTGTTTGTTAAGAAGGAAAATGGAAATACTGTTGAAGGTAAAATTTCAAAGCAAAGGGATAGATTTGACAGTTTTCATACCAGTCCTTTAAGGAGTGAAGATGTATTTCCAAATAGGATTTGTGACCAAAATTTGAAGAGGGCAGTATCATTGATGAAGCACTATTTAGGAAGGGGACTAAAATATGGATAAATAAGTTGAAGAATGAAAAACCTTTATGCAGTTGAATCCAAAATCATATGTTGTGAGTTTTGAGGGGAGCCCTACCTGTGACAATGATGATCACAAAGGTGAAAGAGACAAAATTGTTATTGTTCATGATGACAAGAATACCATTGCTTTTGCGATGGAAGGGCATCATTTTGATGACAGTTTTGCTGCTCGTTTTGTTTAATAAAATAATGCAAATATAAACTACTATGCACGAAACCAATAACTGAAAAGGCAAACAAATGTTGTCTTCCTCATTGGATTTTATTTACAACATGGAGATAACATTGCTTCCCCGGTTGAGGGACACACTTGTATTACAAACACAAAGAAGGTACCAAAAAAATACAACAACCCTGATTTCCACCTTGATCTGGATTTATGCTCTAGAAGATCTTATATAATGTACTTTGATGGGCCACCAAAATTTGATGATGAAGAACTGCACTATGATGAAAGTTGAGAACAGGTATCCAAGGACGAATGGGAAGGACATGTTCCAGATCTAAAAAGGGATGAAGAGTTTCAAGGCTTTATAGATATCATGCCAAATTCTGTTGATGCTAAAAACAAGCTAGAATGTGAAAAGCTTCTTAGCGTTCATGACTCTACACTGTAGAGTAGGTTTAATCACTGTGAACAGATATGTAATGAATTTTCAAAGAATTGGCATGGCAAATACGATACAAACCTAGAAAGCAATATATATGTAATGAATTCTCAAAGAATTGGCATGGAAAATACGATACAAACCTAGAATGCAATATATGTAATGAATTTTCAAGGAATTGGCATGGAAAATACGATACAAACCTAGAATGCAATATATGTAATGAATTTTTAAAGAATTGGCATGGAAAATACGATACAAACCTAGAATGCAATAATGAAAAAGAGTGCAGGGTCTCTTGGGAAGATGATGGGCAACAATTCCCACATATATGATGGGAATAAAGCAGTGTTATCAGAACCGGACCGGGCTACACTGTCTGGATCTTTTACCGCAGCAGAGATATTGAGATTGGATGTCTTACCGCCAAACTCACTTTGCTGGACAAATTCAATAGGGCACTTCTCACAGGCAAACCACTAACCCAGGCCCGGAAAACAAACCGTTGGGTCATCTGAACACTATCCTGTGGCTGGAAAACAAACAACTAGGTCATCTGGTCATCTGTTCTATGTACAAGTTGGGTCTCTATTTCTAGATGGAATGTAGTTATGGAAGTGGACTGAAAAGATTTTGAAATTAGAGTAAACAGAATATTTCAGAATTTAGGTCTTAAATATCTAAATTGAAGTCGAATTTCCTATAAAACTCTAAATACAAAGAAGTTTGTTTTTCATTCAATCTAACTTCCTTATAGTAGAAGACCAAAAAGGAAATCAGTATGTATATACCTTGCTGCCGAACGTATGGAAAGTCCTTGCTGCTGCAGCCCTGAAATTCATTGGATGATAGCTCCCGGGGCGGTAGAGTTGTCAGTTCCTTCCTGTTTATAAAAATTTAAACCATCAAAAAATATTACAAAAAGGGGATGAATTAAAAAATAATGGAAGACATGACTCCTTTTGGTGTTTCACACTCACTCTGTGAAGAGGCATCATTTAACCATCAACAGTCACTCCATATTCTCCTCTGCCACAGTCTGCTCTCTCTCTCAGACTCACAGACATGAACATCACAATCACATTCACAAACACATCACATTGACACACTGCGCTACACAAACACATCACATTAACAAACACAAATACATCACAGAGCGCGCTCCACAAACACATCACAATGACAGAGTAGAGAAAGAGAGAGCTTCTCTGGTAGCATTCTCTGCTAGAATCTAATAGTTGAACTTCTGAATACTCTTAACTGTGTTAAGCTCTGCCACCCCAAATCGTCTTAGCATACTCTTAATTGTGTTAAGCTCTGCCACCCCAAATCGTCTTAGCATACTCTTAATTGTGTTAAGCTCTGCCATCCCCAAATCATCCTCGTACTGCAATTCCAAACAAGTGGAAAACTTCAACATAACATACATGATGGGTACCATTTATAACAACAATGCGGTTATAAATACATCTGGAGCTGCAAGTTGTGATGGGGAAACCGTGATTCTGAGTATCTGATTTGCCTAGTTAAACATCTGTTCTGACCGAGGTTCTATTCCCGCGCGTGTCTCTGCAACATCCCTTGCATTTTATAACTGGAAAACAAAAGCGCCACTTGTCACAAATGTGCCAGATTACACTGTTAGAAAATTCAAATTTAATTCCATACGTTTCAGTAATCATTAATAAATCTGTTAAGTAAGGATTAATATTATAATCTCATCTTTAAAGTAAAGATTAATCAAATTTAAGAAATAATATTGTAATCTAATTTTCAAAGTAAAAATTAATCTAATTTTTAAGAAAATAGTACTCTTTTAATCTGATCTTTTAAGTAAAGATGAGTATTTTAATCTGATCTTTTAAGTAAAGATGAATATTTTAATTTGATCTTTTAAGCAAAGATTAATATTTCAATCTAATTTTCTAAGTAATATTAATATTTTGAGTTTATGGTATCATTGTTTTGATAGAGAAATATAGACATTGGTAGGATTTATAATGGCTAAAAGTCACTTTTAAGGCAAGTGTGTGATAACAAGTGCATATAATGGATGTGAGGATTGTAGTTGTTTTAGTATGTAATGAATTGATAATAGCATTTTGTATAATGTATTAATGAATATAATGATATGTTATTGTGTGTAATGAATTCACAATGGAGTGATGGCTAGGGTTTGAAGCAAAGATTTTCTTCAAACAGTACATTTTTTTCCTTGAAGCAGTTAGGCGATGTGGGTCTACCAGCGATTGATCTAATAGTGTTCATAAAGGACTTATCATGGATGAGGAAGAAGAGGTTGACTATGATACAGTATCATTGAAGGCAGCCATATTTTCGGCAATATTCTTGCACTCATAGATTCTAAGGCTGGTAGGGATCAAACTCATGGGGGATTGTATTGGCACTTTGTATCTTCTAAAGACGTTGCCACAGTGGAGGCATGGTCCATGGGTTTGCAGTCAGTCGAGTTAGTTTCCCCTTTATCACAACCTTTGGAAGTCGTTTTTGGTCCTCCACCTTGTTAGGTAAGTGATGGAGATTTTCCAGATAGTCTTTGGGGGTTTTCCCCTATTACTTCACCGCTTTCTATTGACTTGAAAACTTCTCTAGGGTCGAGTCAGCTTGATTTACCCAAGGTAAATGTTCCTTTCCTGAATAACGACTTAACTAGAGTTGGGTCTTCAGGTTTATTGGAGAACTTTTTCTACCCTCACATTTTGTGCCTTATCAAATTGGTTCTAGTCAGGTGGAGTCTAGTGGTTTTCAATAGGTTTTAAGTCCCTTTCCTAACCCTCTCCCAAAATGCTACTAGTATCAAAGCACAAGAAGTTGGAGGTTCAAGAGTCGGAGGCCAAGGACAAGAAGAACCAATTGTTGAGGATTCAAACACCCCACAGACTGGGGATCCAAATTGGGGGGCATGAAAAAAGAAGGATAGGGTTATAAAAAGGAAAGAACCCTATGCAAAGTTAAAGTTGGGTTTAGGGGTGGATGTGAGGATGCACCAGGTAGCGACAATGGCATACAGGACTCTCGTTAGAAGGACACGAGGTAGGAAATTCAACATAAAGACATTTGAGGACTCGATGGCTATGGAAGTAAGTCCCCTAGTTTCAAATTCACTTAACATTTTCCTTCTTTCAAAGGGTTGGATCCAAAATGATTTTCACTCCCATGAGGAAGCTATCTAAACTTCACACAAGTTATTTTTATGTTTTGGTCCCCTCTTTTCGATGTGAATTAGGAACAGCGAGATGTGGTCCCTATATGGGTTCATCTACTTTGTTTTCCCCCAAACTCGTGGAAGCCAGAGATTTTCCAGGATGTGGGCAACAATCTGGGCTCATATTTGGATGCAGATTTTTCTTATTTGCAAATTGTTATAGCGGCTACAACCACCCTCCAAAATTTTTCCTTAACTTTGTTTTGGAGCCTCCCTTCCAAATTTTCACAGCAGCTTTCCTTGCTTCGTCAATTCTCAAGCTTCAGTGTTTTGCTCACACAAAGGCAGCCTATCAATCACACCTCGATGCATTCCCCTCATAGTTTGATCACTCGGACTTAGTCCAGCTACAGGCTAAGCAACTCCCCCAAGAAATTGCACAATTTTGGAGGGAAACCAACCTTCCCTCCAGAAATTGTGCAATCTTGACTGGCAGCCTACTGGGCTCCAGAATTGTGCAATTCTCACAGTCAACACTCATAGTAAAAATTGCGCAATTTTCCCCAGCGGAACTGCTCAGCCCAGAATTTGCGTAAATCTGGGCAACAGCCAGCTGCTCTTCCCAGAAATTGTACAAATCTCTTGGGCAGTTAGCCTAGCTCCCATTTCCTTCAAGCAGTCAAACAGCGTCTTGCATGTGCAGCTGAGTTGACCAGTTCCCTCCGGGACAGAGCAAAACAAACATGCATGCATGGGACGCTTCTCTGAAAGCAGCATGCAAAGGCATCCCTTGTTTCAAGGGTCTATGTTTAGCAGTTGGAGGTTACATGCAAGGATCATTTCATAAACCTCCCACCAAGTGTCGCCTTCCCTAGATTTGTGGCATGCACGTCACAACCTTGATGTTATCAAAACTCATCAACCAGACATTGCAGAGCTCATTCCTCACATCAACCTTGCAACTCTGACATCCCACATCACATCTAGGAGCAATCAGCACATTCAGCGCAGCTGTTTTGGGGTAAGCCTTATGTTGCATTTCTATCGATTTTTGTGTTTTCGCTTGAGTGAGTATTGTTTGCTTGATTTTAGTGAGCGCTTGTTGTCATTTACTTGTATACTAGGTTGTCCTAGCATAGTTTCAATTTTCGTTGTTGTCTCACTATTGTTGCATGCATGAAATTGTTTTGCACGAACATCGTTGATTTGGCAATTCACCTCACCCACATGCATGTTGTTCCGTTTTCTGAATTTGCCATTCGTCGTTTGCATGCATGATCATTCACTTATGCTTACACTCGGTATCATCATGCATTCACACTCACATTCACTTTCAGTTGCCCGTCGGCGATTCCGGCCAACCTTGGCCCGGACTCTGCCTCACTAGACAACATTGCCCAATCCTGAGAGGGAAGGCTTTGCCTCCCTCTCCAAAAATGCACATTTCTGCCCAGGCAATGTTCTCTAGGATTATTTTGCGCATTTCTGAGGGATAGTGACTGCTGGCCCAGAAAATTGTGCAATGTAGTCATTGAGCCTGCAGCCATTGCCAGCGTAGATTGTGAATTACGCAATTTCAGCAGCCAGTAGCCAGACTGGACTGTGCATTACATAGTTCCAGCAGTCAGCCAGTCTCCCAGCAGCCCAGACTGTGCCTTGCACAGTCTTGGCAGTCAGTCTCCCAACCTCCCGGCCAAAATTACGCAACCTTCATGATCAATCACACAGGTATGTTGCAAGTTAGTTCTCAAGTTCATTTTGGTTTTTGACTAACAGATTGCTTGCCATGAGTGTTGCCATGTCTCCAAGTATTGTAAGTGTTCATCTTCCTCTCAACAGTGCAGGTACAATGGTTTCCAAGAGAGCAGAGTCGAAGACACCGTTCAGAGCACACTTGGAGATGTAGTCAATCAAATGTCTATGAGCTTGCCTACTCACGAAGATATCAAGTTGTTCGTAGAAAAGGACATCAAGATATGACAGCAGCAACATCATAGCAAGCAACATCATGAATAGCAGCAGAAGGCAGCATACCAAATGCAACGAATACAATGAATGCAATGAATGCAAGAGGAAGGTTGTTGACAACACAGAGGTAGAATAAAGTTGCAAGCTCAAGCAGGTCCACTAATGATGAAAGCAACTTTGGAGACTCAGGATATGAGGTGACAGCGCGACATGAAGATCACACAAAGACAGAGAATGGAACAAAGAAGGAGTTGCATGTGTTGAAGCAACAACCCAATGAAGAACAGGAAGCTGCACAAACAGACGAATGAGTTGCAGCAAGAACAAGAACAACAGTAGGCGCAACATGCACTCATGGACGAAATTGCACCCGTATAAGTTAAAGATCCATCCCAGTAGTTGGCTCGGAGCAGACATGGTGAGCAATGTTGTTGATCACATGCAAGGGATTCAGCAGCATGCATGTCATTGTGTGCACGCATGTGATCCAACCCTTTCAGCACACTCACCAAGGCGAAGACAAGAAGCAATTCCAACTGGAGTTGAACATGTACTTCGACAAGTTGATGCACATGACCACTAGTAGAAACACTTGAAGATCAGCATGTACACTATGCATCAATGTGTTGTTGGTTTAGTCGCACACAAGAAGACCATGCACATGTTATCAGACAAGTTGGATGAAGGAGCCGAAGCAATGCACTAGTTGCAACGGAGGCAAGAGTTCGCTTCAACAAGATGTCACCATGAGGTGCATGCACACCATTGCAGACGACCAAGCTTGGCATTAGCTCACCACCTTCACCATCACAAGCATGCCAAAAAGTTGGTCTCATCACAATGGACCAAGTGTCAGTGATGTCTTGCATGTCAAGCCATGTTGTCAAACATGAGTACATGTGCATTGTAATGTATCGTCATGTCAAGTATAAGTCAAGTGTCAATAGTTGGATGTAATGGTCATAGAGTAGATGAAGAGTCATGAGGGTAGATGAACTGTCACAAAGGGGAATGTCAAGGGTCACCCCACCCTTTCCTATAAATTGTCCCTCATAACTCATTGTATAGGCTTTTGGTGAGCCAAGCTTTTGATAAGACTATCTTGGAGAAAGCTTGGACAGTATTGTAATGCACCTTGGCTTCTCCACTACACGGAGCTAGTTCATCTCTTTGGAGGAGCAGGCGTATGTGATTGTAACGTTCCACTATTGGGGCTAGCAGGTTTACGTGGATGTATTGCATGATTGGGACTTACACTTCTTTATATAATAAGAGCCAACACATTTTCATTCATATGTTGTTATTGTAGTTGGACTGTTCTGGTTGCTCAGCAATGTATGTTGTTTAACTTATGTAGTTGTGTATGAACTGCTTCATATGCGATTATATGAATCTTGTTGCAGATGGTCTGTTGGTTTAACCATCACTTTGGATTGCTGACTAATCTACTTTCCAACTTGTGATGCATATTCGCTCGTGTGTTCCCTTCCTAGCTGAGTACTGCTACGGTTTTCCAAGGGGCGCACTCATCTCACCCCCCATGTGTTAGAACCTCTCATTCACCTTCCTTGACTCAATGCAGCGGTCACACCCTTGCTACTGACAGAGTTATCTTACTCGCCTCTGTGCGACATCGCAGTCAAGGCATTACCTTACGACCCACTGTTGGGACTCTTACACCAGTTTGAGGTCTAATTGGGACTTCTTATTGGGGAGACCCCCTTGACATGTTGGCGGGTCTAGCACCGTCAATAGGTCTAGTACCGTCAACATTTTGGCGCTAGAAGGAGGGTCATATGACAAGTTGGGTCCTCACATCTGCTTTGAATCTCTACACATCTATCATGTCTCACTACTGAGCTACTCTTCCGCAATGTATGTCTTATGGAAACGATTCCATCATCTCGAAAAAGCTTTCAGATAACTTGTCTCATAAAACATTTGATGGTTGAGGCTACGTATCCTTGATAAGGCACGCGGTCGGCGTTGTAGGCTCATGCGAAAGACATGGATTCTTTGAAGAATACATCAGCTACACGTTGTTCATCTACACGCTTCGAGGGCACCCAATGCACTAGTGTGCCACACTGCCCGAAAAATCTATTCATTCTCTTGCTCGTCTGGTTGCAAAGATAGACTGTGCTTTCAATCACTTTAACTATAAAGCACTCAACAAAGAAATTATGGAATTACGAAAAGCACCCGATGAATCCGTTGAGCAATTTCACACATGCTTTTCTAATTTTGCATACCGATTCCCCGAAGACGATATTGATTGGGAATTTCTTGATGGAAGATTTGAGTATCTTCTTTACATATTCGAACCCTGCTGAGCACACTTCGGTGATGGAGCTGCATAATCACAGGCAGGCACAGTCATTGTCACAAGTGACTAACTGCCTTCACCTCATCAAACAGCTCCACCACTGTGGAGTGATGTAGGAGATCATGCACAAGCCTATGTTTAACTGTCACACTCTCCTACCCCACCCGCTCTTGAGATTTGCACAGATTTGGCTTGCAAGCATGTTGGTTGTCACGTGGACTCGTTCCCTCGACCTTTGTCCTCACATTTTGTTGATCCTCCGGATTATATTGTCTTGTGTTCTCCCATTCTAGACTTCTCACCTGTTGTGAATGAGGATCAAGTTGTCAACGAAGTTGGTGTTATGCAGCCAACCTGCGCCATCATTCATGATGAGTGTGTGCAGGAATCTAAAGAAGAACTTGCGGTGAAGGGTGACTCCTTTTCAGCCGCGCCTCATTTACTTCATCTTGACATCCCCTGTGAGTCTGTCACTGCTGATTTGCCATGTGAAAACCCATTTCTGAATGTTTCTACTTCCGATCATTCACAGGACACGTCAGATGTCATTATGTCATTACAGTGTGGAGAGGACACATATTCCTCGGAAAATCCATCCAATCTGTCATTTATATTTCTTGAAATCTCAGAGGGTGAACATCTTTGCTTCTCATCTACCCCTCTACCTGATTCATCAAATCGTGGGGATGTCGGCGAACATCCTGAATTTTCTGATCTTGCTTGTCATGATCTATTCACTTCCTCATCCAATCACGATGTTGATTTTGTAGAAATTTCACCGTAGATTAAACTGATTATGCAATGTACTAAAGCAAAATACTTAATCTACTTCTACAATCAAACTTGCAGAAGCTTAATCGATTTTGAGAAAGATCAAATAGAACACATATAATAGAGAAGAAGAGTCAATCACACATGAAACACAGAAAAATACTCTGGGGAAAACCTCAACTAAAAACCCTGCTATCTGTATTATCATACAAGTGGAAATATCTCAGGATTACACAAAGCTTTAGCTCTCAAGCTATCAAGCTCTCAGTACTTTTTCAATCCCTCACTGCTACTCATAGATAGAATAGACAACAAATATGCCTTCCTTCACTCCTCCAAGCCTCCTATTTCCTTGCGCAGTTTCTCCTAGGTCCTCCAGCTGCAACCTGTGTGATTCTCACCTCACACACAACATTGACCTCTAAAATAACTTTCCAATCCTAAAGGAGTGAATTCCTTCTGCATGGATGATTTCCCTTGCTCAAAATCGATTAAGCTTCTGCAAGTTTGTTGTAGAATTAGATCTTGTATTTTTCTTTAGTATATTGCATAATATGTTGATCTATAGTGGGAAATTCTACATAGTATCAAAGCTCGTGGGTTCATTGATGTATCTAGTGAACACATGACCAGATTTATGCTTTGCGGTGAACCAGCAGAGTCAAGCTATGGTTCAGCCTACCAAGCTATTTTGGAAGGCAGCGAAGCATGTCCTGAGATACCTCTGAGGTACATCTCAGTATGGATTGTGGTACAGAGGGAGTGAAGCTTCAAGGCTTCACAGATGCAGATTGGGCAGGAAGTCCATCAGATTGGAAGAGCACTTATGAAGGAATCTTCAACCTTGGTTCAGCTGCAGTTTCTTGGTACAGCAAGAAACAGAGGTCAGTTGCACTTAGCTCAGCAAAGGCATAATACATGGTTGCCAGTCAGGCAGCATGCAAGGCCATTTCGATGCGGAAGATTATAGTGGGATTGTTTGGTCAAAGGATGGATCCAACTGTGATCTACTGCAATAATCAGAATTGTATCAAACTCTCTGAGAATCTAGTTTTTCATGATAGGTCCAAGCACATCGATATCCGGTACCATCATCTTCGAGACTATGTGGTGAAGAGGATCATGTCATTGTTGTATGTTTTGACCAAGGAATAGGATGAAGATATTTTGACTAAGGCATTGTCAAAATGCAAGTTCGAGTTCCACAGAGACAGGATTGGGGTGACTGATAATCCCTTTCTTGTTGAGAGGGAGTGTTGAAAATAGCAACAAGAAATGCTAAAAATAAAAGTGCTAAAAATAGCACTCTTATAAATAGCATTTCGGGATAGATTCCAATTTTAGTTAGTCCCTGAACTAAAATTGAGAATTAAAATTCGAATTTGATCTTAGCAGCTTAAAATAATTAATTAATTCATCTTAACTTAATTAGTTGTAGAAAATCAAACATGAAGTCTATGTGAAGACATGCAACAATTTCTCCATTGGTTGAGGAAGTTAACCCTTGATTAAGGAGATCAGGATGAGTTGTACTTTGAGTTGTAATTAGTTAGCTCAATTATCTGAGTTAAGTCCAGTTAGATTAGTTCCAACAATTCGTGGAACTGATTGTGAGTTCAGTTAGTTAATGCATGCATGCATGTAACTGCTACACTTCAGATAACTGAATATTCTCTCATAAATAACTCATGCATGTCAGTTCAGTCAGTGACCTAGTTGAGTTCAGATGATGGGACAGTGTACTATCAGTTGCAGGAATATTCCATCGACGATATCTCTTGCATGCAGAAGGAATTCATTCCTTGGAGATTGCATAGTTACTTTTGAGTTTGATGAATGTGTGATGAGGCCAATTCACACAGGTGGAAGCATTGGACCCCAAGAGATACTGTGCAAGGAAATAGGAGGCTTGGAGGACTGGAGGATGAGGATGGCATATGTTGTGTCTATTCAGTCTATGAGCAACATTGTAGGATTATATTGAGAGCTGGATAGCTTGTGAGCTAAAGCTTTGTGTAATTCAAACATATTTCCACTTGTATGATATTATAGAGATCGAGGTTTTTAGTTGAGGCTTTCCCCAGAGTATTATTCTGTGTTCATGTGTGATTGCTTTCTCGTTCTCAGTTATATGTGTTCTATTTGATCTTGCATAAAATCGATTAAGCTTCTGCAAGTTTGTTGTAGAAGTAATCTTGTATTTCGCTTTAGTATATTACATAATCTGTTGATCTATAGTGGGAAATTTCCTGAGAATATGTATTTCCCACAATAATTTGTTGAAATTTCCATTTTTAGCTAAGGCTTTCCCCAGAGTATTCTTCTGTGTTTCATGTGTATGATTTCTTCTTCTTTGTTACATGTGTTCTATTTGATCTTGCTCAAAATCAATTAAGCTTCCGCAAGTTTGATTGTAGAAGTAGATTAAGTATTTTGCTTTAGTACATTGCATAATCAGTTTAATCTGCGGTGAAATTTCTACATGGTATCAGAGAAAAGGTGATCAAAGTGGAGAATAATATATGAAGAAGAAAATTTGAAGTAAAAAAATAAAATAAAAAAAATTGGGCCGCAAGTTTTCAGAGAAGATATGAAATTTTTGTGCAAATTTTCAAAAACAAAAAGTAGATCTGGATTCCTTGCGGAAAAAGACCCAAATTCAAAAAAAAAAATTGGTTGAATCAGAGTTCGGATGAAGTAGATATCGCTGATTTAAAATTAAATCTTTTTCCAGAAAATTTCGTGACAGCAGGAAAGATGAAATAGATTGGTGTGCTAGCCAGAACCTGTATGCTCTTGAGGTTCAAGATGCATGCAAAGCCTTGAGGAGCAAGGTAAAGGTTAGAGACTTGGTGGTTGAGAGGGAGAGTAAATTACCTCTCAACATGTGGTCTGAGAAGAAGTCTCAGAAAATTGTGGAGGAGCCACAATTGGAGATGTTGAGAGGAGACCGAGTGGAGACATCCACTCATGCAGAGACCTCTAGTAGGGGGAATTTTCAAGCCAAGTGGGTAGAGGGATCACATGCAGCCATACAATCCAAGTGTGAGGTGGGGCGATGTGAAATGATAGTCCCAAGAAGGCTGAAATAGGGGCAAGATCCTTGAGGTACCCAACCTCTTTGATTAGACCTTGCTACGAGAGCCCCGACGAGGAGTAGCAGGACTAGCTAAGTGGGTAGAGATAGATGCAAATGGAGTGGTAGAGGGAGCTTCAACATCAAAGGGTGTTTCTAGCCCAACAGGGAGGTCAGTTGGGAGATCAGTTACTTACTTCTCAGTAACTGAGTTGCAGTGTAGCAATGGGCAGCACGATGCAACATGATGAGAGGAGATGTAGTGCGGATGCAGTGCTGGGAGATAGGACCAGCAGCAGCACGGATGCAGCCAGAGGAATCAGTGTGATTGATGCAGTCAGAGATCAAAGTGACAGAGGCTAGAGCACTCAGATACTGAAGAGCGCAAAGAAGGATTGACTAGGCAAAGTCAGTAGAAGCGCAGAGTTTTCAGTTGACAAAGGCAATAACAGTCGGAGACTTTGATGACAGAGGCATCATTCTGATTCAGGTTGGATATTTTTTGTGTTTCTGGAGTTGTTGGAGCAACAACACTTGAGAGAAGTGTTGCATGCAGAACATTCCAAAGGTTCAGGATCAGGTTTGAGTAGAATGTCTTTCTTGTTGAGAGGGACTGTTGAAAATAGCAACAAGAAATGCTAAAAATAGCATTGCTATAAATAGCATTTCAGGATATACTCCAACTTTGTTGGAAATAGCAAAAATAGAAATGCTAAATAGCATTGTTATAAATAACATTTCGGGATAGATTCCAATTTTAATTAGTCCCTGAATTAAAATTGAGAATTAAAATTCGAATTTGGTCTCAGTAGTTGTTTGAAAAATAATTTGTTAATTAATCTTAAGTTAATTAGTTGGAGAAAATCAAACACAAAGTCTTTGTGAAGACATGCAACAATTATCCCTTTGATTGAGGAAGTTATCCCTTAATTAAGGAGATAAGGATGAGTTGTAATTAGTTAGCTCAGTTAACTAAGTTAACTCCAGTTAAATTAGTTCCAAACAGTTGGAGGAACTAATTGTGAGTTCAGACAGTTAATGCATGCATGCATGCAACTAGTGTTCTCTAGATAACTGAATATTCTCTCATAAATAACTCATGCATGTCATTTCAGGGAAAGACTCAGTTGAGATTAAAGGAAGGGACAATGTACTATCAGTTGGAGGAATTTTCCTATAAAGGAAACTCATCCATGTAGAAGGAATTCACTCCTTCAGGATTGCACAGTTATTTCAGAGGTCAATGTTGTGTGTGAGGTGAGAATCACACAAGTTGCAGCTAGAGGACCCAGGAGAAACTGCGCAAGGAAATAGGAGGCTTGGAGGACTAAAGGAAGGCATATATGTTGTCTATTCTGTCTATGAGCAGCAGTGAGGGATTGTACTGAGAGCTGGATAGCTTGAGAGCTAAAGCTTTGTGTAATCCTGAGATATTTCCACTTGTATGATAATACAGATAGCTGGGTTTTTAGTTGAGGCTTTCCCCATAGTACTTTTATGTGTTTCATGTGTGATTGAATCTTCTTCTCAGTTATATGTGTTCTATTTGATCTTGCTCAAAATCGATTAAGCTTCTGCAAGTTTGATTGTAGAAGTAGATTAAGTATTTTGCTTTAGTACATTGCATAATCAATTTAATCTATGGTGAAATTTCTACAGATTCAACCGTTATTAATCTATCCAAGACATTGGTCTACAATGATCTATCTGTTAACAAAGTCAAAACCCCACAGATTTTCAAGGCACTTCAGCCCAAGCTGATGGTTATGTCAGGGCCTTATTGTCCTAAGGTTCTGTCCTGAGGTTGGTTTCACTTCTGATAAGGAAATTGTTGAAACACTCAAGGCTCTTCATCACACTCTGCTTTGCATTGAAGATCAAACAAACACCCAGATTTCACTTCCTCCACTCGAACTACAAGATCCCATCGCTCATGTGTTGGAGGAATCTTACACAGCAAGCACACATGCACAACACAAGTGGTCTTCCTTTCTCATGTTTGCTTGTATGTCATAGTCAAGAGAATGCATACACTCAACATATGCATGCAGTGTAGCACAACATCATGGTAACACCACAAAATGCATGTCATGCATGTTCACTCATCTTTGTTCTGTGGTCACTTGTAAGCTCAGAGTGTGTTTGTCTTCACTGTTACATCTTTCTTGCTTGCTGGTTCTCACAACTATCTTGTTCGCAAACCATGCCTTCACCAACATGGGTCAACCAATGCGCCGGTGGCTGCATTGGAAGTATCACTTCACGTGAGATGACCCATGCACTGTTAGCCTATGAGTAGGAGTAGTGTTTGATTTTGAGTTGTTTGCTTGCATGTGTGTTTGCTTACTTGCTTTGTTTGTTTGTTTGTCTGCTTTCTTGATTTCTTACTTGCTTTACTTCGTTGTTTGTTAGTTCACTTGTTTAGTTTTGTAGGATAGTTTGCATGAAACCATGTATGGCTCTTGAAACAAGTTGGGTAATGTACAAGAGGCCTTGTGCAACTATCAGTACTTGGTTATCTGTCATCCTGCCTCTGTATGAATAACTTGTTACTTTTATTCCATGATACGTCGATGGAAAAGACGTATTGTTCGATGTGAACCTTGGTGAAAACGCAATGCTTGCGCACTAATTAGTGTCACCTACTATAGTCGGATGTTTTTGGGTTAACCCTTGTTAACTCAGTCAAGTAGAGTAAGGTGAGGGGGAAAACCTTAATAGGCACATTAGAGATATAATAAACTACTCCTCTGCTGGAACAACCACTTCTGCTCCCAATAAGTTGGGATCCCTCTTCTGCCTATAAAATGAATAAGTGTTATGCATGGTTGAAAAAATGAAAAAATGAAAAGTGAAAAACTCAAATGAAAAATGTTAGAATATTATATATTACGGAGCAATGGAACACATAAAATATTGCAGAAATATAAACATAGAAAACACACACAACAAGAGAGACACAAATATACGTGGTTCACCCAGTTTGGGCTACGTCCACCCCAAACAACCAGTCCTTCCTTTCTATTATCCAGCAAAATGAAGAGACACAACCTACAACAAATCCGCTGTAATATCCTCTTTTTTCTCTCACAGTCTCACCTCTCTGTTTCTCGCTCACAGAATACACATCTATTTTCACAGCCTCAAATAGAATGCCCTCATACAAAGAGAGGGGTTGTCTTCTAGGGCAAAAAACCCTAAACTAAACATAAGTTCTAAACTTCTACCGTCAGATCATCCGCCTAATGAACGTCCAAGATTGACTAGAAATTACTATACTTTTACAAGGCAATTTTACAGCTGCTTTTAGCTTCGGGGGCACTGCCCCCTGGACCCCCGGCCAATGGGGGGCTCCCAAAAGTCGCTGTCGCCCCCCCTGGACCCCCCTTGCAGCGAATATTTTACGGGCGGCGTTGTCGCCCCCATTTTGAACTGGAGTCCAATGTGGCGGTACTTTTGAATATAGAAGATAATCAGGCTCCACACCCAACAAAAAATGAGTAAGGCGAAAGAAGAGAAAGGCTTCCTGCGCAGAGAGGTAATGCAAGTAACTCCGCCGAGGTACTGACCAGGCTCGCTAGCAGCGGAGCCATGCTGGTGCTCCTATGTGACTCTGTCAAGGTATTGTACAGGCCTATTCGCAGCAGAGCAACATTAGAGATGAAACTAAGACTCTGATGATTATACTGCTTGTACACCAATATACCCCTCAACCCCAATCGAAACAACTTAGTAGCCTTGGCTTAGAATGTGTGTTAATCGACCAAGACCTTGGCAAATGCTACATCTTACAATCAAGCTAGTATGGAAACCAAGAGGAGTTGAGAACTGAACAATACTTCCGGAGGTGTTAGACTTGATTTTCATGAACAAGGTCCATTCAGAGAGCTAAAGTTCTACCAGTGTGTCGCCAAGTGTTGTACCCACTACAACCACCCTCCAAAATGTTGCCTTAACTTTGTTTTGGAGCCTCCCTTCCAAATTTTCATAGCAGCTTGCCTTGCTTCATCAAGTTCACAAGCTTCAGTGTTTTGCTTGCACAAAAGCAACCTATCGATCATAGCTCGATGCATTCCCCTCATAGGTTGATCACCCGGACTTAGTCCAGTTGCAGGCTGAGCAGCTATCCCAAGAAATTGTGCAATTCTAGAGGGCAACTCGCCTTCCCTCCAGAAATTGCGCAATCCTGACTGGCAGCTTGCTGGGCTCCATAATTGTACAATTTTGACAGTCAACACTCACAGTGAAAATTGTACAATTTTTCCCAGCAGGACTGCTCAGCCTAGAATTTGCGCAAATCTGGGCAACAGTCAACTGCTCTACCCAAAAATTGTCAAATCTCCTAGGCAATCAGCCTAGCTCCCAACCAGAAATGTGCATTTCCTTCAAGCAGTCGAATACCCTCTTGCATGTGTAGCTGAGTTGAACGGCTCCCTCTGGGATAGATCAAAACATATTTGCAAGCATGGGATTCTTCTCCCAAGGAACCATGCAAAGGAATCCATTGTTTTAGGGGTCTGTGTTTAGCAGTTGGAGGTTACATGCAAGGATCATTTTAGAAACCTCCCACCAAGTGTTGCCTTCCCTAGATTTGTGGCATGCACGCCACAACCTTGATGTTATCACAACTCATCAACTGGGCATTGCAGAGCTCATTCCTCACATCAACCTCGCATATTTGACATCCCACATCACATCTAGGAGTAGTCAACACATTCAACTCAATTGTTTTGGGGTAAGCCTGCTTCCCATGCTTTCTGTTGAATTTCTATCGCTTTTTATGTTTTCGCTTGTGTGAGTATTTTTTTCCTCATTTCAGTGAGCGCTTGTTGTCATTTACATGTATACTAGCTTGTCCTAGCACTGTTTCAGTTTTCGTTGCTATCTCACTTCTGTCGCATGCATGAAACTGTTTTGCACAAACAATTGTCGATTCAACGATTTGCCTCACCCAAATGCATGTTGTTCCATTTTATGAATCTGTCATTCGTCGTTTGCATGCATGATCATTCACTTATGCTTACACTTAGTATCACCATGCATTCACAATCACATTCACTTTCAATTGCTCGTTGACGAGTCTGGCCAACCTTGGCCTAGACTCTCCCTCACTAGACAACATTACACAATCCCGAGAGGGAAGGCTCTACCTTCCTCTCTAGAAATATGCATTTCTTCCCAGGCACTATCCTCTAAGACTTTTTTGTGCATTTCTGAGGGACAATGACTGTTGGCCCAGAAAATTGTGCAATGCAGTCATTGAGCCTGTAGCCATTGCCAGCTGAGCTTACACATTGTGCAATTCCAGCAATTAACAACGAGAATGGACTGTGCATTGCACAGTTCCAGCAGTCAGCCAGTCTCCCAACAGCCTAAACTGTGCCTTGTGTAGTCTTGGCAGTCAGTCCCTTGACCTTCCGACTGAAATTTCACAACCTTCATGATCAGTCATACAGGTATGTTGCAAGTCAGTTCTCAAGTTCATTTTGGTTTTCGACTGACAAATTACTTGCCATGAGTGCTGCCATGTCTCTAGGTATTGTAGGTGTTCATCTGCCTCTCAACAGTGGAGGTATAATGGTTTCCAATAGAGCATAGTCGAAGACATTGTTCAGAGCACACCTGGAGATGTAGTCAATCAAATGTCTATGAGCTTGCCTAGTCACAAAAATTTCAAGTTGTTCAAAGACAAGTACATCAATATATGACAACAACAACATCACAACAAATAACATCATGAACAGCAGCTGAAGGCAACATACCGAATGCAATGAATGCAACAAATGTAAGAGGAAGGTTGTTGACAACACAGAGGTAGGACAAAGTTGCAAGCTCAAGCAGATCCACTAATGATGAAAGCAACTTTGCAGACTCAGGATATGAGGTGACGACACGACATGAAGATTGCTCGAAGACAGAGAATGGAACAAAGAAGGAGTTGCATGTGATGAAGTAGCAACTCAATGAAGAACATGAAGCTGTATAGATAGACGAATGAGTTGCAGCAGGAACACGAACAATAGTGAGCGCAACATGCAATCACGGATGAAACTACACCCATACAAGTTAAAGATCCATCCCAACAACTGACCTAGAGCAGACATGGTGATTAGTGTTGTTGATCGCATGCAAGGGATTCAACATCATGCATGTCATTGTGCGCATGCATGCAATCCAACCCTTTCAGTACACTCACCAAGGAAAAGACAATAAACAAGTCCAACTGGAGTTGAACATGTACTTTGGCAAGTTGATGTGCATGACCACCAATACACACTTGAAGATCAGCACAAATACTACGCATCAGTGTGTTTCTAGTTTAGCCACATCCAAGAAGACCATGCGCATGTTATCAAATGAGTTGGATCAAGGCGTCGAACCAATGCACCAGTTGCAACGGAGGCAAGAGTTTGCTTCAGCAAGATGTCACCATGAGGTGCATGCACACCATAATGGATGACCAAGCTTGGCATCAGCTCACCACCTGCACCATCGCAAGCATGCCAAAGAGTTGGTCTCATCACAACAGACCAAGTGTTAGTGATGTCTCGCATGGCTGGCTCAAGCCATGTTGTCAAACATGAGTACATATGCATTGTAATGTAATGTCATGTCAAGTGTAAGTCAACTGTCAATAGTTGGATGTAACGGTCATAGAGTAGATGAAGAGTCATGAGGGTAGATGAACTGTCACAAAGGGGAATGCCATGGGTCACCCCACCCTTGCTATAAATAGTCCCTCATAACTCATTGTATAGGCTTTTGGTCAACCAAGCTTTTGATAAGACTATCTTAGAGAAAGCTTGGACAATATTGTAACACGCCTTGCTTCTCCACTGCACGGAGCTAGTTCATCTCTTTGGAGGAGCAAGCGAATGTCGCTATAACGTTCTAATGTTAGGTCTAGCAAGTTTACATGGATGTATTATATGATTGGGACTTACACTTCTTTATATAATAAGAGCCAACACATTTTCATGCATATGTTGTTATTATAGTTTGTCTATTCTGATTGCTTAGCAATGTATGTTGTTTAACTTATGTAGTTGTGTATGAACTACTTCATGTGCGATTATATGAATATTGTTGCAAATGTGCTTTTGGTTTAACCATCACTTTAGATTTCCAACTGATTTTCTTTCCATCTTGTGATACATCTTCGCTTGTGTGTTCCATTCTCAGCCGAGTACTACTATAGGTTGCCAAGGGGCGCACTCATCTCACCCCCCATGTGTTAGAACCTCTTGTTCACCTTCCTTTACTCACTGCAGCGGTCATGCCCTTGCTACTGATAGAGTTATCTTCCTTGCCTCTGTGCGACATCATGGTCAAGGCATTACCTTACGACCCACTGCTGGAACTCATACACCAAACGATCTGAGGTCTAATTGGGACTTCTTACTAGGGAGATCCCCTTGACATGTTGGCGGGTCCAGCAATGTCAACACAGACAAAAGACAAATCAATAGATAAGGTGTTGGTAAATATTGAATTAAGGGAAGGGTTATCTGAATATGTTGATATGGAAGAAGGAAAAATTAGTCTTCAACCATTGGAATATGATAGGGTTACTTTTTGTTGTCGAAGGTGTCGCAAATATGGGCATACTACAAAATTTTGCAATTTTCCTCTTAAGAAGAAGAATGCCTTAAAAGACCCCTCTCATAATCAATCTTTAGCTACTCAACATCCTTTTGTTCCTCAGTTTTCTTAGCTAAAATCCGCTCCTCCCCATCTTCCTAAGGACCATCTTACTAGAGCGATAGGCTCTCATCAAGGTCCATATAAGCACGTAAAGGGAATTGTGCGTGGGAATGAAGAGAATAACCC
The DNA here is from genome assembly GCA_031772625.1 of Pinus tabuliformis. Lineage (NCBI taxonomy): Eukaryota > Viridiplantae > Streptophyta > Pinopsida > Pinales > Pinaceae > Pinus > Pinus tabuliformis. The sequence goes on from CM062806.1 coordinate 587,208,244, forward strand.
ACTTCAAGTAGATGCTCTAGGAAATATTGTGTTCTCTTTCCTTGGTATGTCTTTCTCTTGTCCCCCCTATTTCTTCTCTTGTCGATTCTTTTTCTAAACTTGGAAAAGATTGGGTTTCACTTTCTTGTTCATGTGGCCTGTCACTAGAATCTTATTCTTTGATCACATCCCTTACTTTGCCTCCAGTTTCCTGTGTATTTCCTGTGCAAGTTGGCAGTCCCTCTTCTCCTTTAGTCTTAGTTTCTAGAGCCCTCTATGAGAATTTATCTTAAAGTCTTATCCTTCATAATCTCCACAACAAACAAATCTTAACTCAACCAAGGGGATTTTTGGGGGATCCTAGGAAGGTTGATTTAAATTACGAGGTTCAAAATGGTAGAGGCTGAAAATATCACCTCTCTAAGGGCAAAGATAAGGCTTAGTTTGACTGGTAGTTGGGAGACAACAATCTCTTAATGGGGTGCTTAGAGTAGTGGCTACCTAGGGAAGAGTTTTCTAGTGAAATTTCTTTCTTTTAAGTACAAAGAATTGACAAGTTCCTCTAAAAAACTTGTCATTGAGAGACCACATCTCAATTACAATCCATAAATTATAATATTGCAAGAAATGTTGGGTGAATATATAGATGTTGTCTATCTACTAAAATATTTATTCAAGTCCTAAATGCTCATCGGCGTTCAGGTGGCTTGGTTATTGGGTGGCATTCACATCAATTAAAATCTCTTAATTGCTGGAGTATTCGCTTGATCCAGGGCTGAAGTTATTTTCCTCTCAGCTAGATATTTCTTTCTTTGTAGTAAATGTGTATGCACAAAATTTGATCATAAGCTATTATGGGACTCTTTCTTTGCAAATCCCTTCATCTTCAGAGATTCTTTGATTATTGGGGGGGATTTAAATTTTTCTTTGGGAGAGTTAGAGTCGTGGGGACCTAGGGTTATGCCTGACCACTTTTCTAGCTATTCTATTTATAGCTTGACTGCAAAGAAGTCGCTTGATATTGAACCTACAAAGATCAAACCTACTTAGAGAAATCGTTGGATTAGATTAAAACGAGTGGCCAAAAGACTAGATTGGTTCCATATGGAAAACTCTCTGGTGGATAGGCTCAATCTAGTTCATCAATGGATTAGAGACAGAGGTGAATCATATCACTTAGCTATACTTATGGACATAAAAGGAAGAGTCAAGAAGCCCATAAGTCTTTTCAATTGAACTCATCCTAGCTGAAGGAAGAGGATTTTTTCTCTCTAGTAAAAGAACACTAGGAATCCTTTGATCCTTCAGCCGGTCTTTCTATGGCTTCTCAATTTGAATAGAATTTAAGGAACATGAAAGAACACCTTAAGGTTTGGGCTCATCATAAGAGGGAGAAAGAGGCAGAATATATTCTGAAAGTGGAACATGAACTCTGAGTTCTATCTAAGGAGGGGGAGGAGGGTTTTAACACAAATGATTCAAAGGAATATTTTTTCTCTCTTAAGAAAAGGAGGAGGGATATTGGAGTCTAGGAAATAAACTTAGTGACTTAAAAGTAGAGCAATATGGTTGGAATGCAAGGATGAAAACACAAATTTTTTTCATGCCTATGCCAAAGGGTGAAAATTGGAAAATTCCATTTCAAGCATGAAGGATCAAGAAGGTAGAGAGATCTCCTCATTTGAAGGATTTTCATATATGGGGAAGACACATTTTCAAAGCTTGTTTAGGGAGGTTGATGAAAATCCAATAATGGAAATGTTGCAAGTAGTTAAGTTATTCCTTGGATATGTAAATGAGGAGGATCAAGATTCTTTATTAGTTGAGGTCTCTTTGGATGAACTAAAAGAGGTTCTTACCACTTTTCAAAAGGAAAAAAGTCTCGGTCCAGATGGGTGGGTGGTCGAAGTTTTTACAGCTCTATTTGAGTTGATAGGGGATGATATTCTCCGAGTGGTAAATGAGTCCAAAGAAAATGGAAGAATTTTGGTCACCTTCAACTCCACTTTTATTACACTTATCCCTAAGGCAGATAATCCTCCATATTTTGAATATTTTCAACCCATTTCTTTGCGTAACAACATTTATAAGGTTGTAGCAAAAGTTATTGCCTGAAGAATCAAGCCATTCCTTCCAAGGTCTATCTCAAAGGAACAATTTGGTTTTTTGGAAGGGAGGTAGATACATGAAGCTATTAGGATAGCTCAAAAATAATTTCACAGTATAAAAATTCACAAATTGAAAGCGGAAGTTCTTAAAATTTACCTTTATAAAGAATTTGACATGGTCAACTGGTTTTATCTTAGACTTATTATCACTGAGATTGGGATTCTGCCCACTTTTTTCAATTGGATCATGGCATGCACTCAATCTGCTTCTTTCGTAGTGTTGATCAATAGTTCAACATCACCATTTTTTCATGCCCGGAGGGGAGTGAGACATGGTTGTCCCTTATCTCCACTATTATTTCTTCTCGTTGTAGAAGGCCTTAGTCAATTACTATTTGTTGCCAAAGATCGAGGTGAGTTCCTTGGAGTAAGCATCTTTCAAGGTATTGCAAAAACTCACTTACTTTTTGTTGATGATATATTCATCTTTCATGATGGGTCTCTTCTGGATGCTGACAATTTGTTTGAAGTTTTAGCAATTTTTGGGAATTTAAAGCAAGTGGCATGAAAATCAATGACAAAAAATGTACCATTTCCAACCAAAATTTAGGGTATGAGGAGACTATGCATCTTAGAAGATCATTCCCTTTTGAAATGAGAGGGTTTAAACAAGGCCTAAAATTCTTGAGTTTACATTTGAAGCCCAATGATTACACAAATGTAGATTGGATCTAGATATTTGTGAAACTAGACAAAAGGCTTAAAATTTGGATCTTCACATGGCTTTCTAGGGTAGAGCATTTATTCCTTCTGAAATCTGTGATGCAGACAATTCTAGTATATTGGATGTCTCTAGCATGGATTTCTAAGGGTACCTTAGAAAAATCAAGAAGAATTTGTTTCTATTTTTTGTGGGCTAGCCAAAAGGATCATTTTGAGGTTTTGTGGGTCAAATGGAAGTGTATTTCTTGGCCAAAGTTTCTAAGTGGTTAGGGACTGAAAATTATTTTCTCTTTCTCATCAGCTTTGGCAGCAAGCTTGTAACCACCCCTCCCATATTTACCCACTTTCTCTAGGTTGCTAGAGTAAACATGAGTTGAGGGCTACTATGACATGACTCAACTCCTTAAGTACACTTAAGGAAGTGGAATCGACAATCTGAAACTTTATTGACCTTCCTTAAGAGCTACAGGACCCCCAGGAGCCAAAAAACCACTCCATATGCCATAAACCCGAGTTAACTTGCCATTTTAGTGATCTAGACTCCCAGTCACTTCATAACAAGGCAAGTCAGTGACTATAACCCTCTAGTTGCATGGATAACCTTGTCTCCCAATGACTGCAGTCTAGATTTCCTAGTTTTGAGCATGCAACCCCAAAATCTGAGCCAATTTTTTAGGGCGAGGATCCAAACCTTTACCCAAAACTTTATAGAACTTTCTACAATGATGAATGACACAAGGACAAGGCCATTAACGCAAAACTTAGTTAATAACTTGACCTAACCAAGCCTAACCATGACAAACATTTTATAAAACACATTGTGAACATATAATCCATAGGTTATAAATGCATATCTAAACATAGAGGTCTCATACTTATATGATAATCATCAAGAAGGTTTGATGCCCTCTCATAATAGTTTCAATAACATCTATTAGGTCACGCATTTTATAACCATTCATTTACCAATCAAAACATGATAAGAGCCATAACTAGACTCTGCCGTGAAACCATGCTTATAACCAACATATAACCAGAATAATAACAATGATATAACAACCACTAAAGCCACATAATAACTAGTACATTTACTCATGAAATACAAGAGGAAAAGAGCTTTTATTAACATATGCAAAAGACAACGAAGTCAAGGACTTCTATGTATTACCCAACCATAGAATGGGTTAAACCAAATATTTCTTTCACGCAATCACCCCCTTACCATATGCCAAACACGAATGTGGGACTCACAACAAAACAACCAGGGCTTCCTCGGGCTTTACTACAATCCCGCCAAAACCAATCAAGGAACTCCTAGGCCTGAAACCCTCACCTATACAACCAGGCTTTACCACAATCCTACCATTACTGGTCAAGGGATTCCTAGGCCCAAACAAGGAAAACATACACTACCAGGCTTTACTGCAATCCCACCAAAACTAGTCAAGGGATTACTAGGCCCTAAACAAGCTTGGATGTCTTCAGGTTTCTTCACCAATACCTTGAGGAATTTTGCTCGTCTCCACCCTCGGGCTTTACCACAATCCCGCCATTCCTGGTCAAGGGATTCCTAGGCCATTAGGAATTTTCCTGAGACCACCTCACCCAGTTCCAAAACCATCCAACAATCCAAAGCTCAACCACATGAAAGAACCCCATCACACCATGGCTATCTGGAAATGACGAGGCAAATTTGAAACCTGATTTTCACACCTAGAAAAACCCATGCCAATGACAACAAGAAAACTAAATACACACATGCATGTAACATGCATGCTAAAACTAGGAAGGAAATAATACATGCAACTTAATACCTGCAAGCAATCTCGTTGTAGCCACTTGATCCAACTTTTCCTTGCTTCCCTTTGCTTTATTTTCCTTCCTTTGCCTTCCTTTCTCCAATACTAGAGTGCTCCAAGAATGCTATAAGTGTGCAAGAGGATGAGAGAGAAAGAGAGGGCTCCAAAAATGAACTGACAAAAGCTTAAATTGACAAAAGTTGTGAATTGATCCTCATAAGCCTTTTTATTATTGAGGCCTTTATTTTCTTCACTTTCCTCTATTTTCCTTCAATTTCCTCCTCACATGCAACATGTGACCTTTCACCTTCCTTTTATCCTATTTTCCATTATTTTCATAAATAAATTGCCAATTAATGCCTCTTTGCCTTTTCAAAGCCTTTGCCATTGCCTTTGCCAATTTCCTTAGCCATAATAAACCAAATGAACACCCACTAGGATGTTTTGACCAACATTCAACTTGGAATATGTGTCCCATGACCTTGGTCTTATTTTGCCTTTATTAACTTTATTACATGAACTTTTGACCTGGGGTTGTTACACAACTGCGATTGGCGTTTAATCTCCTCAGACAATTTATGGACTCAAGTGGTCATTCAAAAATACATAGCCCCTTTTACTCTAGAGGAATGGATATGCCTTAAGGTGAAACCTTGACTGAATATTTCTATAGTGTGGAGTGTTGTTTTAAATTGTTCTGAGCTCATTAACTCAATTTTGGCTTGGAAAGTGGGAGATGGGCAGAAAGTTTGAATTGGTGTAGACCCTTGGACTCGCTACAAAGATTCATTCAGACTATCTCAGTCACACGTTAACTTGCTCCGGTATATAGGTTTCTCTAGGCTCAACCAAATTTCCCACCCCCACACTACAACTTTATGGCAGTAGGGCTAGATGTCAATAAGGGCCTTGGGGCTGGAAGGTGAATAGAAAGTAGAATGGAAAAGATTCTTGATAACACTTTGGCTATCTCATGTTCATATAACTAAAGTTGATGATGAATTAGTATTCTTACATTCTCTCTTTGGAACTTGCATGCAAAAGCTTGGTTACCTTCATCTTAGCTTAGAGATCCAACAACATGAACCTGCTTGGTCTTGGAAAAGCATATGGAAAATAAAATTTCCTTTAAAGGCAAGAATGTTTATGTGGTGTATTATGCGTAACAAGGTACCCATATAGGACACAATGCAAAAGGGATTTAAGATTGGACATGTTTGGTGTTATTTATGTAGATATAATGAGGAAAACATTCAACTTCTTTTATGGAATGTGCATATACGGTACATGTATGGAATATCTATAAAAATTCTTTGGGGACTGCTTGTTCTTGGGAAGGCGCAAATCTGGAAGAGTGTTGGAGGTATTGGTTTCAAAATCCTGATACTATTTCATTAAAGCTTTACCTTTGATTTTTTATTGGGGTATTTGGTTGATCTGTAACAAATGCATCTTTAAAGATGTCCTCCCTCCTTTGGAAAAAAGTTGTTGTAGAAGTTTTATCAATACTCTCTATTTTCCCATGACCACAAATTTAAAAACAACCTCTTTAAGTTGTTGAGAATCCCGATCAATCTTTTCCTTGGGCATATTTCGATGGGGCATCCCAAGGGGACACTCTTAAAAGTGGAGGGGGTTTTGTCCTTTTTCTTCCCTAACCCACTTCTTTCATGCCAAGATGGGTTTTCGTAGGGGAACCAACAATTATGCAGATCTCTTGACACTCAAAGAATTGCTGGTTTTTGCAAAAGATAAGGGCCGTGACTAGATTCAAGTCTTTAAGGATTCTTTGTTAGTCATCAAATGGGTCAAAGAACAACATTTGTGTCAAAACTTACATCTTATTCCTATTTTAAATGATATTTTGAGGATCAAAAACTCTTTTTCCTATTTCATTTGCAACCACATCTTTAGGGAGTGGAATGTTGTGGCAGATATCTATCTAGAGAATGTTTGGACATGGTTTGGGGGCCCTGGCACATCATTGAGTTGATAATGGAGGAACACTTTTAGTTTTATCATCGTCACTTTATGGATGAGGATGTTCCTGAAATTTTTGTTTAAAACCTGTTTCTAATTTTTTGGAACTCTACTACATAATTTTTTTGTAAGAATGATAGGTTGTTTTGGATATTCAAAATATCCCAAGGCTGTTTCTTTTATGGTTTTTTTTGGGAGCTATTTACCTCAAATAATTTATGTAAAAAATCAGACATGTACTTAGCACTTATTGGAAAAGACAGATATGTTTTTCTTCTGATGTTATAGCCTATATGGGTATATCCTCACGAATATGCACTTGATAGTGTATATGTTGAATGTAATTTTATTTTGAATGAATAAAATTATGGTTTTTTTAGGAAAAAAATGTAATGAATTCACAATAATATTTTAATGTAATTTATTATTATAGATTTATTTAATGTAATATAATTTAAAATAAGTTATTCATTTAGAGGTAAGTATAGCCATAAAATTACATAAGTGAGAATGCAATATATTCTAAAAGTCATTCTTTCTTTCATTATATTTAATAATAGTTTTACTATTACTTGTATATTAAATTGCATACTATGATGAAAGGAGAGGAAGGGAATTCCAATTCCATTGGGAATACAAAATGAAAGTAATCAAACAAGCAAAATCCCTTGACCTTCCAATACCCTTCAATGCCAATGCCACATTTGGCATTTGATAAGTATTTCCAGTTAAATTAAGGTAACTCAAAGGGGAAAGCATAACTGGCTACAAGACGAACAACCTTGAAATGTAACCTTTTAGTCCGTTATGCATGGAGCCACACTACATCATCGACCAACCCCATGCCAAAGCTCAAAAGGTCATTTGTTGCCCCATAAAGAATCTGTAATTAGTTGGCTACAGGGTATAGGTACCATAAGCATGGTAAAAGTAGGGAAGGAGCAACATATGCTCGTGCCAATAACTACTATGCACCTGTGATGAATCATCGATGCTCCTTTATCTTTATTTAACCCTATGGAAAACCAAGTCTTATAAAAAGTGAAGGCGAGGTATAAACAACCTAGTTTGCTATGTTTATACTAGACTAGGAATAATTTCGAATTGAAAGAGTAGTAGGTGATTGATGAGGTTTGATTTAGGAGCATAGGTTTACTCATGTGTCTTCCTCTACATCTTGTTGATTAAATATTTGTCCCACGACCAAAGCTCTAGTTATTTCTTTCGTCAAAGTATAGTGAATAAACAACACTAGTCGCAGTCCCGTTAACGAAACCATAATCAGGAGCTATTGTTTGCTAAAATCACTTCAAGCAAGTAAGAGCTACCATGAATAAACAACATCATTCAAGTTAGGTTCACCATAAATAACTTTGATTTACATATAATGAAAAGAAAGAAAATCCAAATTAAACAGAAAAAAGAAGGATTAGACATTGCTTTACATAGAAAAAAAGAAAAGAAAGTTGAACTAAACAAAAAAATAAGGCTCGTGGGGTATCTGTACTTCTCCGAAATAAATAATACCTTGTCCTCAATAATAAACAAAAGGATATTTATTCATGTGAGTATCTTTATGAAACATTAATGCTTAGATACCCATTGGCATAAAAAGCCCATAGAATATATGAAATGCGCAAAGGCCATAAAATAGAGGATATTAACATGGAAGCCCTGAAAGAATGATAATTTAGATAAAAAGGAGTGGTATCATGCCATGAGTCTAAGTCCAATATATTAATGGCATAAATACTGTTAATAAGAGTAGGTTAGCGAAATAAATGAGAAAAGGCCAATGGATCCATCCTCTTGGTTTCAAGATGTACCACATGGTATTTCCCCATGTTAGTCGAATCAAATGCAAGGTTAAGAGAAATGTTTTCCCATGACCATGAAGATCATAATCTAAACCATCAAAAAATGGAAAACCATTAGACTTCGAAGGAACACTCTCATCTACGGCAAGATAGAGACACTCTACTATAGAGGCTCAAATGTGTCAATATTTATGGGCTTACTTTATTGCTACTTTAGGTGGGATATACAATTGCATGAATGGATATGAGTAATGTTCAGATTAAGATTCACTAAATAAAGGATAATGCTATATTTATCATTCTTAGGGGCTTAAACCATATAATGTGCATACGGATCCAAATTTCGAGGAACAACATAAACATGCCCTTAAAATCAAAACTTGACACAGAAAGCATGTACCTCATTTAAATGCATTTGAGTCCTTGCGCTCCTCTACTAATTTGAAAATTGAAGTGCACACATGCACACAACCTCTTAGAGTGCACATGCATACCAAACTGAGTATCTACAAGAATTCATAACTCCACCTCTCCTAGCACACATGCACACCAAACAAATGATATATACAAGTAGACAAATATAAACTGAACAACATAAACTAGACCAGAACCGACTCATACAAACATAACATGGAGCTCCAAATACACAAACCAAAACAAGACTAAAAAGACCACAACTCAACAACCCTAAGAGGAGAGGAAGAGATACAAGGGAATTCTAAAGCCATTAGGAATTCAAAAATGAAAGTAATCAAAAGAATCAAGATCCATTTATTGTTACAATACCCTTCAATGTCGGTGCCACCTTTGGCATTTGCTAAGTACTACTAGCTATCTCGCTGGAATTACTAATTGATCTATCAGAGATTTCACTTTTTGTTTCCAATAGACGGATGGGATTGTAGTGTGTGAAAATATTCCTCTTCCAATGGAGGGTGATGTAGCCAAAGTGTAACACCCTCCTCCCACATTTACCCAAGCTAACGAGCCAACCGAGGTAAACATATGATGAAGAGTTATTATGATATGATACAACTCTCCATGCACAGTTAAGGAACTCAAACTGACAAGACAAGAACAATATAACCTTCCTCAGGAGCTACAAAACCTTTAGGAGACAACCAACCCTTCCAGGCACCCAACCCCTGAGACAACTTGACGTTTTTCTGAAATAGACCCGTAATCGCTCCTTGACAAGCAATCCAAGTGACTAAGACCCTCTAATTACTCCCACAACAAGGCATCCATGCAACTACAACCTTTTTCAAGTAGTTTTGTGCCAATGACCCTAAATTCTAAGCCACTTTTTAAGTGCTAGGACTCAGTTCTCTGCCCAGAACTTCACGAAACTTCTAGAATTTATAAATAACAATGAAATAAGCCTACTAATGCAAACAATTGAACAAGGACTTGACCTGACCCCTACTAGCCATGACAAGGATTTCGTCAAACATACTTATCTGAGAATCATCAAGGAGGATCGATGTCTCCTCCCATTAGCTATTTTTATTATTATCTATTAGGTCATTCATTCATTAAAATTTCATCTACTAACCAAAACATGATGAGAGGCATACATCAAGATTGTCATAAAACATGCTTATAACCAACAAATATCTATAGATATATTAATGATGAAACAATCATTAGAGCCACATAATGACAAACACATTTACTCATGAAATAGGTCCAGGTGGATATTTGTGGCCACCCACAAAGTCCACTTGGACCCCCACCATTATTTCTTTCAACTTTTCAGTTTCCTTAATTGTAGCATAGTTTACTATTTTAAGCAGCTTTTCAGGTCCTGAACTTATGGAGCCGTTTTTTGGCCCTAAACGACGTTTTTTGGGAAAACTGGGAGCAACATGGGTCCATGGACCGATGTTGTTCTTCCCAAAGTTGTAGTTCTCAGATAGATATTTCTAATGAGATATTGTGCGCGTCAAACGAAGATTGTATGCCAAAGTTACGACCGCGGGAAGTTGATGTACCAATTTACCCAAACGGGGCCCACAGTTTGGCGTTTCATCTTCTAGGGTTAGGTTTTTGGATGTTTAGGGTTTTCCATTGCTTCTCAATAATAAATAGGCCTTCGAGCCTCATTGTAAGATAGTTCATAGGCATGTAGCCACCACATCTCTTCTCAGAGATAAGCTACCATCACCCTAGCTCGTTTATTTCCATTTCTGTTTGTAAGCATATTTCAGTATCTTACAGTAATGAAATGAAGTACTATTTCCGTTCCATCTCTGTATTTATGGTTATCTTTGTAATTTGTCACATTCCTGTTTAAATCTGGATCAGTAGTATTAGAGCGGTTTTCTTTTTCTCTGTTTTTCTTTACATATCCCCAACAAGGTCGGGATATAAGGACCTAGGTCTTGAATTGGTCGAACATTTGCAAGACCAGCCTCACAAATCCCGACGGCTTCCCATGGTGGATGAAAAGAAAGATGAAGGGGCAGGAGATCCTATCAAAATCTTGCTCGAAGAAGCCCTTGGGCGGCAAAGGAACGCGATGATGGAAACACCACACCCTTTGAGGTACAAGTTAATTTTGAAATCCCCATCTTCGAGAGTCGAATAGATGCAGATACCATAGAGAAATGGTTAAATATGCTAGAAGGGTACTTTTTTATTCATGATTTTTCAAGTCGGGAAAAGATTATTTTTCGCTCTTCTCAAAGCAGCGCCCCACGTCAAGGATTGCTGGGAAACCTATTGCGAGCAGAAGGATGAAAGTGTGGGCTTACTATTTTTAGCTACACCCACTTGGAATTCATTCTGGACTGCCATTATAGATGGTGTTATGTAGATGTTTTTTATGTAGTGTTGTGTATAGATGGTGTTGTGTGCATGTGGGATATGCGGTGTTGTGTGCATGTTGGATATGTGTTTCCGTGTACATATGGTGCCTTGTGCATGTTTCATATGCGGTGTTTTGTACATATGGTTTGGTGTGCATGTTTTACATATGGTGCTATGTACATTTGGTGTTGTATGTATAATTGAACATATGGTTTTGTGTGAATGTGGTGTCGTGTACATGTTGTACATGGGGTGTTGTGTGCAAGTAGTGTTGTGTACATGTTATTCATGTGGTGTTGTGTACATGTCATGCATGTGGTGTTGTGTACACATTGTGTAGGTGGTGTTGTGTACAAGTGGTACTGTGTACATGTTGTACATGTGGTATTCTGTGCATGTCGTACATGTTGTGTTTTGCAGATATGGTATTGTGTGCATGTTGTTAATTGTTATTTAGTGTATGTTTGGTACTATGTATGTGCATTGCATAACCGTGGTATTGTGACATGTGTATTCGTTATGTTGTACTTTGTGTACATATATGTATTGTGTTGTACACTGGGTGTAGGTGTATGTGTTTTATGTCGGGTGTAGGTGCATGAATTTTATGGTGTTGTATGTTGTGTGTGGTTGTATGTGTGTGGTGAACACTCTGTGTATTTGTATATGGCTAAAGAGAAGGCACTAGGTGTTTGTCGGGTGTGGCAACAAATGCGTGTGTGCATACGAAAATTGTAAAGGACAAAGGGAGAAGCTAAGGATTGATTAAAGGATAAGTATCAATATTTTATCTTAGTTTTATTATGCATTTGATCTCATATTATAACTCATGATGATTATGTGTGATCTATGAATCTAATTAATGATGGTTACATGGGATCTATGATTTCGATTTATGATAGTTGTGTTTTGAGCTAACTAGATGTGATATGTTTATACATAATGATTTGCTCAAAGATGCTATTTTAACTTGTTGTGACATGAAGTAAACAGAATTGCAAGTGTACCTTATTAACGGGCAACCGATGAGGTATGATTTGAGTTTATTTCAATTTGTTTATAATATAATGGAAGTTATGTGATTGGTATAGTAGAGCATGAAAATGACTGGTTGGGTGGTTGAAACAGACTACAAGAATTAGCAGCAAAGAAAGGAATTGGAACAAGCAATAGTATGTTGGTAAAACACTTCAGGAGAAGGGCCATTGTGGGACATTGGTACCCAATAGTTTCCATCGATTTCTATGAGCATGCTATGACCGATATGATGGTTTTGAGGCAGGGATATGCCTTGGTTTTTAGACCTTCCAATGTGAGGAAACCTCTCCAAGGGAGAGGTCTCTCGAGGGACTATGTAGCAGAGAAGGGGATGGTCGCGAAACTTTGAAGGTGTGTGACTACATGGAAGGGGGTGACTGGATTGTCCAAGGTATTGTGTACCAGAAAAGGGAAGGTTGGGGTTGGATTTGTTTTGGTCATTAGCATTGCCAGATGGAATCAGATGCACATTGGGAGTGTGCCCTGGAACAATGAGTCAGTAAATTTTCATTGAGGAAACAAGTAGCGCACGATTGTAGCGTTGGACATTGGATCCAAGTTTGACTTCAATAGTGGATTCTGGGCTTCCTGAGAAGGAGGTGAATCGTGGTACTACTTTGAGAGTGCAGGTGTGAGCCTATGGATTCCCTTGTTTCTGATACAAACATCACATCCTTTTATTTGTTGGTTGAAAAAATGTGCATATGTGTATATTATTGTAAACACTGTATCGATCTAGTTTATAATGCTCCATAGACAATATGGTTATTTTCTAGTTGAAGCAAATGTGAATGTGTATATGTGGTTGTTATTGTAAATAATGTTATGAAATGTGTTATAAAGCTCTAGTAATGGATATGTTTGTCATGTTTTTAGCTGTGATCATTCTAAATATTGCAACGAGCTGTGTTATAAAGCTCCATGGGAAGTATGTTTTTCTTTTCATCCGTCTTAATGGTTGTACGTGTTATTGAACATCAAGGATGGTGTTCCCCCAAGGGGGAGGGTTATGTAACAACCCTGGTTAAAAATCCATGTAAAAAATATAAGACCAAGGTCATGGGACATGTATTCCAAGATGAATCATGGGAAAAACATTGTAGTGGGTGTTCATTTCAGTTTATTATGGCTAAGGAAATTGACAAAGGAAATGACAAAGGCATGGGAAAGGAAAAGAGGCATTTATTGGCTTTTATTTATGAAATAATGGAAAATAGGAGAAAATGAAGGTGAAGTTCACAAGTTGCATGTGAGGAGGAAAATGAAAGAAAATATTGGAAAATTGAAGAAATTAGAGGCCTCATTAATAAAAAGGCTTCTGAGGATTAGTTGGGACCTTTTGTTAGTGTAACCTTTTTGTTAGTTTAGTTTTGGAGCTCTCTCTTATTCTCTCATTATATTATACTCTTGGACACTTAGAGTTTCCTTGGAGCACTCTTGTAGGGAGTGTGACATACTTGGGATTTGGAGTAAGAAGGTAAAGGAAAAGCAAGAAAGTGCAAGAGGACATCAAGATCAACATCTACAAGGTTTTACTTGCAGGTACCGAGTTGCATGTATGATTTCCTTGCTAGTTTTCGCATGCATGGCATATGCATATGGTTTCTCGGTTATGATCTGTCATTGGAATGGAGGATTTCCTGGATTGACAATGGTTTTTTACCTAGCCTTGCCATTTCCTAGATAACCATGGTGTTGTTGGTTACTTTTATTTTCTGGTTCTTTCTTGTGTTCCTCTGGCTACAGGTTGAGTTATTAGTTCTTGGAAGCCTTGGTTGGAAAAACGCTCTAGAAGCCTTGTAACAACTTAGGTTGAGTTACTAGTCCTGGAAGCCTTGGTTGGATAAACACTCTGGAAGCCCTTGGTGGGTTGATTTACTAGTCTTTGAAGCCCTGGTTGGACAAACACTCTATAAGCCCGATGGTAGTTATGGGTGGAATTACTAGTATTGGAAGACCTGGTTGGAACAAACGCTCTAGAGCCCTAGATAGCTTGGGTGGAGACCAATATGGTGATGGTTAGTGATGTCCGACCATGAGGTGGAATCACTAGTTGAGGGTTCAGGAGGTTTGGCCTCTGGAAGCCCTGGTTTGGTTTTGTTTGATTTGTTCCATGGGATCTCACATTCATTCTTAGAATATGGCGCAAGGGTGATTGGATGAAAGTGATAATTGGTTCATCCTAATTTATGGTCAAGAGGTACGTGGAAGTCCCAGACCCAGTTGTATTTTGTACATGTTAATAAGAGCTCCTTTCCTCTTGTATTTTATGGGTAAATATACTTGTTCATATGTGGTTTTTATGGTTGTTATATCCTTTTTTATTTCTATTGGTTATACGCTAGTTATGAGTATGTTTTATGACAGACTCTATGTATGCCTCTTGTCATGTTTTGATTAGAAAATGAACGAACAATGAATATATGACCTAATCGATGATATTGAAACTATTTTCATAAGGAATGAATGCTTCTTAACGATTCTCAGACAAATATGATGCCCCTATGCTCAGATATGTTGTTATGACTTGTAGATTTCACATTTGTGACATGTTTGACGAAATTCATGTCATGGCTAGCAGGGGTCAAATCAAGTACTTGTACCAATGTTTATATTAGTACCATTATTTGAATGTTATTAATAATTTTTGAAGGTTTATGAATTTCTAGGTAGTGGCCGGAGACCTAGCCCTAAAAAAGTGGCTTAGAATATGATGTCGCTGGCTCAAACTTGCTAAGAAAAGTTCACAACATTTGGCATGCCTTGTTGTGGGAGTGACTTGAAGGCCTTAGTCGCATGAATGGCTTGTCATGGGAGTGACTGAGGGTACATATCAACAAATTGTCAAGTTGTCTCAGGGGTTGGTCACCTGGAAGGGTTGGTTGGCTCCTGAAGGTTCTGTAACATGTGTGGAAGGTTATTTTGGTTTGTTTCCGTCGGTTCCACTTCCTTAACTATACATGGGGAGTTGAATCACATCATAGTAGCCTCTCATCACATGTTTACCCCATCAAACTGGTTAACTTGTGTAAATGTGGGAGGAGGGTGTTATAGAGTGGTATCAGAGCATGGTTACGTTCTCCTACGGTGATGTCTGGTTTCCATTCTCCCTCAATGAATGTGTTGTCATGCATACATATTAGTTGCATAGGTGTACTTATTTTTGGGGTCTATGTGCTTATTGTGTATGCATGGTGGTGGTCATTGTTACAATTGTGTTTTCATTTAGGAGTTGATGATGTTGGTGTTGAGATGCGTTTCTCATGAATGCATGTCGGTTATATATGCATTTGTTATGAATGTTAGTGTCTATATATGGTTAGGCATGCATTATGATGGTTAAGGTTGTTGTCCATGAGGTAATTGTATGTAGTTATGTCATCATGATGCTCCTAGTATGTTATGATGTTGATATGTTGGCCGAGATAGAGCAGGAGATGTAGACTATTAGACTGAGATTGCGACACTAGACTTTGAGGTGAGAGAAGATCGCCATATAGGTTTGTATGTTTAGCATGCAAGTATGTTGGTTAATGGTTGTTATAAGGATTAGGGTTATGTACATCTATATCAGTATTTGGCTATTGCACTTACATGTATGATATATGTTAGTTAATTAGTGTGATCATATGTACATGTGTCTGTTATTCACGAAGGATAGTAACTTGTTGTTGTATGCATTATGGTCATATGCCCGATGATTATGGTCACTGTAGCTGAGGTCTTGATGTTATTATGTTTTGTGCTATTGACCTCTTTAGATGATTATGGTTATGACATTCAAGTATGAGTTAATATATTGTGATATTATGTCATACTAATCTAGACTGACTGTGCATATGTGATTGTTATGCATGAATGATAATTGTTTATGTGTTTATGATGTGAACATGTAGCTAGTTATTTTTATGGATATCATGACCTTATTTATGTTTGAATTGATATGTTCTGAAGTTATATAGTGCCAATCTAGATTGATTATGCATACAATATATCCCCCTAAGGTACATTAAGGTATGAGTTTTATTTTGTCATCTACTTAATGCTTGAATGTTTCATTATGTCGTCTATCTAGTGTCTACGTGTTTGGTGTTTATTACGTCGTCTATCTGTTGTTTGAATGTTTGATTAATTGCATGATATGAGTATGTGCCTATAATATTACATGAATGAATGATTTTGTTTTAAGATGGTTGTACTAACACAATATGTGTTGCGATAGTTGATATGTACTTGAGTGTAAGTGGGTGCTAGTTGTAGCATTGTGATTAATGATTTCGAGTTGATTGTTGGTTATGACATGGCTATTAGTCTTGGTAAAGGTTGATTTAAAATTACTAAATATAATGTCTTGATCTTTGGAATGTGTGACTTACATGTGTGAACAGTTGCAGGGAAACATGTTTGGTACTAGCGTGACAAAGTAACGATTGATTTGTTTATATAACTAATAAATGGGTGGTGTGACAGTACATTGTAAGACTCAATTGTAGCAAGGTAAAAGGTAAAATAAAGGAATTGGGTGAGAATTCCTTTGGATATGTTTGGAAAGTGTAATTCCAAATGAACAAGTGCTTTGCATGAATAGAGGAATTCTTCTTAACCTTGATTTCTTATGACATTATGTGGATATGTGATATACTCATGGACATGTATAACTATTGGTGTCTAGTTCTAGCTGGATCCGTCAAGCGAATTGGAGTCTTGAGAGATGATATATATACGTGTGCAACGTGCTTGGCACAACAAGGTAAGGTAATCAATATATTGTATATTTATTTATGCGCTGACATTTATGTGTTTATGGAAGTATGATGCAGGGGATTGCATGGAAAGAGATTGCCATGAAATCTTGAAGAAGTCTCGGGTTAGCTTTCTCTTGGAGGCATTAGGAACCCATGGGGATTGAGTTGTAATATTTGTTGCTAGTCTTTTTCTTTCAATATTTTGTGATTTGTTGCGCTTGATTTGTGGTCTTGATTTCATCTAGTGCATGATCATGCCACTTTGTTTGTGGTGTCATATTGTTGTTTGTTTTTCATGGTTTTCTTCTTGTTTTCTTCTGTTATTTCCTCTTTGTGTTTTGAGGGTTTTGGGGATCGGTTGGGAAAGAGAAATTTAATGGAGTTCGAGAATAGTTGGATAAAACCCAACAAGTAATGTAAGACCCAGATGAATCTAAGTGCATGAGTAAAGGGAAACTGAAGGCAAGAGTATGACAACTGGTTGTGATGGTTGGGTCCATTGGGACAAATGGATGATGGTGGAGAAATCGTGAGAAAGGTAATAGGAAAGGTAGAGTAAATGGATTTGAGGCATTAGATGCCTTGGCTATGTTGGGAAATGTTGTCCTCAATGTTGTGAATGGATAAAGGAAGTTCTCTTAATCTAAACCTTACGATATCTTGCAATTATGTTGTGATTATGATTATGGTGATGTCTATATATGCTTACATATGTGTGTGTGTGTGTGTGTGTGTGTGTCATTGTCTAAACAACATCATGATTTCTTTATGATAATAATTATATATATGTATGTATGTATGTCATTGTCTGACAAGGATGTCAAGGATCATTCTTGTGGAGGAATGATTACTTATGCAGGTGGATGGAATGAAGAGGTTCTTGGTCTTATGAGGAATCAAGTGGGAAGAGAAGCCCTAATAGAATTATGAGGTTAGTATCGTGTGGATGTGAATTGATATTATGAGATTATACTATGTCTATGTTTATTTTATGGACAGGTAATGTTGAGGGATACATCAGCGGAATGGAGGCAGGGTGATCGATGACATGTTGTAACATGTGTGAATAGTGGAAAGACACTAGAAGCGAGGTTGCTTGGTAAAGTCAGTGTGTGGTCTTTGGATGTGTCGTACTATTGTTGTATATATCTTGTACATGTTGTGTCTGTGATGTTGTGTGCATGCGGTGTTGTGTATATATGGTGTTGTGTACATGTTTTTTTATGTAGTGCTATGTACAAATGGTGTTGTGTACATGTTGTTTATGCAATGCTCTGTATAGATGGTGTTGTGTACATGTTGGTTATGAAGTTTTGTGTAGAGATGGTGTTGTGCGCATGTGGGATATGTTGTGTTCTGTACATATGATGTTGTGCACATGTTGGATATGCAATGTTGTGCACATATGGTGCTTTGTGCATGTTGCATATGCGATGTTGTGTACATATGGTGTGGTGTGCATGTTGTACATATGGTGCTATGTACATTTTGTGTTGTGTGTATGATTGTACATGTGGTGATGTGTGCTTGTGGTGTCATGTACATGTTTTACATGGTGTGCTATGTGCAAGTGGTGTTGTGTACATGTCATGCATGTGGTGTTGTGTACACATTGTGCAGGTGGTCTTGTGTACATGTGGTGTTGTGTACACATTGTTTGGGTGGTGCTTTGTACAAGTGGTACTGTGTACATGTGGTATTGTGTGCATGTCATACATGTTGTGTTGTGCACATGTGGCATCGTGTGCATGTTGTACATGTTGTTTTGTGTACATGTGGTATTGTGTATGTGCATTGCGTAGTCATGGTATCATGACATGTGTATTCGTTGTGTTATACTCAATGTACGTATATGTATTGTGTTGTACATCGGGTGTAGGTGTATGGGTTGTGTTGTACACTGGGTGTAGGTGTATGGATTGTGTTGTACACCAGATGTAGTTGTATGTATTGTGTTGTGTTGTAATTCGGGTGTAGGTGTATATGTTGTGGCATACACTGGATGTAGGTGTATGTGTTGTGTTGTATGTCAAGTGTAGGTGTATGTGTTTTATTTCAGGTGTAGGTGCATGTATTGTATGGTGTTTTACGTTGTGTGTGGTTGTATGTGTGTGATGCACACTATGTGTATTTGTATGTGGCTGAAGAGAAGACACTAGGTGTTTGTTGGGTGTGGCAACCAATCCAGTGTGCATGGAAAGGAAAAAAAGATAAATGGAGAAGCTAAGGATTGATTAAAGGATAAGTATTAGTATTTTCTCTCAGTTTTATTATGCATGTGATCTGAGATTTTGACTCGTGATGATTATGTGTGATTTATGATGGTTAAGTGTGATCTATGATTTAAATTTATGATGGTTGTGTTTTGAGCTAACAGGATGTGATATGTTTATACATGATGATTTGGTCAAAGATGTTAGTTTGACTTGTTGTGATAGGAAGTAAACAAATTTTCAAGTTTTCCTTATTGACGGGCAACTGATGAGGTATGATTTATGTTTATTTCAATTTGTTTTTAATCTAATGGAAGTGATGTGCTTGGTATGGGAGAGCATGAAAATTCTCGATTGGGTGATTGAAACTGACTACAAGAATTAGCAGCAATGAAAGGAATTGGAACAAACAACAATATGCTAGTAAAACACTTCAGGAGCAAGGCCATTATGGGACACTGGTACTCAATAGTGTCCATTGATTTCCATGAGCATGCTATGACTGGTATGATGGTTTTGAGGCAGGGATATGCCTTGGTTTTTAGACATTCCAATGTGAGGAAACCTTACCAAGGGAGGGGTCATCCGAGGGACTATGTAGCAGTGAAGGGGATGCCCACGGAACTTGGAAGGTTTGTGACTACACAGAAGGGGGGTGACCAGATTTACCGAGGGACTGTGTAGTAAGGAAGGGAATGTCAGGGATGGATTTGTTTTGGTCATTAGCATTACCATATGGAATCAGATGCACATCGGCAATGTTCCCTGGAACAATGAGCTGGTAACTATTCACTAAGGAAACAAATAGCGCATGATTGTAGCGCTAGACAACGGATGTGGGTTTGAAGTTGGCAGTGGATTCTGGACTTCCTGGGAAGGAGGTGAATCCTAATATTAATTTGAGGGTGGAGGTGTGAGCCTCTGGATTCCCTTGTTGTTGATACAAGCATCATATCCTTTGATTTGTTGGTTGAGAAAATGTGCATATGTGTATATTATTATAAATATTGTATCGAGCTAGTTTATAAAGCTCCATAGACAGTATGATTATTTGTTGGTTGAAGAAAATGTGCATGTGTAAATGTGATTGTTATTGTAAATACTGTAATGGGTTGTGTTATAAAGCTCCAGTAAATGGTATGTTTGTCATGTTTTTCAATAGTGGTCATTGTAAATACTTCAACGGGTTATGTTATAAAGCTCCATGGGCATTATGTTTTTCTTTTCAACAGTCTTGCTTGTTGTAGTTGCCATTGAACACCGAGGACAATGTTCCCCCAAGGGGGAGGGTTTTGTAACAACCATGGTTAAAAATCCATGTAAAAAAGATATAAGATCAATGTCATGAGACACGTATTCCAAGATGAATGGTGGGAAAAACATCGTAGTGGGTGTTCATTTCGATTATTATGGGTAAGGAAATTGGAAAAGGCAATGGAAAAGGCATGGGAAATACAAAGAGGAATTTATTGGCTTTTATTTAAGAAATTATGGAAAATAGAAGAAAAGGAAGGTGAAAGATCATAGGTTGCTTGTGAGGAGGAAAATGAAGGAAAATATTATAAAACTTAAGAAATTATAGGCCTTATTAATAAAAATGCTTTTGAGGATTAGTTGGTACCTTTTGTCAGTGTAACATTTTTGTCAGTTTAGTTTTGGAGATCTCACTTATTCTCTTATTCTATCATTCTCTCATAATCTTGGACACATAGTTTTCTTAGATCGCTCTTGGAGGAGTGTGACATATTTGGGATTTGGAGCAAGAAGGAAAAGGAAAAGAAAGAAAGCGCAAGAGGTCATCAAGATTAGTAGCTACAGTGGGTTTTGCTAGTAGGTACCGAGTTTCCAGTCTACAGTCATCGGTACACCTTGTTGTGGGAGCGACTGGAAGGTATCAATCACATGCATGGCTTGTCATGGAAGTGATTGAGGGTCCATATAAGCAAATTGTCAAGTTTTCTCAGGGGATGGTCACCTAGAAGGATTGGTTGGCTCTTGAAGGTTCTGTAGCATGTGTGGAAGGTCAGTTTGGTTTGTTTCCTTCAGTTCCACTTCCTTAACCATACATAGGGAGTTGAATCACATCATAGTAGCCTCTCATCACATGTTTATCCCATCAGATTGGTTAACTTGTGTAAATGTGGGAGGAGGGTGTTACAATCTACTGCAAAATATTTAGCAAAGATAATCCAAAGAAGATTCAAATGGAAATAATTGCGTGGATGAATAGTTCGAACAATTGTAGCATGCTGAATGTAATTGATCTGATTGAGAAGATTAGTTTTGTTGTGTTAAAATTCCTTTACAGATTATATTAAATATGCTTGAGGATTTGTGAGATTGTTTACAAGTTAAAAAATGGGGTTTTAAGTGTCCTTATGTAATTTTAATGTGCAAATTAACATAAACAAATGATTGAACAACAACAAATGATAGACATAAACATCACCATAAACATTATCATAACAACACATGATGAAGGAGTTCACCTGTCCTGGGCTACGTCTCCTTGGTCCAACTTCCAATGCTTGACCCCCTCTATTATGCTCAAAAAAATGAATACACCATTTTAAAATGCTTAGAATGCTCTGAAACCTATTCTAATGACTTTAGAATGCCCAAAAATGCTTGTCTAGCCTCTTTCTTCTCATGATCTGGTCAAAAACTGAAGAAGTTATGGCCATTTCCAATATTTTGCTAATCGCACCACAAATTCCCCAAAATTTGGCATCATCCTAGAAGTTCACCTGCAAAGCGTGCTAACAGAGCAAAAATTTCACTGAAAACTGGGCAAAATTGTTGGACAGTTAAAATGCCCACTAATACTTAAGGTCCAAAAATTGAGGCCATGTGGGGGGCCACGTGCCTGGGGCTGAGGCCAGTGACCTGCACCTGTCGGTCGGGCCCCCACTCCTCCACTGTGGTGGTCACATGAGCATTTATGTAACCACAGGCTGGTCCCACACAGGTTGACCCTCTCACACGAAGTACAAGCCAACACTCTTTAAATAAAACCCGAAGTCATATATGGTTAAGTGACAACGGTTATGGTGCAATGGTATCGAATTTGGATTAGAGTTGGGAGGTTGCGGGTTTGACCCCTACTACCTCCACCCAGACTATACACAAGTTTTTTGTGGCCTCTCGGGCTACCATGTGGCGGCCTTTGACTAGGCCACGTGTCAACTTGTGGTTGTCCATCCCACCAACCAATCAAAACTGCATAATTTCAACCAATACCTGGTGATTCACCGAGGGGCCCGTTGACCAAGTCAATGTACACATAACCTACCTAGTTAGCGCTACAAATTACTAATTGGGCTGTCCATTTTTTTGAAAATTCACCTGTTTGGGAAAGTGCATAGAACTGGTTTCTGGAGTCATACGGAGTCCATTTTGTGTGAAATGACTTGTGACCGATTAAAGATGATAAACACTGTGCGGTAATACAGGTTCCCCACCAATTTGACAACTTCTAATTTTGAGCTATTTTTTTTAGCACCTAATCATTCCTCCCCAATGGAAGCCTTTTAGACCCCAAAAGATCACTTTCAGTTGTCCAATAGGTGAGGGTACAATTCCCTCACCTTTGGAATATTTATCCATTCATCATTGACTTGGAAATTGTGATCTAAATGATGCTTGTCGTGCCTTTCTTTGTACTTGCCTTTTCTCTTTTCAAGCTGATCTTACACTGTTTGATGTACCATTTGGAGTCGTTCAATGAACTCTTTGGATTTTTCCATGTTACTATCAGTAGCAACATCTTTCTTACCAAGATGATACAACACCTTCTCCAGTGTTATGGCCCAAGTACATCAAAGAAGTTTTATCCAACATATACTTTGACATCTTCAATAACAAATGTTCGTGACGTATGACATCAAGTATTTTTTTCTCACAAATGACATTTTCATAATGAAATTTTCTAAAAATGAAAATGTCATCCAAGTAGACTATCATGTCTAGAAATGGCTTCATTACATCATTCATCACATGCCTGAAAGTAGTAGGAGCATGGAAAATACCAAAAAACATAACAAGCCAATCAAACATTCCTTGCTTGGTTTTGAATGTCGACTTCCCCATGTCTCCTTCAACAACTCTACTTTGATGATAACCACTTCTTGAATCCCATTTAATGAAATTCTCTCCATTATTCTTGGACACCAAAACAATAGGTGCTCCACATGGTGAAGGAGATGGTTGGATGATCCTTTTGTTCAGCAACCCATGGATTTGCTTTATTATTTCTGCACGTTCCCTTCCTGACATTCGGTGCATGTCAATGTTAGGAAGAAGACACTTTTGCTGCGATGGCATTTCATGTTGGATTCTCCTCTTGAAAGGAAATCCCTTTGCTTTCTGAAACACCTCATCATCATGGTTAACAACATCAACCTAACCAATTTTCAATTTTGAATTACAACCATCGAATTCTTCATAATCTGTTGGGTGTGGAGCCTGATTATCTTCTTTATTCAGAGGTATCACTGGATTGGACCCCAGTTCCTAATGTGGCGACAACACCACTCGTAAAATGTTTTCTGCTGGTGGGGCGATGATGATTATTTGGAGCTCCCCCTGGCGGGGGATCGGGGGCAGTGCCACCGAAGCTAAAAATAGATGTAAAATTTCCTTGTAAAATTTTGTAATTTCATAGTCAATCTGGGCCGTTCATTAGGCGGAGATCTGATGGTAGATGTTATGTTTAATTTAGGGTTTTTTTTCCCTAGAAGGCAACCCCTTGCTATATATGAGGGAATTGTATTGTGTCTGTTTAGATCTGTATTCTGAGTGAGAAAGAGAGAGGAGATTGTATGAGAGAAAAGAGGGAATTACAGTGGCTCTGCTGTAGGTTGTATCTCTTTAGTTTGCTGGATAATATAAAAGGAAGATCTGGCTTTTTCTCCGTGGATGTAGCCCAAATTGGGTGAACCACGTATATTTGTGTCTCTCTTATTTTATGCATTTTCTGTGTTTATATTTATGCAATATATTTTATGTGTTCCATTGCTATGTAATATATAATATTCTAACATAATCAACATCAACATTAGGTTTGATCATAAGAAGCACTAAATTCTTGCTTGAATTAACTATTATTTTCATTTGCCCTGCATTAACTAATGAAATATTTAGCTTCTTGTGATGAGTTCTCACAATATACTCCACACCATCCTTGAACAAGTGGTACTTGTTTTCATGACGATAGAAGATTTCTTTTCTATCATAGAGGTAAGGACTACCCAAAACAATTCCTGATATATAAGGTGGTATAAAATATAATTCAACTTCATCAATGAAGTTTGTTGTGATTGCAAACCGAAGAATACATTTTCTTGTCACCTGTAAGTTTGTGTCCTTACATATCCAACCCAATGGATATGGCTTTGGATGTAAAATGGTTTCAATATTAAGTTTCTTGACTAAGTCATCAAATATCAATTTTGCTTCAAACCACTATCAAAAAGTGTGTCGATTTTTTTATGTTTTGAGATTACCCTCACATGAAATAATTCAATCCTTGTTTCTTCATTTGGAGTACTAGTGTGACAATTTGATATACTAGTGCTAGCAATGAATTATTTTCCTTTTATACCCATGGTTGTAATTTTAGTTTCATCACCTGAATTGGATCCCAAATCCTCTTGAATGATAACAACTATCTTTTCCTTTCCTTTATTGTTGAATTTCTTAGGCCTCATCTCCGGATGAAGCTTCCAACAATTAGCTTCATCGTGACCCTCTTTGGAACAATGTTTACATATTGTTTTCTCTCCTTCCTTTTTAATGGATGCATTTTTCTTTCCCCTGAAACACTTTTCTTTTTCTTTACCCTTAAATGGATTTTTACTACCCTCTTCTGGAGTGTTTTTCCCTCTTGCCTCAGGATGAGTGGCTTGTACACACACATCATCTAGATTATTGGGATTAAACATTAAGATAGTATGCCCAAGGTAACTATGTAAACCCCCTATGTACTTTAGCAATGTGTCTTGTGATTGCAAATCTACACCTAACATTAAAGACCTTTTTTTGAATTCTTGGGTGTAATATTCCACATTTTACCTTTAAGTTGTCTAAAGCTATGCCAATTCATGATGGCTTTCTGTATATAAGCTAGAGGGTAGAATTTTCTTTTAATTGCATCAATAAAATCAGACCAAGAAATTGAGATCTTACCATGTTTTTTTATCTCCTCTCGTGTCTTTGATTCCCACCATACTAATGTTGCACCCTCCATCCTCAAGGAATCTAATTGAATCTTTATGTCATCCTCTTGAAGGTTTTGAATTTTGCAATAGATCTCCAACTGACGAATACAATTATCAAGCTTCTCTGTATTCACTTCACCATTATACACGGGAAACTCAAATTTAAAATCAAGTTTTAATAAGGGTGGTTTACCAGGTCCTTGTGAGGTATGTTGATGAGTATGAGTAAGGGTTGTGTTAGTGGAAGAGGGTGAATATTCCTATGAAGAAGAAGATGAAGAAGATGGTGGAGAGGGTGGAGGTTTACCTCCATTTCCTTCACCTCCTCCCCTTGAAGAACCTTCTCCTTTGGGAGGTTTGGAGCTTTCATCCTACAGCCTGGTATTCCTCTCTTCATAGAGGACCTTCACCATCTCTGTCATATCAAAGAGAGCCTTATTGAAGACCTTCTCATCTTCTGTCATGTTTGTAGGCTCTCCTTCATGAGACATGCTCACTAAAGTCTCAAATGCAACTTGAGGAAGAACTGATGGTGGAGATTGTGGAAACCTTTCCCTCCTTCCCCTTGACCCAACTTTAGGGCTTTCAACCAGCTTCCCTTCTCCTCTTTTGAGTTTTAACGTTGTAAGCATGACATAAAATTGCAAATAGTTAAATCCTTCTTGCACAAATAAAACCAAGAGATCTAATTCCAAACTTGATCTGATTAAGAAGATTAGTTTTTCTATGCTAAAATTTCTTTTCAGATTATATTAAATATGCTTGAGGATTTGTGAGATTGTATGCAAGTTAAAACATTGGTTTTTTAGTGTCTTTATGTATTTTTTATGTGCAAATTAACATAAACAAATGACTGAACAAGAACAAATGACATACATAAACATCACCATAAAAGGTATAGCAACAACATATTATGAAAGAGTTCACCCCTCCTAGGCTATGTCTCCTTAGTCCAGCTTCCAATTGCTTGACCCTCTCTATTATGATAAAAAAATGTGAATACATCAGTTTACAATGCTCAAAATTCTTTGAAACATGTTCCAATGGCTCTAGAATGCCCAAAAGTCCGGCATCATCCTACAATTTCGTCTGCAAAGCATGCTAACGGGGCGACAATTTTGCCGAAAACTGGGTGAAATTGTCAGACAGTTAAAATGTCTGCTAATGCTTAAGGTATGAAAAATGAGGCCACGTGGGGGGCCACGTGCCCTGGGTAAGGCTAACGTCCCACCCCTACCGATTGGTCCCCCACACCTCCGCTGCAATGGTCACATGAGCAATTATGTAACTGCAGGTTGGCCCCACACGGGCTGACCCTCTCCCCCAAAGAGCATGCCATCACTCTTTAAATAAAACCTGAAGTCATATATGGTTAAGAAACAATGGTTATGGTGCAATAGTATCAGATTTGGATTAGAGTTGGGAGGTCACGGGTTCGACCCCTGCTGCCTCCGCTCGGACTATACACAATTTTTTAGTGGCCTCCCGGGCTGCCATGTGGCAGCCTCTAGTTAGGCCATGTGTTAGCTCGTGGCTGGCCATACCACCAACCAATAAAAACTGCATAATTTGAACCAATAGATGAATGTCACTTGTCACCTGGTGATTTTGCTGAGGAGCCCGTTGACCAAGTCAATGTCCACATACCCTGCCCAGTTAGTGCCACATCAGCAATACAAACTGCTGACTGGTTTGTCCATTTTTTTGAAAATTCGTCTGTTTGGGAAAGTAAACAGAACTCATTTCTAGAGTCATACAGAGTTCATTTTATGCAAAACGAGTTGTGCCGGATTCAGGATGATGAGCACTTTGATGTCGTCTAGGTTCTACACCAATCTGACAACTTTGAATTTTGAGCAGCTGATTAGTGATGCAACTACTCATCCCAAAGTTTAGGATCCTTACCACAATATCCCCAAATGAGATATATATTTTTACAATATTAATAATTTCGACGCTCAAATTCCCATACAAATTGACTCATCAACAAGTTAGAATAACATAAAATGCCAAATAAAACATTGTTGCATATAAGTGATTTATTCACAATGTCACTTTTAAAAAATACCCAGCTATGAGGACATGCAACATGTGGAATACAAAATAAATGTAGCATTTAATTAGAAAAATGGTCCAACCATTTCTTACCCAACCAGGCTAGGGGGTTTTCTTTCTACATTTCGCTTTCCTCTGGAGTTGCTTCGGGGATGGTTATGGTGTGCCTCGCACATTCTTCTACCTTATCTTTCTCAGGTGATTCCATGCCCTATTTTTCCTTCTTTGGATGAATATGTGGATGCAACTTCCAACATTTCTCGATCAAATGCCCACTTATGTTGCAATGAGTAAAAAAGTTTTTGTGAGCATTTCTTGGCAAAAATATCTTTGAACTTGGAAGAGGATTTTCCTTCCTAGTCTCACTTCCAATCGAAATATTCATTTTCTTCACTAATGATTTCCTTTTTTGGCACTTAGCTACACAATGATTAGGTGCATGACAAAAAGTACAAGGAAACACATTTCACGACATTTTATTCAATTCATCATGTTGTTCATAGTCATAGAAGTTCTTTGAATAATCAGGACATTTATACCTCTTATGCTTGTCCTTTGGATTATGAGTCTGGTGAGGAGAACTTAATTGACGAGGAGAAATTGACTTAGTTATTCCTTTGAAGTGCCATATCTATTTGGAGATGTTTTTCCATCAACGTCATCATCATGATGTGATACTCCTTCAAACTCCAAGAGTTCATTCTTCACGAATTTCACACTTCAAGAATTCATTTACTTTATATTTTGGAGCATTCTCCAACTTCTTCCTGCACATAGCCCAAACCTTCATGCCAAGGTTGTGGTCTCACCTCAATAGGATTAATGATTTTGTGACTAGTAATTCCAAGATCCTTAACATTGTACCCCATTTTGGTCAACAATTTCATACCAGTACCCTAGCCTTGGTATGTTTCTCAAATAATCCAAAAGAAGAATTATCGTTGTTAAGAGAGTGAATTGAACAAGAAGTATCTTTTACCTCATTTTCTAGCTTGTGACTCTTGGTCCTCTTCCTGAAGTTTAGCCATCTCCTCCTCCTTCTCTTTTGTAGATGAAGTGGTAAATGAAGATTCAAGAAAACCACTGTGTTGATTTAATATATAAGCAATGTTCTTCATTTGACAAAGGGTATAAATTAGTCATCCCATGGCCACAAACTTGTTGAGTCTTGGGGGAATATTCGTTAGATGAACATTTCTCGATTTTCTCTTCAATGAAATTCTGCAACAATAGGTGCAACTTTTTCTTTTCATCCTTTGTTGCTTGGAGAAATCTTCTTAATTCCATGTTCTCCACTTGGAGAGAAGAATTAATTTCTTCCAGTTATAGGAGTCTTGCATGATGCAAACTTTCTCTCATGCATGTAATTTGGTCAGAACCTGCTCTGATACCAATGATATGAAAATGGATTGTCCTTTGACATTGGAAGTTTTGATAAATTTGGGTCTTCAAAAGTTAACTCAGTTCATAACTTGTTCAACTGCGAATGGTTATTTTCAATCGAACTTAAATATGAAACAAAAGCATATGCAATCCAACATAGTAGAAATGAAGAAGAGAACAACCACGTGATAACGAAGTTCACCCCTCCTAGGCTACATCTCCAGGCCCTGCTCCAATGGCTAGGACACTTTATTGATATCAACAACAAAAAGAGTACAATACAAATATTTAACTCATAGAGTAAACCTCCTTCTAGAATGACACTTGTTTTTCCTACAAAAAAATGTTCTCCTTCAGAGAACTCTCACTCACAAGATGACTAAAAAAAAATGATGGTGTCAAAAGAAAAAGGACTCTCTCACTGAATGTGGCAACATTTCCTTGTACTCATTCTGAGATCAAAAAGCACCAATTCAACTGCTTTATAATGAAGTGTTGAAATGGTCTTTTCCCACAATCACACTGAGAATAGAATGAAAATGGCTGCTCTAATGAAGAAACAAATGTTGTAGCTGCATCCAGAAGGCTTGAAAACCCCTGTTTAGGCTCTCTCCATGCCCAAAGAGGTCTCCAAATGACCTTAAAATAGTCTCTGTCTACAACACAAAAAGACTTGGCTATGCAAATTGTCTAATATATAGTGCTGAAATCACAAAAATAATACCCCCATTGAGTTCAAAACACCCAAAAACCTTTGTGTAGGCTCTTCTTGAGCTTCCTCTTTGCCTCAATTAGGCACCTTGGAACATTTGACTGTTATTGGTTTACAAAATGGAAAAACTAGCTAATTGAGCAACGAATCGCGCCTTTTGGCAGATTTTCGAGTGACAAATTAACGCAAGAATGGAGGAAATCCTACCGAAAAAGGTTCAAATTGTTGCCTCTTTAAATACGCTAATGACCCTTAAGCATTAAATTTTAAACCCTGTTCTCGGTCACATTATGGCCATATGGTGGTCTCCGCCTTTGCCTTCGTCCTTGGTCACGTGGTTGCATGGGACTGGGGGCTGAGCTAACCACTTGTCCCCGCTAGCTCCACCTTCGCTATGGTCATGTGGGCTATAATGAAACTCGGGGCTAGGGCTTAACTGCCCCGCCCTACTCTGCCTTCGCCATTGGTTATGCATCCACCATGTGATTAGGGGCTAGGTCCACGTGCCCTTCCTCTCCACCAAATCACTCTAACGGTCAATGTTAAATATGGCCGACACCCAATACAGTTAGGTCTCAATGGCATTGCATAATGATAGGACTAATAGTTAATTACATGAAGGCTGTGGGTTTGAAACCTGATGGGTCACTCAAATGACCAAACAAATTTTTGGCATGCAAATTGAGAGCCATGTGGTTCCTTCCCATTGGGCCACATGACACCTCATCAACACAACCAACTAATAAAATCCTGACACCTCAACCTGTAAGTCATTGCCACGTGGCATCACGAGATTGGCCTGTACTACACACTGTATCTACACGGTCACCTACTGATGTTAGCACCACGTAACTTGTACAACCTACCCAGTCAGTAGCCCTGTCAACCCTGCAAGTTGACTTTTTATTTGTTTGCCAAAAACTTCATAATATGATAACTTTCACATACGATGTCAGATTGAGGAAATTCAAGCATCGTTGGAATCAGAATGATGAGATCTACAATTTGGTATTGGTTTCAGGTGATTCTGATCATTGTTAATTTTTGAGCATATTTTTATCCCTTGGATTAAGAATGAAGATTGAAATTTGGTTAGTGCATCAACCTGTTTAGAAAGTCTTCTGAAGAAATTTTCTGTCTCATTATTTGGAAAGTATCATAGAAAAGTTATATTTCATTATCTATAAAATTTAAAATTAGTTTTAAAATAAATAATTACTTTGGATATTGGATATAAAGGAGAGAGTAAATAGGAAAATAAAGAGAGTACATATATAGAAAATGAAAAATTAGGTTCATCGTGACTTCCATACACTCTTTCACACATACCTACTGGTTTTTTAAAACTTGGAAGAATAATCTTCTCTTCAAAATTATTTTGTACACTTGGTTCATTTGGCAGAATAAAACTTTGACATGGGAGAACCTTCGAAAAAGAGGCATGCATGGTCATGGTAAATGTGCACTATGTAAATCTTCATTGGAGAGAAACACACACCTCATTTTGGAATGCCCCATTTCTTTGTAGGTTTGGAGATTCACTATGCTACAATGGAGTATACCATTAAGACTCTTCAACTTCATAGAACCATGCCTCATTTTGTGGATGGAACGGGGTGATCTGTTACAAGCCACACCATTTTTAATCTTCTAGGAAATATGGAAGGCCAGGAATGGTCTTATTTTTTAGAATTATGAGATT
This sequence comes from Pinus tabuliformis, assembly GCA_031772625.1. Lineage (NCBI taxonomy): Eukaryota > Viridiplantae > Streptophyta > Pinopsida > Pinales > Pinaceae > Pinus > Pinus tabuliformis. Next base: position 587,239,527 of record CM062806.1, read on the forward strand.
GACATCTTCAAAATTATTTAGAAGGTTGGCACATGGCTGGACACACTAAGAGTTAAGGATATTTCAATCTGAAACTCTCCTCTCATTATTTTTCCAATAGGTTACTTTGATGGAGCAACACAATGAGGGCGTTGTGGTTGCGGAGCATGGCTAAGGATGGATCACATATTACATTATAAAATTTCATGGTATGCAGGTGCTAGCACGAATATGTAGGCAGAGGTATTAGATCTTTGGGGGCTACTTTGGTTCTCCGAAAGAATGGCCATTAATAACATACATATATATGGAAATTCAAAATCACTTATTGATGGGATTATAGCCAACACCTCATTCACCCCTCCTTATCTAAGTGGCTTGTTTTCTCATATCAACGATCTCAGACAGACCTTCCATCAGATCACCTTCCAACACATTTTTAGGGAAGCCTATACTGTTGCAGATGCTATATCGAAGAAGGGACTATCAGATGATTCATGTAACATGTTTTAGATATATATGGAAGGTAATCAAATCAGAGAAGATCACATTAAACTGCCTTAGTATCTAGCTTTTTTTGGCTTTCTCAGTGTTTGCAGAACTTTCATGACGATTCATATTTATTGTGATAAAATATTATTTTGGATGTTTTTTGAACTTTGCTGGGTATACGGTCTTTGTAGATCAAAATGGTATGAATCCACTCTGTACAAAGGCATCTAGATGGCATGTTTTATGGTTTACATTTTGGAATATGTACTAGTAAATTATATAAACAAGTGTTTTTGCATTTGAAAAAAAAAAAAAAAAAAAAAAAAAAAAATATATATATATATATATATATATATATATATATATATATAGATATATAGATATATATATATATATAATGAAAAAGATGATGATCATAAAAGTTACATTGATATTTTATTATTTATGGAATTAAAAGAAAGTTAAACAAGGAATTGAAAGATAGTTAAAAAAGGAATTGACATTGGATATAAAAGAGAGTGTGAGCACGAAAAGTAAGAACAATGAGAAAGAAGAAAATTATAAAAAATCAATTTATTTTGAAGATAAATTATGAAAAGAAAATTTAATATTTGTGTCATCAATATTCATGTAAATAGAGTTTTTTTTGTTAATATACTTTAAGATGTTGAAAGATCTTTCGGTAAAAATCAAATAAATAAACTTTTAGTCGATGCACCATCTAGCGTGTTTCATCTTCAGGATAAGCTTATGAAGAACCAAATCATGGCATTAGATTAAATAGATGAAGAGAGATGTTTTCTAGCCCTTACAATATAACAACTAGTTTTGAGTAAAGAGTTATCATTATTTCTTTTTTTGATAAGTAAGAGACGAACCTTCTATTAATCAAACCAAATTACATATTTTATAGAGTGTTGAGACAGCAGGGACATCAAGAAAACCAGGGCCCGAGGCCCACAGAAGCCTTACGTACATCACACTAGTGGTCCACAACGGGACCCAGAGTGGGCCACACTGCGCCCAATAGACGGACCTTGTGGCAACAAAAGAAAAGGACCCCTAAGCAAAATCAAGTTCGGAGTTCTCAGGCAATGAGCATGAATCAATCTACGCCGTTGATTCCACAACCTCAATCCAACGACCAGTGTAGATATCGCGCGTGCAAGAAGTGCGGGGGTTAACTGCGTGAGGAGGGCGGTTTTCTCTCACCTCACGATGCCACGTGTTACACACCGAGTGGAATTAGAGGTAACTAGCTAAAAACCAGAAACCACTAAAGACCCACACAATATACCATTTATGGTTTTGAGTCCATAAAGGGTCCCATTCCCCCAGCAAACGGATTTGACCACAACAAAAGAAAGGGGCCACTAAAAATCTTCAGGTCCGGAGCCATTAGGAAACAAGCTCGAACCAATCCCCACCATTGAATCCATAGCCTTGATCCAACGAACAATGTGGATATCGCGCGGGCGAGAAGTGTGGAGGTTAACCATGCGATGAGGGAAGTTTTCTCTCACCTCCCATTGCCACGTGTTACCCACAGAGTGGAATCGCATGCAACTTCCAAAATACCAGATACCATTCAAGTCCCGCGCGATATACCATTTGTGGTTTTGAGTCTGTGGTTTCGCGGCAAAACCAGAACGCTCTTTCGCTAAGAGAAGAACATACGACCAATCTCACAGACCTATTTGATCCTTCCGCTCAAAGTTTCCAACAAGAACCTATTGAACCAACTGCACACAGGCAACCCGTTCTGTGTCATTGCCCGACTCGTGACCTCCATCATTCATCCAAAAGTGAACAAAGTTGTGGAGAGCAGCCAGATCCCAAAATCATAGACTAGTTAGGTGATGTCCTCCTCACTTCTGTCTCCTGAATCCCTTCGATTAGTTCTGTTCATCCACAATTCCCAATCTTTGGTTGCCACGATGGAACAATCCTCTCGCAGTTTCCTGGCATGTAACAACTCCCATGCATTCTGAGAATCCCTGTCCTTATTGGCCACTCCTTCGTTGGCCAACTAATCCGCAAGCATATTTGCCTTCCTTATAACATGAACAAAGATGATTGTTTTAAGGGTCTACAAGTGAAAGTGGATATGGTGAAAAACCTACCGTAGCTTCCAGTGCTTCGACACTTTATCTGGCAAAGTTCCATTGTGAATCTTCTTGGCTGCTCTAATAATCAATTCCGAATCTGCTTTAATGATAACATTCTATAAATTTTCCTCCAGTAGAATCTCCAAGCATTGATCTAATGCTAGAAGTTCAGCCAAATTATTGGTACCCTTTTCCAAGTGACCATGGAAGATGTATTTTGTATGCCCCTGAGGATCTCTTATGGCACCCCCAAAGCCAACTTCCCCCGGATTGCCCTTAGAAGCTCCATCAATGTTTACTTTGAAGAAGCCCTATGGAGGGGGTTGCCATCTACTGGCCCCTGTGTTTATTGTTCTCACTTCCTTCCTTATTCCTTGAGGATTGATGGATTGTAGACTCAAATTAAGAATAATAATCTCCTCGTGAGGCAGAGGAGGATCCGTGGGCATGGACCTCAAAAGGATTTTAACTGTTTCTTTAAGCTATTTTAGAATTTGATTGATTATGTGCTGAGGCTCGCTAGCTTTATTTTTGAAGATCCACCTATTGCATTCTTTCCAAACATTCCAAATGACAAAGCTTGGTACTAGCACCCACACTTTGTTGATGATCTCATTCTCTGAGACGTTCTTCCTCCAGTTTTTCAAAGTGTTGGATATGCTTAGACTGTCCCTGTCTATTTGTCTGAAGCTTGAGGCTACCCAGTTCTACACTGTAGCAGAAAAATGGCAGAGGTTGAGAAGGTGTTCAATTGTTTCCTCATGTGAGCCATAGAGGTGACATTTGGAAGGGCCAATGAAGCCTTTCTTTAGGAGGTTTTCCCAAGTTAGGATCTTTCTTTGATGCACAAGCCAGATGAATAACTTTATTTTCATCCAGTGAGGAGTTTGCCAAAGCTCCTTCCAAAATTTATCAATATTTACAAAGTTAAATCCTGTGATTGCCTGTTTTGCCTCTTTGAGGTTAAATTTACCTTCATTATTCTTCCCCAATCTTAATTGGTCAGGTGAGGAGGAAACCAAAATCCATTTATGCTCTAAGTCCATGGTAAGAGCATCAGCCATGGCCTTCAAAGGACTCTCAACACTGTAACTTAGATCCTTCCATTTCCTCCATTTTTCATTATTCCTTCCTTGGTCCCAGAAATCTTTAACCAACAATAGACCTTTGCTATCTATGCCTCTCTTGAGAGCTATCAGGTCAGTCCTGTTCAGGATGGGTTCCTGTTGCCAGCTATCCTCCCAAAATCGAGCACAATCCCCTACTCAGATTTCCCAAAAACAGTGTTGCTAAACAATGTTTTTGTTTTCCCAAGCAAGGTTCCAAATGTGTGAGCCCCTAATTTGTCCTGACATTCTAAAATGATCCTTTTCTTGCCAGTGCTTGGTGTACTTTTGTTTCCAAAGCTTGGCCCAGGGGGCATTCAGCTCCTTGATCCATTTCCACCAAAGCTTAGCTCCTGAAACTTTACTGAGAGTCTCCGGATCATGCAGCCCCAAGCCACAATGGATTTTGGGCTTGCAGAGCTTGTCCCAGGCAACTAAAGCCCACTTTTTCTTCTCTTCCCCTCTACCCCGCATAAAGTCCCTTTGAATGCTCCTTATCTGCTACTTAATACCTTGAGGACCAGGGATAGTTGCAAACATGAAAATGGGGATAGCCTGCAAGATCGCCTGTGTGAGCCCCAATTTCCCTGTTAAGTTTAAAGATCTGCAAGTCCATTTTCTAATTTTGTCCCAAATTTTATTTAAAATTGGTTCCCATATTTTCTTTCTTAGAGGTTTATTAGTAAGAGGAATGCCAAGATATTTGGAAGGCAACCGTTCCCTTTGAAAACCAAGAATCCTGGTAATGTTTCTCTGTATAGCAATATTAGTGTTAAAGAAAAAAACTTTGGACTTGTTTTGACTTACCTCTGTACCTGCTGCCATAGCAAAGTCGTTTAATATATCTTTGATTTCCCTTGCTTCCCTAACTGTGGGTATGCCCTGCAGCATAGTATCATCCACAAATTGTTGATGAGTGTTAGCCTCTCCATCCTGGGTGAGCTTGATCCCCTGAATTTGACCTTCAATATTTTTCATTTTGATTGTCCGGCCTAGCCCTTCCATCATGAGGACAAAGAGGAAAGGTGAGAGCGGATCACCTTGTCTGAGCCCTCTGGAAGGTGTGAAGGTATTTGAAGGTGCTCCATTGAGCAGAATGGAAAAACTAGTCGTGGTGACTAGTGCCATAACCCATCTTATCCAGTTTTGGTCAAAGCCATAGGATTTTAGAATAGCTCTAATATAAGACCAGTTGAGTTTTTCATAGGCTTTCGCAAGGTCCAACTGAATGATCATACCTTCTTGCTTGTTACTTTTTAGAGAGTGTACCACCTCATGTGCTTCGATGATGTTGTTGAGAATTTGTCTTCCTTCCACACAACCTGTTTGCTCTTCCGAGATGAGGGAAGGTAGCAGGGGCTTGAGTCTATTGGCTATCACTTTGGAGATGATTTTATACACCACATTACATAAGGCTATGGGTCTAAATCCATCCGGAGTCGTAGCATTTTCATCTTTTGGGATTAAAGATATGAAGAAAGCATTCAGTGCTTTCAGAACCTTTTTGTATTTTCTTGAATCTTCCACAACCTCAAGGATGTCCTATTTGACTATATCCCAATAGGCTTTGAAGAAATCAACATTGAATCCATCTGGGCCTGGTGCTTTTCCACTTTGCATTTCCTTCATCACCTCACTGACCTCCTCTTCCAAGACTGGCCTGTTGAGATTGTGGTTATCCTCTCTAGTGACCAGTAGGTTTTAACCCCATATAGAAATTACCAGCATACGAATTCTAAAACACAGAAAATAAACAATGTGAGAGCATAACACATAAAACACATATACACAAAGATTTTCCCTTGGATCCCAAAACCATGACTACCAGCTTGATTTTTCATTATGTTCCTTTCAATGTTACAATACATATTTATACATGTTGAAGCATCCAATACCATGGACCGAAAACGATCGCATCCAAAACCATGAACCGAAAACCATCGCGTCCAAAAAACATGTGTGAAAATAATGCACAAAACCATAGGTGGGTCTTCCCAACCTAACATAGGGTCCAAAACCAAAATTTTCTGGGGCGCTGTAAAGTGGGGTTACGGGTATGCCTGAAACCCCCTGTGACCCCCACTGCTACACAATCGGTGCAACGAAGGGGGGCTCCGCCCCCCTTCTAACCCCACGGTTAACTACGTGGGGTAGTCATGGAAATAATATAACACAACCCAACATTATCCCACTTGTTGTTTTTTTTTCCGCAGGGGGCCACAAGAGAGCTTAGTCATTTTTCCAGCCTTGAAACGCCCATTGTCTCTCTACACCAAGAGAACTTCTCAGAGCTCACAGATTTTTTTAATGCATCTATAGTATTCTTCAAAGTGTCCACCTTTACCAGCAACACCTTTTTGTCTTCTATCATATCCCTCACAAAGTGATATTGAACATCAATGTGCTTTGTCTTTGAATGATATGCGGGGTTCTTTGCCAAGAAAATTGCATTTTGGCTATCATAGTCTATCGTTATAGCTCCCTGTACTAACACCATACTTGAACACAATCTCTGCAACCAAACTGCTTCCTTGCTTGCATGAGTGGCTGCCATGTATTCTGCCTCTATAGTTGATAGTGCCACTACAGATTATTTCTTACTCATCCAACTAACTGCACCTCCAAATAGGTTAAACGCATACCCACTTGTAGATCTTCTCTGATCCAAATCTCCAGCCCAGTTTGCATCAACAAAGCCATGAATATCCAACATTTTGTCCAATCATCTTCCTTGGTAGCAAAAACCATAATCACTAGTGGCACGCAAATACCTGAAAACCCGCTTTACTGCTGTCTAGTGCTCCTTCCCTGGTTTTGACATAACCCTGCTCAATACTCCCACTTCATGTGCAATGTATGGTCTAGTACAGACCATTGCATACATCAGGGCACCGACTGCACTTGCATATGGAACACGGGACATGTCCTCTTCCTCTTCTTGTGTCTTGGGACACTGTTCAGTAGATAACCTCACACCTACATGAATAGGAACCTTCACCGGTTTACTATCCTGCATATTAAACCTCTACAATATTGTCTTGACATACTTCCTCTAGTTTAACCAGAGCTTCCTCTTTGCCCGATCTCTTTTAATTTCCATGCCCAAAATATAGTTTGCAGCACCAAGATCTTTCATGTAAAATTTGGAGGACAATTGGGTCTTCAAATCCTGGATAATTTCTTTGTCATTTCCAACCAGCAACATATCATCCACATACAAGACCAGATAAATAACACAGTCACCAATTAATTTAAAATACACACAATGATCTGCTTTGCTTCTGGTGAAGCCAAGTACCCGTATAAATGTATCAAATTTCTGATACCGCATCCTTGTTGACTATTTTAACTCATACAGAGACTTATTTAACTTGCATACCAGTTCTTTCTTACCCTTCACCGCAAAGCCTTTAGGTTGCTTCATGTAGATCTCCTCTTCCAGATCCTCGTGAATAAATTTTGTCTTCACATCCATCTGTTCTACCTGAAAATCAAAAGCAGCAACAACAGATAAAAGTAATCTAATAGAAATTACCTTGGCAACAGGAGAAAAAATATCACCAAAATCAATTCCTGGCACCTGGGAATAACCCTTTGCTACCAACCGAGCTTTGTATTTCTCCACTTTTCCTTCTACATTTGTCTTCTTTTTGAACACCCATTTGTTGCCAATGGGTTTCCTTCCAGCCGGAAACTCCACCAGATCCCAAGCCTCATTTTTGTGCAAAGATGCCATTTCATCAACCATGGACTCTTTCCAAAGTTTTCCATCCTCTGAATCTACTGCTTCCTTCACAGTTCTGGGATCATCATCAGTAATAGATAATGCAAAATTGGAACAGAAAGAAGATGGACTATACCTTTCTGGTGGCCTTCTTTCTCGAACTGATCTTCTCATACCCGGAGTTTGTGGCTCTTCATCTTCTGAGTCCTCCTCTACTGTAGAGTCAGATTCTTCCTCCTTTAGCTCAAACTCTATCTTCTTAGGTTCCTTTGGTCGAACTTCATGTGTAATAAGATCTTTCACCTCTTTAAACACCACATCTCGGTTGTACACAACCTTACTTGTTACTGGGTTCCAAAGCTTATAACCCTTACTACCATCCTTATACCCAATAAAGATGCACTTTTCATATTTATTATCCAACTTGGTTCGTTTCTCCTTTGGAACATGTACATATGCATCACATCGAAATACCCTCATATGTGAAAGAGAGGGTTTCTTACCAGTCCATACCTCTTGTGGAGTCTTATCCTCCAACGCTAATGAAGGTGATCTGTTGACCAGGTAACATGTTGTCTACACTGCCTCTGCCTAGAATTCATATCCTAACCCGACACCACTAAGCATGCCTCTTACCCTTTCCATCAATGTCTTGTTCATTCTTTCTGCAACTCCATTTTGCTAAGGTGTATATGGAGCAGTCTTCTGCTGTGCTATACCACACTTCTTATAGAATTCTTCAAATTCTGTGCTGCAAAACTCTCCACCATTATCTGTCCTCAACACCTTTATCTTCTTCTCTGTCTGATTTTCCACGAGAGCCTTACATTCTTTAAACCTGTCAAAGACTTCAGATTTCTTCTTAAGGAAATATATCCATGTATTCCTTGAGAAGTCATCTATAAATGATACATAGTACACAGACTTACCCAGTGATTGAACCTTCACAAGTCCAAACACATCACTGTGCACAAGCTCTAATATCTATTTCACCCTCTTACTACCAGAGCAGAAACTCACCCGATTCTGCTTCCCATATACACAGTTTTCACAGAAATCAAAATCCAGAGAGTTGTTACTCATACCTTCTACCATACCTTTACCATGAAGTATTCAAAGGCCCTTCTCTCCAATATGTCCAAGCCTTTGATGCCACAGCATGGTCTTTTCTCCAGAGACCATTAGATTTTCTGCTCCACTTTCAGGAACCACAAAACTATTGCACCCATCAACAATAGTGATATCTTGCAACTTGTACAGAGTTCCAATCCGAACTCCCCGCATCAATATCAGTGCTCCCCGAACCATCTTGCAGGTATCCTTCTCGAACACTATTTTTACACCTGCATCATCCAACTTGCTTACATAAATCAGATTTCTGGTTAATGAAGGAATATGTAGAACACTCGGAAGTGTTCTAACCCTTCCACCTTGCAACTTCAACTTTACTTTTCCGCGACCAACGATTCTAGCCTTCCTATCATCCCCTAAGAAGACATCACCACCATCGTATTTCTCATAGTCGCAGAACCACTCTCAATGGGGAGTGAAGTGAAAGGATGCACTTGAGTTAATCAACCATGCCTCATGATCTACATGTGTACTTGAAGAAGCCAAGTACACATCTCCACCTTCATCTGAGGTGGTTTTTGCCTCTGCAGAAGGAGCATCATCAGATACCTTTCCTTTGTCAGGAGCTTTAGATTTACAGTCCCTTTTGTAGCGCCCTTCCTTTCCGCATTTCCAGCACACCACCTTTACAGGTTTTCCTGGAGATTTAGATCTCCCTCTAGATTTAGATCTCCCACTTGATGACGGACCGTCCTCATACAGACAAGGCATCACCATTCTGGCTCTCCATATTTTTTCGTCTCATGTCCTCCGTCAGCAAGGCTGAGACTATTTCATCAAACTGTAAGGCAGTTGCATTGCTACCTATTGCAATAACCAGACTATCCCACGAATCTGGTAGAGAACACAACAAACTAATACACTTATCTTCATCTGAAATTTTAATATCAACAGATGCTAATTGACTTACCATAATATTAAATGCATTCAGATGCTCTATCACCGAGTCTCCATCTTTCATCCTCAGGTTATACAACTTTTTCTGCAGGAACAATTTATTCATGAGAGACTTAGATTGGTACAAAGTCCCTAACTTGTCCCACAAAGCCTTTGTCGTAGCTTCCCCTGATACATTCAACAATACTAAATCTGAGACACATAATCGTATTGTGCTCTTTGCCTTCCGATCAAACTTCTTCCATTCTTCATTGGACACTCTCGTTGGTTTAGTATCTAGATCTACCGTGATCCTTTGATCTTTATCCACCAACAAATCTTCCATCTTGAGTTTCCACAACTCAAAACTCTGACCATTAAATTTCTCGATCTCTATCTTTCCCCTACTCGCCATCTTCTTTCACCACCATAATCGATCTCGCATATCTCCCACTGAACAGGGTCTACCACAGGCCCGAGCAAAACCCCTCAGCAACAAAGGCGTCCCCTTGAAGCCAAAACTGCTCTGATACCAAATGTAGCTTTAACCCCATACAGAAATTACTTGCATACGAATTCTAAAACACATAAAATAAACAATGCAAGAGCATAACACATAAAACACATATACACAGAGATTTTCCCCTGGATCCCAAAACCGGGGCTACCAGCTTGATTTTTCATTATGTTCCTTTCAATGTTACAATACATATTTATACATGCCGAAGCATCCAATACCATGGACCGAAAACCATCGCGCCCAAGAAAAATGTGTGAAAATCATGCAAAAAACCATAGGTGGGTCCACCCAACCTAACATATGGTCCAAAACCAAAATTTTCCAAGGCACTGCTCCAGAACCCATAAAGTGGGGTTACAGGTACACTTGAAACCCCCTGTGACCCCCCCTTGCTACACAATCGGCGCAACGAAGGGGAGCTCCACCCCCCCTCTAACCCCCCGATTAACTACGTGGGCTAGTCGTGGAAAGAATATAACACAACCCAACATGACCAACTTGGGAATATACTGGGTGGACTGATTAATGAACCTAGATCTATCCTCCATTGGCTCCTTTGCAATATTAAAGAAGTGTTGTATTATATTCGATTCCATGTCCTTGTGAGAGACAAGCTCAATACCCTGAGAATCCTTAAAATTTGTGATTCTATTATGTGCCCTGTGAGCCATAATGGATTTGTGGAAGAACTTAGTGTTTCTTTCTCCTTCTTTGTAAGCATCGATCCTCCCATTCTTCCTGCAAAGAGTTAGTTAGTTTTTTCCTCTCTTCGTTGGAGCCCTCTGTGATATTAATTTGATTGATTTCCTAGAGTTTTTGCTCAGTATCAATTCTAGCCTTGATTATATCACCAAATTCCTTTTTGTTCCAAGCTTTAAGTTTGGATTTAATATATTTCAGTCTTTGCTGGAGCACGTACATTTTAGTACCCTGAATATTCAGATCCTCTTTCCACCATTTGTCGATGTTATTGGTGAATTTGGGGTGTGTGAGCCAGGCATTTTCGAATCTGAATGGCCTGTTTCTTGGAGTGCCCATAAAGGTAGCTTCTAGATGAACTAGCCAATGATCAGAACCTCCAAAGGGTAGAATAAATGCTGTAATGGCTGGTCTTGTGAGGAGGAGATCCTCAGAGACGATAAATCTATCAAGTTTTGAAGCCACTTGAGAAGCCCCTCCCCTTTTGTTGTTCCAAGTGAAGGTTCCATTTATTGTCTTGGTGTCCACTAGTCCCATGTTCATGATGAAATCTTCGAAGGCCTCAAAGTCTCTGCCTAGCTGTCTAGTGCCTCATTTTTTTTCTCTGAAAGAGATCTTATCATATTGAAATTACCTGCAACTATCAAAGGAAAATTGGGATGTCGTGCTCTTAGACCTTCTGGGGAGGTAAGAAGCTTGAATTTATCTGCTTGCTTTTGAGGGCCATAAACATTTGTTATCATGTATGTCTCCTTATTACCTACATGACTACACACCAAAGATAGATAGTTCCTGGATGCCTCAGCATCCAGGATTGGAAATTTTTGTGGATCCCACAGCGTAATAATCCCACCTGCTGAGTTATTTGCCTTAACCTCTAAATACTCATACTTGATTAACCATTTACTATGAATTCTCTTATTTTCTCCATTGAACATTTGGTTTCCTGAATAAAGACCATGTCTGGTTTTTATTCTTTTATTCTGTTACTTAGATTCCTTTGTTTCCTTCTACTACCTATACCTCTAATATTCCAGGTTGTAAGCTTCATTAAGAAAGGTTAGTAAAGGAATAGCTGGTAAGATCTTTCATCTTACCTGAGTTAATCAGTAGTTTTCCACATTCATTTAGCAGTTCATTTTGTCTTTTCCTTCCTGAGTTCTCCATCAATTTGACCCCACTTTGCTCTTAGCTTTCATGGTTTCTTTTGACACCAGTTCCCTTCGATTGTGCCCTCCATAGGAAGAGTTGTTGAACTGGATCATAATCTTCTTTTGGCAAGGAGTCCACTCCTTTATTCTTTCCTTGTTCCAGAAATAGTTCTAGATCTAGATTTTCCCTCTCTAGAATCTCCTGTAGTTCACGGTCCTCCATTCCTGCCTCACTTGGAGTCATCTCATGGTCCTTTCTGATCTCCATGCAGCTTTGTAGCTTCTCCTCTTGTTTTTTGTTTACTAGGATGTCCTCCATTTCAGCTTCCGTATCCTGCTCCTTAAATGCGTTCTCCCTGTCCTGGACTGTCTCCACGCCCTCCTCTACTTCCTCTAGGATTTTGAAACTGTTGTTTCTTTTTTGTCTGTCTTCACTATTCTTTTTGTGTGACCGTTTGCCCCCAACCTTGGTGAAACCCTCGTGATCTCTATCCAAAGAGGTTTTCCCATTGCCTTCCATATTGTTTGTTGCGCAGTCTTTGAACAGATGGCCATGTTCATGACATTTGCGGCATCTGAATGGTATGTGCTCATAGTCCACCGTTTGCACCCATTCTTCATCATATACCTCTAAAATTATTGCTTCTGGAAGAGCTCTAGATAGATCCATTTCCACACATATTCGGGCAAAGGAGGTATATTTACCTTTTAGTGTTGCCTCTGATATCTTCAAACAATGCCCCCGTTTGTTGCCTATGGTTTTCAAAGATTCTGGTTGCCAGTAATCCAGAGGTAATGAGTATAGTCTAATCCAAACCGGTACGGATGTAAATGTTTCATGTTCCGAAACAAAATTCATTATCCATGGCCGCATATAGAGTCCTGCCGCAACATAGAAGTAAGGCCCCCCTTCAAACACTTTGTCTTTGTCCTCTAAGCTTGCGAACACCACCGTGAAAAAGCCCTTGGAACCCAGATGTAAATGTATTTATCCCTTTGGCTTCCAATGGCTCCTAATCCAGATAAGTAATGCCCTCTCCGTTGGCCATAACCCCATGAACTTGCAAATGATTTCATGTTGTTTCATATGGTCCCTGTGTGCTTGAATCGTTGGATCACTCAATATGACCCGGGGAATGATGCTCGATTTTGGTTTGCAGACTCCCGTAGTTTTCGTAGGAGTCGTTTTCCTGCTGCTACCTCCCTTCTCCTTTTCTTTACTTGTGTTCTGTTGATTCCCTTCCTGATCCTGGAATTCATTTCTTCCAACTGTCTCCTTGCCTCTTGCTTCTAAAGTCTTTTCCAACGGTTTTTTGAAATGCTTTCCTCCTGTTTCCTTGCCTCCCTCTATGATTGCTTGACTGTAGGAGGGAGCGGCGCTCCCCCCTGCGCGTCCTGCCATGGAACCCTACTGCAAAACTCTGTCGCTAGTGTCAAACCTCACACAAGTTGCAGAGCTCCTCCAGACCTCCTTGGGTATAAAATTATTCATCCAGTAAAGAGTTATCATTAATTAATAAACAAATTTTTTTAATAAAAAAGTTGTTTATTAATTAATGATAACCAAATTGTTTATTAATTAATGATAACTCTTTAATCAAAACTATCTTAACTAATAAACACATTTTTATTTATAAAAAAATTATTTCTTAATTAATGATAACTATTGATTTGAGGCTTTTGCGATCTATATTATGTGCGGTGTTGTCTTCTTCTGGAGTCATCACATACAAATTTTTGGAATCGAAGTTTCGAACCATCCTCCGTGGTTCATCATGAGGATAGATCCATGAGTGAAGAAGTCAGGACTCAATAGTGTAAATAAATAAAGGTGAAGGTTTAGATGGAAATGAATGGCAACCGACCAATTTTTTTAAGGACAATGAATTGACAAATGGTACTTAATTCAGATTTAGTTTTAGTTTTAATTTTTATTAATGGATATAGTTATAGTTTTAATTTGTATCTAGTCTTTTCTTCTTTTATAGGATTGTTAATAATTAAAAATTATTGATAGTTAATTCATAAATTAATTGTTACTAATTTTATTTAATGTCACTTATATTTAGTAGGATGTTTGAATCTATTAATTTAATGAATGATAAGAATACCTAATGTTTATTAATCATTATAAATTGAACTAATCTATTTCTAAATAAATTAATTCAATTATGAGATGGAAACTAAATTTAATGTTTGATTTTTTCCTCTTTCCTTCTCAAATTATTAATGTTATATACACTTTATTTAATTCATTATTAAATAATATTATTTAATTATTAATTTTGGAAATGAGGTTAAATTGGATTACAGTTTTTAGTTGCAATTTAAAATTAAATTAAATTAATTTTAATTTGAAAATTTTCTAAAGTTTATAAAGTATTAATGTTTATAAACTTTAAATTATTTCATTATTAAATATTATCAATTTTAGAATTGACATTTAAATTGAATTAAAGTTATAGCTCCAATTTTAAAATTAAATTGAATTAATTTTAATTTTTGATTTTTTTAATATTATAATAATATTAATGATTTTGTTTATTAAAAATATTTTTAATAATTTTTAGGGATGGTGAATTATGAGGAAAACCTAGAAAGGTCAAATTCATCGATAAGAGGGCAGGTAGCAGTTAGGAGAAGCTGGAATCACAGGTTAGAGTGGAATCCAATTATCACTAATTTTCCAACCTTCATCGTGGTTAAGGTTATTAGGATGTTTTCCTATTTTGATAGCTTCTCTAAATTTTCTATGGTGACAATGATCAATCTTGGCCACCACATAGGAGTTCTTAATATAAATATGATGATTGGTTTTGCGGGAGTGCTCAGCCAAAGCTGAGGTCTTGGACCGGTTATATTTAATGTCAATGGCATGCTCTTGAATCCTAGTTAAGATTGATTGACCTGTCTTACCAATGTAGGTTTTGCCACAAGAGCAAGGAACCAAATAAACCCCTTTATGGCATTTAGGATCAATCAGATCTTTTACCGATTTTAGGCAGCGACTAATGGTGTTCATAGGCTTGAAGGTGGTTTTTATATTATTTTTCTTTAGAATGTTCGTAATTTTATTAGTGGTGCCCAATATGTAGGGGAGGTGGACTTTACCCGCATAATCATCCCTTGGTTGTTTGTTTTTAGGATTCTCCGCCTTCTTGAAAGCTTTGATCCCTTGATGTTGTCTATATCCATTATTTTTGAAAATACTCATGAGATGTTCCTTCTCTTGTTCAAAATGATCATCATCTGAAATGCGAACAACCCTGGTTGCTAGCGTTCTGAGAACCCCAAGTTTTTGAGCAAGATGATGGTGAGAGCTGACATGAAGGTAATGTTCCATGTGGGCCTTCTTACGATAGACCTGGTGAGATATGGAGCCATCTTGGTTTCTCTTGATAAGGATGTCAAGAAAGGGAAGGCTTCCATTCTCTTCCACTTCCATTATAAACTTGATAGAATGTGATTGATTGTTGAGATGCTTCAGGAAATTATCTAAATTTTCTTTTCCATGAGGCCAAATAATGTAAGTGTCATCGACAAATCTTTTCCAAAGTTTAGTTTTTAATGGGGAGGATTCAATGGCTTTGGCTTCAAAGTCTTCTATGAACAAATTGACGATGATGGGAGATAAAGGTGATCCCATAGCTACACCACAAGTATGTTCATATATGTCATCTTTAAAACTGAAAAAGATAGATTTCAGACAGATTTATACCAATTTAGCTGTGTCAGGATCAATGATTTTATGGATGACTTCCATGGCTTCATCTATGGGAATGTTAGTATATAGAGATTTTACATCAAAGCTAACTAATATGTCGTGCTGGTCTAGCTTTATTTGTTTGATCTCATTAATGAAGTGATTGGAATCTTTGACAAAGGAACTGGTGTTCCCTGCCATGGGTTTGAGTTTTTTAGCCAAATATTTCGCGAGATGGTAAGTAGGACCTCCAATGGTGTTGACAATGGGTCTTATGGGGATGCCTTCTTTGTGAATTTTAGGGGCTCCATAAATCCTGGGTGTGTAGGGATTGGTTTCAATTAGGTTTTATTGTTGTGTTCTTTGCTAGATTTTATCAAGTTATTTACAATCCTAGAGATCTTTCTTATGGGATTCTTTTTTAATTTAATGTAACAACCACTATTGGTCAGGTGATCCAACATTTTCTCATTATAATCATCAGTGTTCATTATGACAATCGCTCCACCTTTGTCAGCTTTCAAGACCACAATATTAGTAAAACTAGTTGTTATATTCTAATGACTAGAAAACATCTCTTTTCATCTATTTAATATAATGTCATGATCTGGCTCTTCATCTTATCCTAAAGATGAACCATACTAGATGGTTCCAAACACGTAGACTAAAAATTTATTTATGTAATTTTTACAAAAAGATCTCTCAACATTCATAATATATAGATCATAAAAACCTGAATTCAGATATTTTAAAATGTTTGATATTAATGATATTATCATCTTCAATATAATATTGTTTCAACTTCATTATAATATGTATATATTTTTACATGTTATAAAAAATTAAATATTTAAATGAAAAAAAATCAATACTATAAGTTTTTCTTTTTTAAAAATTTTAATTATTTTACATTGTTAATTGATTTTGAATATTTACTTATAAAAAATATCTAAATACAAATTATTTTATAAAATTAAAATAATTAATACTTTTAAATAAAATATATATATTTTTTCTACTAAAATATATATATTTTTTCTACTTAACCATAACACTGATCATCTTCTCACAATTAAAGAAAACTAAAAAATTACTTATAATAAACCAAAAATGATAAAAATTCTTGTTGGCCATCAAACTCATTATTATTAAAGACCTTCAAATTTAAAATGCTAAGATAAGTATCTCATGTTGCAAAAAGTCCCATGAAATTGTGCCTTTTTAATGTTTTTTTATTTTATATATTTTTAATAGTTTTTTATTTTTTCCATGCAAAAAATAATTTTGTAGAAAATTATATAAATTATATGGTATAATGGTTTGCAAATATATTAATTTTCATTATGTATAAATGCTTTCTTTAATGTAATATGAAAGAGATGTTGTTTTATTTTTTAATTATAGAAAATTATGTAAATTATATGGTATAATTGTTTGAATATATATTAATTTTCATTTTGTATAAAGGCCCTCTCTAATCTAATATGAAAGAAATGTTGTCATATCTTATTCTATAAACATTTTGAGATAAAAATAAAATAAAATTTAATAAATTTAATAATTATAATTATAATATAATTAATTATAATTAATAATTAAACTTAGATGTATTTTTCATGCATCTCAAATTTGATATTTTTCCACCCTTAATAAATCCAAAATTAAAATAGATGTATATTATTATAATAATTTGCTAAAAAATAATTATTTGTCCTTTTTTATAATAATTTGTTGGCAAACAATTATTTATGTCTTTTTTGTTTTAATTCTTTGATATGTATGAAATTGTATCATTGTATAGCTAGTAAAGTATTATATATATATATATATATATTATTTTGAAAAAAATGAATTTGGGTCATTGTCTAACTAGTAAAATAGAAAATATATATTTTTCACTAGTAAGTTGGATTTGTTCAATAGTTGGATTAGAATGATTAAGTTAGTATGATTGTATTAAATGGTGAGTATACAAATATATAAAAGGATAATTTAGTATGAAAGTTAGAATCATTATATATAATAGTATAATGGTATGGAAGTTGTTATAATATTTATTATTTTTTATTTTTTTGTTAGGTAAGTATTAGGCAATTGGTATGAGGTTCATTGTATATTAATTTAGTTAAATTATCAAATATTTTTCAATGAATCAAAGTATAACTTTAACCAATTAAATTTTTATTTTTTTCTAACTATTTTATTTGAATTTTTTATCATACAATTGTTTGTTCGTTTTATTGGTAAATGCCTCATTTGACACATCGTGTGAAGCAATAAGAGCTCATACGTTCATATCTTGATTGACACACCCTCTAACACACCGACACCCTTTGACACACCCTTTGCAGTATTACAGAGTCATAGGAGTTCATATCACCATGTCGCCCAATACTACCATCTAATATAGTCGTAGTCTAACGATTATGCTATTACCATGTCGCCCAATACTACCATCTCATATAGCTGTAGTCTAACGATTATAGTCATAGTCTAAAGTTATGAAAATTCTAGTTACATTTTGAAAAAATCTCGCAAGGATTTTTGTAAATCCAAGTAAAAGTTGTCAAATTCCATAATTTTAGGTGTCTTAAATGTTTTTGATGGTAATGAATCCATTTCCACCATAAAAACCATGATTCAAACATTGGCTCTATCAGATTTTTTGAATTTTTTTAACCTAAATTCCAGCCACTTTTGACCATCCAAACAATTCTTCCACCTCCGCCTTTTTAGACGAATCCTCTCATATATATCTAACTTGTTTACTTTTAATACGTACAATAATCAATTCTCATACCTACCTCCATTTAAACAATTCCTATCGGATCAATTTAAAAAATAGTTTATATGTTGACGTGAAGGGAAGCACCGAGTTGTTGGCTTTGAATTTATTTAATTATTAATGTATTATAATAATAACGATAAAAATATATAAATATAAAATATAATTTTGAAATTATATGTAATATAGTTATTTTGAAAATTTATTGTGATTTTTATTTATTTATATATATATGAATTAAATATTTTAAATATTCGTAATGATGAAGTAGATAACTGTGTTTTAGAATTTTTTTTTTATAAATAATTTTGTATTTATATATATATTTTTAATATATAAACTTTTTTTTTTTTTAATTTTTATTTCATCATAATTTATTTTTTATTTTATTTAAAGTTACTAATTCCATCTCATATATACTTATTTAAAATTAAATGAGTAACATTCATGTAAATTAGAATTTTACGAAAAATATATAATCAATCCTATACTAAGGTCAGTTTAATGCAAGAACAATGATTTACAACATCATTTTTTACAAGAATATTGTTGATGGAGCGCATAAAAATATGTGTTTCTTATTGCAGCATACAATAGTATATTTGATGGAATGCAAAAAAAATTGTGAATTTTATAAAATAATTAAAAAAATAATTTAATCTCTTTGTAAATCATAAACTTATTCAATCAAATTAATTCACCAAATATATATTTATTAAAAAATACATATTGTCTATAACAAATTTCTCTTTAACCTCGAACAAACTCAACTTACTTCTTATTTTTACTTTAATTTAGCTATATTACTTCTTATTTTTACTTTGATTTAGCTACATTTAAATTAGGCGGCAAGGATTAGCTACTATGTAGCACTTGTTTATAGGTAGAATTGAATGTAAGTTGGATTTGTTCAATAGAGGGATATATTATTTGAAGTAGAACTTTTACACGTGGGTTTATGTTTAATTTTTTTGTGAGTTTAAAATTTAAAAATCTCACACACACATATATGGCTAGAGGTGTTAATATTAATTGAAGTTATTTTGGGTGGGAGGGATGGTTATTATCTTTTTATATATATATATAATGTACCCATAGAACTAATAGAGCTTTTACCACATGAGATATATATATATATATATAGATATATACACATCAAGCGATAAGTAATAGAATTAGTATATGATAAAATTACCATGGTATTTCATTTTATATTCTTTCCTGAGTACATAACTTACAACATTTCCATATTACAAATCTAGGTTATTAATACAACTATACAATGAAAAACTTAGTATTTCGACCATTAGTGTCACGCCCCCAAGCCGGCGGTAGTCTTTCAACCGCTTTTAGCGAGGTGCGGCACCACCGAACACTTTCTTTTCACCAATACTTATGTTCGTGGACTACGCCTTAACATTCCATACTTAGTTTTATTTTTGTTACCAAGTATTATTATGTGTTCCTTTATACCAATGAATACCCATACACATTCATTATCAATAGCATTAACAAGAGAAATGCACAGCAATATAAAGGGAGGGGCAACTCCCTGCAATATGAGTCTGCCCGAATATCAATATATATAATTTTTCCACTTTTACAAAGTACAGACTAAGTCCTTGGGAAACCCCAAATTATACTTAGCCAAATTTCCAACCTCGGCAAACTCGGTTGCCCAACTCGTCAGCACCTCCGCACGGTCGCCGGTTCGCTCTTCGTTTGGTCGCAAACGCCCAAACCGTGTACACCTGCTCGTACGCAGTCCTACTTGCCAACTCTTGGCAAACGCCCAAATCGTATGAACAGCACGTAGTACCACCTGCCCAACTCTACGACATTTGGTTCCAACCTTCGTTCACCTTCATGCACACTTGCACGATGGGCGGGCGCTCACCCGAGTCGCCAAGACACCCATGCCAAGCCTTCACACAAACCGGGCGCCACACATCCACCATGCACGCCTCACCCAACTGTCGGGCGCACCTGGCCGCACCTTCACCCAATACCAAGTTCAACGCTCTTCTTCCGTGCGACTAGCCCAAGAATGGGCGCATGTGAACTGTGCCTTTCCTCCTTGAATCTGCGCACTTAGATCTGCGCTCAACTCCCTTTAGCGAAGATGTTCAAGCGTTGGTTGATTGTTGTCCAAATGAGCCAACGCAACACAAATATATATGCGTTGGAGGGGAGGTCATGGCTTGCCCAGCCGACCTCACCCACACCCTTGCTCTATCGCAAAAGCCCCTAAGTCACAAAGTCGACCTCCATGCCTTCTCCACGCCATATAAACAAGTCTCCTCCTCACAAAGGCACATAAGTGTCATTGCATGTTTGGAGAGCTCGCACTTTCCACCGTCGCACTTCAAGTTGGAGTTCGCACATCGTGTAACCGCTGCCCGTTCAGACTTCAACCGCGTGCACGCACGTCCGCCCGCGCGCCTAGAACCGCAGGTCGTTACATCCTCCTCCACCTGAAGTCGTTGTCGTCCTCGACAACATACCATCCTGGTAGCCACCCACCAAGATCAACAATGTCCATGGTGTCAACTCCTCCACATACTGCAAACATCCCTGCAACATATGTAGAACCACCGTCTCCACCATGTCTCGTCCCAGCAACCATCTATCACCAAGATCGCCATACCAAGGTATACACCTTATCGGTATGTCATACATTGGAAATCATCTCAATCCATGATCATCGATCACCCTATCACAATCTCCACATGCTGCTCCCCATCAAGGAAGGCTGGTCCTTCCATCCAAGCTATATGCCCACTGCAACATCTCGTGTCGACCTCATCATGTGTTGTCCTCATGTGCACTGCTGCCATGATACTCCAACAAATGCTAACACATCTCTGCACATTGAGCTCCCCCAATGAACTAGTCGGGTGATCAGTCCAACTATCACACTCAAACCATGAGAATGCACATTCTCATGCCACCATCAGTCGTTTATCAGAACATCCCATCCCATCCTCAACTCGATCAAGAATCCATCTCCATACAAGTGTAAGCCATGCTCAGGTCCATGAAGTAGCCCTCATCTCATCTACAACATGTTGTCCATGATGTTTGGTACCAATGTGCTGCATGAAATCAGCCACATCTATTCCAACATCATCCATATGTGTATCTCCTCCATATGAAGAGATCATCTCATCAATTTCCAACTCTCGGTATGCCACATCCAGGTCCATGAAGCAACCTCCATCATATCTGCAATGTGCCATCCCTCAAGTCTGCCATAGAAACAAGTATACACCTGTCTCATCTATCCATGTGCTGCCCATGATCATAGATCAATCAGCTCCCATGTGTCAAAAGTAGTTGAGTCTCAGCTCAACCCATGCCCAAGTGTAGTCACCAAAGCACCATCATCATCGCAACTCCATCACTCCAAAGTGTCTCATATTGATCCTCCACATCAAGTCACTCTTCCAAGCCACACCCATGCATGTACTTGAAAGTATGCACCTGCATCAAAGTCCTTGACCTCAACTCCTCAATGCATCAAATCCTCCAAGTCCACCATATATGAAGTCTCCCTAGAAGTCACAACAATCTCATGTCATCATGAGCTCCATAAACCATCCCCAACCAACACCTCAGCAAGCATACAAGTCTCGGCCCAAAGGTCTCTGCAAGATGCCTCAGCTCCCCATGTAGTAGGAATGCTCCATAGTCTGCTCACAACTCCATCCAAGTCCATGGCCTTGTTGTACATAAGTGCACAACCTCTCCATCGACTCATAAAACATCTCCATGTCACATCAACAAATCTACCTGCACAACATCCCTGCCTCGGCACTCCTCATTGGATGCCCATAAGTGACACCTCTACAAGTGCTCCTGCATCATGTCCCTGCATAAGACTGCCATGCTTCATGTTTCCAACCTGATGTCCATGACTAAGTTGCCCATGTAGTCCAACCAAGTAGACCCATCACAACAATCGGTCATCCTCATCCAAGTCTGCAATCTTCGGTCTAGTGAACTCGGTCACCCAACCATATCATCATCATCATGAGTCCCTTCCATCATAGCTCCCCCACTGAAGGTTCCACCAAGACTATCTCTTGGTCTCGGCCATGAGAAGTCCACCCAAGTATCATCAAATGTGTGCCCTTCAATCTGTCCATGAGTCATGCCGGGCACTTAGCCAAAGTGGCTAAAGCATGACCCAATCCTCCACAACGATCATCATGTTCCTCCCTTGTCATGGGCCCTTGCACCTTCTACCACAAGGTCACAAACAACCCCGACAAGTCCTGCAACAGTCAATAATCCTTGCTTCTCCATACAAGGTCTCATCATAGACATCCATGGTAAGATGCTCCCTAGCATCGACAAACTGACTTTTCCCTTCCCTGCATACGGTCCATCTACCAAATGCTCAAGTGAAACACAAGTATCAACGGTACCTACATCATTATCATCATGAGGTTCCTCCATATGAGTATCCTCATCCATCCATGTCTGCAAACTGCACGATCCTGGTCCAACTTGATCAATCTCAAGTTCATCCTCCATCATGGTCATGTCTGCAACATCCTCAACTATCATGGCTTCCTCTTCCTTGATAGCACAATCTACAAATTCATCTTGCTCCATTGTCCAACCAAGTTGAAGAAGTTCATCTTCAACATTCCTTTCCAAGACTTCAAGTTCCTTTCGAATCCGGGGGTTCTCTTCTTTCATCCGCTTCAACCTTTATAAGGTAAGCAAGAGCTTCCCTTCACATTCTTCCAAACCTGCCATGCCTTGTTGTTCAACTTGGTCCAAGCACTGAGCTTCACCTCTGCTAAACCTGTTTTACTATTCACCAGCTTCACCAAGCTCCCTGCAATCATGAACTGGCCCTTGTTCCACTTGTGTGTGAAACCAGCTTCCTTCACTTGCAAGTACCTTCTTCCACTGTCACTTCGTCACGAGCAACCTTGCTTACCAGCTCCAACCGAGCTCTGATACCAACTGTCACGATAGTGCAATGGGATCAGCACTTCATCGTCAATCCGGTCATCAGCCAGCTCTGATACCAACTGTCATGCCCCCAAGCTGACGGTAGTCTTTCAACCGCTCTTAGCGAGGTGCGGCACCACCGAACACTTTCTTTTCACTAGTACTTATGTTCGTGGACTACGCCTTAACATTCCATACTTAGTTTTATTTTTGTTACCAAGTATTATTATGTGTTCCTTTATACCAATGAATACCCATACACATTCATTATCAACAGCATTAACAAGAGAAATGCACAACAGTATAAAGGGAGGGGCAACTCCCTGCAATATGAGTCTGCCCGAATATCAATATGTATAATTTTTCCACTTTTACAAAGTACAGACTAAGTCCTTGGGAAACCCCAAATTATACTTAGCCAAATTTCCAACTTTGGCACCTCCGCACGGTCGCCACACGACTCTCCAACCCGTCGTTCACCTCATTGCACGTCTTCGCTGGTTCGCTCTTCGTTTGGTCGCAAACGCCCAAACCGTGTATACCTGCTC
The DNA here is from genome assembly GCA_031772625.1 of Pinus tabuliformis. NCBI lineage: Eukaryota > Viridiplantae > Streptophyta > Pinopsida > Pinales > Pinaceae > Pinus > Pinus tabuliformis. The sequence continues at coordinate 587,263,317 of CM062806.1, forward strand.
GTACGCAGTCCCGCTTGCCAATTCTTGGCAAACGCCCAAATCGTATGAACAACACGTAGTACTGCCTGCCCAACTCTACGACATTCGGTTCCAACCTTTGTTCACCTTTGTGCATACTTGCACGATGGGTGGGTGCTCACCCGAGTCGCCAAGACACCCACGCCAAGCCTTCGCACAAACCGGGCACCACACATCCACCGTGCACGCCTCACCCAACTGCCGGGCGCACCTGCCCGCACCTTCACCCAATACCAAGTTCAACGCTCTTCTTCCGTGCGACTAGCCCAAGAATGGGTGCATGTGAACTGTGCCTTTCCTCCTTGAATCTGCGCACTTAGATCTGCGCTCAACTCTGTTTAGTGAAGATGTTCAAGCATTGGTTGATTGCTGTCCAAATGAGCCTATGCAACACAAATATATATGCGTTGGAGGGGAGGTCATTGCTTGCCCAGCCGACCTCACCCATGCCCTTGCTCTATCGCAAAAGCCCCTAAGTCACCAAGTCGGCCTCCATGCCTTCTCCACGCCATATAAACAAGTCTCCTCCTCACAAATGTGCATAAGTGTCATCGCATGTTTGGAGAGCTCGCACTTTCCACCGTCGCACTTCACGTCGGAGTTCGCACGTCGTGTAACCGCTGCCCGTTCAGACTTCAACTGTGTGCACACACGTCCTCCCGCGCGCCTAGAATCATAGGTCGTTACAATTAGGATGTTAGTTGATTACACCCTTACTCATTTACTGTATTGGATAAGTATGCCACCATAGAGGCATCTGGAAGCCACACCAGCTCCGTCCACTTGACAACCAAAGCTTGGGATCTGCGTTCCCTTCGATAGAGCACAACTGATCATCTGATCGAACGGCTAGGAGTTAGCAGGACAGGTGAACGAAAAACTAACCTGGCTCAACCCCTCGCATCTCGACATCATTTGTACCTTTTGGTTTTGGTGTCACCACCTCCGACAATAATGTTTGAGACCTCAGGGTTTGGATCGTTGCAAACCATGGCATCTAGCGACCATTTTGGAGAGAAACTAGGCCGAACCCACTCGCCTTTTTCTTCAAGGTGGAAATGATAAGCTAGATTATTTATCTTCTTACTTTTAGTTACAGTATTGCCACAATTTTCCTATTCTTTATGGTTAAGTCGTTGCTTACAGTGCTGGATATTTTGTCCAGGATTTTGCAGACTTGTGGAAAGGGTTTTGATTTGGAGTTTTCCTTCTTGTCGTCTCTCGGCTGGCAAGGTCTGTCCTTTCTCATGGAAGGTAACACTGTTATTTTCCATAATGTTTTTCATCTGCCATGGATTGAGGACCGCCTTGGTCACATGAATTTTTAATGGGTTTTCTTGATACTCCAGGTCACGGAGCAGAGTTTCCAAACCACCCATTTTCTTCTATAGGTAGGCATTATATATGCAGCCATAATTCTTCTGCAGTTAAGATTGTTTATTTCATGTTTAAGGACATTATTTCCTTTCCGCATCTTTACAATTAGCTTATTGATGAACACCACTTCTTTTTCCTTGCAATTCATAAGCAATGCTGTTAATAGTAACTCGTATGATTAATAAGGGTAGAACGAGATCTCTTATCAAGGTAATAGGTTGTATGTGAAGTCAAGATCTGTGGAGTAATTATAATTTTACGCTCTTTATACTTTTTTATTTTTATTTTAAGAATAACAGTGCATGATAGCAGAATTGGTTGATTTCAGTTGTTTTCTAAATTTTATTTCATGTTGTTACACCTCCGCCTTGAGGGACTATTCTAAGGTCATCCCATGTACAAACATTAGTCATCCCATGACCAAAAACTTTGAGTCTTGGGGGAAGCTTCGTTAGATGAACATTCCCCAATTTTCTCTTCAATGTCATTCTACAACATTAGGTGCAACTTCTTATTTTCATCCTCTGTTGCTTCGAGCAATCTTCTTAAATCCATGTTCTCCACTTGGAGAGAAGAATTCATTTCTTCCAGTTATAGGAGTTTTGTATGCTGTAAAATTTCGCCATGCATGTGATATCTGGTCAGAACCTTCTCTGATACATATGATCTGAAAATGGATCATCCTCTGACATTACAAGTTTTGATAAATTTGGGTCTTCAAAAGTTAGCTTATTTCATAACTTGTTCAACCACGAATGGTTATTTTCAAACGAACTTAAAGATGAAACAAAAGCATATGCAATCCAACATTGTAAAAATGAAGAAGAGAATAACCATGTGATAACGAAGTTCACCCCTTGGGCTATGTCTCCGGGCCGTGCTCCAATTGCTAGGCCGCTTTATTGGTATCAACAACAAAAATAGTACATTACAAATCTTTAACTCATAGAGTAAACCTTTTTTTAGAGTGACACTTGTTTCTACTACAAAAAATGTTCTCCTTCATAGAAATCTCACTCACAAGTTGACTCAACAAGAAAGAAAATGATGGTGTCAAAAGAAAAAGGACTCTCTCACTGAATGTGGCAACATGTCTTTGTACTCATTCTGAGATCAAAAAACACAAATTCAACTTCTTTATAATGAAGTGTTGAAATGGCCTTTTCCCACAATCATACTAAGAATAGACTAAAAATGGCTGCTCTAATGAAGTAACAGATGTTGTAGCTGCATCCAGAAGGCTTGAAAACCCTTGTTTAGGCTCTTTCCATGACCAAAAAAGTCTCCAAATGACCTTAAAACAATATTTGTATGCAACACAAAAAGACAAATTGTCTAATATACATTACTAAAATCAAAACAACAATACTTCCATTGAGTTCATAACACCCAAAAACCCTTGTGTAGGCTCTTCTTGGGCTCAAAAAAACTGAAAAAATAATTGTTAGGCACCTTGGAACATTTCACTTTTATCTGTCCCGCAAACTGGAAAAACTAGCTAATTGAGCAATGAATCGCACCTTTTAGCAGACCATTGAGCAACAAATTGACGTAGGGATGGAGGAAATCCTAATGAAAAAGGTTCAAATTGTCGCATCTTTAAATGCGTTAATGACCCTTAAGCGTTGAATTTTCAGCCCTATTCTCGATCACATTATGGCCATATGGTCGTCTCTGCCTTTGCCTTCGTCCTTGGCCACGTGGCTGCATGGGACTAGGGGTGGGCGGTTAGGCTTTGCCTTCGCTGCACTATAATGAACCCTGAGGCTAGGGTTTAACTTCCCCGCCCTACTCTGCCTTCATCATTTGTTATGCATCTGCCATGTGATTAGGGGTTGGGGGCACGTGCTCTTCCCCTCCCCCAAATCACTCTAATGGCCAATGTTAAATATGACCGACACCCCATACAGATAAGTTTCAATGGCATTACATAACAAGATTGATAGTTAATTACACAAAGGTCATGAAGTCAAACCTTGCTGGGTCAGTCAACTGACCAAATAATTTTTTGGCACGCAAATCGAGAGCCATGTGGTTCCATCCCATTGGGCTACATGGCGCCTCATCATTGGCCCACGTCAACACAACCAACCAATAAAAACCTGACACCTCAACCTGTACGGCATTGCCAAGTGGAATCACAGGATTGGCCTATAATGCACACTATATCTACACAGTCACCTGCCGACGTTAGCACCATGTCACTTGCACAGCCTACCCAGTCAGTAGCCCAGTCAACCATGCATGTTGACTTTTTATTTGTTTGCCAAAAAATCTATAATGCAATAACTTTCACATACAGTGTCAGATTGAGGCGATTCAAGCATCGCTGGAATCAAAACGACAATATCTACAATTTGTTACTAGTTTCAGGTGATTCCGAGTATTTTGATTTTTTAGCATATTTTGATACATTGGATCAATAATGAGGATAGAAATGCGGTTAGTGCATCAGCCTATTTAGAAAGTCTTACGAGGAAATTTTTTGTTACCTTATTTGAAAAGTATCATAGAAAAGTTATATTGCATTATCTATAAAATTTAAAAACAATTTTAAAATAAGGAATTACATTGGATATTGGATATAAAGGAGAGAGTAAAATAGGAAAAGAAAGAGTGAGTGCATATATAGAAAATGAAAAATTAGGTTCATCGTGACTTCCATACACTCTTCCACACATACTTGTTGGTTTTTTAAAACTTCAAAGTATAATGTTCCCTTCAAAATTATCCTGTACACTTGATTGGTTTGGCATAATAAAACTTTGAGAACCTTCGAAAAAGAGGCATGCATGGTCCTATTAGCTGTGTACTATGTAGATCTTCATTGAAGACAAACACACACCTCCTTTTGGAATGCTCCATTTCTTTGCAAGTTTGGAGATTCACTATGCTACAACGAAATATACCATTCAGACTCTTCGAATCCATAGAACAATGCCTCATTTTGTGGATGGAATGGGGTGGCTAGCTACAAGCCACGTCACTTTTCATATTTTGGGAAATATGGAAGGTCGTGAATGGTCTTATTTTTTAGAATTATGACACTGAAATCTTCAAAATTATTTACAAGGTTGGTACATGGTTGGACACACTTGGAGCTGACACGCTAAGAGTTAAGGATCTTTCAATCTGAAACTCTCCTCCTCTGATTATTTTTCTTGTAGGTTACTTTGATGGATCAACACAATGAGGATGTTGTGGTTGCGGAGCATGGCTAAGGATGGATTGCATATTACATTATAAAATTTCATGGTATGCTGGTGCTTGCACGAATATGTGGGCAAAGGTATTGGCTCTTTGGGGGCTACTTTGGTTCTCTAGAAGAATGACCATTGATAACATATATATATATATATATATATATATATATATATATATATGGAGATTCAAAATCACTTATTGATGGGATTATAGCCAACACCTCATTCACGCCTCCTTATCTAAGTGGTTGGATTGCTCATATCAACGATTTCAGACAAACCTTCTGTCATATCACCTTTCAACACATTTTTAGGGAAGTCAATACTATTGTGGATGCTTTATCGAAGAAGGGATTATCAGATGCTTCAGGTAACATGTTTTACATATATATGGAAGATAACCAAATCAGAGAAGAAGGTCACATTAAATTGCCTTATTATATAGGTTTTTTTGGCTTTTTCAGCATTAGCCGAACTTTCATGATTATGCATATTTGTTGTGATAAAATATTATTTTGGATGTTCTTTGAACTTTGCTGGGGCATACAGTCTTTGTAGATCCAAATGGTATGAATCCATTATGTACAAAGGCATATAGATGACATGTTTTATGGTTTACAATTTGGAATATGTACTGGTACATTATATAAACCAGTTTTTTCATCTAAAATAAAATATAGAAAATGTAAAAGAAAATGATCATAAAAATCACATTGATGTTGTATTATTTATGGAATTGAAAGAAAGTTAAACAAGGAATTGAAAGATAGTTAAAAAAGGATTTGACATTGGATATAAAAGAGAGTGTAAGCGGGAAAGTAAGAACAATGAGAAAGAAGAAAATTATAAAAAATCAATTTATTTGAAGATAAATTATGAAAACAAAATTTAATATTTGTTACATCAATATTCATGTAAATAGAGTTTTTTTTTTTGTTGCTATACTTTAAGATGTTGAAATATCTTTTGGTAAAAATCACATTAATAAACTTTTGGTCTAGGCATTTTGAACAATCTAGTGTGGTTCATCTTCACGACATGATGACGAAGAACCAGATCATGGAATTAGATTAAATAAATGAAGAGACATATTTTCTAGCCATTAGAATATAACAACTAGTTTTGACTAAAGAGTTATCATTAATTAATAAACAATTTTTTTATTAATAAAAAAATTTGTTTCTTAATTATTGAGAACTCTTTAGTCAAAATTAGCTTAATTAATAAACAATTTTTTTATTAATAAAAAAATTATTTATGAATTAATGATAACTCTTTAGTCAAAACTAGTTGTTATATTATTCCACATTCATAATATGAATCACAAAAGTCTAAATTCAAATAATACGAATCACAAAAGTCTAAATTCAAATACTTTAAGATGTTTGATATTAATGATATTATCATCTTCAATATAATGTTGTTTCAACTTCATTATAATATGTATATGTTTTTGCATGTTATAAAAAGTTAATATTTAAATGAAAAAAATCAATATTATAGGTTTTCTTTTTTAATTTTTTAAAATTATTTTACATTGTTAATTGATTTTGAATATTTACCTATAAAAAGAATAATATATAAATAAAATTTATTTTATAAAATTAAGATAATTAAATAATTTTAAATAAAAAATAATATATAAAAAATAATTATTTTATAAAATTAAGATAACTAAATAATTTTAAATAAAACGTTTTTGTGTACTTAATCATAACACTAATCATCCTTTCATAATTAAAAAATAAATAAATAATTACTTATAATAAACCAAAAATGATAAAAATTGCTTCATAGGCCATCAAATTCATTATTATCTTAGAGGTTTAAAAACCTTCAAATTTAAAATGCTAAGGTAAGTATCTTAGGGTGCAAAAAGTCCCATGAAATTGTGCTTTCTTAATGTTTTTGTATTTTATATTTTTAATAGTTTTTTATTTTTTCCATGAAACAAAAAATATTTTTGTTGAAAATTACATAATTGTATGATATAATTGCTTGAAAATATATTAATTTTCATGGTTTATAAAGGCTCTCCCCAATCTAATATAAAAGAAATGTTGTCTTATTTTGTTTTATAAACATTTTGACTCAATTGAATAATATAAAAATAAAATAAAATTTAATATAATTAATAATTAAAACATTTTCACTTGACAAAGTTTCATAAAAATAAAAATTGAATAAAATAAATATAAATATAAAATATAGTCATTGCAGCTGAGGTTTTGATATTATTATGTTTTGTGTTAATTTAGATTGACATATGCAGATGATTATGGTTGTGACATTCATGTATGAGTTAATATATTGTGATATTATGTCATACTTATCTAGACTGGTTGTGCATACGTGATTGTTATTCATGAATGACAATTGTTATTAGTTTATGATGTGAACATGTAGCTAGTTACTATTATGGATATCATGACCTTATTTATGTTTGAATCGATATGTTGTGAAGTTATATAGTGCCAATCTAGATTGATTGTGCAGACAAGATAGCCCCCCTGAGGTACATTAAGATATGAGTATGCTTATGTCGTCTACTTAATGCTTGAATGTTTGATCATGTCGTTTATCAGGTGTCTGAGTGTTTGGTGTTTATTATGTCATCTATCTGTTGTCTGAATGTTTGATTAATTGCATGATATGAGTATGTTTCTGCAATATCGCATGAAGGAATGATTTTGTTTTAATATGGTTGTACTAACACAATATATGCTGAGATGATTGATATGTACTCAATGAGTGTAAGTGGGTGCTAGTTGTAGTATTGTGATTAACGACTGTGAGCTGACTGTTGGTTATGAAATGGTTGTTAGTTTTGGTAAAGGTTGATTTAAAATTAATAAATATAATGCCTTGATCTTAGGAACGTGTGACTTACATGTGTGAATAGTTGTAGGGAAACATGTTTGGTACTCGTGTGACAAGTTAACAATTGATTTGTTTATATAACTAATAGATGGGTGATGTGACATTACATAGTAAGGCTCAATTGTACAAAAGTAAAATGTAAAAGGTAAAAGAAAGGAATTGGGTGAGAATTCCTTTGGCTATTTTTGGAAATCTTAATTCCAAATGAACGAGCGCTTTGCATGAACACATGAAGTCTTCTTAACCTTGATTTATTTTGACATTATGTGGATATGTGCTGTATTCATGGATAGGTATTTGACATTTATATAATTGGTGTCTAGTTATAGTTGGATTCGTCAAGGGAATTGGAGTCCCTTAAGAAATGATATATGTAAATTTTTAGTTACAAGGCAACTTGCTTGGCACAATAAGGTAAGGTAATTAGTATAGCCATCTTCTTGTGACTCTTGGTCCTCTTCCTAAAGTTTAGCCATCTCCTCCTTCTTCTTTTTTGTAGATGAAGTGGTAGATGAAGATTCAAGAAAACCAATCTTGTGATTTAATATATAAGAAGTGTTCTTCATTTGACAAAGGGTATAAAATTTAGTCATTCGATGACCAAAAACTTGTCGAGTCTTGGGGGAAGCTTCGTTAGTTGAACATTCCCCAGTTTTCTCTTCAATGACATTCTACAACATCAGGCACAACTTCTTCTTTTCATCCTCTATTGCTTCGAGAAATCTTCTTAATTCCATGTTCTCCACTTGGAGAGAAGAATTAATTTCTTCTAGTTATAGAAGTCTTGCATGTTGCAAACTTTCGCCCATGAATGAAATCTGGTCAGAACCTGCTTTGATACCAATAATCTAAAAATGGATCGTCCTCTGACACTTTGCAAGTTTTGATAAATTTGGGTCTTCAAAACTTAACTTAGTTCATAACTTGTTTAACCACGAATGATTTTTTTCAAACAAACTTAACGATGAAACAAAAGCATATGCAATCCAAAATGGTAAAAATCAAGAAGAGGACAACCAGGTGATAACAAAGTTCACCTTTCTCGGGCTACATCTCCGAGCCCTGCTCCAATGGCTAGGCCACTTTATTGATCTCAACAACAAAAAGAGTACATTAAAAATCTTTATCTCATAGAGTAAACCTCCTTCTAGAGCGACACTTGTTTCTCCTACAAAAAAACATTCTCTTGCAAATAAATCTCTCTCAAGTTGACTCAATAACATAGAAAATGATTGTGTCAAAAGAAAAAGGACACTCTCACTAAATGTGGCAACATGTCCCTGTACTAATTTTGAGATCAAAAAGCACAAATTCAACTACTTTATAATGAAGTGTTCAAATGGTCTTTTCCCACAATCATACTGAGAATAGACTTAAAATTGATGCTCTAATGAAGAAACAAATGCTGCAGTTGTGTCTGGAAGGCTTGAAAACCCTTGTTTAGGCTCTCTCCATGCCTAAAAAGGTCTCCAAATGACCTTAAAACAATCATTGTGTACAACTCTAGAAGACTTGGCTCTGCAAATTGTCTAATATATAGTGCTCAAATCACAAAAATAATACTTTCATTGAGTTCAGAACACCCAAAAACTCTCTCACTGGATGTGGAAACAGGTCCTTGCACTCAATCTGAGATAAAAAAAACACAAATTCAACTGCTTTATAATGAAGTATTTCAAATGGTATTTTCCCATAATCATACTGAGAATAGACTGAAAATGGTTGCTCTAATGAAGAAACGGATGCTACAGTTGTGTTCAGAAGACTTGAAAATCCTTGTTTAGGTTCGCTCATGCCCAAAAAGGTCTCGAAATGACCTTAAAACAGTCACTGTCTACAACACAAAAAGACTTAGCTTTGCAAATTTTCTAATATATGATGCTCAAATCACAAAAATAATACTTTCATTGAGTTTAGAACACCCAAAAACCCTTGTGTAGGCTCTTCTTGGGCCCAAAAAGACTGAAAATTGACCAAGTTAGGCACTCTGGAACATTTCACTACTATCTATCCTACAAAATGGAAAAAATGGCTAACTAAGCAATGAATCGCGCCTTTTGGAAGACCATCGAGTGAAAAATTGACATAGGAATGGAGGAAATCCTGCCGAAAAAGGTGTAAATTGCCACCTCTTCAAATGCGCTAATGACCCTTAAGCAGTAAATTTTCAACCTTGTTCTCGGTCACATTATGGACATATGTTCATCTCCACCTTTGCCTCCGTCCTTGGTCACGTGGCTGGATGGGACTGGAGGCTTGGCTAACCGGTCGCCCCCGCTAACTCCGCCTTCATTGTGGTTGTGTGGACTATAATGAACCCGAGGCAAGGGATTAACCGCCCTGCCCCACTCTGCCTTTGCCATTGGTTATGCGTCGACCATGTGATCAGGGGTTGGGGCCACATGCCCTTCCCATCCCCCAAATCGCTGTAACGATAATATGACCGACAACCCCATACAATTAAGTTTTAATGGAATTGCATAAAAATAGGACCGATAGTAAATTAAACAAAGGTCATGGGGTCAAACCTTGCTGGGTTGGTCAAGCGACCAAACAAATTTTTGGCACGTAAATCAAGAGCCAGGTGGTGCCCTCCCATTGGGCCACATGATGCCTCATCATTGGTCCACATCAACAAAACCAACCAATAAAAATTTGACACCTCAACCTATATGGCGTTGCCATGTGGCATCATGGTATTGGCTTGTGCTACACACTGTATCTACATAGCCACCTGCTGACATTAGCACCACGTCACTTGTACATCTTGCTCAGTCAATAGCCCAGTCAACCCTGCAACTTGACTTTTTATCTGTTTGTCAAAAACTTCATAATGCGATAACTTTCACATAAGGTGTCAGATTGAGGCGATTCAAGCATCGTTAGAATCAGAATGACGAGATCTATGATTTGGTACTGATTTTAGGAGATTTTTAGAATTTTGATTTTTGAGCTTATTTTAATCCCTTATATCAAGAATGACATTTAAAATTTGGTTATTGCGTCAACTTGTTTAGAAAGTCTTATGCAGAAATTTTCTATTACATTATTTGGAAAGTATCATAGAAAAGTTATATTTCATTATATGAATGAAATTAAAAAAAAAAATTAAAATAAAGAATTACTTTAGATATTGGATATAAAGGAGAGAGTAAATAGGAAAAGAAAGAGAGAGTGCATATATAGAAATTGAAAAATTAGGTTCATCGTGACTTCCATACACTCTTTCACACAAACTTGCTGGTTTTTTAAAACTTGGAAGTATAATGTTCCCTTCAAAATTATTCTGTACACTTGGTTGGTTTGGCACAATAAAGCTTTGACATGGCGGAATTTCGAAAAAGAGGCATGCACGATCCTGGTAGATGTGCACTGTGTAAATATTCACTGGAGACAAACACACACCTCCTTTTGGAATGCCCCATTTATTTGCAGGTCTAGAGGTTCACTATGTTACAATGAAATATACCGTTCGGACTCTTCAACTCCATGGAAAAACACCTCATTTGGTGGATGGAACGAGGTGGTTGACTACAAGCCACGCCACTTTTCATCTTTTGGGAAATATGGAAGGCCTTGAATGGTATTATTTTTTAGAATTACGAGATTGAGTTATTTACAAGGTTGGTACATGGCTGGACACACTTGGAGTTGGCACACTGAGAGTTAAGTATCTTTTAATCCAAAACACTCCTCCTTGGATTATTTTTCTTGTAGGCTACTTTGATGGACCGACACAACAAGGACATTGCAGTTGCGGAGCATAGCTAAGGATGGATCACATATTACATTATAAAATTTCATGGTATACAGGTGCTGGCATGAATATGCAGACATATGTATTGGCTCTTTGGGGGTTACTTTGGTTCTCAAGAAGAATGGTCATTGCTAACATACATATATATGGAGATTCAAAATCACTTATTGATGTGATTGTAGCCAACATCTCATTCATGCCTCCTTTTTTAAGTGGCTAGATTTCTCATATCAACGATGTCAGACAGGCATTCCATCAAATCACCTTCCAACACATTTTTAGGGAAGCCAATACTGTTGTGAATGCTCTATTGAAGAAGGGACTATCAGATGCTTCAAGTAACATGTCTTACATATATATGGAAGATAATCAAATCAAAGAGGAAGGTGACATTAAACTGCCTTAGTATCTAGCTTTTTCTGGCTTTCTAAATGTTGGCAGAACTTTCATGATGATGCATATTTGTTGTGATAAAATATTATTTTGGATGTTTTTTGAAATTTACTAGGGTATATAGTATTTGTAGATTCAAATGGTACGAATCCACTATGTATAAAGGCATATAGATGACATGTTTTATGGTTTACATTTTGGAATATGTACTAGTACATTATATAAACAAGTGTTTTTTTTCATCTGAAAGAAAAAATATAGAAAATCAAAAAGATGATGATCATACAAATCACATTGATATTGTATTATTTATGGAATTGAAAGAAAGTTAAACAAGGAACTGAAAGATAGTTAAAAAGGAATTGATATTGGATATAAAAGAGAGTGTGAGCATGAAAATTAAGAACAATGAGAAAGAAGAAAATTATAAAAAATCAATTTATTTTGAAGATAAATTATGAAAAGAAAATTTAATGTTTGGGTCATCAATATTTATGTAAATAGAGATTTTTTTTTGTTAACATACTTTAAGATGTTGAAAGATCTTTCCTAAAAATCAAATAAACGAACCATCTATGTACTGTGGTCCATCTTTAGGACAAGATGAAGAACCAAATCACGGCATTAGATTAAATAGATGAAGAAATATGTTTTCTAGTTGTTAGAATATAACAACTAGTTTTACTAAAGAGTTATCATTAATTAATAAACAATTTTTTTAATAAAAAAATTGTTTATTAATTAAATTAGTTTTGGCTAAAGAGTTATCATTAATTAATAGACAATAAAAAGTTTATTTATGTGATTTTTACGGAAAAATTTCTCAACATTCATAATACAAATCACAAAAGCTTGAATTCAAATACTTTAAGATGTTTAATATTAATGATATTATCATCTTCAATATAATATTGTTTCAACTTCATTATAATATGTATATATTTTTGCATGTTATAAAAAGTTAAATATTTAAATGAAAAAAAAATCAATATTATAGGTTTTTCTCCTATTAAATTTTTTAATTATTTTGCATTGTTAATTGATTTTGAATATTTACCTATAAAAATATATATAAAAATAAGAAATATTTTATAAAATAAAGATAATTAAATAATTTTAAATAAAATGTTTTCTTGTCTACTTAATCATAACAATAATCATCCTTTCATAATTAAGAAAATAGAAATATTACTTTTAATAAACCAACAATTATAAAAATTGCTTTTATAGGCCATCAAATTCATTATTATCTTAGAAGTTTAAAGTATCGTTGCAAAAATCCCGTAAATTTTTTTTTTTTTTTTTAATGTTTTATATTTTATATTTTTAATAGTTTTTATATTTTTATATTTTTTTAATGCAATTTTTTATTTTTATTTTTAGAAATTATGTAATTGTATGACATAATTGTTTGAAAATATATTAATTTTCATCATGTATAAAGGTTTTCTCCAACTTAATATTAAAGAGATGTTGTCCTATCTTTTCTATAACCATTTTGTTTTAGTTAAATAATATAAAAATAAAATAAAATTATTAATTATAATTATTAATTAAAACATTTTTACTTGAAATTACATAAAAACAAAGTAAATATAATTATTGTCATAATTCTAAACATCAACATTGAAACTCATAAAAATAAAAAAATTAAATCTTTCAACATGGTAATATATGTTTTCACCATAGTAATAATTACATAAGATTTGAAAGGCATGTGTCATATTGAAACATTGATAAGACTCTCGGAATATCTATCCTCATGTTAGCGGTTATAGGTAATGGTAAATGACCACATCATGAGTCCGTGCGATAGGGAGTCCTTTTTCCTTGATCGCTGTCAACTACATTTATTTTGCGTTAAATCCATTACGGTCTCACCCAAGTGCACACTCCAGCTATGTAATACTCTTGGTCTTTACACTTGTTGTTGGCATTTAGTCTGGATGTATGGGAAATTTGGGTTCGCCTAGCGTTGCATAACTCAGTTCACAGGAGTTTTGCTAAATGTTTTGCCTCCAGTTCTGAAACTAAAGAAGCTCTATTGTTAATTTACATGTTAAATCTCTCTACAGCCATTAGCCTTCTGTTGTTCTAGAGTAGTGTATTTTCGTTTTTGCACAGCAAGCCAAGGGCTCCTTGCGGACCTAAGCCTCAGGCCACACCGGGGTAATTTCCTATTGTTTTTGGTTTTGCAAGGGTTTCTCAGCCCTCTGGACTGATATTATTAATATTGTATTATTACACTAAATTGGGCCGAGGCCATGTAATCTTTTCTGGTACTCTTTTTTGTTACTGTTAGCTTGGAACTTGAATGTGGTTCGCTTCTGTTTATCTTAGAATAATTTTATGGTTCATTACTGGTTGTCTTGGATTATGAATATGATTCTTTATTATTTGTCTAGAATATAATTTTAGGTTTTTGATTACTGTATGAATGATTATGCTCGTCTTTTCTTGGTTAGAAAACTATCAGCACCTCTTTGCTTCGCTATCTCTGGTATTTATATGTGGTTAAAGGACTGTGCGTATATCATTGCGGGGTTTCACTTATTTAACGTTTTAGGCCTTTTCAACTATGCAGCTCTGAGTTAGTTATAAGGTTAGGTTTACATCTACATACAGAGTATATGTTCCTTTCCTTCTTCCGTTTGTATTGTGTAATGCTTAAACCAACTAACTCAGGAATTAACCCTGTCAGTGTTTAACACTATGGGGTTTTATCTCGAGTTAGAGTTACAGAAAGGTTTCTACGGTGATTTTAGTCTTGTCTAAAAGTTTTTCCTCTTATTTTTGCTAGCCCAGTTCGACTTGTATAGATGCACATAAATTCTCTGTTAAATGTTATATCAGTTCTTTGGATTAGGATTGTTCTTCACGCTTTTTTGTTTGTTTTCTACTTCATAATTTTTACACAATTCAACCAGCACAACGCAGACAATGATTCCACTATAAATAATTCTTTTAGCAATAAAATAGCCAACACAATTAAGATAATAATTCCACAGTTGGTATTTCCAAATCATAATTTTAACCAGCACTGCTCGTTTAATAACCTTACCACTAAATACTTTCAAGAAACGAGTAATAACTCTAGTTCTGTACGGTAAAGAACCCACGTTTCATGTTTTGTCTATAACAGAGTAACACTATTGTTATCATTTCCAACTATCCGTTCGAAGTTAAGTGCTTCAACTCTATCTTTCCATATACAAATATAAACACATAAACAAGTTTGCTCAACAGATTAGTTCTAGGAGGGTGCTACTTACCTGAATTTTTCCAAGAAAGAAAAACACCAGTGGTAGAGATCACCTTCGTTATCTGTTGCCTTTCATCCACCCAACCATGAGATTCATCCTTCAAGACCAAATCTCCCCCCAAGCTTGCTTGCAAGACCTCTGTCTTCTGCAAGTTTTGTCGCACACGGTGCTTATGCTATTTGGTCATCACCAGAGTTAGCAACTTCTCCCCCTTACTGCCTGACATTTCAGCACGATTTTTTCTCCCCTCACTCCCTTTTCTTTGGAGCATTACATAGTTAGGGGAGGTAGTTAGGGTTTTTTTGGCAACTGCCTGTTCCAACTTCTTTCCATGAGAAGTTATAAAATCTGATAATACTCAAATCATTTCCTATCTTCAATAGTTAATAATATTATTCAACTCAAACAAATAATAACAATAATTATCCAGTTTGTTCTTACTGTGGTAAATAAAAAGTATTTACAGTTTTTTCCGGGGACATTACATTTCCCCCCTTGAAATCAAACATCGTCCCAATGTTTTCTGGCCATAAACAACCTTGGATAAGCTTCTTTCATGAGTTGTTCATCCTCCCAGGTGGCCTCATCCGACCCAAAGTGTTGCCATTGAACTTTAACCAGGGTGATGGCTTGTTTCTGCAACATTACTTCTCTCCGATCGAGTATATTCAGCAGCTTGACCAAGAATTCTCCTTCTGTCTCCACCTGAAACACACAATACTTAAGTTAGTTTTTCCTTTTTCATCGAAATTAATTTCCCTACCTAAGATACTTTCTTACCTGTATGTCATGCCAACTGACTATGTACTTAGGATCATAAATGTATCTTTTTAAAACTGACACATGGAATACATTGTGGACCCAAATATGACTTGGTAGGGCAAGCTAGTATGTCACCGACCCAACTCTCGCTAAGATTTTAAATGGTCCACAAAACCGGGGTGCCAGCTTGGTGCACTCACTTCATTGTAACGTACTCCTTTTTGCTCTAATCCTCACATACACATGATCTCCTACTTGGTATTCTCTAAAGTTTATCTTTCGATCAACGAAATTTTTTTTGCCTATCTTGGGATGCCTTTAAGTTGGTTCGTACCTTCTTGACCAGTTCTTCCATCTCTCTTAACATTTCAGGTCCCAACGTTAGCTTATTTTCCGATCCTACCCAACTGGAGGGTGTGCAACATTTTCGTCCGTACAACACTTCAAACGGGCTCATCTGCAAAGAGGTATGATAGCTGTTGTTGTACGCAAATTCGACCAAGTGCAGATAGTATTCCCATTTAGATGGTTGCTGCATTACATAAGATCTTAGCATATATTTTACAACCTGATTCACCTGTTCTATTTGTCTGTCTGTTTGAGGGTGATAGGCGGTACTAAAATTTAATTGAGTCCCTAACCCCTCAAACAGAGTTCTCTAGAAAGCTGATGTAAACTTTACATCCCGATTAGAAATTATAGTTTTTGGTAACCCATGCAACCTGAAAATGTTTTGCATAAAAATATTGGCAATCTGCACTGCTCTGAAAGTGGACTGTATTGGTATAAATTGGGCTGATTTGCTTAATTTGTCTACCACCACCATGATAGAATCGTTATTTCTTTTGGATTTGGATAAACCTGTTACAAAATCCATAGAAATGGTCTCCCACTTCCACTCCGGAATTGGTAGTGGATGTAATAACCCAATGGGGTGTTGATGCTTTGTTTTGATTTGTTGGCATTCCAGGCATCGTGTTAAATATTCTGCTACATCCTTTTTCATGCCAGGCTAGAAGTACTCCTTCCGGAGTGCAGTGATCAACATTTGGTACCCCGAGTGTCCTGCATAGGGACTTTTATGGAATTCATCTAAACTCAAACTTTTAATGTTACTTTGGTTGGGTACATATAGTCTCTTTTTATAACTCAGCATACTGGTAGCATCCATCGCATATCCTTGCCAATAATTGTAACTGGTTCGATCTTGAATTTGCTGTCCTATTTGCTGATAATTCTGATCTTGTTCTACTGCTTTTTTATTCATTTCATTGAAAGTAGTCCGCCCCTCACTGCAAGAAATTTTGTAGAGGCAATGTACCTTTTGACTCAATGCGTCCGCCACCCAGTTCTGTTTTTCCTTTAGATGCTTAATCTTGAAATCAAATCCACTCAGAAAATCTACGCACTGAGCCTGCCTAGCGTTTAAGGTAGGCTGATTGAAGTAACTAGTCATGCTGTGATAGTCCATCATCAACAGAAACTTTTTACCGATTAGATAGTGATGCCACATCTTTAAAGCGTGAATGACAGTTGCCAACTCCAAGTTGTAAGCGAAATATTTCTGCTCGTATTCTTTAGTTTCCTAGACTCATAGGCGATTACTTTACCTTCTTGCATTAATATTCCTCCTACCCCTTCCTTACTTGCATCTGTGCACACCACATAGTCCTTGCCTGGATCTGCTATAATTAATATAGGTGTTGTGGTGAGCAGATGCTTGAGCTGCTCAAAACTTTTTTGGCATTTTGTGGTCCATTTAAAGGGTTTCCCCTTCTTTTACAGGGAGGTGATAGGATAGGCCATTCTCGAAAATCCTTCCACAAATCGTCTATAGTAGCTAGCTAATCCCATGAAGGATCTTATATCGACTACGTCCTTCGGCACTGGCCATTTTATTATGGTCCTTATCTTCTCGGGATCCACAACAATTCCATCTTTAGTAATAATATGTCCTAAGTATTGAATTTGTTCCTTAAAGAAATTGCACTTGCTATATTTGGCGTACAATTGATGTTCCTGGTGAGTTTGCAAGACCAACTTGAGGTGTTCCTCAATATTCCAGGAATATATTAGTATATTATCAATAAAAATTAACACAAATTTGTCTAAGTACTAATGAAATATGTTGTTCATTAAACACATAAAGGTTGCGGGGGCGTTGGTTAACCCAAAGGGTAATACCACGAACTCGTAATGTCCATAGCGAGTCCTAAAGGCATTTTTGGCTATATCCTCTTCTTTGATCCTGATCTGATGGTATCCCGATTGTAAATCAATTTTTGAAAATACGGTTGCCCCTTTTACTTGGTCAAAACGTTCATCAATATGGGGTAAAGGGTACTTATTTTTTATTGTCAATTTATTCAGCTGACAGTAGTCCATGCACATACGAAGGGTTCCATCCTTCTTTTTGAGGAATAGCACGGGGGCTCCCCAGGGCGACACACTGGAGCGGATGTAATTTTTATCCAACAGCTCACGTAATTGCATTTTTAATCCTGTCAATTCTGGTATGCTCATACGATAAGGAGAGCGGGACACCAGCGCTGCTCCTGGCACCAACTCAATAGTGAAGTCTATGTCTCTCTTGGGTGGCAGTCCTAGTATCTCCTCAGGGAACACATCTGCAAATTCTTGAACCACTGGAATACTTTCCAAGGTCGTAGTCTTGTATTTTGAGTTGGTATAACCAACCTGAATAGCATAGACCTGACATTTTTTCTGATACACTTCGCCAGTTGGGAGGCGGTTATTGGCCGAATCTATACTGGCCTTAGAATACCTTGCATCTCCTACTTTTCTCCTAGTTCATTCTTGTAGCAGATAGTTTTTGTTTTATAGTTTATAATGAACAAACATTTTTCTAACCAGTCCATGCCTATCAGCAAGTCATACGATCCATGGGGAAGTATATTTAGATCTTCCATCAAAGGCTGACCAGCTATTTTCAAAAGGAAATTATTGACCTTGGTCGACACACGTCTTTTTGCCCCTGCTTCCAGCTGTACTAGCCAAGGGTTTTTAAACTTGACAGTCTGTAATTTACATTGTTCCACAACCTTAGGACTAACATAGCTTAGTGTAGCTCCAGGATCAATTAAAACAGATACAATATGATCAAAAATCTTACCTTCAAACTCCACCATAGTCGGCTGGTATTCTGCTTGATGGTCTTCGAGAGCGCATTAATTTTAGGTATACTCCAAGCCACGTCACCTACCGTAGATGTTTCGTGGATCTGTGAAACTTGTTCAGTTCCCTTTCGATGAGGATAGTTTTTCACGTAATGTGGGCCTCCACATCCCGAGAATTGTATTGGAGGCCTCGCTCCTTCGTTGTCAATTTTACCAGATTTCTCACTGAATCTGGTTTCAGAGGGTGGCTTAAATCTGAGCTGGTTTTTATGCAGATTTCTGTTGTTTTTCCCTTTGGGAAATCCTTTGCTAACACTGCCATGATTTCCCTTATTACCCGCAGAAATCTTATTACCTTTCTTGTCATCCCACTTCTTTCCCAAAATTTCTCCCTTCTGCTTGCTTTGTTGATAGCATATCCTGGCCTTTCGTATAACCTCATCCATCGTTTTTGGATTATCAAACTCAATTCCTTCTCTCATTGCCAAGGGTAAACTGTTGATAAACCGATATACCTTAGCCTTTTCCTCTCGTATGTAAGGTACATATCGGAGTAAAGAGGTAAATCGGGTGATAAACTCATCCATTGTTTGTTGTCCCAACCACAGGTCGTGAAATTCTTTTGCTTTCTCGTCGTAGAATCATTTAGTCAAATATCTTTCCTTGAAATATTTTTGGAACTTTTCCCAAGTTATATTTTGTTCACTTACCCCTCGTACAATCTTGACCTCCTCCGACCATAAAGTGGCCTTCCATTACGGTCGAAAGATAGCCAGCCGAGCTTTTAGGTTGTGATCATATTCATACAGTTGGAAATATTTATTCATGTTAATAAGCAGGCTTCAGCTACCTCCTCCAGCTCTCCATTGAAGAGTGGCGGTTTAATCTTTCGAAATTCCCCTTGTAATTCCACTTGCTGCCTTTTTGATGTTGGATGCTCAAAGGCATTATCCGACTTCTCCTCTCGATTCTCTTTCCCTCCTTCTGTCCCTTCATGTTCCATGTGGTAACCCTGTTCATCAGACATTCGTTTTTGTTCAGGACTGGGGATCGGCTGGCGCTGATTCTACTTGTTTGACAGGATTTTCATAATTTTTTCCTGTTCCATTGTTAATCTTGCATTGTCCTCCCGTAGGTGAGCCATCTCATTCATCAATTCCTAAACCGTTTCCAATATTGTAAGATTGGTGTTGTGAGCCTTCTCCCCTAACTGCACCCATATTTCAGGAAATGTTGCAGGTCCTAGGTCAGCCACATTCCTAGGTGGAACACTGTTTGTCCTCCTCATAATCTGTTGTTGTCCTGAATACCTGAATTTAACAAGTTAGTGGGAAACAATGTTGGGTTGTGTTATATTCTTTCCACGACTAACCTACGTAGTGAACCGAGGGGTTTGAGGGGGGCGAGTAGCCCCCCTCTACAGGGTCCGGGGTAGCGCCCTGGGAAATTTTTTTTGGACCCTATATTAGGTTGGGCGAACCTACCTATGGTTTTCGATCCATGTTTTTGGACGCGATGGTTTTTCGGTCCATGGTATTGGATGCTTCGGCATGTATAAATATGTATTGTAACATTGAAAGGAATATAATGAAAAATCAAGCTGGTAGTCCCAGTTTTGGGATCCAGGGGAAAATCTCTGTGCATATGTGTTTTATGTGTTATGCTCTCGCATTGTTTATTTTATTTGTTTAAGAATTCGTATGCACGTAATTTCTGTACAAGGTTAAAACCTACATTTGGTATCGGAGCTGTTTTGGCTTCAAGGGGACGCCTTTGTTGCTGAGGGGTTTTTTGCTCGAGCCTATGGTAGACCCTGTTCAGTGGGAGATCTGCGAGATCGATTCTGGTGGTGAAAGAAGATGGCGAGCAGTGGAAAGATAGAGATTGAGAAGTTCAATGGTCAGCGTTTTGAGTTGTGGAAACTCAAGATGGAGGATCTGTTGGTGGATAAAGATCAGTGGATCTCGGTAGATCCGGGTACTAAACCAACAGGAGTGACCGATGAAGAATGGAAGAAGTTGGATCGGAAGGCAAAGAGCACAATACGATTGTGCGTCTCAGATTCAGTATTGCTGAATGTATCAGGGGAAGCTACGGCGAAGGCTTTGTGGGACAAGTTAGGGACTTTGTACCAATCTAAGTCTCTGGTGAATAAACTGTTCCTGTGGAAAAAGCTGTATAACCTGAGGATGAAAGATGGAGACTCTGTGACAGAGCATCTGAATGTGTTTAATACTGTGGTAAGTCAGTTATCATCTGTTGAGATTAAAATTTCAGATGAAGATAAGTGCATCAGTTTGTTGTGTTCTCTACCAGATTCATGGGATAGTATGGTTATTGCAATAGGTAGCAATGCAACTGCTTTGCAGTTTGATGAAATAGTCTCAGCCTTGCTGACGGAGGAGATGAGACAGAAAAATATGGAGAGCCAGAATGGTGATTCCTTGTCTGTACGAGGACAGTCCCTGAATAGAAACAAAAATAAGTCAATGAGTGGGAGATCTAAATCTAGAAGGAGATCTGAATCTCCAGGAAAACCTACAAAGGTGGTGTGTTGGAAATGCGGAAAGGAAGGGCACTTCAGAAGGGATTGTAAATCTAAAGTTCCTGATAAAGGAAAGTGATCTAATGATGCTCCTTCTGCAGAGGCGAAAACCACCTTAGATGAAGGTGGGGATGTGTACTTGGCTTCTTCAAGTACACATGTAGATCATGAGGCATGGTTGATTGACTCAGGTGCATCCTTTCACTTCACTCCCCATAGAGAGTGGTTCTGCGAGTATGAGAAATACGATGGTGGTGATGTCTTCTTAGGAGATGATAGGAAGGCTAGAATCATTCGTCGCGGAAAATTAAAGTTGAAGTTGCAAGGTGGAAGGGTTAGAACACTTCTGGGTGTTTTGCATATTCCTGCATTGGCCAGAAATCTGATTTTTGTAAGCAAGTTGGATGATGCAGGTGTAAAGACAATGTTCGAGAAAGATACCTGCAAGATGGTTCGAGGAGCACTGATATTGATGCAGGGAGTTCAGATTGGAACTTTGTACAAGCTACAAGGTAGCACTGTTGTTGATGGGTGCAATAGTTCTATGGTTCCTGAAAATGGAGTAGAAAATCTAGTGGTCTCTGGAGAGAAGACCATGTTATGGCATCAAAGGCTTGGACATATTGGAGAGAAGGGCCTTCGAATACTTCATGGTAAAGGTATGGTAGAAGGTATGAATAATAGCTCTCTGGATTTTGATTTCTGTGAAAATTGTGTATATGGGAAGCAGAATCGGGTGAGTTTCCCCTCTAGTGGTAAGAGGACGAAACATATATTAGAGCTTGTGCACAGTGATGTGTTTGGACCTGTGAAGGTTCCATCACTGGGTAAGTCTGTGTACTATGTATCATTTATAGATGACTTCTCAAGGAATACATGGATATATTTCCTTAAGAAGAAATCTGAAGTCTTTGACAGGTTTAAAGAATTTAAGGCTTTGGTGGAAAATCAGACAGAGAAGAAGATAAAGGTGCTGAGGACAGATAATGGTGGAGAGTTTTGTAGCAAGGAATTTGAAGAATTTTGTAAGAAGTGTGGTATAGCACGACATAACACTACTCCATATACACCTCAGCAAAATGGAGTCGCAGAAAGAATGAACAAGATGTTGACGGAAAGGGCAAGAATCATGCTCAGTGGTGCCGGGTTAGGACATGAATTCTGGGCA
Source organism: Pinus tabuliformis (assembly GCA_031772625.1). NCBI lineage: Eukaryota > Viridiplantae > Streptophyta > Pinopsida > Pinales > Pinaceae > Pinus > Pinus tabuliformis. The sequence goes on from CM062806.1 coordinate 587,285,820, forward strand.
GAGGCGGTGGATACTGCATGTTACCTGGTCAACAGGTCACCTTCATCAATGTTGGAGGATAAGACTCCACAAGAAGTATGGACTGGTAAGAAACCCTCTCTTTCACATCTGAGGGTCTTTGGATGTGATGCATATGTACATGTTCCAAAGGAGAAACGAACCAAGTTGGATAGTAAAATTGAAAAGTGCATCTTTATTGGGTATAAAGATGGTTTAAAGGGTTATAAGCTTTGGAACCCAGTCACACGGAAGGTTGTGTACAGTCGAGATGTGGTGTTCAGAGAGGTGAAAGATGTTATTAAACATGAAATCCAACCAAAGGAACCTGTGAAGATAGAGTTTGAACTAAAGGAGGAAGAATAAGACTTTGTAGCAGAGGAGGAATCAGAAGATGAAGAGCCACAAACTCTGGCTGTGAGAAGATCAGTTCAAGAAAGAAGGCAGCCAGAAAGGTATAGTCCATCTGCTTTCTGTTCAAATTTTGCTTTGTCTGTCACTGATGATGATCCCAGAACTGTGAAGGAAGCAGTGGATTCAGAGGATGGAAAACTCTGGAAAGAGGCCATGGTTGATGAAATGGCATCTTTGCACAAAAATGAGGCTTGGGATCTGGTGGAGTTGTCGGTTGGAAGGAAACCCATTGGCAGCAAATGGGTGTTCAAGAAGAAGACAAATGCAGAAGGAAAGGTGGAGAAATACAAAGCTCGGTTGGTAGCAAAAGGTTATTCCAAGGTGCCGGGAATTGATTTTGGTGATATTTTTTCTCCTGTTGCCAAGGTAACTTCTATTAGATTACTTTTATCTGTTGCTGCTGCTTTAGATTTTGAGGTAGAACAGATGGATGTGAAGACAACATTTCTTCATGGGGATTTGGAAGAGGAAACCTACATGAAGCAACCTGAAGGCTTTGTGGTGAAGGGTAAGAAAGAACTGGTATGCAAGTTAAAGAAGTCTCTGTATGGGTTAAAATAGTCACCAAGGATGTGGTATCAGAAATTTGATACATTTATACGGGGACTTGGCTTCACCAGAAGAAAAACAGATCATTGTGTGTATTTTAAATTAATTGGTGACTGTGTTATTTATTTGGTCTTGTATATGGATGATATGTTGCTAGTTGGAAATGACAAAGAAATTATCCAAGATTTGAAGACCCAATTGTCCTCCAAATTCGACATGAAATATCTTGGTGCTGCAAACTATATTTTGGGCATGGAAATTAAAAGAGAACGGGCAAAGAGGAAGCTCTGGTTAAACCAGAGGAAGTATGTCGAGACAATATTGCAGAGGTTTAATATGTAGGATAGTAAACGGGTGAAGGTTCCTATTCCTGTAGGTGTGAGGTTATTTGTTGAACAGTGTCCCAAGACACAAGAAGAGGAAGAGGATATGTCCCATGTTCCATATGCAAGTGCAGTTGGTAGCCTGATGTATGCAATGGTCTGTACTAGACCAGACATTGCACATGCAGTGGGAGTATTGAGCAGGTTTATGTCAAAACCTTGGGAGGAGCACTGGACAGCAGTGAAGCGGGTTTTCAGGTATTTGCGTGGCACTAGTGATTATGGTTTGTGCTACCAAGGAAGACCAGGATTGGATAGAGTGTTGGATATTCATGGCTTTGTTGATGCAGACTGGGCTAGAGATCTAGATCAGAGAAGATCTACAAGTGGGTATGTGTTTAACCTATTCGGAGGTGCAGTTAGTTGGATGAGTAAGAAACAATCTGTAGTGGAACTATCAACTACAGAGGCAAAATACATGGCAACCACTCATGCAAGCAAGGAAGCAGTTTGGTTGCAGAGATTGTGTTCAAGTATGGGGTTAGCACAGGGAGCTATAAGAATAGACTGTGATAGCCAAAGTGCAATTTTCTTGGCAAAGAACCCTGCTTATCATTCAAAGACAAAGCACATTGATGTTCAGCATCACTTTGTGAGGGATATGATAGAAGACAAAAAGGTGTTGCTGGTAAAGGTGGACACTTTGAAGAACACTGCAGATGCATTGACAAAATCTGTGAGCTCTGAGAAGTTCTCTTGGTGTAGAGAAGCAATGGGCATCTCAGGGCTGGAAAAGTGACTAAGCTCTCCTGTGGCCCCCTATGGAAAGAAAACAACAAGTGGGAGATTGTTGGGTTGTGTTATATTCTTTCCACGACTAACCTACGTAGTGAACTGGGGGGTTAGAGGGGGGGTGGAGCCCCCCCTTCGTCGCGCTGACTGCGCAGCAGGGGGGTCACAGCCCCCCCTATCTGGGGGGTTTGAGGGGGGCGGGTAGCCCCCCTCTACGGGGTCCGGGGCAGCGCCCTGGGAAAATTTTTTTTGGACCCTATATTAGGTTGGGCGAACTTACCTATGGTTTTCGGTCCATGGTTTTGGACGCGATGGTTTTTCGGTCCATGGTTTTGGACGTGATGGTTTTTCGGTCCATGGTATTGTATGCTTCGGCATGTATAAATATGTATTGTAACATTGAAAGGAATATAATGAAAAATCAACCTGGTAGTCCCGGTTTTGGGATCCAGGGGAAAATCTTTGTGATATGTGTTTTATGTGTTATGCTCTCGCATTGTTTATTTTCTTTGTTTAAGAATTCGTATGCTGGTAATTTCTGTACAGGGTTAAAACCTACAAACAATAGGTCGAAAACAAAAGGAACAAGATCACTGATTGTTCTCGCTTAAAATATTTGCCAGAGGCCTCTGTTTTGATAACCTTGGCTTTGATACCACTTGTCATAACTCTAAACATACACATTGAAACTCATAAAAATAAAATAATTAAATCTTTCAACATGGTATTATCTGTTTTCACCATAGTAATAATTACATAAGATTTGAAAGGCATGTGTCATATTGAAACATTGATAAGACTCTCGGAATATCTATCCTCATGTTAGCGGTTATAGGTAATGGTAAAGGACCACATCATGAGTCTGTGCGATATGGAGTCCTTTTTCCCTGATCAATGTCAACTACATTTATTCTGCGTTAAATCCATTACAGTCTCACCCAAGTGCACACTCCAGCTACGTAATACTCTTGGTCTTTACACTTGTTGTTGGAATTTGCTCATGCTTTGTCATGTTAACGTGGCATGGGTAGACGGTCCTTCTGCAGCTATACACCTTGGGTCTCTCAACACATCAATAGTTGAGGATTCGGGTTTTCGATCCGATGGTTGGGCTTCTTCCGAAGGGTTACTCAACCTCATTTGCTAGAGATACGCTTCATTCTGCTCCTTCGCTCCTTGGCACCTGTTGCTGCTTTCCTGCTCCTCACGCTGGCTAGCTTGGCCTGCAGATCTATAGTTTTGTTTCGGGTGATGGTCTTTAGGTGTGGAGCTATGGGTTTTCCCTCTGTTGAATGTATATTTCTCAGTATTTATTCATGTAAGTATTTGTTTGGGTTGATTTTTCCATAGTGTTTTGACTGTTCTTCACTATCTGAACTCTGTTCTCGAATAGTTTGTCACGCAATTTGTTTTCAGGGATGATGGATGTGGGTTTGAGGGCTTCCAGCAATTGACAGGAGGAGCTCATGATTTCCCTGGCTGTCTCCTTCACGCGAGGGTTCCCGGGTAAGCTTCCAGCGGCCTTGGTGCTAGCCCGGATGTATGGGAAATTTGGGTCCGCCTAGTGTTCCATAACTCAATTCACAGGAGTTTTGCTAAATGTTTTGCCTCCAGTTTTGAAACTAAAGAAGCTCTATTGTTAATTTACATGTTAAATCTCTCTATAGGCATTAGCCTTTTGTTGTTCTAGAGTAGTGTACTTTCATTTTTGCATAGCTAGCCAAGAGCTCCCTGCGGACCTAAGCCTCAGGCTGCACTGGGGTAATTTCTTCTTGTTTTTGGTTCTGTGAGGGTTTCTCAGCCCTCTGGATTGATATTATTAAAATTGTATTGTTACACTAAATTGGGCCGAGGCCATATAAGCTTTTCTGGTACTCTTTTTCATCATTGTTAGCTTGGAACTTGAATGTGGTTCGCTTCTGTTTATCTTGGAATAAGTTTATGGTTCATTAATGGTTGTCTTGGATTATGAATATGGTTCTTTACTATTTGTTTGGAACATAATTTTAGGTTTTTGATTATTGTATGAATGCTTATGCTCGTCTTTTCCTGGTTAGAAAACTATCGGCATGTCTTTGCTTCGGTAGCTCTGGTATTTATATGTGGTTAAAGGATTGTGCGTATATCATTGCGGGGTTTCACTTATTTAACACTTTAGGCCTTTTAAACTATGCGGCTCTAAGTTAGTTGTAAGGCGGGGTTTACATCTACGGATAAAGTATATGTTCCTTTCTTTCTCCCGTTTGTATTGTGTAATGCTTAAACCAACTAACTCAGGAATTAACCTTGTTAGTGTTTAACACAATGGGGTTTTATCTTGGCTTAGAGTTACGGAAAGGTTTCTATGGTGATTTTAGTCTTGTCTAAAAGATCTTCCTCTTATTTTTGCTAGCTTAGTTTGACTTGTATAGATGCACATAAATTCTCTGTTAAATGTTATATCAATTATTTGGCTTAGCATTGTTCTTCTCGCTTTTTTTTTTTTTTTTTTTTTTTTTTTCAGTTCCTAATATTTACACAATTCAACCAACACAACGCAGACAGTATTTCCACTATAAATCATTGGTTTAGCAATAATAGCCAGCACAATTAAGATAATAATTCCACAGTTGGTATTTTCCAGATCATAATTTTAACCAGTATCGTTCAGTTAATAACCTTACCACTTAATACTTTCAAGAAACGAGTAATAACTCTAGTTCTGTACAGTAAAGAACCTACGTTTAATGTTTTGTCAATAACAGAGTAACACTATTGTTATCATTTCCAACTATCCATTCGAAGTTAAGATCTTCACCTCTATCTTTCCATATACAAATATAAACACATAAACGAGTTCGCTTAGCAGATTAGTTCCAGGAGGGTGCTACTTACTTGACTTTTTCCAATAAAGAAAAACACCAGGGATAAAGATCACCTTCGTTATCTGTTGCCCTTCACCCACCCAACCGTGAGATTCGTCCTTTAGGATCAAATCTCCCCCCAAGCTTGCTTGCAAGACCTCTGTCTTTTGCAAGTTTTGTCGCACACAATGCTTATGCTATTTGGTCATCACCAAACTTAGCAACTTTCCCCCCTTACCACCTGACATTTCAACACGATTTTTCCTCCCCTCACTCCCTTTTCTTTGGAGCATTACATTGTTAGGGGAGGTAGTTAGGGTTTTTCCGGCCACTGCCTGTTCCAACTTCTTTCCATGAGAAGTATGGAAAGAAGTTACAAAATCCGCTAATACTCGAATCATTTCCTATCTTCAATAATTAATAATATTATTCAATTCAAACAAATAATAACAATAATTATCGAGTTTGTTCTTACTGTGGTAAATAAAAAGTATTTACAGTTTTTTCTGGGGACATTACAACTATAAAATATCAAAACAAATTTAATAATTATAATTATAATATAATTAATAATTAAGATTAGATTTATTTCTCCTTTATCCTATATTTGATCTTTTTCTACTTTGAGAGATCCAAAATTAAAATAGATGTAGATTATTATAATAATTTGTTACAAACAATTACTTATGTCTTTTTTTATGATGATGATGGTGGTTAATGTCCACTGAGACCAAATTGGTCTATCAGACCTATAATTTTCTTAGTTTTTAATTGTCTAGCTCCTCATCTTTCTTGGCGAGATTGGTGTTGCAGCTTTCTTTTTTTTCTCTATGGTCTTCCAACTTCTTTTATCTTGCATCTCCTTCATCTCTTCTGGTTCTTGGGACATTGGTGTCTTAGCTTCGCAATCTATTGTGTTCGTCCTTTTGAAGATAGTCAGAGAAGGAGTTTGGTCTAGGAGATCTGCTTTGCTATTAAATGAAGATTTTTGTTGGGTGGGGCTTTCCCCCTGCTTGTCTTGAGAGTTGTTTCTTTCTTGCCCGAATTCTTGTGATTCAAAGTTTTCTCGAGAGTATTCTTCTTTGATGACAATGTAGTGTTTTTTTTGTGCTCCTTTCCACCATGTAGATCTGTGTTGATTTTTTCTAGCAGAATTTTTCTGGGAGGATTTTGGGCAATTTTTGGCTAGATGGTCTATCTCAAAGTAGGATCTACATCTGAAGATGACACTTTCATAATCGAGTTTTTGGTTCCACACAGTCTTTACTTGTTAGGTGTATTTCAACTAGGAATCTGGCGCTGAAGTCCATTTCTACACAGATGCGTGCATAGGTGGTTCTGACATATTCCTCTGTTTTTGGGCACCTGCAGTGAAATTTCCCAATTTCATTTCCAATGGCTTTGAGTGAGGAGAAATTCCAGAGATGTAAGGGTAGGTTTAGCAATCTCACCCACACTGGTGCTGAGGTTATGACTATTGTTGAGGGATCAAATGATGGGTTCTATGTCTTCATGAATAGGCCTAAGTTTTCCCAAAACCAAGGGCTAGAATTTAGAATACATTGTCTGCTTTCAGGGTTTTCAAAATCTACTATAAAGCAAACCCTAGCACAGGGGTAGATATTAATTGCATCAGAAATGACAGGTTTCCATACCTCCAAGATCCAACTGCGGAGCACTGTCAGTCGCGGCCAAAAACCATTGGATCGGCAGATTATGGCACTTTCAGAGAACTTCAAAGCCTCATCGAGTGAGCCCTGGTCCACCTGGACAGTGGGAGCTGGGGCTTCACTGACGATATGGGTAGGAGCTTGCATCCTAGAGGAGGACGGATCTGAGCCAACAACTATTTTCGCGAAGCTGAGAGCCATCTGGAGAATGCTCTCCTACTGAGTATAAAAATGTTTCTGAATTTTTTTACAAAAGGGAGCCACACACGTCGTTCAAATCTATGTCTCAGATCTGCAAATCTGGAATATGCAATGCACTCTCCGTAGGTCCTGCCAGAAGGCCACAGAAGAAAGAAAAAAGAACCCTAGATCATCGCAGTAATAAGCTGGCCGCATATGAAACAGAAGGTCTGCAGTCACACTGGCCACAGATGAAATAGAAGGGTTGCAGTAAGACTGGCCGCAAAAGAGACTCTTGATCGCCACAGTATTATATAGTATATAATAGGGTATTGCCGTGGTTGGCACTCTACCGCTTAAGGCAAAGCACGTGGGCAGAAAAGCATGCTAGCTGTGACCAGTACAAAGCATCGATCTAGTCGATGGCTTTAAGCACGCGAAGAAAAGTATGCTCACGGATATCGTATCAAATGAGTGGGTTTTACCAGAAGAAATACAAGACATCAAACCTGCTCTCTGACAGATAAGGGAAAAAACAGAAAGGATTCATTCCAGTGCTGAGACAACGTGAGCAGATTCATTCACGCGAGCAAGAGCAGAGCAGTGCCGAGATCATCATCGCTTGAAATGAATGGGAATTAAAGCCCAGAGCAGTGCCGAGACAGCGTGAGAGCTGAGAGCAGTGCTGAGACAACGTGAGCAGACCCGTTTTGAGCAGGAGCTGCAGCCGCAGTAAAGGAAAAAGGAGCCGCAGCCGCAGATCGCCACAGTATTACCGCAGATCGCCGCAGTAAGAAAAGAGACTTGATGATAGACAGCGTGAGAAGACCTGTTTTGAGTAGGAGCCATAGCCACAGTAAAGGAAAAAGGAGCCACAACCGCAGATCACCGCAGTATTACCGCAGATCGCCACAGTAAAAACCCAATTTAAGAAATCACCGCAGTATTATCGCAGATCGTCGCAATATAATAATTTGTTGACAAACCATTACTTATGTTTTTTTAATGCTCGTATATATGATAAATCCAAAATTAAATATATATAGATTATTATAATAATTTATTGACAAACCATTAGTTATATAATTTTTTTTATAATAATTTTTTGACAATCAATTACTTATGTTTTTTTTTTTTTTAATCCTTCGATCTGCCTAGTGTTTAAGAAAGCACATTGACAAAAATTAAAGATAGATTAAAAAAACTGTAAAACTTAGATTAAATAAAAATAACTATATATATGTAAAAAAACTAAGTCTAACTTCTAATTCAACTTTAAATCAAAGTGCTTTTAGTTTATATCAGATCAATTACTTATGTTTTTTTTTTTTTAATCCTTCGATCTGCCTAGTGTTTAAGAAAGCACATTGACAAAAATTAAAGATAGATTAAAAAAACTGTAAAACTTAGATTAAATAAAAATAACTATATATATGTAAAAAAACTAAGTCTAACTTCTAATTCAACTTTAAATCAAAGTGCTTTTAGTTTATATCAGATCAATTTTATGTGATAAATTTTAATATAAAATTCCAGTATTTTCCAAAAAACCAATTTTTTAAAAAAATTAAAAATAAAATTTCAATCGGTCAAAAAATTACTCAAATGTAATATTACCTTTAAAGCATAAATGCAAATATATTTATATAAATTAAAATTTTTTGTTTTTTAAAATGGTTTGAGGGCATCAGCAGGATTCGAAGTCAGGCGCTTGTGTAGAGTAAGGTATTTTTGGCCATTATGGGACTAATTCAGATGAAGAAGATGAGATGAGCATAATGGGCAATTTGGTGGCCGCCAATTTGACCGCCAAGGCCAACACGGTTGCTGAGTCTCTGGTTTGGTTCACTACCTCAGCGGTATTTAGGGGATTGGTGGTCGTAAGGATGGCTCCAATGGTTGTGCTGAAAAAAGAGGATGGCTCCAATGGACAAGATAGCCATGCAGATTATGGGGAAATGGATTGAATTTGGCAAGAGGAGGAGTGCAATATCGGATTTTCTGATGCGAAGGCTGGCTAAACAAGCTGCAAGTGACTTCACGCTCTGCCATAATTGGGGAAGGTGATGGTTTCCCAGGAGCGATGAGAGTTATTAGGTCATTGTGGTTAAGAGACATTGGTGAGAAGATTTTATGGAAAATCTTAAATGTTTAATATTGGTAAGTGACTATTTTCCCGGCTTCCCCTACAGTATCGTCACTGCAGTGGAGTTTAACCACCAAGTTCGGGATGGGTTGGTGTAGTTCCTCTACTCTTGGGATACCAGAATTTCAAACCATGAATCGGGAATGGCATAAATGTGAGAAAGGCATATTGGCTAATGATTGTGAGGCCCAGTTCTGAAAAGGATTAAGGCCAGGTAGAGAACCCTCCTCTGCCCTTTTATCTATCCAACGGAGAGGGAGGGCAGAGCTTTTGGTTTCATAGTTTCATGTTGTCAAACAATTGAACAAAGAAAAGAATAGATAGATAGTAACCGGGTCATGTAGAAACAAAGTTCAAATCTCTATAATTGTTTAAAAGAAATTAATTTTTATTTTTTATAAAAAATATTTCTATTTTATAATTTATGGAATAGTGAGATTCTCCAATATTTTTGAACTTCAAAATAATTTTTGCTTAGTTTTACTTAACTGCTATCAGCTGCGGGGATCTGGAGACCCGTTGCTCTCTGGAATTCTGGATCAATATACCAGGAAAATGGAAACAAATTGTTTGTGCATCTTCGTGCTTGACTTTAAAATTTGGTAGTGGCCACTACGGACACAACATTTGAGTGTGCATGCAATAATTATGAGGACTATTTGGATTTTATGATGATCGGAGCTAGAAAAGTGCATGCAATACTTATGAGGACTATTTGGATTTTATGATGATCGGAGTTAGAAAATCTGGAACTTTTATGGGATGTGTGGTTTTTTTTAATGGTTAGGGACTTCACAATTATCTCATGGGTTTGTTGTTTTTTTATTGATTTAGAAGTTAGAAAGTTTTTTTAGGTATTTAATATGAAAGTTGGAATGATTAAAGTAGTATTATTGAGTTCAGAGATTTATTTTACAGTTTAGTTTGATGTGTAATTTTATTAGTTCATTATTAAAATTGAAATGAAAATTTGGTCATGTCTCTCAAAATAAAAATTTAAAAAATTTAAAAATTAAAAGATTAAATAACTATACAAAATATTTAAATAGTGTTTACTCATAAAAAAATTTGCACGTGAAGAAATTGGACCCCTATTGACTCATGTTAGATTCGTATTTAAAATGAATCTATGCTAATTGTATTAAATAGCAAATATATAAATATATAAAAGGATCATTTTAAATATCTAACTTGAAAATTAAAATTATTAGTATACCTTAAATATAATAGTATGGAAATTGATAACATTTATTATTTATTTATATGTGGAATTGAGTGTAAGTTGGATTAGAATGATTAAGTTAGTATGATTGTATTAAATGGTGAGTATACAAATATATAAAAGAATAATTTAATATAAAAGTTAGAATTATTATATTTAATAGTATAATGGTATGGAAATTATTATAATATTTATTATTTATCATTTTTGTCACTAAATAAGTATGAGGCAATTGGTATGAGGTTCATTGTATATTAATTTAATCAAATTATCAAATATTTTTCAATGAATCAAGATATAATTTTAATATATATATATATATTTTTTTTTTGTTAATTATTTTATTTAAATTTATTTAAATGTTCATTTTTATTAACATATATCTCATTTGACACACCCTCTTATTGTCCCCTATGCAACAATAAAAAGTCATAGGTTCATATCTCAATTGACTTGCAACACTAAAAAGTCACAAGTTCATATGTGGATTGACACACCCTCCATAAGGTCATAGGAGTTCATAACACCATGTTGCCCAATATTACCATCTCATATATATCTAACCTGTTTACTTTGAATACGTACAATAATCAATTCTCATGCCTACCTCCCTTTAAACAATTCCTATGAAATCAATTTAACAAATAGTTTAAGGCAGGCATCGAGTTGTTGGCTTTGAATTTATTTAATTATTAATGTATTATAATAATAACAATAAAAATATATAAACATAAAATATAATTTTGAAATTATACGTAATATAGTTATCTTGAACATTGATTGTGATTTTTTTCTTGGGGTTAATTTATATATAATATTTTAAAATATTTATAATGATGAAGTAAATAATTTTTTTCATTAAAACTATTTTTAGTAATATTAATTATTTTTAGAAATGTTTTTTTTAATATTTTTGATATTCTAATTTTGTATTTATATATATATTTTTAATTTCATTATAATTTATTTATTTTTTATTTTATTTAAAACTACTAGTTCCATTTCATATATATTTATTTAAAATTAAATGAGTAATATTCATGCAAATTAGAATTTCACTAAAAATATATAATCAATTTTATATCAAGGTCAGTGTAATGCAAGACGAATGATTTACAATATTATTTTTGATAAGAGTATAATGCAAGACGAATGATTTACAATATTATTTTTGATAAGAGTATCGTTGATGGAGTGCATCAAATAATTAAAATAATAATTTAATCTTTTTGTAAATCATAAACTTATTCAACCAAATTAATTCACCAACTATATATTTATTGTAAATTATATATAAATTTATTAAACAATAAATATTGTCTTAACAGATTGCTCTTTAAACTTGAACAAACTTAACTTACTTCTTATTTTTACTTTAATTTAGCTATATTTAATCCAGGCAAAAAGACTAGCTACTATGTAGCATTTGTTTATATGTAGAATTGAATGTAAATTGGATATGTTCAATAGTAGGATATATTATTAAAACTGAAACTTTTACACATGGGTTTATGTTTAATTTTTTAATGAAATTTTAATTTAAAATATAGTTAGAGGTGTTATTATCAATTGAGGTTATTTTGGGTGAGAGGGATGGTTATTATTTTTCTCACCCAAATTCAAATTTTTGTTTTATATGTATAGCAAGCTAGAAGTGATATTATCAATTGAGGTTATTTTGGGTGGGTGAGATGGTTATTATCTTTCTCAAGTAAGTTCAAATTATTGTTAGTTTATATATATATATATATAGAGAGAGAGAGAGAGAGAGAGAGAGAGAGAGAGAGGTGTTATTATCAATTTAGGTTATTTTGGGTGAGTAGGATGGTTATTATCTTTCTCACCCAAGTTCAAATTATTGTTAGTGATATGATGAGCTATAATGCTTTGATAACTATTGTTGTAATGACTTTTATGACTATGAATTTTTGTTTATTGGTTTTGAACCTAAACTCTTAAGTGAATAAATTGGGCCGACCCTTGTACTATGAGAGAGGTTGATTTATTTACTCAGAAAAATAAAAATAAATGTTCTATTGATTAAAAGTGAAATTATAAAAAATATATAATTATTATGAAAACTTAAATTATTTAAAATAAATAAATAAATTATATATATGACTCAAAAATTTTCATTATGATTCAAAATTATGTATATAGTGAAATGTTAGTTTCAAATATCCTGTTTAATTTTAAATGTGTTCAAATCTTTAAAAGCGATTCCATGTCATTAGATTCTAAAAATTATAGGGAAAGTTGTTATAATATTAAATGAATCTTAAAGTATCTTATAAGCATCTATTGAATTAATTTGGTTGAGGTTAAACAACTTTCCTCATGCACACAAGGTTTCCACACTGAGGATTTGAACATAATCTGTTTGCATGGTAGTATTTCACCTCAATAACTTTACACTGAAGAGTTGAACATAATATGTTTTCATGGTAGTATTTCACCCCAACAACTACCTCGCACAAGGTTTCCACACTGAGGATTTGAACATAATCTGTTTGCATGGTAGTATTTCACCTCAACAACTCTACACTGAAGATTTGAACATAAAATCAACATGAAATATCTATTATATAAAACATATTATAAATCATAGTTAGTATTGACGAAAATAATATTTTGACTTAAAACTCTTCTCCTTACCAATATGTAGAGAAAAAATTGACTTCAATCTTAATAGATTAAAATATTTGTTATTTAAACTTTTCATACTTAATTATATTACATCTCTTTCTTTACTTATCAAATGTAACATTCAAAACTCAATAACATTTTTTTGAAAATTTTCAATTTCACTTCAGATTTTAATGTTTAAAAATAAATTTATATGCAAAAAATATTAATATTTAACGAATTTTATAACTCTAAAATATATTCTAAATAAATTTTTTTATTTGATTTTCCATTGATTTTCAATTAAAAAACCATGGAAGAATTTTTATTTTTTCCCAATAATTTTCAATTAAAAAAACCCTTGATAACCTCTATTTTTCCTTCATCTCACAATCTTAACCCTAGAACGTTTGTATAGGATTTTGTTAGGAGGTTAGATAGTTAAATAAGGAATTAATATTCGATGGAAAAAAGAGAGGTATTGGAAAATTACCGAACAATGAGAAAGAAGAAAATTATAAAAGTTCAATTGATTTTGGAGAGAATTTATTAAAAAAAAATTAATATTTTTATTATTAATATTCGTGTATTCGATTTTGGAGAGAATTTAATAAAAAAAAATTGATTTTGGAGAGAATTTATTAAAAAAAAATTAATATTTCTATTATTAATATTCGTGTATTCGATTTTGGAGAGAATTTATTAAAAAAAATTAATATTTCTATTATTAATATTCGTGTATTCGGAGTTTTTTTTAATATTCTATGAGATGTTTGGTTGTAATGATATTATTATATTTAATATAATGTTGTTACAATTTCATTATAGTAGGTGTATGTTTTTGCATGTTATAAAAGGTTATATTTTTAAATGGAAAAAAAAAATCAGTTTTGTATTTTAAAATATTTTATAATGTTAATTGAAATTTAGTATTTACTTATAAAAATATAAAATATAACAAAAATAAATATTTTATAAAATTAAAATAATTAAATAATTTTAAACAAAATGGTTTTGTCGACTTAATCATAACACTATTCATATAAACCTTTTTTTTGACAATTAAAAAAATATTAATTAAATAAACAAAAAATATAAAGATCACTTCCTATGCAATTAAAGTCATTATTATCCTTAGAAGTTCAAAGACATTTTAATTAAAATGCGAAGATAAGTATCTGTCACATTGAAAAAAGTGTCATGAAACCCTATATATATATATAGGGTTTTGCGGTTTTTATTTCTTCTATACGTAAAAAATAATTTTGTAAAAAATATATATAATTATATATTATAATGGTTTGAAAATATATTATTTTAATATGAGATGTTTCAAATATTTTGATTTAGTCCAATAATATAAAAATAAAAGTAAAATAAAATAAATTAATAATTATAATCCTTAATTAAAACATTTTGATTTAGTAAAATTATAAATAATAATAATAATTAATAATTAAACTTATTTATATGTATTTTAATTTTGAATTTATCACGTATTAAAATTAAATCTTTTTTTGCTTAAAAAAATTACATTTCAAATTTAATCTCTCAACATGTCATACATCTAGAAGTAAAATAAAATAAATAATTTATTCATAAACCATTATTTATATTTTTGTTTTTCTTTATATGATGATAATGATGATGATGGTTAACGTCCACTGAGACCCAACTTTACTCTATCACCTAAAGAAACAAACTATTTAGTTTGATTGAAGATTTTATTCTTATGTTCAAAATGCTTGGAGAGAAACCTCCCGAGTTCACTATAATTTTGACATCTTAAAAGGCTAGGAAGGTCAGTGTTGCAACAAAGATTATGAAACTGATCTAATGTGGTTGTACGTGCCGGGCTCTAAGAGGAAGTGATTTTCATCCTCGATGTTCATATGTTCATATTCTCATAAAGATGGCAGCTCCTTTCCATCCATGGGGTTTTAGGAACTGCCCAACGACCCGTTTCACTATGGAGCTCATAAAAGTTCGTTCTAATCTTGGCTATATTAATATGGAGCTCATAAGAGTGCGTTCTAATCTTGGCTATATTAATTTTCTTCTTTGCGCTAGTTAAAACAAAGAGATACTTTTGATATTCTAGGGTGGGGTTGATGACCTCCTTATAATATTTTAATTTTCTTTTAACTACTAAATCTTTCTCACACCACATATGTTTTGCAATGCAACATTCTAGTAGTTCTCCCAATGGTTTAATCAGACCCTGGTGTCTTTATACCAATCTCGTTTGAGCCTTAGGTGGTTTTTGCCGAAATTTAAAACTAACTTAGAAAATCTATAGTCTCTTATGTTATTACTGAGACCATAAAACAAAAAAAAATATATATATATATATATAAATTAAATGGTGTATAATTAATTTTCCTAAAGTTGGAATTCTAAATCAATATACTAAGAAAAGTAGAAAATAAATTGTTTAGGGAAGGTAATTTGCAGATGTAAGCAATGGAAAAAAAATTGGGGCTGGGGTTTCAGACTATTGAAAGATGCTGGCTCTGTCAATACCACAAGAATGTTGTTCCGGATGATGGACTGTGTAGCCTTGTGCTTGACTTTAAAACTTTGCAGGTGGCGTCTGCGGACACAACATTTGACTGTGCGTGCAATAGTTACGGACGACCATTAGCTAAGGTGGAACCTTTATGATTTGGATGTGGGTTTTTTTAATGGCTATGGATTCACCACAATTATCGCATGAGCTTCTTGTCCCTGGAACTTAGAAAGGCCATTTAGGTTTCAGGTGTCTAGCAGGAAAGTTAGAATCGTTATATTTCATATCTAGCATGAAAGTTAGAATCGTTATATATATATATATATATATATAAATAAAAGTGGATTGGTTCAATATTGAGTATTATTAAAATAGTTTTTATTTTTAATTTTTATTAATAGATATTATTTTTATTTTGTAAATTTAAATTTATTAATTTTAGAGAATCAGATTATATTGTGATATCCGTTATTTCAAATTACATCTTTTATAGATTTGGATTTAAAAATTATAGGTTTTTATATTTTACTTTTCCTTTTATGAATATTAATCTACCCACTTGAGCCATCCAGCACAACGAAGATTGATGGTGCTTTTTCAAATTGTAGAGAGAGCACTATTGCATCTGGTTCAATTGAACCCAAAATGTCTTTGATGGTACTTTTTCAAATTGTTGAGAGAGCACTATTGCATCTAGTTCAATTGAACCCAAAATGTCTTTTTTGCTATCAGAGTGACCAGATTCATGATTACGCTTTTTCCCACCGATAGTTGGAACAATTATGGAAAATGTTTTCTCGCTATCCTTTGCTGGGGAACATTCACTATTGAGGGTTGCGTCAATGTAGCTAGGGACTACCGATTGTCCTCAGAGGCTAAGGGGTTGGGAGCTTGTTATTGACTCTGAGAGTTGTTCATCTTTTGACCTGCAGGAATTTTAGACTCTACTGCTACCTTCAAATCTCTCTAGCCATTGTAGCTTCACTATGGTACCTTATTACAGAAAACCCCTTTAGAGGAGGGGCATGCGTTCTGGAGGTGGCTAGGATTTTGGCAAATTCTGCATCTGAAGGCAATATTTTTGTAATCCAATGGATGGATATACTCCTTTCCCTCCCACTTTAGGAAAATTTTGTTTGGTAAACCCTCGCTAAGGTACACTTCCACACATATATGGACATAACTTACAAAACCCTTTGCGAATCCATCATTATCCACTTAGATATAGCTACCAATAGAGTCACCAATGTCCTCTAGGATCTCTAGCATGATCCATTGAAGAGGCAAGTTTGGGAGCCTAACCCAAATTGGAACATGCATAGACTTCATAGTCATAGGATTAAAATTTAGGAACCATGGTTGAATTGAAAGACCTACCTGACCCTGAAACCAAGGCGCCAAATCAAAGACCTTCTTCCGATCCTCCAAATCTTTAAAGTAAACAACGAAGTAACCCTTCGAGAAAAGAGTAGATTTATGTTATGAGTCCAATTATGGTAAACTCATTCTCTGAGGGAGGATGATGAAGGCCAAAAGCCATTAAAACAACATATAATGATCTGACTTTAAAAATTTGCTGATTTTTTTCTTACTAATGCTCTCGTTCACCTCTAATTTTGGGATATTCAACAAATGTTCCACCACAAAAGTCAGGTAGAAAGTTCCATTGCAATACGAGGATTTGGGTCTAGCTTTAGGGCTTCTTTGAAGGACATGGAACCTTCTCGCAAACTTGCAACAAGGGAGATAGTCACGTCTTGTTTAATACCAAAGGCTTTTAAATCAATTTCCAACTTCATCATCCTCCCTTTGAAGAGGAGTTTAAATGCTCCCACAAGTATGCATGTACATTGTTGAATGTAGGCGACAACATAAGCTATCAAATGCTTTGCTTTTATCTTAAAACACATATAATATCCAGTCATGGATCTAACAAAGATGGAGAATGTTTGGAGATCCTCGACCCTCACACCCCTTGGCAGACTCTCTAGTTGGAGGTTTTCATCAAACATATTGCAACCCTAACCAAACCCCAAATTGACTCGTTTATTTGAAGATTCGAAAAACACTTTCTCCTTCCCATAATCAAAATATTTACACAACAATCCATCCATAAATGGTCTAAGAAGTAATTTGTTAATGACTGACAGAAGCAATATTCCAAAAACGTTGCACTTTATCCATACTCCGCAATAAGAATCCCTTCCACAAATTTTGACAAACATATTGCAAGAAACCATCATGCCTATACGCTTGATTAGTCTAGGTGCACTTGGAAGCACATATGACACTCTAGATTGAACCTCTTCAAGCCTCAGGCTCCCATTAAGACTAGAAGAGGACAACTAACCAGACATGTATCGAAAATTCCTCTAGTCGCATGGCAAGCTCCTCTGTCTAGTTTGCTAATCTCGGCATACTTTGCGATACCTAGGACATAGGCAATGGACAGTGGAGGAGAGAGAGCCTTCCTCCTCACTAGTAGTCAATTCTGTAGAATAGAATCAAAATATCCATTAAAACCTGTAACATAAACCCTACATATGGTGTTCCCCATGAGATGTAAAAATTCACACATGTTTTATTCACCTTTAAAACAAATCCCTTTTCTAGAGTAGAATCAAAATATTCGTTAAACTTGTAACATAAACCCTACATATGGTATTTGCCATAAGATATAAAAATTCACACATGATTCATTCACCTTAAAAACAAATCCTTAGCAAATTACAAAATAGATGTAATTTTCTATTAGATTTTATTAATAAAATTATATCTATATATAGATGTGGGATATTAATTAGAAGTGAAATTATAAAAAAATAATAATTGTGGTAAAAAGTTAAATGGTTTAAAATAAATCAATTTTATAATTAAATATATATATATATATATATATATATATATATATTTATATCATAAAGTTCATAAGAATTTCTATAAAATTATAAGCGTGAGTAGAATTTCATCCTAATTTAATATTGTGTGTATAGTGAAATAATGTTTTTTTTTTTTTTCCTAATTTAATATTGTGTGTATGGTGAAATAATGTTTTTTTTTTTTATTACACATTTTGTTTAATTTTAAATGTGTTTAACATTTAAGTAATTTTAGATGTCATTAAATTTTTATAAACAAAGGGAAGGTGAATTCAAAATATCTTATTAGTATTTATTTGAACTAATTTGGTCCATTAAACATGTGAGAAATCTGAGAAATCTCATTATTTATGAAAGGAAAGGTCAAACGTCCTCCCTCATACACAAGGGCTTGGTTTGAATATAGTTTGTTTGCATAGTAACACCTCATAGTTTGTTTGCATGGTAGAACTTCACCCAAACAATAATGTCATAGCGTTATAGATGCACCATCATCATCATCTTTCTAAGCAACGTGTGCAAGCTAATGATGGTGTTTTTGTCTCTAGCTTTAAGGTTTATTATCATTTCTCTAAAAGTTAGTATAATTCAACGATCATCTATTTCTATATATAAAATCGATATAGGATATTTGTTATGAACCTTGCACCATAAAAATGATGAGAAACTCATAATTATAATCTTTTTTTAAGGGAGAGACCTCCATTTACAATGAAATCCATATATAAAATGGATATAGGATATTTGTTATGAACTTTGCACCATAAAAATGATGAGAAACTCATAATTATAATTTTCTTTTAAGGGAGAGACCTCCGTTTACAATGAATACAACTTACAAGACAATATTTGATGATTCTAAGATTATGTCTCCTTGGTATATGTATATAGGAGACAAAGGATACAATTATAATAAAATAGTACCATGAGAGTTTCTAGTCTCCATAACAATATGATAATAGAAATGTAATCACTCAATATATAGGGTTTAATAAAGGGTTTTAGGGTTAACATTGGACTTATATGAGACTTAACAATGTCTATTATACAAAAAACTCTAAAAAAACCCTAGCTAGTATTAGTCAAAATAATTAGACATCAAGTACATGCCCCTTTTTAATATGAAACTTATCTCTTTGCCAAACTGTAACAAAAAATAATGTCAATTAAAATAGATTAAAATATTTGTTCTTTAAAGTTTTCATACTCAATTTGAGGAAATTTTATATTAAAAAATTAATTCACACAAAAATATTAAATAAGAATCGATCTTTGTTTTTAATAAATTTCATAGCTATAAAATTATTTTCTAAATAAATTTATTTATTTTATCATTTATAAAAAAAAATTCCCACCAAAAAAAATAAAATAAAATTATTACCCCTAATTTTCTGAAATAACAATCTTTCATAATCACCTCTAATTTTCTTTCCTCTCACAATCTTAGCCCAAGAACGTCTCTATAGGATTTTGTTAAAGGGGTTTCTTGAAAGGGGATTGTAGTCTCCTTTCAAGTTGTGTCTTGATAAAGAACAGGTTATAGCATGTTGAGGTAGGAGCCTCCTATGGATTATAACATGCAAAAAAAACTTATGGGATTTGGAGCTTTTGTGCATGTTGTAGCTTGCAGAAGAAATTAACGTAGTAGCCTTCTGTAGGTTGGAGCCTATAGAAAATCATATGTAATAAGGGAGTAGGATCTTGCCTTTTCATCACAACATTAATAAATTGTGGTTTTAAACCTTTATGATTTTCCACTTATATATGGTGTCCATAGGTGTTGTTGTTATGTATTTCTGTAATGTTTTGGTTTACATATTACTTGTTGGTCACATATTAAATATGTTGTTCACAGTGTGTTAAGTTTCTCATTTAATAGTTCAGTTAACCATTGTAATGAAAAGTAATTTATTTCTATGAATTTACTATATTGATTTACCCCACCTTCTTAGTTTAGTCTAGTTTCCACAATTGGTATCAAAACTAGTGCAAGTGTTAGGTAAAATTGACTCAAGGTTTGAGTCAAGGTTGACCTGGTTAAATAGTAGTGGTTTTGATCACATGGTATAGTGTACCCATGGTATTATGGACCATGGTATTTCATGTAATGGAGCCTATGTGATGGAGGTGAGTGTTGAAGGCTCATTTGGCCAGATTGGCTAGAGTTTTGGCCAATGATAATGAGATCTCATTGGGTTGGGTTTTTCCCTGGATTTGGGGTTTTCCTAGATAAATATTATGTGTATAATATTTATGTGTATTGTTGCTGGTTATTTTATTATTCCTCTATGTAAATGTCGGTAATCTTAGTAATAATTTATCTCTCTGCCATATATTTCTTAACAACTGGTATCAGAGCTAAGTTGACTTCAGAAAGAGGTTTTTTTTGCCAAGGATTTGTATTGGCCTAGTAGATAGAGAGATAATTAAGTTTTTCTTGCAGATTTGGATCAAAAGCCATAGATTGTGAAGCAAAGTTGCAGAGGGTCATGAGAGATTCAGTGGATGAGGAGGATATGTGCACGTGGATTAATTACTTGGTGAACCATGTACCTGAAAAGAACGCCTAGATAACTAGAGATTACAACGGTTGGTGACCCATGTAATTCGGTAGATGGGTTCTTTTTATATGGACATCGATGTCATATGTACAAATAAAACAACAAGGTTAAACAAAAATATAAATTATTATAATGGAGTGAAATTTTTAATTTGCATGTAAATGGGAACACTGTTGTAAGACGTGGTAAGGTAATTACTGGTAAATTATGGGTTAGACCTAGGTAATAGGGGGATGTCGGGTTAACAAATCCCGGGTAAAAAATTCGAAGGGGTTAAGAGCTAGAGTGAGTGGGATTGTCTCACTTAGCAGGTTGGATGGATTTAACCCAAGTCAAATTTAAGGGAGAAATTATTAGGTAAAATTGACTAGGGGTTTGAGTCAAGGTTGACCTAGTTAAATAGTAGTAGTTTTGGGTACATGGTATAGTGTACCCATTGTATTATGGATCGTAGTATTGCATGTAATGGATCCTATAAAACGCTGGGAATACTTCATTTTAATGTAGGCCTGGAGGTGAGTGTTGAAGGCTCACTTGACCGAATTGGGTTTTGGCCAATGCTAATGAGATCTTATTGGGTTGGGTTTTACTAGATTTGGGGTTTTTCTGGATAAATATTATGTATAAAATATTTATGTGCATTGTTGTTGGTTATTTTATTATTCATCTCTATAAGTCTTGGTAAATCTTAGTAATAATTTATCTCTTTGCGGTAAATTTCTTAACAGTAAGCCTAGCAGTTGGAAGGTAGATTTGGTTGAGTCATGGACTATCAAAGTTTACATGTGCTTAGTACAACAAACTTTTATGAATGGAGAGAGGTAAAATAAGAATTGATAGCTTATGGACTTAGTGTATGGAATCTTGTATGTGATGAATATAGTAAAGATGGCCCCCTCTCTACTCAAGAAAAAAAGTGAAATGCTCAGGCAAAATGTGCAATGTATAACAATATTCATAATATGGATGTTGAGATAGTTATAGAACTTAAACATGCAAAATAAATATGGGAAGGTTACATCTCTAGAAAATGACAAGAAAATGAGGAAGAAGAAAAAATCATGCCAAAAAGAAACCATCCAGTCAAATAAGAGATCTGAATGAACCGTATTTCCATGAAGAAAAGGTATTTGAATAAAAAACCAATCTTGACGCAACCTTGGTTGAAGTGAATGAGAACAAAGACCAAAAGAATTTGTTGTAGATATGTGATGAAAGAGAGCATGAGCACAAGGAGGAAATTATTATCCCGAGGACACAGATTGAAGAAGCAAGATGAATGGAAGGGGTGATTAGCATATGAATAGAAGAGGTGATTAGCATTTGATTGAAGGAGAGAGACCTAAAATGTGAAAGATTAGAACCTGAGATTGGTTCAGTAAAAAATGAACTAGATGAAAATAATAGATTGTGTAAAAAGCTAGAAAAGGAGGTTGTTTACATGAAGAACTCAAAAAAGTGCAGTAACTCTAAATCAACTATTAAAGAGAATACAACAACATCAAAAATAAAAAGCTAGAAAAGGAGGTTGTTTACATGAAGAACTCAAAAAAGTGCAGTAACTCTAAATCAACTATTAAAGAGAATACAACAACATCAAAAATACCTGTAGTAGAAGGGACAAGCAACGTGATTATGAAGGAAACAAACAAGGGCAAGCAACATAATTAAAATGAAAAGAATGAGTTGAAAAAAAATACTCTTTGCAAGAAAGTGCGATGGATTTGGACATAAAGTTATTGAATGTAAAATTAACGAAAATAAAATAAAATTTATGCAAGAAGATATAAACAATTTCTGTCGTTTCTTGTCCATATAAAGCGTTATTTATGTTGGCCACAAAGCCACATATTGCAAGATTTAAAATACTCTAAAGAACTCTAAACAGATGATGGAAGCAAATCAAAATAGTCCATACAATGAGTCAAGAAGAAAAGCAGACAAAAAAAGGCAACCCACTAAAGTGTGGAAGAGGAAGAAAAAGGAGTAGCATGTGTCAACGTGGCCTCAGGTGGAGTTTCTCATGAAAGTAATTAAGAATTTTGTTAATAATAGTGTTAGAGAAGAAATATATCAAGGGGAGAGCATCTAAATAGTTACTTGATAATATAATACATATGTTGGAATGTTTTCACAATAAAACTTTAACAAAAATAATAAAAAAGTAACAATAACGATTTATGTTATTCATGAACATGATACAATAAGGAGTATTACATATTGCATATGTTCATTGAGTTGATAGTATTGTATAGCTTATGCAAGTCAAGCCAAGAATGACTCGACTCTATTTTGACCATTCTCTTCTAATACTCTTAAGAATGCAATCAACTAAATGACTCACAAGACACAGGTTCATTATCGTATGGCAGTAACATACACAAAATGTCTTCAATATATGTGATCATTTGGGCTTGAAACAATGAGAAATGGGAGCCTTCAGACTGTGACGATATCCCCATATACCTACCACATCTCAACCTAAGATCAAAGGTGTCACCTCAAACTACAATGAATTCCTGTAGCAGCTTATTTCGAGAACAAGGAGAGGTTTGGTTGGACAAAAGATAGATGACTAGAAAAGGTGCAAGAACAGAATGTAAGGTAAACCTATAATATTTCCTCTTCCTGTGAGAGTAAGGTCATTGGTTGGGTTAATGGAACAAGAGACATGAAGCCCTTAAAATTGCAGCCACGAGCTCTAATGGATAAATCTTGAATCTAGTAATAAGGGTCTGAAGGTCAAAATTTTGATAAAAAGGACGAGGAAGAGGATGTTGATACAATTGAGAAAGGCATCCAGAATAGTTACAAAGTGAAAACCTTCTATGTATTACAATTGGAGCATACTTTCATGAAGAATTTGAAGCGTAATGACTATGTGGTAAGATGGACATATGCATGATACTAGATGACAAAGTAGCTAGAAGGTTCAATATGAGTATTAATCCATAGATGACAATGAAAAGCTACTTAGACCATCTGGAACGAGTTGGTATGACTCAACGAGCTCATGAAGTAATTAATTCTTCCATGTAATATAATACCAATGAATATAATGCGTTATTACCAATGAATTATGAGTTGTTGCAGGTGAATTATATAATCAATGTGATTGTTGGATTATGTTCTTCTATATGGTGCTAGTTATATTCCTTAATATACGTTGTTGGTTATACGGTGATATATATATATCTGTGATTATTTGTTGTTGGTTAATATACATTGCTGGTTATATATGGTGCTAGTTATACGTTGCATTAATATATGGTGTTGTTTATATTCCTTTCCAATCTCAATCAAAGTTTATTTAGCGGCTTCCAAATTCTAAGATATTATTCTTATCATATTTGACGTGTAAGATTGGGGTAAATAAGGATTTTCATATACATGTGAAGCAAATTTTTGAGAGCGAACATCTGGAATCCTTCTCTCCTTCGCTACAACTTTGTTGTGTGTACTGGTGATTTAAATAAATCAGTCAAGAACATCGATGCTGTGATGAAGATCCATTTAATGTTAGTTGCTCCTTCAAATTTTTACCAGAAAGATGATTAATATGGTGCCACCTGATATATATATTATATAGCAAATATTTGTAACGTATAAGTGAAGACTCAAACGAGAAGAAGGGGTAAATTCTTGATTAACCAACAATTTTATTTTGTGACTCAACACAAACACCTTCCTTTAGCTTAAGTCGGTGTGCTCTTAAATCAAATCATTGGAGTTGCTTCTGCATTTTTTTCCCCTGGTGAAATCCAACTACAAATTTGGAAGACGGATTTCTTCATGTTGAGTAGCCAACAACAAGAAATATCGTTAAACTTTCTTTGCCCTGCATGGAACCAAAAATGTGAGCAAAACGTGGAATTGACGTAAAATAGAGTTTTATGCCCTAATTAATAGTTGCGCTGCATTCGATAGGTGTGCCAAGATACTGTTTTTAGTCTTCAATTTTTCATAATGGTTTCTTTATCTATGGTAAGAGTCCTATTTTTCGTATTATGTTTGAGATCAAAATACTCAACATTGCTTTAGAAGTGAATTTGGATTTAACTACAACATAGAGACACAATTTGAACCAACTTAATGAATTGGATGAAATGTGCTTGATTTCCATATAATGAACCATTATTATCCAACAACAACGCTTTAAGTGGCATGACAAGCTTATCAAGAAGAAGGTGTCAGAAAGGTGAAGTGGCACTACTATGTGACTCCAGGTTTAAGACTTCAAAGGGAAGCTTCACACCAGGTGGCTAGGTCCTTATAAAGTAGACATAGTCTTCGACAATGGGACTATTAAATTGACAACCATTGACAAATCACAATCTTCTTTGCTTGCCAATGGACAACATCTTCGGCTCTATCACAAACCACTTTCTAAGGATTCATTCTCTCATATTGTCTCAAATTTAGATCTTGAGATTGTTGGGACATGGAGACAGCTTCACACATTGCCAACTTCTTAGTTTTAATAATATATATTTTGGTTTTTAATATATATATATATATATATATATATATATATATATATGAAAACCTTGTTGGGGCATGGTTTGAAATATATCAATTGAAACTAGCTTGTTGGTGGTTTATACCACTTTCTTTTGCATTTATATTATTTTTCCTAATAGTAACAACTTTCACATGCATATTTTTATATGTTGCTCTAGTTGTGGTACGTCAATTGTTGATACATTGACGTTATCATTTTTGTATGTTGTTACTAAATCCTACTACTATTATAACCACACAACTAAACCTTGAAATTTTCACCAAAGGGGCCCACTGATGCTTCTTTCCACGAACTTTACCAGTACTAAACTCTTTTCCAAGTCAACATCACGTTGTACCGACTATTAGGTCACATCATATGATAAGTGTCTAAAATGTACATCTTTTTCACTTTCTTGCATCACTATGATATGAGTGACATGACCTACCTGCCACCTAATTCAAGTTAGGTAGGGTTTACATCATATTATTGTATGATACATCATGTGCCACGACACCAATACCATAGGGTACTTCATGAATTCGCATGCCACATATCAATTCTCAAAATTTGCATCATTATGCCGGATACCACCATTTATTTCCTTTCTATCGTTGTTACTCTAACCCAATCTCTCACGATCCTTATGTATATCCTTGAATTTCTTCCCATTTATAACAACCCATCATTACCAACTTTGCCAATTTTTGGAGACTTAACAATATTCTCCCTAACTAGAAAGGCATACCACATCTATTGTAACTGTAACAATGTCTGCAACTACATAGAACCATGTGAGGAGTTGTTGTGCATCACAAAACAAACTCAACTGACTTACTGCATAATTACCAAAGAGTTTACATTAATTTTCAAAATCTTAGGTGACTAGCATAATTTTAGAAGTTGAAGGGATTTAACAAATCCATTTCTCTCAAATTCACACAAACTTTGATAGATTAGAGTTCGAATGTAAAAGGAATAGAAATTACAGTTATAGAAGAAGTAATTTTTTGAGTAACAAGTTTACCTTGGATAGGATTAAGTTGGTTCAGAGGGAAAACATATGTTCCAATAGCAAAGGCTATTTTTCTAAGAAAGGGTGAACAAATAAAGAATAAGGACAAAGTTATAGAAAGAGCTTTACTGCCACACCCATGGGAGGATGTAGCATACCTTGAGCAAAAATATATTACTTTTGAAGGCTAAGTTTGGATAGTTTTCAACTATCATTTCATGTTTTTGGCCCATACCCATCATGGGAAATTGATCAAGATGCAGGCTTACTTCTTATTGGAATCATTGATGCATATGGCCAATGCTTTTCGCTGGGAAAGGTACCCATAAACCTACATAAAAAAATATGGGTTGATTAAGCTTGTCATTATTGATGCATTTGAGAAACAAGGAAGAAAATGATAGGATTGGTTGCCTCTGTCGCAGGTTCAGCTTGAAGAGTTGGAAGAGAAGAATCATAGGAGTAAAATAGAAAAAGAAACGAAGGAACAATGCAAGGATGTTGGAATGGAAGACACAAGACTGAGCAGAGGGGATAGTACTTACATGGAAGGTTATTTTTCCAAAGGCTCTCATGCTGACACTCTTGTTGAGGGCCTTCATGTTGATGCTCTAGTTAATATAACTGGTGGACAATCGGGAAGCTCAAAATTTGAAGTTGTTATTAAAGAAGAGAAACCCCTAAGGACAAGAATCAAGAAAAAATTGTTGAAGAAGCTTATAGGTGATATATTTCCAGAGGAAGGGTCAAGTCTTATATGGTAACATCACTAGCCCAATTATCCAAAATGTTGGTCGATATTGAGAAGCTAAAGGAGAAGACCACCGTAGAGAATGAGAAAGATCTTAAACAGGAAAAGGTTAACAATCCTCCTAAATTGATCCTTTGTCTCAACAAGTTGCTAGTTTAAAGGAAGAAAATGCTAAATTAAGATAAAAACTTGCAATTTTAAGAGATTAAAATCAGAGTGAAGAACCCTCAGGACTAGAGACCCTCGACAAGGCTGTTAAAATGATGGGTGAATCATGCTCCCCATCTAAAATCAAAAAGACTGAAAAATTGTTGTGTGAAGTTTTTAGGGAGACTTTTAATGAGGCTGAGTATGCACGGGATGATATACATGTCAGAGTTTGTCTCTATTGGAGTACAAATAGAACCTAAAGGGGAAGACATGGGAATTCTGGAAAATGATGTTAAAAATTATATACTACAGAGCAATGGAATACACAAAATATTGCAGAAAAAAACAAGTGAGACACAAATATACGTGGTTCACCCAATTTGGGCTATGTCCAAGGAGAAGCAACCAGTCCTTATTTTATATTATCCAGTAAAATGAAGAGATACAACCTACAACAGATATGTTGTAATTTCCTCTTCGCTCTCACACAATCTCCTCTCTCTTTTTCTCTTAGAATAATAATACATAGTCGCAATACAATTCCCTCATATAAACTGAGGGTTTCCTTCTAAGGGAAAAAACCTTAAACTACTTCTACCATCATAACATCCACTTAATGAATGACCCAAATTGACTATGAAATTACAATATTTTACAAGGCAAAATTTCATCTATTTTTAGCTTTGGGGGGCCTCATAAAATCATCATTGCCCCCCCTTGGACCCCCATGACGACGACTAAACGAGCGGTGTTTCTGCCCCATTAGGAACTGGGGTCCAACGTGGTGATACCTATGAATAAATAAGATAATCAGGCTCCACACCCAACAATCTCCCACTTGGAGACTGATTGTTGCAACTCCATTGTTGCTTCATTTGTTGGAAAAGGCTACACTATGGACTTGGTTATTTCTCATCATCATCATCATCTTAGTTTCTCATTGGTTACATCTTTTGTTATCATATCTACAAGATTCTGGCAAGTGTGTATCTTTTCCAACTTCAACTGCCCATCTTCCAACACTGACCGTATGAAATGGTACTTGAGATGTATATGTTTAGTATTTGAATGAAAAGTTGAGTTCTTTGCAAGATGAATGACACTCTGGTTGTCAATGTATAACCTGCCCATCTCCTGCTTCTTACCCAATTCATCTATAAACCTTTGCAACCAAACAAATTCTTTACTAGCCTCTGTAGCAACAACATACTCTGCTTCCATCGTTGAAAGTGCAACAACACTTTTCATTTTTGAAACCCAACTGACAGTTGTTCCACCTATAATAAACACATATCCTATGGTGCTCCTCTTGTTATGCCTATCACCTGCCATATTTTCATCAACATATCCCTACAGAGTAATGTTTGAACCACCAAAGCATAATGCTTGATTTGTGGTACGTATCAAATACCCGAGAATCCATTTCAATTCCATCCAATGTTCTTTTCCTAGATTGTTCATGTATCTACTTACAACTCCCACTGTATATGTAATATCAAGTTTTTTGTAGACCATTGCATACATTAAGCTTCCAACTTATGATGCATATGGAACTGTAGACATATATTGCATCTCTTCCTGAGTCTTGGGACACATCTCCTTAGTGAGTTTGAAATGGATAGCCAAAGGTGTAGTAACTGGGTTTTCATTCTGTATATTAAATCTTTCCAACACCTTTTTTATGTACTCACTATGAGACAATGTTATTACTTTGGGATTTTTCCTGTCTCTAGTTATTCTCATACCAAGGATTTGTTTTGTAGCACCCAAATTCTTCATTGCAAAGAAATTTTCCAATTTTCCTTTGACAAAATTTATTTCTTGCATGTTAGACCCTGCAACAAGCATGCCATATACATACAATAACAATATCATAAAGCTTCCATCATTTTTCCTTTTGAGATAAACCAATGATCATACATACACCTACCAAATTTTAGATACCACTGCCTTAGAGCCTGTTTTAGGCCATACAAGCTCTTTGTCAACCTGCACACTAGTTTCTCCTTACCTTTGAACTCATACCCTTGTGGTTGTTGCATATAGATCTCTTCCTCCAAATCCCCGTTAAGAAAAGTTGTCTTTACATCTAACTGCTCAAAATGTAAATATTCAGTTGCTACTATACTTAAAATAGTTATGATTGAATTCATTTTAACAACAAGAGAAAATATTTCATCAAATTCTATACCTTTTTCTGGGCAAACCCCTTCACCACAAGTCTAGATTTATAATCTTCTTCCTTCAACCTATAAATCCATTTATTCTCCAATGTTGTTTTACCTACAGGCAACCTGAATAAGTCCCAAGTATGGTTATGTACCAATGAATCCATCTCTTCTTTCATGGCTAGCTCCCACTTCTTCTTGGTTACTACCTAGATTTCTTCTTCATAACATCTTGGTTCACCAGAAATAGTCAACAATACATAATATAATGAAGGAGAGTATCATTCAGGGGGTCTACTTATCCTGGTAGATCTTCTGACACCACTTTCAAGTGTTTGAGGTGTATGTTGTTGTTTTGGTAGCTATTTTTGTTGTGGTTGTTGATCATTATGATTTTTAGGCACCTTTATTTTTTTGTGATCTCATCAAGCACGACGTATTCCCTATTTTATTTTTCATGTTTCTTTTCCTACATCTGATCCTTATACAAAACCTTTTAATTGAATATGACATCTCTGCTCCTAATGATTTTGTGATTTTCATAATCATATAAGCTATGAAGCCGGATTCGTCCTATAGGCCCCATGAATCCCAAATCCATCGTGTTCGACACAATTCTCTCGAGATTCGTTTCCAAAAACCATGACACGTCGTGTCCTATTTTGACACGTCGAATCCGACTGCGTGTCACGATTTTGGCAGCGTGTCATGTTTTCCAGGACTCGTTAGGCGGCAAAAGTGACCTGTGCGGGTATGAAAATGCCGCATTTGGTCATTACAGCCACACATATTTTCATTTGGCAAGCGTTTTGGCAGCTTAATGATCAAGTCTAAGCCCTAGTATTGATATGCTATTCATGGTAATGTTAAATTCTTAAAGTAAAAGTGACATTCTCCTTAATCTTCATTTTCATCCTTTTACTTAAATTTTTAACATTACCATGAAATGACTCAGGATGTTTGAGAGTGGTTTCGGCCTCATTGGATTTCATATGGAGAAAGTAGAATTTTAGATTTTATTCAAAATCCAGCAGACTTATCAGTTTTTCAGGATTTTAGGATTGGGGGATTGTAATGTTTCCATTGAATTTTGTCATGTATTAGGGTATGGAACTCGTATTTAATCAAGAGCACCAATCCCTCTATGTACCTTGATGTTAGTGACATTGGTTGTCGAACTCTTGTATCATGACCCTCCTAAAAATGTACGCATCACTCAAACAAAATCTTGACTTGACAAGTTATGCTTGTTCTATCTTATGTTAATGCTTAAAGGGTGATATTAATGACAAAGATTCCTATACATATACATAGGTAATGACAAAGATACCTCTGGATATTAATGCTTAGAGGGTGATATTAATGACAAAGACCCTGATTTTCCAACAAGACTAAAAATTTAGACATTTCTCGTGGTGGCAAGAGGGCCAAGCATAAGAAATAGATAATAGATTGACATGTATTTGAATTTTGTATGTACTATGCATGCTAATAGCTATAGATGAAGATCTATATTTGAAATCAATAAATTTGTATCATTAATTAAAATTTGTGTAAAAAATATCTAATTTTTAATATATATATATATATATATATATATATAAAATAATATATAACGAATCCTACGTGTCCTATTCCGGGGGCTCAACGTGTCCGAATCCGACACCACGAATCCCGAATCCCCGTGTCAGGTGACTTAGCATATAAGAGATAACCAAAATGATTAACACCATATCCAATAAAGGTACATTTCTTTGATTTTTCCTCAAGCTTTGTTCTATTTTCTTTATTAAAGTGGACAAAGGCTTCACAACCTAAAGTCTTTAAAAATGGGTAGTTTACATTTTTACCTATCCATACCTCTTCTGGAATACCACCATCCAAAGAACTTGAAGACCCTTTGTTTATTAAATAAACAAAAATATCTACAACATCTACCCAAAATTGTAAAGGCAATCTTGCATGCAATCTCATGCACCTTTCACACTCCATGATTGTCCTTTTCATCCTTTCTAACACACCATTTTCCTATGGTGATCCTAGAACTGTCTTCTCTCTGCGAATTCCATGCTCTGAACAATACTTATCAAACTCTTTGTTGCAATATTATCCTCCATTGTTTAATCTAAGACACTTCAACTTCTTTCATGTCTCATTCTTAGCCAAATATTTCCATTTCTTGAAAGTATCAAATACATTAGATTTATTCTGAATACAATAAATCCAATTTTTCCTAGTTTCATCATCAATAAAAGTAACATAATAGCGAGAGACATTGAGAGATGATACCTGAGAAGGTCCCCATACATCTGTATGCACAAGCACTAATTTTTCACTTTTCTTTTCTTTCCCAACTCTAAGAAATCTGACTCTCTTCTATTTTCCATAAACACAATTCTCATAGAAATCCAAATCAACATGCTTCAAACCTAGCAAAAATTTCTTGAGTGAAGAATCTGCATCCCCTTCTCCCTCATGTACATGAGCCTATGATGCCACAATGTTGTATTTTCTCTCATGGAGGTTAAAGCATTAACATAATTAGAAATACCATTGCATAAATACAATGTACCAACCTTTTCTCCTTTTTCTATTACCAAGGCTCCTTTAGTGACCTTCTCGGTTTTATTTGTAAAAGTAGTCACACAAACTTCACCACCTAACTGCCCCATTGAAATTATATTTTTATTTAGATATGGAACATGTATTACCTCCTTTAATAGCCACTAGTTTATATTCTATTGTTTTATAAAAACCTTACCAATTCCAATGATTTTATAGGGTTTATCATCACTTAGACAAACTTGTCCAAAATATCCTTGAACATAATCATGAAAATGTTTCCTATCAGGTGTCGCATGGAATGAGGCCCCTAAATCTACCACCGAAGAATCAATAATATTTTCTAATGAAAGAATCAAAGCATCTTGCAACACATCCTATCATATTCGCTTCATGATTGTTTTTTATTGTGCGTCTCATTTTCCCTTCTGAGACTTACAGTCTTTCTTCATGTTTTCTTTCTCCCTAAATTTCTAGCACACTATCCCCGATCTAGACTTGGATATGCCTTTCCTTGACTTACTAAGATATCTCGGGCTCTTTCTTCTTTCTATTTTTCTTCCCCTAGTCTCTGCATCCAATCATTACTTGATGTCTCACCAAAGCTTTTTTTCGCATTTCCTCGCTAAAGATGGCACCGTCAACATCATCAAATTTTAAAGCTGTAATATCCCTAACCTAGAATATTCCTCAAACCCCAGCAAAAACTCTAACCAAATATGTGCAAATGATATAATAACCCAAAAGTGATAAAATAACAATGGAACAACATATAATAATGTAAATTGGGAATATAAGCAGATACACAAGAAATGCAGCGAGAAATGCTAATCCATTTTATTATACTGAGCAATAAATGAGTACAAGAGGTGATTAGACAGATGGCACCTCGACTTGCGCAAGGCAAGTGAAGAAATACTCTCAGAATGACAAGAATGGCCTCTCTGCGTGGACGCTGTTGTTGTGCTGCTATAAATCAAATTATGATTTGGGGCTACTCCCCTCCTCAGAAAAATCTGAAACTCTGGATTTGGGCTCTACTCAAGAAACCCAGAAAAACCCAGAAAGATTTCCTGGAATGGCCTCACACTAATCTACGCCCCAACTGCTGGAAAACTGTCATGCTATTGCTACTACTAGAAATCGAATGAGGATTTTGGGCTGCTCCCATCCTCATAAAAGGCTAAAACTTTGGAATCGGACTCTACTCAAAAAACCCAGAAAAACCCAGAAAGCTTTTCTGAAATGCTTGATCCCCGAAAATCACCCCTTTGGAGTTTTATGCAGTTCCTTGAAGACGCTGATGAAACTGCTGTTGAAATGCTGATGAAACTGCTTCTGAAATGCTGATGAATCTACTGCTAGAATGCCAATGGAAATACCTTGCCCGAGCAGACCCTCGAAGTCCCCCAGGGCTTAGGGTGAGATCTCCGAACGGAGACACTCAATGCACTAAATAGTGCTGCAGACTAGCTAAACAGCCAGCGTGCTCTAAGTCGAAATAACTATCACAAATGCTCATAACCAAAATGATCAAAATGAGGGGGCTCCTCTCTCCTTTATAGCCTTTTCCTCTCTCAATCCCAAGGTTCACCTCCTCTTGCGTGATTCCTCTCTTGCCACGTGTTTCTGCCCTCCATGTGTCTGCGTGGGCCCCATTTTTGCGTCCCCCTTTGACCCCCTTGGTTCCCCCTTAAGTCACAACTTTGTGCTACCTAGGAAGTGACTTTTTATTAAAAGTGAGTTATGTCCCTTGTCCTCACTTTTTTTATTTACAAATAATTATAGAAGCAAATAATTGAACAAAATCGAATATTCCAATTAGCCATAGCTAATTAGGAATATTACAGTCTCCCCTGGAAAAATGTTGCTTGTCCTCAAGCAATTGAAGTGATGGATGATGTAAGATCCCCTCACTCTCCCAAGTGGCATCCTCATCTGGAAAATTCTTCCACCTCACCAAGAATTCTCGGACCATCCTACTCCGCAACCGCCTCTCCCTAGTGTCAATGATAGCCTCCGACTGCAATACCAAATGCCCCTCATCATCCATGGGTGGTAGCTCATCTGTCACTGTCACCTGCTGCCCCAATGCCTTTTTCAGGCATGATACATGAAAAATGTTATGAATCTTGCTGCCTTGGGGCAGCTCCAACTCATGTGCAACCTGTCTAATCCTGTGTATCACCTTGTATGGCCCATAAAAGCGAGGCTTGAGATTCTTAGCCCCCTTCTGCTTCAGTGACGACTGTCGGTATGGCTATAATCATAGGTAGACCATGTCCCCTACCGTGAACTGTCTCTCCACCCGACCCCTGTCAGCATACAACTTCTGTTGGTTTTGTGCTGTAGCCATGTTATCCTTGAGAGCTCGGAGAATATCCTAACTCTCTTGGATCCATATCTTGGCTCTGGGAGCCTTGCTATCACCAAACATCACGTCAGCAAAAGATAAAGGATGATACCCATATAAAGCATAGAATGGTGACATACCAATGGACATGTGATGTGAACTATTGTAGCAATACTCCCCTAGATGCAGCCACCTCAACCATGCTCGCTGCTGGCCACTGACATAGTTATGCAAGTAGCCCTCTAGCCACTTGTTAACTATCTTTGTCTGCCCATCCGTATGTGGGTGATAACTAGTACTCGGTGTCAACTCCGTCCCCACCAACCGGAAAAGCTCCTGCCAAAACCCGCCCATGAAATGGTTGTCCCTATCACTGACGATGGTCTTAGGAAGACCATGTAGCCTGAAGATCTCTCTAAAGAACAGCTCGACCACCTGTGTTGTTGTATAGTGTGCGGATATGGCAAAAAAGTGTGTGTACTTTGTCAGTCGGTCGACGACAAAGATGCAATCCTTGCCCTGTACCATGGGCAACCCTGTGATGAAGTCCATCGAAATACTCTCCCATTTCCCCTCCGGAATGGGAAGAGGCTGCAATAATCCCGCGGGATGGCTCATCTCTCCCTTGTTCCTCTAACAAACATCGCACTCCCGGATATGCCGAAGTACATCCTCCTTGAGGCCCTTCCATGAGAACCTCTCCCTAATGGTCCTGTAGGTTTTGGTAAACCCCTGATGTCCTGCCAACGGTGAATCATGTGATTCTTGGAGTATCTTCTTCTTGAGCTGAGACCCTCAGTCAAGAAGATCCGGTCCCTATAATAGATGATCTCATCGACCACCCTATACCTGTCATCTGCCAACTGCCCATCCAGAACCTCACATGCAAACCTGTCTTTGGAGTACTCTACTAAGAGTCGAGCCCTCCAGTATATATCCAAGCTCATAAGAGACAACGTGGATGGTCTATGTGAAAGGGCATCTGCTACCACGTTGTTCTTACCCTTGACATACTCAATGTCAAAGTCATATGCTTGGATCTTGCTGATCCACTTCTGCTGCCTCTCCTGTAGCTGCTTCTACTCCAAAAATAACTTGAGGCTGTTGTGATCAGTCCTCTCCCTGAACCTGTTACCCACTAGATATTGTCGGTACTTAGCCAATGCATGCATGATGGCCAGAATCTCCTGGATAGCCCGCTCAATCTCATCCCGATAGGCCTTGGGGTGCCTATAGGGGGTGGTAATCACGGCCTGTATGCCCTGCTCAAGCTCGATGGTGTGCTCAAACCCCCAATCCGGTGGCTTTCCTAGTGGAATCTCCCCAAACACTATGGCATATCAATCAAGGATAGACTGTATCTCTAGATGTACCATCTGCCCTGTAGTCCCTACCTCTGATGCACGCAGCTCCACTACCCACTCTATGTTTCCCTTTCGGAAGACTGCCTCCATCCGATGAGCCGAAACAGTTTGAGGCGGATATGTGTGTTGTCCCTGTATCTTCTCATGCCTCCTTGTCTTCTTATCATCCCACTCCATCTCCAGGGTCTTCCAATCTGTCGTGACCTTTCCTAGAGCGATAAGCCACTGAACACCTAGTATCATGTTGGTGTCTGGAATATCGACCATGAAAAAGTGGTCATTCAATATGTAGGTGCCCATCGTCACTGAAAGCTCTGGAACATAACGAGCACACATCATGGTCTGATCTCCTGGGACCAAGACTGAAAACCCATCGAAGCTCTCTGTCTGAATACCTCTCCGCTCAACCATCTGTGCATTGATGAATTTGTGGGTCGCCCCACTGTCAACCAGAACTGATACTCGTTGGCCACGTACTGTCCCTCATACGTACTGTCCCTCATACGCATAGCATCAGATACTTGGGAACTCCTTGCAACGCTGCAAGGGCCCCTCCGGTAGGTGCAAAAGATGCACCACCTACTGCTAGTGGTGGAGGTGGCAAAAGTCCCTGTATGGCATGGCTATCTCCTGCATCCACATCATCCTCATCATCCTCTTCTCCACTGCTCTCAGAGAAGACCTTGATAAAATGTGCTTTGCCAGCAGAACATCTATGTCCAGGTGCCCACGGCTCTTGACATGTGAAGCACAACCGCTTCTTCTTTAGCTCCCTCCTTGCATCATCGTCAAGTTGTACTCGTCCCGGATTCCCCTTTGGAGGTGGAATCCTCACATCCTTCCCCTTAGACTGGAAAGTCTGTCTCTGGGGGTAAGGTGTCCGGGTCCTGGGTAAGACATCCTGTAAGTCCCGGGTCCTACTGATAGCGTCCTAGAGTGTGGCTGGTTTAGTGGATCAGACTAAACCCCGAAGTGGCTCTGCTAACCCCTCAATAGACATATAGACCCTCCATGCCGTGGATAGGTCTAGCACCATCACAGAGACCCTCAAGAAATCTACAATGTAGGTCTCTGGGCTCCATGTCTGTTTGAGTCTTGTTAGCTCAACAAAATGCTGCTCTGGATCCCTCCGATCAAATTGCTCCATCAGTCTCCTGGTAAACTCGGCATATGTCGTCATTGTGGAGTGCCCCAGTGTAACCATCCCATGAAACCACCAATCCTGGGCCTCACCATCCAAATGTAATGTTGCCACCTTGATGGCCTCTGCCTCTGACATCTGGTTAAGCTGGAAATAAATGTCTAGCTTCTCCACCCAAGACTTTGTCGAACTATTTGATGAGCCATCAAACGTAGGCAAGTGGAATCTGCTCGCTGCACGGTGGGTGTCGCCATCATGGTAATGTCGGTACCCTCTGTGATGATCGTGGGATCTGCTATCCCACTGGAGCTGAACAAAATCTCTGAATGAGAGAGCTTCCCTAAACTCCTACCCATAGGCTTGGTACTCTGCAAAGTAATCGCCCATATGCCCAGGCTCTGCCTCCTGCTGGGCTATGGCCCCCGTGTCTGCTCCTAAGAAAGTGGGCATGGTAGAGCGTGTAGGGGCATGTGATGCCACCTGCTGCGCAGTATCACGCTGCTCTGGCAAGTGATGAGATGCACCCGATCCCTCACCAATCTGAAAAACTCGTTGGCTCTCACGCTGTCTGGCCTCTACTGCTGTGAATCTCTGCCCCATCACCTCAATTTGCCTCGACAAATCCTGCACTGATTTGAGGATCATATCTGCAAATATCTTCCCGTCCTCGTCTGCCATCTGTTCTGCATCCACTACTGGCTCTTCCTGTTCTACGTCCACCACAGGAACACAGTCTCCCTCTCCGTAAGTGTTCTCCAGCCTACGCCCAGTGTTTCTATATCTCTGACCTCTATAACAGATATAGGGTTTTTCCCCCAGTGTCATAGATTGCTAGCTCCATAGGCTGAGCCAGATCTATGCTCTGATACATTGTAATATCCCTAACCCAGAATATTCCTCAAACTCCAGAAAAAACTCCAACCAAATATGTGCAAATGATATAATAACCTAGAAGTGATAAAATAACAGTGGAACAACATATAATAATGTAAACCGGGAATATAAGTAGATACACAAGAAATGCAGCGAGAAATGATAAGCCATTTTATTATACTGAGCAATAAATGAGTACAAGAGGTGATTAGACAGATGGCACCTCGACTTGCACATGGCAAGTGAAGAAATACTCGAATGACAAGAATGGCCTCTCTACATGGATGCTGCTACTAGAAAACAAATGATGATTTGGGGCTGCTCCCCTCCTCGGAAAAAGT
This sequence comes from Pinus tabuliformis, assembly GCA_031772625.1. NCBI lineage: Eukaryota > Viridiplantae > Streptophyta > Pinopsida > Pinales > Pinaceae > Pinus > Pinus tabuliformis. The sequence goes on from CM062806.1 coordinate 587,323,749, forward strand.
TGAAACACTGGATTCGGGCTCTACTCAAGAAACCCAGAAAAACCCAGAAAGCTTTCCTGGAGTGGCCTCACACTAATCTGCATCCCAGCTGCTGGAAAACTGCCATGCTGCTGCTACTGTTGGAAATCGAATGAGGATTTGGGGCTGCTCCCATCCTTAGAAAAGGCTGAAACTCTAGAATCAGACTCTACTAAAAAAAAACTAGAAAAACCCAAAAAGCTTCTCTGAAATGGCCGACCCCCAAAAATCACCCCCTTGGGGTTCTATGCATTTCCTCAAAGATGCTAATGAAATTGCTGCTGAAATGTTGATGAATCTACTGCTGGAATGCCAATGGAAATACCTTGCCCAAGTAGGCACTCGAAGTCCCCCGGGGCTAAGGGTGAGATCTCCGAACGGAGACACTCAATGCACTAAACAGTGCTGCAGACTAGCTAAACAGCCAGCATGCTCTAAGTCGAAATGACTATCACAAATGCTCATAACCAGAATGATCAAAATGAGGGGGCTCCTCTCTCCTTTATAGCCTTTGCCTCTCTCAATCCCAAGGCTCACCTCCTCCTGCGTGATTCCTCTCTTGCCATGTGTTTCTTCCCTCCTGCGCAGTCCCTCCATGTGTTTGCGTGGGCCCCAATTCTGCGTCCCCCTTTGGTCCCCTTGGTTCCCCCTTAAGTCACAATGTTGTGCTACCTAGGAAGTGACTTTTTATTAAAAGTGAGTTATGTCCCCCGTCCTCACTTTTTTTATTTACAAATAACTATAGAAGGCAAATAATTGAACAAAATTGAATATTCCAATTATCCATAGCTAATTAGGATATTACAAAAGCACTAGATCCAGAGGAAGAGTTACTAATGGCCATAAATAAACCATTCCAAATTTCTGGCAATGAGCACAGAAATAACAAAGCCTAAATTCATCATCAAAATTTACCCCTACAGAACTTAATGTTGGAAATAATACTGAGAGGGGGGGTGAATCAATATTAGCAAGTCTATAATTTTTCATTTCCATAATCAGATTCATATACGCTACTTCAGTTAATGGATCTTGCGTGTATACGCAACTGTATTTAAGGCAACTAACGTATATCCTACAAACTTATGATTTAGTTAATTCATCATATGTTGATCTTTAATTAGTGCATCAAAACCATTTAAACAGAACAAACAATCACACACTTGAACACAAGATATAAGGTGGAAACCCAATGTGGGTGAAAACCACCTACTGCAATTGCCTCTATCTTCTTTTTAATAAGAAACTTCTTTTTACAATTTTTGTACTGGTGCAGTCTTATACCAACACGCAGGCTTCTACCTGCAGAAGGCTACAACCTTCTCTCGTTCTCCATCTTCTTAGAAGAGAGATAAACCCCTAGCTCTTGTACTAGTTGATATGTTTACTAGTATGTAGGTGCTGGCTTACAGAAGGCTACAACCTTCTCTTTTCTTCCAGGGACCACATTTCATAGATTTTCAAACTGGATCCATCAATAACATCATTTAAACATCAAATATATCTGCATCAACCAATCTCCTTTGTACCAACCACAGCTAAATCAATCAATCACTTTTCAGAATGTTGTAACCAGAATACAGTAACCAAAACCAAAGCCAGAACCCAGAACACTACAACAGCGAACAGAAGTAGCTAAAACATATTTTATGAGGTATATGCTACTTCCATGAGTTGAACCTGCGTGCATACGCTCTTTTCTCAAGGCGAACCTGCGTATAGATCCGCAAAACAAATTTAAGATGTATACGCTGTTTTGATATGCAGAACTAGCGTGTATACACGCATTTTCTAAAGTGAACCTGCGTACAGATCTGTAAATGATGATTTAAACTTTACAACAATTCCAGACTTCAGTTATACCCAGATCATCATATTTACAGACTACAACATGCGCCAGTTAATCAGATAAATGATCAAAACCACACAAAGATACTTCACTTCAAGCCTTAAGATCTTGGCCCATCATTAGATCTTATCCTTCATCAAGCACTAAGGTTCATCCTTGGTTCAGATCCAGCTATGCACCATAACCTAATAACCTGTATATTAGATCTTTCTCTTCATCAGATATTCAATACTTGAGTACCTTTGCCTAATGATCTTCTCCTCCTTTTATAGTTTTAAGCCTTACTCAATACCATGGACCAAAACCACTTAGGACCAATACCTTGGACCAAATACCTGGGATTAACACTTCGGACCAGATACCTTGGACCAATACCATGGATCAAAATACCATGGACCAAATACCACGGACCAAAACTTAGTTTTCCAACATGTACACGCCTTTCCTTCTGTGAAAGTGTGTGTGTACGTTATACGCTCCTTTTGGTCTGCTAACCCGCGTGTACACGCGGCTTGGTCAATGGGGAACCTGCATATAGCTCTCTTTCTTCATTCTATGAGTCTGCACTGTGATCTGTCATCTGAGTGAGTTGCCATCAAGGACAACACCTGTGTCATAGTGCCAAATCTGTGTCAAAATGCCAACAATCTCCCCCTTTGGACTTGATGGCAACCCCAAGTCACTCTCCCCCTTTGTCATCAAGGGCAAAAGGGTTATGCTCCCCCTGAGTACATGCTAAATTTTTTGATATGTTGAAGTGTGTTGATTGAGCTCCATGATCGAGCCCATGCTCCCCCTGAATATAAGCAAGGTATGCAAAAAGATGTTCTAAAAGAAGAACATGACTCTATACATACATCATAAATGACCTTCCTATCACCAATGACTCATACAAACATCCATTTCCCAATCAAGTGGGGATATACCAAGTTTTACTCATCCACCCAACCAAGTGGGGATATACCAATTGTTTATACATGTCGAAACAAGAACATTACATCATCCATCCCATGCATAGTGGGGTAACAAAATAGGTCTTTTCATGACCTTTACATTAAAAGATATACATGACATAAATAACAGAGACCAAATCAGCAGCATCTGTCAATCAGCATCCAGACCAGCAACCATGTTCTCCCCCTGAACCTGTTCCACCTGAATAAAAAACAACTGTGTGAATTTGTACCAAGATCTTCTAAGATAATGCCAACAATGCATTATTAGAAGTATATGCTCCCCCTGAACCTGTGCCAGATGATCACTGTCAGATCTGATCATTTCATATAGTAGAAGAGTTATCAAGGCATCATCATCAATCAGATATACATCAAGTTATCAACAACTTATGAGAGCCAACATATTTCCACATGTCATCCACACACTGTAACCATCATCAAGCAGAACAGTTAATTCACTTAACCATATTAGAATCCTTTCATCCCGAGTCTAGCCCATTGCTTTTCCTCAAACCAACATATACGTGACTGTATCCATAGAAACCAGCGTATGTATGCGACTACACTTCATGAAACTCACGTATAACCACCTTTCTCTGAAACAGATAAGTTTTAACAGCAGGATGATGCATCAACTACTCCCAGCTTCTGTCTGAGATATTCAAATGTCTCTCTGGGCAGTGGTTTGGTGAATATATCAGCAACCTATTCTTTGGAGGGAACATACTCCAATTTGACCTTTTGTTCAAGCACTTGTTCACGTAGAAAATGATATTTGATGGGTATGTGCTTGGTCTTGGAATGCATGACTGGATTCTTTGAAATACTGATGGCACTTGTATTATCACATAGAATGGATATGGGTGGAGTACATGTGATCTGAATTTCTTGCAATATTTGCATCATCCAAAGGAGTTGCGTGCAGCAAGATGCAGCAGCCACATATTCTGCTTCAGCTATAGATAATGAAATTGAAATTTGTTTATTGCTGAACTAAGACACTAATCTAGAACCCATATAGAATGCACCGCCACTAGTTCTTTTTCTGTCATCAACGCTTCTTGCCCAATCTGCATCTGTATATGCATGAAGTGTAAGATTTGTATCTCTAAGATACCATAAACCAAAATTCTGTGTTCCTTGAAGATTTTGAAAATCCTTTTGACTGCCTGAAGGTGTGATTCCTTTGGATTTGCTTGGAATCTTCCAACTATTCCTACTACATGCATGATGTTTGGTCGGGTACCTATTAGATAAAGTAGACTGCCAATCATGGATTTGTAGGTTGGTTGATGTACTGCTGCTGATTCATCATTTGAGCTGAGATTGCATCCTATTACCATTGGGGTACATACTGGTTTAGAATCTTCCATGCCGTATTTTTTCAAGATCTGCTTGAGATATTTGGTTTGTGACAAAAAAATACCATCTTTATTTTGTTGAACTTGTAGACCAAGAAAATATGTAAGCTCACCAAGCAGGGACATTTCAAATTCTTGTTGCATTACTAAAGCAAAATTCCGACTCATGGCTTCTTCATTGCTACCAAAAATGATATCATCAACATACACAATAAGTATTAGCAATTTATTATTGTCAATCTTTGTATATAGATTGCTATCAGTTGATCCTTTTGAAAAACCTTGTTGATGGAGATATTTGTGAAGACGGTAATACCAGGCCCTTGGAGCTTGTTTTAGACCATAGAGAGCCTTTCTGAGTCTGCATACAAGTTTTGCATCATTTCCAAGAATGAATTCGTCTGGTTGCTCAACATAGACTTCTTCTTCTAAGTCTCCATTAAGAAAGGCAGATTTTACATCCATTTGGTATACTTTGAATTTATAAAAACTAGAAAGAGCAAAGAACATTTGTATGGATTCAAGTCTAGTAATAGGTGCAAAAGTTTCTTCAAAATCTATACCTTCTTGTTGAGCATATCTTTTACAAACAAGTCTGGCCTTGTTTCTAATAACTTCTCCATTTTCATTCAGCTTGTTTTTGAATATCCATTTAGTTCCCATGATATTCTTATCATGAGGTCTAGGAACTAATTCCCAAGTATTATTCTTTTCAATTTGCTCAAGTTCTTCATTGATAGCCTTGACCCAACATTCATCTTTGCATGCTTCATTTACATTTTGAGGTTCGGTGGAGGATAGCAATGCTAGATAGCTTGAAGCTTCTGTAATAGTTCTTCTTGTCTGCACACCTGCCTCTTTCTGTCCCAAAATTTAAGTCTCTGGATGATTTTTCTGAACATACCTGGACGGAGTCTTTTCTTCTACTGTTATCTCTTCTTTTTGTGCTTCATTGGTTTCTTCTTCAGAATTAGTCTGATTTGATGTGGGAGGATAATCCTCATCTTCTTCATAATCTTCGGTTTTTATATGCTTCGGATTTTTGCATGCTTCATCAACCACAACATCAATACTTTCAATAATTTTCCCAAGTCTTTTATTATAGCATTTATATCCTTTACTTCGGGAAGAGTAACCAAGGAGAATACCTTCATCTGCTCTAGGTTCAAACTTACCAAGTTTTTCATCAGTCCTTTTGATGTAAAATTTGCTTCCAAAAACTTTGAAGTATTTTACAGTAGGAGTCTTACCATACCAAAGTTCATGTGGAGTTTGAGTGTTGTTTACCCGAACATTTGCTTAGTTGAGAATAGTGACGGTAGCGAATGCAGCTTCACCCCAGAAGGTTGTAAGAGTTCTAGACTCATCTAGCATAGCACGAGCCATTTGTTGAACAATTATGTTCATCCTTTCTACCACTCCATTTTGCTGAGGAGTCCTTGCAGTAGAGAATTGCCTTTTTATTCCATGTTCTTCACATAAGTCAAAGAATTCATCCGAGGTAAATTCCCCTCCTTGATCAAATCTGAGGCATTTGATTTTGCGATCTGATTCATTTTGAACCAAAGCTTTGAAGGCTTTGAATTTTTCAAATGCTTCATCTTTATGCTTTAGAATTCCTATCCAACACATTCTTGAAAAATCATCAATGAATAATATAAAGTATTCATCTCCACATAAATCAGTATGAACAAGTTCAAGAGGCTGACTAGCTGATCCTTCCTTTTCAAGGAAGTGCAATTGGTTTGCTTACCAAATTGACATGATTTACATATAGTATTTTCTGGAATGCTGATATCAGGAAGATCACGAACAACCTGGAATCTGCATGCTTTTCTTATTTGAGAGAAGCTTAGATGCCCCAATCTTCTGTGCCATAGCCAGTGTTCATCATTTTTTCTTAGATAGCACTATTGTTTTCCTCCCTTGAGTATGTATAAGTTGTTTGGAGTTCTTATACCTTTGATCACAGTTTCTCCTGTATCAAGCTCATTAACAACACATCCATTTGATCGAAATACTACTTCATTTCCTTGATCACACATTTGACTGACACTCAACAGGTTATGCTTTAGACCATCAACATACATAACATTCCTAACTTTAACTTTTTCTTTTAAGAGAACAGAGCCTTTACCTTTTATGACAACAGGAGTGTCATTTCCAAATGAGACCTTCTTTTCCTTTTCTAAGGCATTATATGACTGAAGTTTTTCTTTGTCACCTGTCATATGTTTTGAGCATCCACTGTCGATGTACCACTGATTTTCTTGTCCTTCTGCATAAAAGGCTATACCACATTTTTCTATTTGCGGTTCTTTCTTTCTCCATATTTTGGGATTTAATGGAGCTTGCTCCTTCTGAGATGTTTTCCGAAATTTACTCCTACATTCAGATTCTTCATGACCGAAGTTGTTGCAGATAGAGCATTCTATTTCATTTTCAAGAAGAGAAAAGTTATTGTAGGTCCGTTTCATGATCCCTGTCACATTCCTTTGATTTCGTGCTTCTCTAGTCATGATGGTCTTGTAAGCAACACATTGAGTAGCTTTGTGTCCAAAGTTATGACATGGAAAACATTGGCCATTAAAGAAATTCCTGCGATTATCGAATCTACTGACCTGGTGATTGGAGTTTCTATTGATATTCATTCTTGAAACAAATTGAGTATGATTTACCAGAGGTTGGTTGTAGCTACTGTTCATCCTTGAAGTAAATTGAGCTTGATTTACCTGGTGATTTGTTTTATGCCTTTGCTGACGATTGTCAAATTGTTCACTACTCTTTGCTACATCAAGATAGCTTTTAGTGGAGGTAGACGGCTTTTGTGCTTGAGATGCTTCTTCAGTATATCCAAGACCTGTCTTTATCAGAGGAGAACGTTTCACTTTGATAATTTCATTTAAGTTTTCTGATCCTTTAGCAAATCTAAGATTGAGAGCTTTTGTTTTCTCAATATCCTTTCTTAGACCCACAATTTCACATTCTAGTTTTTCATTGTGTTTTTCTCTTTCAGTAAGTTGGAATGTCAAAGTATCTATAATCATATTCTTTTCTTCTAAACAAATTTTGAGTTTAGAGATTTCTTCATAAAGGTCATCTTCATCTAAAGCATCCAAGAAATCATCATCTTCAAAAGCCATCAGAAGTCTATAGTCATTACTATTTTCATCTTCATCACTAATTGATAAACCATCAAGATCTTCATGCGTATAATAGCTCTTCTTACTTACACTTTGCTTTCTATTTCATTTTGTTGATTCCTTACTTTTATCAAGCTTATCTTTATGAGGACATTTGGCAGCATAATGACCGACTCTTCCACAAGCAAAACATTTGAAAGGTAGTTTACCTCTAAATCTTTCAAAACCCCATTGAAGGTTCTTGACAAAGTTTGCTTCTTCTTCTCCTTCTGAAATATGTCTTGATTCATTGAGTTCTTCTCTCCCTGAAGCTTTAAATGCGGCTTTTCTCATATCTAACAGACCTCCTTTTCTCATCTCGAAAGCAGTTAAGATTCCGTGCAACTGCGTCATAGTAATAGTCTGAAGATCCTGCTTTTCTTCTATGGCAGATACTTTGATTCAAACTTAACAGATAAAGATCTTAAAACCTTTTCAACTAAAGTAACTTCTTTTATCTCTTCACCCAAATTCTTCATGCAATTAACAATCTCATCTATACGTAAGAAGTAACTAGTTATACTTTCATCATTGTGCATTTTGAGAGTTTCATATTGAATTCTGAGAGTTTGCAGTTTTGCACGTTTTACCTGAGAGTCTCCTTCATAGCTTAGAACGATTTTGTCCCATATTTCTTTGGCGGATTTGAGCTGCATAACTTTGACAAATTCTGATTGTGACAGACTTCCCAATAGTGTATTGACAACCTTGGCATTGGTTTCATATTTCTTTTTACCTGCTGCATCTGTAGGAATTGCTGATGGAAATGTATATCCTCCTTCCACGATTTCCCAGACATCTGTTCCAAGAGATTGAAGATAGGTTGTGGTTCTTACCTTCCAATAAACGAAGTTGCTTCCATCAAAGATTGGTGGTCTGATGGATCCCTCTCTTTCTTGATTACTCATGATGATGGATCTTCCTTCCAGCAATCAAGCTTCTTCTGAAGGACCTCCTCTGATACCAATTGTTGGAAATAATACTGAGAGTGGGGGTGAATCAGTATTAGCAAGTCTATAATTTTTCATTTCCATAATCAGATTCATATATGCTACTTCATTTAATGGAACTTGCGTGTATACGCAACTATACTTAAGGCAACTAGCGTATATCCTGCAAACTTAAGATTTAGTTAATTCATCATATGTTGATCTTTAATCAGTGCATCATAACCATATAAACAAAACAGACAATCACACACATGAACACAAGATATAAGGTGGAAACCCAATGTGGGCGAAAACCACCTACTGCAATCGTCTCTATCTTCTTTTTAATAAGAAACTTCTTTTTACAATTTTTGTACTGGTGCAGTCTTATACCAGCACGCATGCTTCTACCTGCAGAAGGCTACAACCTTCTCTCATTCTCCAGCTTCTCCTGGAAGGGAGCTACAACCCCCTAGCTTTTGTACTAGCTGATATGTTTACTAGTACGTAGGTACCGGCCTACATAAGGCTACAACCTTTTCTTTTCTTCCAGGGACCATGTTTCATAGATTTTCAGACTGGATCCATCAATAACATCATTCAAACATCAAATATATCTGCATCAACCAATCTCCTTTGTACCAACCACAACTGAATCAATCAATCACTTTTCAGAATGTTGTAACCAGAATATAGTAACCAGAACCCAAGCCAGAACCCAGAACACTACAACAGCAAACAGAGGCAGCTAAAACATATTTTATGAGGTATACACTACTTCCATGAGTTGAACCTACGTGCATATGCTCTTTTCTCAAGGCGAACCTACATATAGATCTGCAAAACAAATTTAAGATGTATACGCTATTTTGATATGTAGAACCAACGTGTATACGCGCCTTTTCTAAAGTGAACCTGTGTACAGATCTGTAAATGATGATTTAAACTTTACAACAATTCCAGACTTCAGTTATACCCAGATCATCATATTTACAGACTACAACATGCGCCAGTTAATCAGATAAATGATCAAAACCACACAAATATACTTCACTTCAAGCCTTAAGATCTTGGCCCATCATTAGATCTTATCCTTCATCAAGCGCTAAGGTTCATCCTTGGTTCAGATCCAGCTATGCACCATAACCCAATAACCTATATATTAGATCTTGCTCTTCATCATATATTCAATACTTGAGTACCTTTGCCTAATGATCTTCTCCTCCTTTTATAGTCTTAGGCCTTACTCAGTACCATGGACCAAAACCACTTAGGACCAATACCTTGGGTCAACACTTCGGACCAAATACCTTGGATCAAAATACCATGGACCAAATATCACGGACCAAAACTTAGTTTTCCAACATGTACGCGCCTTTCCTTTTGTGAAAGTGCATGTGTACGTTATACGCTCCTTTTGGTCTGCTAACCCATGTGTACACGCGGCTTGGTCAATGGGGAACCTGCGTATACCTCTCTTTCTTCATTTTGTGAGTCTGAACTGTGATCTATCATTTGAGTGAGTTGCCATCAAGGACAACACCTGTGTCATAGTGCCAAATCTGTGTCAAAATGCCAACACTTAATTGACTGGTAACCGTATTAAATTCATTTAAATGATCAGCAACAGATCCACCTTTTGACATCTTCATATTAAATAAACTTTTCATAAGAAATACGTTGTTTGAGGTTGAGGATTTTTCATATAGTTTGGCTAATGTCATCATTAAACCCTTTGTTATTGTTTCCTTTGAAATATTAAAGGCTACCGCCACCGCCAGGCACAGTCGTATTGTTCCAAGTGCCTTTCTGTCAAGAATCTCCCATACTGTGTCTGTCATACTCATCGGATTCTTTGTTTTTCCTCTCAATGGTATGTACAGATCTTTCTGATACATATAATCTTCCATCTGCATCTTCCACAAATGATAGTTTTGGCCATTGAATTTCTCAACCGTAAACCTACCATCATCTACCATTACTCCCACTCGAACCAAGAACCCTTCTTTCCTGCGAGTTTCCCAGCCAAATAGACCTTCGGCTCTAATACCAGTCGTTAGAAAATTATATATTTCAGAGGAATGGAACACATAAAATATTGCAGAAACACAAACACAGAAAACACATAAAACAAGAGAGACACAAATATACATAGTTCACCCAATTTGGGCTACATCCAGTAAGAAACAACTAGCCCTTAATCTATATTATCTAGAAAAATGAAGAGATGCAACCTACAACAAATTTGCTACAATTTCCTCTTCACCCTCACACAATCTCCTCTCTTTCTCACTCAAAATAATAATACACAACCACAATACAATTCCCTCATATAAACTGAGGGTTGCCTTCTAGGAAAAAAACCTAAATTAACATAATTTCTATCGTCAAATCATCCACCTAATGAATGACCCAGATTGACTACGAAATTAAAATATTTTACAAGGCAAATTTTCATCTAATTTTAGCTTCAGGGGCGCTGCCCCCGAATCCCCGCAGGGGGGGGGGGGGGTTCATAAAATCGTTGTCGCCCCCCTCCCCAGACCCCCTGACAATGATTAGGAACCGGGGTCCAACGCAGTGATGCCTATAAATAAATAATATAATTAGGCTCCACACCCAATAGAGGAAGCACTGGATGGTACACAAGAACCTATCGACGATGCTACTATCCCATAAGAACTAATAGTTGACACAAACAATCCTGTGGAAAACCAATTGGATGGTATACAAGAACCTGCCAATGGTGTTGTTGTCACACAAGAACCAATAGTTGAGCCAATACAACTTGAAAAAGAATAGAAGAAATACATCTAGGAGAATTCACAAAAATCTGTTGATGGAACTATTGTAATAATAGTTGATACAATATGACCAAAATTTGAGAAGGATAACAACTTTTATTCAGGAACTTTATTTGTTGAATTAAATAAACAAAAACAATTAGCTTTGTCATTGTAGGAAGATGCAATCCCACTGAATGAACATAATAAAATCATATAGTATCTTAAGCAGGATTTGGTAAAAGAGTTAAATGTTCTAGAGGCCTAGATGGAATGAAGTGAAGGAGGAATGGAAGAAGGAACATAAATAAGTGTAGGAACTCCAATAATATGTTAGGAGCTACAGAAGGAAAATGAGTAGATGTAAAATCTCATACACTAATTATTGAATTGTAGAAAGCCTCCCCCTTCCTACCCCTTATTTCTTCATGAGCAACTCATTATTTTTCAATTAGTAGGAATTACGGAAAATAGGCCATATGAAATGACTACAACCATGAATTTTCTAGAGACCTTCAATTAGAGTAAGTTTGTTGAGAAACATTTTTTGTGAGAGTTGTACCTCCATGAACTTATCTAGTGATCAAAGTTGACTCAACTCTCGGATTTAACCAAGATCTTTTACTTTCATGATGTGATTAGAATTGCATTTAAAATAGCATAAAGGAACATAAATGCATGTTGTAAAGAAGAAGGAACATGACAATCATCAACAACATGAAAATAACAAGACGTTGATAACAGAGTTCGTCTAGGAGGGACTATGTTTACGGGCCACGGTGTCAAGATGGTGTAGGCCGTTGCATTAAGTGTTGTCAATAGTGATGATGTACATAGGTGGTGACATCGCTATCATACAAGGAAAATGCCCTCATGCAGGAGTGGCTCCAAGAGATGTTTCGTTGCAGGAACTCTCATTCAAAAAGGACTCCTATCCGTATAACCTAAACTCATGTATGATGATAATGAGCATCACACCAACATGGCACAAAAGGGATCTCAATGCAAACATACAAGGTGACACATGAGTATCCCATCAACATAACAATAAAGGGATCTCAAATAAAACATGACGAATCATGACAACAAGTACATCCCACCAATGACTCTACATCACATCAAGCAAGAATCATGAAACAAGTAAGAAAACAAGATCCCACATCAAACAACAAACAGGGATCTATGAAACAAAATGCATCTCATAGCAAAAGAAGTACATGAACATACTGCATATATCTCACATCCTGGGGCCATCTGAAGAAAAGGATGTCAAACTGCTGAAGTTGGCTGTCCCATCACTCTCACTACGTCGAATCTCATGGAATGACTGCTCGCACGTTGAATGCTGACACCTGCTCTCCACTTTGAAAAGTGGCTGAAAAATGAAATGATCAAATGGAAAATCTGAATACACCATCAGATTTGTGGCGTCGAATAGTGCAAAATCGACTGTCAAATTTCTGAATTCTGAGAAGTGGAAATCTGGGGCATAAGGAATCTTTTAGATTCCCTTTAGATGTCCTCAAAGATTCCCTTGTCCGGGTCATCTGAATATCTGCTTCTCAGATCAAAATTCTGATTGTGCCATCAGGTTCGTGTCAGTGAGAGGTGTAAGATCGACATAAAATTTGTCCAATTTGGACAATGGAAAAATCTCGCCCTCCTGAAGATTGGCTCAGTCATGGTTCCGCCTGCCTCTTCTCTAGATCATGGTTCCACCTGCAAATTAATTAATTAAAAAAAACATGCCTCGATCCACGTGTGCGCTCCTCTGCTCCTCCATGCTTGGCGCACTTAAGAAAATGAGGGTTTAAATATAATTTCGGCGGCGGAGTATTCCAAGCACCGGGCTCATGGCGCAATGGTGGCAGAGATTGTTAAGTTGGAAAAGATCTGGGTTCGAATCCCCGTAATGGCGCATAACGTTTTGTTTTTCTATGTAATTAGAGCACGTTATTATTTTTGGGTGCATTTGGTTTAACTTGTTACATAAATTGGGCACGTTATTTATTGCGTTGTGGTTGGCCTGTTAAGTGGGATAGTTGGTTGGTTGTATGGCACCATATGGGGCCGCCCGATGGGGGCCAGCCCACGTGGGCCAGGTGGGTTCGATCCCCGCCGGCCTCACATTAACGTATAGAATATTAATAGTGGGTTGGTTTGGGGGTGTGGGCTGGGTCCACCGGAGGTGGCTCACACGACCCATATAGTTTAATGTTGTTAGGTGTGGGTTGGATCGGCAGGGGTCATGGCCCATCGACCTTTTAATAATTGAATTTTTTGTAATATAGTTTGGGGTGGTGGAGGTGGTGGCCTGCCACCTCATATATATATATATATATATATATATATATATATATATATATATATATATATATATATATATATATATATAAATAGGGCCATTTTTTGATTTTGTCTAACATAAGGGTTATTAGACAAATTAAAGAAGAAACAATTTTGCCCACTTTCGGGAGCTAGGTTTCATGCCCTAGGGTTGGTCAAATTGTAGGACACTTAAACCTTGCCCACAGTCCAACTTTGACCAAAAAATTGATTGGCTCGTTCTCCCTCATACAAGCTCGGATTGACGAACCGTTCGAATCGTTGCGATCAGGACGACAAGATCTACGCTTTGGTCCTAGTTCGAAAGGATTTTGATCACTTTGATTTTCGAGCTTCCATAAGCCCTCTCTGTCCTGTGTGTGTCCTTGGAGCCACCTGGATCAATCCTCCCCACTGAGGATCTTTTGGTCTTCCAAAAGCATGAAAAATAATCTGCAACGTCTCTGTACCTTATCTGCATCACAAGTATCCTGAAAAGGTCTTGCTTCCATCTCCTTCACCTTTGTTCTTCATAGCCTTAAGTGATGAGCCGACACCTACCACCTCTACAACCTGTAGTACATTATTTTTATAAATTACATGCTTGTCTTACATGACCAACTAATGACCCAAGCATCTCACACTTGACACGAGTTTATAATACATACTCGGTGATCAAGTTTACATCAAGATGGAAACAATACCCCAGCTACGAAAACAAGGCCAACATATCATTGTTGCTCCAACAAGTGATGGCAAACACATCATCACTGCAACACATGATTTACAAAGATAAGGCCAAACACTATTTTTGCTTTGACAAGTGATGGAAACACAACATCACTTTCAGAGTGTAAAATGCAACACAAAATAAGACTAGACATCATTGTTGCTTAACAAGTGATGGAAACACGTCATCACTTTTACATTTTGAAATGCAACAAATGATTTAGAAAAGCACGACCATGACAAGCTAACATATCTAGAAACCATTTTTCACTTATCGTTGTGAAAGGGTCATCCCCTTGTGGTGGTTTTGCTTGTCGAGCAATCATTTCACCTGGTTCATGCATCGACGCTTTTTCTTTCAGGCGTTGCTCTAGATGGAGCCTCCAAAAAGTGGCTCTTTGATGGCCACCTTTGTCGCAATGGCTGTAATACATATTCTTCCTCCATATCTGCTTACCATGTTTCTTTACTTGCTGTTGACAGGGTCTTTCATGCCTCCTCCTTTTGGGTGCTGCTATTCTTTTCCAACACTTAGAAAATGTATGGTTATGTAATCCACAAAAGGTACATGTTTTTCGATGCCATGTTTTATGCTCATCATTAACAACATGATTATAATCGAAATGAACATTCGAATATCGAAACTGGTTATACCTTTCCTTGCCGTTTCTGGTGTCATTATGGCGATGAGATCTTGCCTCAACTCTTTCCCTGCAATGGAAACTGCCATGGGATGATGGGGATGTGTTCCCATCATTCTCTTTCCTCAACAATTTCGACGATGTCTCGGAAGAATCCAACACCTTCGAGCATTCTCCCTCTATATATCTCAAGCCTGCAAATTGATGTCTCTACACAACCTCCAATAGTTGAGTTATGCCTTGGTTATTAACACCAAGTTCTTCTTCCTCCTCGTGCCTCATCCTGGTAAGGAGCCTCATGTTTGTCCCTGTAATTGGGATCTCCAAATCTCCAACAGAAATCATACTATGTGAAGACGAAACTGAAAGGAAATCAACATCTTTACCTCCTTTATCGATTTGGAAAGAATTGATGAGGGCTTATCATCATATGTTGTTGGTGGTTCGCTAGTTGTCGTGGCGCATTCCCAACTTCCTTTCCGACATACCCAAGTCCTACCTGACGGGGTAACTCTTCTACTATGATGGGGTTGACAATGCCTTGGCCATTAATGCCCAAGCCTTTTCTTTCATAAGCCATTTTCTTCAATAGTTTGGAGCCAATTCCCGTGGTATGATTTTCAAAAATAGAGAAATCATCATCAGGAAACATACATGAATTCAGAGAACTACTTTTTACCTCACATGGGTCACGCTGTATCTTTTCCAAGGCCTCGTCCTTAGCTTGTAGCTGTTGTAGCAAACTCTGTTTTTCCTCTTTCTCTTCTTGTAGAAGCATCTTTAATTCATCGTTCTCTGTTTGAAGATTATGGTTGTTGTGCTTCAGTTCTTCTAGGGCCTCTTCTGTGGCTCGCAACTGAAGTTGTAATCGCTCCTTTTCCTCTATCTCTTTTTGTAGAGCTTCATACATTATTTCCACCCTTTGGGAAATTTTGAGCATGGTCTCGTACATCGCTTTTTCATCCTTTGTTGCTACACATTCCATTGTTCATGCTTGCAATTCACATCCATGCAAAGACCACTCTGATACCAAACTTGATCCAAGTTGACTCAACTCCTGGATTTAACCAAGATCTTTTACTTTCGTGATGTGATTAGAATTGCATTTAAAATAGCATAAAGGAACATAAATGCATGTTGTAAAGAAGAAGGAACATGACAATCATCAGCAACATGAAAATAACAAGACGTTGATAACGAAGTTTGTTCAGGAGGGACTACATCTCCAGGCCCCGGTGTCAAGATGGTGTAAGCCGCTGCATTAAGTGCTGTCAATAGTGATGATGTACATAGGTGGTGACGTCGCTATCATATAAGGAAAATTCCCTCATGTAGGAGAGGCTCCAAGAGATGTTCCGCTGTAGGAACTCTCATTCAAAAAGGACTCCTATCTGTATGACCTAAACTCATGCATGATGATAATGAGCATCCCGCCAACATGGCACAAAAGGGATCTCAATGCAAACATACATGGCGACACATGAGTATCCCATTAACATAACAACAAAGGGATCTCAAATAAAACATGACGAATCATGACAAGAAGTACATCCCACCAATGATTTCACGTCACATCAAGGAGGAATCATGAAACAAGTAAGAAAACAAGATCCCACATCAAACAACAAACAAGGATCTATGCAACATAACGCATCTCATAGAAAAATAAGTGCATGAACATACTGCATATACCTCACATCCTGGGGCCATATGAAGAAAAGGATGTCAAACTGCTGAAGCTGGTTGTCCCATCAATCTCACTGCGTCAAATTTCATGGAATGACTGCTCGCACGTTGAATGTCGACACTTGCACTCCACTTTGAAAAGTGGCTGAAAAATGAAATGATCAAATGGAAAATATGAATACACCATCATATTTGTGGCGTCGAATAGTGCAAAATCGACTATCAAATTTCTGAATTCTGAGAAAGTGGAAATTTGGGGCTTAAGGAATCTTTTAGATTCCCTTTAAATGTCCTCAAAGATTCCCTCCTCTGGGTCATCTGAAGATCT
Source organism: Pinus tabuliformis (assembly GCA_031772625.1). Classification (NCBI taxonomy): domain Eukaryota; kingdom Viridiplantae; phylum Streptophyta; class Pinopsida; order Pinales; family Pinaceae; genus Pinus; species Pinus tabuliformis. The sequence continues at coordinate 587,340,536 of CM062806.1, forward strand.
GCTGCTCAGATCAAAATTCTGACTGTGCCATCAGGTTCGTGTTGCTGAGAGGTGTAAGATCGACATAAATTTTTTCTAATTTGGACAATGGCAAAATCTCGCCCTCCTGAAGATTGGCTCAGTCATGGATCTACCTACCTCTTCTCTGGATCATGGTTCCACCTGAAAATTAATTAATTAAAAAAAACATGCCTTGATCCACGTGTGTGCTCCTCC